>OZ026523.1:47544906-48187906 GCA_964019695.1 Loripinus fragilis | reverse complement strand
GACCAAAATCTTGCTGAGCTTCCTAGAGTAAACACAGAGCCTTACGGTAGGAAATCGTTTAGATATGAGGCCGCCCACATCTGGAACAGTCTCCCAAATGAACTGAGGACAACTACTGACTTCAAGGAGCTTGGAAGACTGACTCGGGCCTGGAAGGGAATCTCATGTAAATGTTCTATGTGTAAGTTTAATTTGTAGTTTTGTTTTACCTGTCCAGTTCAGTTCCTTAGTTCAGACGAGTTGTTCTGTTTACCTTTCCGTTCGCTTAGTTACATTTTATGTTATTTTGATTAATTTAATGCCTAATTTAATTTAAACTTTTTGCTAAACTTCCTAAGTGCCACTATAATCCATAGTTCTTATAAATTTATAAGCGTAAAATTGGTATGATTTTTCTCACCAATATTAAGCATGTGTGTTTGGGAGCTCAAAAGAACCGTCTCAATGAGACGGTTCTTTTGTGTAGGTCTACCCACAACATATGTTTTTCTCACCAATATTAAGCATGTGTTTTGTGTGCTCAAAAGGACCGTCTCATTGAGACTGTTTTTTTGAGTACCCACAACGTATGTTTTGGATGAGAATTAAATGGAGAAAATGGTTTTCCAACGCGCGCTCTTATCTGGAGGCCTGACTAAAATTATAGCTGTATTAAATGCAGCTGATAATGTCTGCTCTCCGCTGAGCTGATCTTTTGGTCTATCTGCGCCCTATCTAGGTTTCGTCTTTCGCCTAAGAGCCTTGAAACCAGCCATCATGGCGGTCAGGGTCTCTTGAGCCCCTTTTGTCGAATCTTTTCGAGTTTCGTCAATCCCTTCCCCTAGATAGATCGCAAAGAAGGATCTCTTATTTGTATGCTCAAAATATATAATTTTAACAATAGAAAAAAAACATCAGTTTTATACTCAACGTCAGTGAAAAGTTACCAGTAAATCACATACACTTAACATAGGACAATATTCAGTCCATTCTGAACGAAGAACGGCGGATACTTCAACACTCAAGTTTATGGCATAGAGTCCCATGCATCACCACTATGGAAAACGGTATCCATCACACCCGAATGCATTATAATCATTCCTTGATGGGCCGCTGTAGTTTCCATTGCATTGTATAGGAAAATGCAAAGTTTTGGTGCTACCTTAAAGTTTGATCCTCATTTTTCGCGTTTAATAGGATAACCTAAACCATTTTGGTGGCGTTTCCAATGCCAATGTCTAGCGCATGTCCTGGCATGCTGTTTTCTGAAAATGATGGTTTCAAATTCTTATAAACTGCGAAAAACATAAAATGCACGTGCATCACGTGCACAATAGTTCCAGGGCTCGTGTAACTGTTTTATCTCCCCAAACCGGCTTGTCATTGACTAGAAACATAAACGTAACAGTAGCCAAAGAGCTGTATAATATATTTTTCGAAATATAGAAATTTCGATACTGGTAACTTTTCATTGACGCTGAGTATATAAATTTTTATCTTTATAAGATTTTATCTTACTTATAATCTTAACGCGATATCAATGTAAACTTCTGTGATATTAACCTAAATTTCCTGTGATTTGTTATATGTTTATACTTGTACAGTCTTTCACTTTGTTTGTCGGTAAGATAGCCTTGATGGCTAATGTTTGATATGTTAAAATTGAATGCCGACTTTAAATAAAGTTTCTTGTATCTTGTAACTTACACTGACCGGCCTTGCAAAAGCTCGACGCTTCTAAGTGTATTTTCCTTAACCGTACTTCGTTTCGTGTTACTATTTTATGTAGACCATTGATTGTTCCCTTATCTGTTGCACAACTTTCCAGCAAGTAAAGAATAAAACAACTGGTAATAACGTGAGTGTGCTCAACTTATGTTCTTTTCCATTCTCAAATTACATGAGTCTATTTGGCAGGTGAAATGGGCTGTGATAATCGTTTTTAAAGAAAATATTGCTGATCATCAAACAAGTTTTGACTTATTTTAAAGGCACTGTCTCCGGGTCCGGTACCGGACCTCTAGGCTACGGGTCCGGTACCGGACCCCTAGACACTGATTCTAGGGGTCCGGTACCGGACACCGAGCCACGCCTATGAGGACTGTCTCGGGGTCCGGTAGTTTGTGAAACAACTACTGACAAGTCTAGGGATACGGGTCCGTACCTGCACGTATATGTAGTAACAATTATTTTACCAACAAAAACTCATGTTGAAGTTTCACTTTGTCCGTCCGCCATATTTGATCCTCAAAGGGAAACCAGTCTGTATTTACTGTCATGCGTCACACTATTCAAACAATTAAGCTTATACAAAAGGTATATAACGGTAAAGTAAAAAAGAACTTAACTCACCTGTAACAAATCAATTATCTTCTCATCTTCAATTAAAGGAACCAATTAAACTATTTGTTAGCAGCTGATTAGTGAGATGAGTGAGCAGTGTCAAAGAAGCTTACATTGTCTGTAGTGTAGATACATTATTCAACTATAGCTTTCAAAGAGACTCACTACTGGGACAACGGCAGTGGATCTTGTTGGTATCTTTTGACATTCGGACATAGCTTTATAAGAAGACTCTTAGTCTTTCTTTTTGTCTTTTTTTTTAAACAACTGATATGGTCCAAAAAGGAAATGATTTTTTAGCATAAATACAAACAGTGTTGAGCAAAATCAGACTGCTCATACGATAACAGCCTGAGGGAGAGATGCGCATGCGCAACGGAAAGAAGCGGTTCTTCAAATCTGCAAGAAAAAATATCAGAAAATAAATGAAATCATCCTCATATCAACTCAAATTCTTGCTTAAGCTCTCACAGAGAACTTACTTTACCTAAGTGTGCCCTCATCTGGTCCACTTCCATTCAGATCTTCGCCAAATCAACGTTTATTGGAACTTCTAACAGTGGTCATTTTTTACCTGCGCACCGGACGGATTGTTTACTTCCGGGAATTAATTCTACAGCATGGTTCAGTGTTTCTCCACAACTTAAAGGTTTTTCATACAATTTGGAGCCTTGGTAAGACACAAATTATGTTACTGACAATCACCGTCCCGCTCATGGTAGTCTGCGTGCTCCTGACAGCCGCTAAAACCACAATATATCCAAAGGCATACTACGTGAAAACCGCCGATGTTGATTCCTTAGTGATTTTCGACAGCTTGTATGCCCACACCAACATCACCACCTCAATTCCATCAATCTGCCTATCCCGTGTAAGCTTCAAAGCCTGAACACCTACTCAAGCTAAATCTCATCTTCTGTACCTGAGTCAACTGCTCCTACTCAGAGCATCTGACACGGAACTAAACCCAGGTCCAAGATCAGTCAAGTTTCCATGCGGCGTATGTGAACAGGGCTGCTATTGGCGACAGAGGGCCATCTGCTGTGATGATTGCGAAACATGGTATCATGCAAAGTGCATCGGCATGCCAGAAGCGATCTACCTACCCCTCACAAAGTCAGACGAGTCTTTCACATGCTTCAATTGTGGCGTACCAAACCTGTCATAAAGACTGTTTGACACTGTCTTTGCAAACGCAGAATCAGATTGTGATCTTTCGTCAAAGTCCTCTATTTTCAGCAGCGACATCCCAGAATCCAGTTGCAGTAGCCCATCATGCAACATCTCGGACCTATCGAACATCACAAACGACACCCAAGGCAGTGACTCATTCAAGTTAGACGAAGACCATATACAACCACTCTGCTCCAGCCCCACGAAGAAGACCCCGGACAAACTAAAATACCAAAATGTTACAACATCTTGCCTGAACATCCAAAGTGTTATGAGTGCCAACAAAAAACCAAGCTTTTGGAACTTTCTGGACAATGTCAACACAGACATAGTTTGTGGTTGTGAAACCTGGCTAAAGCCATCTATCTGTGACAGCGAGGTCCTGCCAGCGAACAGTGAATACAACATCTACCGTAAAGACAGGCCTGATGGCTATGGAGGATCTCTTCTTCTGATCAAAAACAATATTGTAAGTGAACCAGTAGACATCAGCACAGGATGTGACTTAGTCTTTCGGAAGATTGAATGCTCCAACTCACAGACCCTGATTGTAGGCTCTGCATACAGACCAACAAATAACGATGTTGACTACACAACCGAGCTAATAGAAACCATCAGTTCAGTCTGCCACAAATTCAAAGACGCTGTAATCTGGATTGCTGGTGACTTTAACCTACCAGATATAGACTGGCCAAACAACTCAATCATCAGCCACCGGTACAGAAAGCCTATAAACCATGCTTTCCTTGCACTAGAAGGAGATCTTGGACTCACCCAGATAGTGGACTTCCCAACCAGAGACTCCAACATTTTGGACCTGTTCTTCACAAACAGACCATCCCTGATCAACAGATCAACACCGATCCCAGGCATCAGCGATCACCATGCCTTCTACATCAACTCCAACATCACTGCAACCCGACACAAGCCAGCAAAGCGGAAAATCTTCATGTGGGGCAAGGCAGACATACTAAAAATCAAAGAGATGTGTAAGGACCTGTCAGACACCGTTATCAACAGCTTCACAACATGCAGCAACATGAATGAAGTCTGGACATTCTTCAAAAGAGGATGCCACCTGATCATTGACGACAATGTACCACACCGCATGACATCACAGAGATTTACACAGCCATGGATAAACAGAGACATCAGACGCCTCACCCGCTTAAAACGACGATGGCAACGGCGCGCAAGAAGATCGAACGAGCAAAAAGACTGGGAGAAATACAAAGCCATGAAGAAAAAAACTCAAAAGGCCTGCAGAGACAGACACGACAACTACGTCAACGACATCCTGACCAAAGATGGCACAAATCCCAAGAGATATTGGAACTTCATCAAATCCAAGAAAAAGGATAACACCGGAATGGCACCATTAAAAAAGGATGGATTAACCTTTTGTGACCGGCAAAACCAAGCAAACATCATGGGGAACCAATTCAGCTCTGTCTTCACCAAGGAGGATACATCAAACTTACCCGACCTTGGACCAAGTAACACCCAGAGTGCCCCGCCCATCAACGTCGATCCAAAAGGCATACAGAAACTCTTGAAGGATTTAAAGCCCCACAAAGCTACTGGACCAGACTGCATACCTGCCAGACTCCTGAAAACAGCTGCAGATGAACTAGCCCCTGGACTGGCCCACCTATTCCAGATCTCTGTGGACAACAGAAAAATCCCCCTGGACTGGAAGACGGCACTTGTGACTCCAGTATTCAAGAAAGGCAACAGATCAGACCCAGGAAACTACCGTCCAATTTCCCTAACCTCAATTGCATGCAAGATCTTGGAACATGTTATCCATAGCTGCATAATAAACCACTTTGAGCGCCATAACATACTAACTGACTGCCAGCACGGATTTAGGAAACGCAGATCGTGCGAGACACAGCTGATCATGACAGTTGACGACCTAGCAAGAGGACTAAACGAGAAGCAGCAAGTCGACGCCGTCCTCCTTGACTTCTCAAAGGCATTTGACAAGGTACCCCACCAGCGATTACTCCTTAAGCTAGAACACTATGGAGTTCGTGGAAACCTCCTGAAGTGGGTAGAAGACTTCCTCTCAGCGAGAACCCAAGAGGTGGTCATCGATGGCACCAAGTCAACGCCTCTGCCAGTTTCATCCGGAGTCCCTCAAGGCACAGTACTAGGCCCACTATTATTCTTAGCCTACATAAATGACATGCCAGAGGGTATACGGTCCACAGTCAAACTGTTCGCAGATGACAGCCTGTTATATAGGAAAATCAGCAACAAGAGGGACTGCGAAGAACTCCAACAAGACCTTGATAGGCTACAAGAATGGGAAAAGAAGTGGCAAATGGCTTTCAACGCTGAGAAATGTGAAGTTTTGTGCATTACAAACAAGAAAAACACAATTCAACACAACTACTTCATCCATGGTCAGAAGTTAGCCATAAAGTCTGATTCAAAATACCTGGGAGTCACCATAAGCAGCAACCTTTCCTGGAGTAAGCATGTAAATAACATCTCTAAAAAAGCAAACTCCACCATGGCCTTCCTCAGACGCAACATCAGACCAGCTTCCCAACAAGCAAAGAGTACTGCCTACAAGACCTTCGTACGACCGACTCTCGAATACCCCTCAACGGTCTGGTCTCCACACACAGACACTGACTCAAACCAGCTAGAGATGGTACAGAGAAGAGCTGCCAGATTTGTCAAGAGTGACTACAGCCGTAAAAGCAGTGTTACAGCCATGCGCCAGGACCTAGGTTGGGACACCTTACTGCAACGCAGAGACCAAGCCCGCCTGTCTATGATGTACCGGATAGCTCACCAACAGGTAGACATCCCCGCCGAAAGGTACCTGACACCTTTTGA
Organism: Loripinus fragilis; assembly: GCA_964019695.1. Taxonomy (NCBI): domain Eukaryota; kingdom Metazoa; phylum Mollusca; class Bivalvia; order Lucinida; family Lucinidae; genus Loripinus; species Loripinus fragilis. The sequence continues at coordinate 48,181,558 of OZ026523.1, read as the reverse complement.
CAACAGAACCAGAGGCCATAATGCACGATTCAGACAGATCCCAACTTCATTCACCGGTTACCAACAAAGTTTCTTCCCCAGAATGATCGTACTGTGGAATCAACTCCCGCAAGAAGCAGTGAGCCAGTCAACGCTGGAGGCCTTCCAGATCCAGCTGGCCACCCTCACACTTTAAACCAGCCACAGATGTTTTTAACCTATTGATTTTAACAGACCTATTTTACTTGTACATACAGAACCAGCTTTTAGCCGTGGCGCATGAGCAAAGTCCACACAATTGCGAGAATACTCAGTTCTGAGGGATGCAATTACTGAAGATGATGATGATGATGATGATGATCTGGATCCACACTGTTTGCTAGAGAGACGTTACAAATGGATATCCTAAGGTTGAAGACTCGATCGCGGAAATGCATCTAAAATAATGACAAACAGTGATGAACAAGATCAGCCCGCTCCGATGATAACAGTCTGATCTCGGTCCACTCGATTTGCTACAGAGACGTTACAAATGGATCTACATAGGTTGAACGACTCAATCGCGGAAATGCATCTAAAATTTACGTCTGCTGGAGTTATCTGCTACATGTAAATGCTTACGCCAACGGCTAATTTCGCCGTGGTCCCTGATCAGACTGGAACTAGGAGAGCAGTCAGATTTGGGTCCAAACTGTTTGCTACAAAGACGTCTTACGGACAGACAAACATTGCGAATCCGGTTCAGGCCACTCCTAGGATAGCAGTCTGATACGGGTGCACACTGTTTGCTACAAAGACGGCTTATGGGTCGTTATGTCAGGGAAATGCAACTTATGCTTGTAACGTCAATGGCCAATATCCCCGCACAGACAAACATTTGGGACCAGGATCAGACTGCTCCTATGAGATCTGGGTCAATATTGATTGCTTCAAAGACGTCTTTCAATAACGAACTAGTAGACGACATATGGGTCGGTATGTAAGAAAAATGCAACTTATGCTTACGTCAATGGCTAATTTCTCCGTACAGACAAACATTGTGGACCTGGATCAGACTGCTCATAGGAGAGCAGTTTAATCTGGATCCACACTGTTTGCTACAAAGACTGGACTAATCTAGCAGAACATAAATGGCGTTTCGCTGGCGTGCTAATGATGGCCCAACATTGCTGGCTTAGTAGCTTTTTAAGTTTTCAGGGGATCCTGATCAGTATTGCTAAGAAACCCTATATTTCTTATGATTTTTCAGGGGAGGGGGCTCCGGAGCACCTGCCCCCCCCCCCCCCCCCCCCTGGATCATCGCATCATGAATACGCCCAACTGATGTTAGATCCCTATCATAAATTTCTGAGCACCACATTTCGTAGTGCTCGATAGTCATATATAGCTGTTTTGTTGTGAATAACGTCCTGTGCCAGCATGCTATACCGAGCCACCATCGGCCCATGCGTTTGGCTGATGTTCGACAGTGGTCTAATTTTGTGTGCTTATTTGGTCTTAAGCTTTTGGGTGCTCAAAAGAACCGTCTCACTGCTGTGAATAACTTCCCGTGCTAGCATGTTATATCGGGCCAAAATCGGCCCACATTTTAAGCTGTTTTATTTTGAATAACTTCGGACCACCATCGGCCCATGCGTTTCACTGGTGGTTGTGGTGGATGGACGGGCGGGCGGATAGACAGATAGACAGCTATGTGACCAATTAACCGGTATGAAAGCAATTAAACAATGCACCTGCAATCACGTTTGCTTACTTCAATGAAAGTGCAAATTGGTATTTACCTTTAGGTTAATAATCAAGTAGCAATAACAACAATAAATTAATAATCATTGAGACAAACACCAATTAAAGGACATCAAACCCAGCGCCAATTCACTGATGCGATAGTAAGTTCTCCCTGACATTAATTACGTTTATTCATGACCTTATTGAAAAAAAATAAGGATAAGAAAAATAAAAATAAAAGTGATAAAGTAAGAGAAATTATATCTAGTTATGTTTTTTTCCCACTCTTGTCCGTTAATAATCTTATACCTGTAGTTTTGTACAAGCTTATACTTGTTTGAATAGTGTGACAGAATGATGATCAAAGATGGCGGACAAAGCAAAGTGAAACTTCAACACGAGTTATTGTTGGTAAAATAACAATTACTACATATACGTGCAGGTACGGACACGCATCCCCGTATCCCTAGACGTGCCGAGTAGTTGTTTCACAAACTACCGGACCCCGAGACAGTCCTCATAGGCGTGTCCGGTACCGGACCCGTAGCCCCGTAGTCTAGGGGTCTGGTACTGGACCCCGAGACAGTGCCTTTTTTTAAAAGAGAACCACATCAACTTTGCTTCTGTTGTTTACAGGGAAAAAAGACTTACAGGGCCCCAGTCGCCCAGTGCCCCTAAATTTTGGACTGGGCCCCTAAAAAATGTTTAGGGGCCCAGTTTGCCCCTGATAAAGGATTGTATGTAAAAGTATGGAGTCTTGTCAAATCTGAAACTAGATGTTTGAAGGTTAAAATCTTGATTCAACTGATGCTAAATACTGTTAATACATGGTATATAGTTGGAGGAACACAGATTTTTAGGGTCTCCAACTTAAATTACAAGTAAAGCCAATGTTTGGCACAGGTGTTTTTGAACGAGTTCAATTTTCGGCTGAATCCTGGGCCCCTAAGTTTGGGGCTGGGCCCCCAATCATATTGTTTTAGGGGCCCAGCTTCCCCCTGGAGTAAAAAGGTTAGTCTTTGTCCCTGGTTTACCTAGTCTCCTTCAACTTTCTGAAGACCATGCAAGGTAGTGTAGGTGTCGCAGGACCTTGAAACAATTCCACCTGATGATTTATCAGTTCAGTAAGGTTATTTTACAGAAGTATCGATATCAACAAATCTTTGCTCAGTGTAACGATAACAATGGATTTTAGTATTAATTGAAATTTTTCAAATCTGAAAACACGGGTTAAAAGTACATTGTAGAATAAATGACAAAGAAAATGGTGTTTAAATTATGAAAATTCATCAAGAAATAAATAAGCTACACTAGTTCAAACATTTTCGATTGGTATATTTTTTCTGTCAAAAACAGGGATCAAGCTAGGGGGCGACTAGGGCAAAATAGTCGCCCTAGGGGCCGAAATTTTGCCCTAAAAGGGACCCAGGGAGAAGTAGGAGTCTCCCTAAAAAAAAAAAAAATTTTTTTTTTTTTTTTAGGGAGACTCATTTTCATTCTGTCACCACACAAATGCAAACTGTGGAGACATTATCAGACAATCTACTACCACTGCATTGTGTTTCTCCTTCCATTTAATGGCAATAGTATGTGTAATGGCTAATTTTCTTCTAAATTGACGGAAAATGTCGTAATTTTGCGCTATAACTTCTCCATATCTCACTGTCACTTCTCCCTAATTGTCCTGCAGGGAGACGTCACTTCTCCCTAAAATTCTGGGCCAGCTTGGTCCCTGGTCAAAAATCGATCAGCTGATAAACCGCAATTGTGTATTGTCCAATACACATTCCCGCGGTTTCGACGCTTTGCCGTATAGTTTACATGCACTATCCTCGTGATAGTATTGTTATAAATACCATTTGCGCACAGATGCACTAAGATCTAGGATACTAACTTTAAGTTTTTCTTGTTGGGGAAGCCCTTGAGAAAAGGCTGGTACTAGTAACTTTCAGTGCTCTATTAAATTTCCGGAGAAAAACAATCTCAAAGTTGGCCAATCTTTGAGCAAGGTTCTCACCTTATGAACTGCGGAAAATACCTGATAGTTTTGCATGATCTCATTTCTAGATCTATCCTCTGTGATTGCGAAAAAAAAATCTTTGCAGTTGTTTCATTGGATGATTTATAATGAATATTTAAATTAGTGCACCCTCGCAAGGTCAGCCGAAAATCAATGTCCGAGTATCAAAAAGCTAAAAGGGGTACCTTGGTTTGTTGCTGATGTTCATAAGACGTATCAACTTTCAATAAATATGACAATACAGTCTTAAGAAATGTCTGGATATACAGAAAAATGATTGAGATATGATTATTTGATTTTCAACAAATGTCAGTTTTGAAAGCTCAGCCTCGACAACATATTTCCAATATATACATTTACCTGTATCTAAGTTACCAGTCTGTGTATACTGGGTCCGAAGTTGACCTTGCGCGGGTACCCTAAATTAAATATGGCGATGTCTATTGACAGCCGTCTGGCAATAGTGTTTTAGGTCTAATGCCAGCCAGCTGGCAATAGACTTTTTGGTCTAGTGCCAGCAGGCTGGCACTAGACCTAAAAGGCTATTGACAGCCAGCTACTAGAATATAGATAAAAAGGATAATAACAAGTAGAGCTATAAGATATCATTTATATTTAAGTGTATTAACAATGGTGATACATGTTTTTGTTTGTTTTGTTGCTTTACGTCCCAAGTCAACAGCTATGGTCATTGCGGGACGGTCAGTTCACCTAACCACACTTTTTCTTGGGCAGGCTTGAACAAGCGGTTAACTAGTAATTCGTGCACATACTTTCGCTTGTAACTGACAACAACCCTTCTTGAATAAATCAGGGGAAGGAAGGAGAAAGACCGTAGAAATCATTTCATGATCAGTCTCCACGAAAGTATGGGACCGGACCGGGATCGAACTCGCGACCCCTGGATCTGCAGTCAGACACGCATCTGTCGCCAGACACGTTACCGACTGCGCTATGCGGCCCATTTATATAAGGTAACAAAAAAATTGGTGATATAATACATGCTTAGTTATTATCAAATAACAACTAAAAAGATAGCATAAGCTATTCAAATAATCCTGCTTAAATTTTCCTGCTAGTGGCAACTTTTGTACTTTACACGGTGGACCAAGGTCAGCTCAGACGTTATCTGGATCCAAACTATTTGGCACTATGATGGTATTTCTGAAAGAATTATTTTAAGATTGTTCATTTTGAAAAATGCCACACACAAAAAGCTTGCATAATTACCAAGGAGTTAATTTGAGTGCCAGCACCAAACTATCCTGGCAGAAAAAGCCTCAGCAAATAAACAGTCCTGTACAGTCTGCTCCTAGAGGAGCAGTCTGGTCAGGACTATCAGATTGCTTTTTTCATCATTCTTGATCAGCTGGAAGATTTCATTTTAGAAGTCACACCCTTAAAGAGTTTTTTCCTCTAAACTCTAAAATATATATTTGGGACAAGCAATACTGCATCCTTTTTGGTAACACTGTGGATCCAGGTAGCTGGTAAAAATAACCCTCTCACTGAGATGACTTTTTTTGAGCACCCAAACATATGATGTGTGGCTTATAAAACTTCTCCTTATATGATCCTCTTTTAAAATTGTTCAAATGATTCCGGTCTATTCCATATCTAGGTTACACAGGCTAAAAATAGATTTTCAAGATGAAAACTTTAAAAATCTTCTTCTCTTAAAAACCACAAGGCCTAGAGCTTTGATATTTGGTATGTAGCATCACCTAGTGGACCTCTACCAAGTTTGTTCAAATTATAGCCCTGGGGCCAAAAATGGCCCCGCCCAGGGGTCACATGTTTAACATAGGCTTAAATAGGGAGCAACATGAAAAAATCTTCTTGTCTGAAACCACAAGGCCTAGAGTCTTGATATTTGGTATGTAGTATCATCTAGTGGACCTCTACCAAGTTTGTTCAAATTATAGGGTCACATGTTAGGCTTAAATAGGGAGCAACATGAAAAGTTCTTCTTGTCAGAAACCACAAGGCCTAGAACCTTGATATTTGGTATGTAGTATCATCTAGTTGACCTGTACGAAGTTTGTTTAAATAATAATAACCCTGGGGCCAAAAATGACCTGGCCCCAGGGGTCACATGTTTTACATAGGCTTATATAGGGAGCAACATGAAAAGTTCTTCTTGTCTGAAACCACAAGGCCTAGAGCCTTGTTATTTGGTATGTAGTATCATCTAGTGAACCTCCACCAAGTTTGTTCAAATTATACCCCTTGGGCCAAAAATGGCCCCTACCCGGAGCTCACATGCTTTACATAGGCTTAAATAGGGAGAAACATGAAAAAATCTTCTTGTCTGAAACCATTAGGCCTAGAGCCATTATATTTGGTATGTAGCATCACCTTGTGGATTTTGCCCCTGGGGCCAAAAATGGCCCCGCCCTGGGGGTCACATATATACATTTGCCTATTATAGGGAAAAACATCAAAAAATAGGGAGCAACATGAAAAAATCTTCTTGTCTGAAACCATAAGGCTTAGAGCCTTGATATTTGGTTTATAGCATCACCTAGTGGACCTCTACCAAGTTTGTTCAAATTATGCCCCTGGGGCCAAAATGGCTTGCGCCAGGGTCGACAGGGACATGGTCAGCTTTCTACAGATACCTAAATGTAAGCTTTAAACAAAACTCAGGTGAGCACTTTAGGGCCACTTGGCCCTCTCGTTCCTTTAACCAAACCAAAACACATGATGTGGGCACACAAAACTCAGGTGAGCACTTTAGGGCCACTTGGCCCTCTTGTTCCTTTAACCAAACCAAAACACATGATGTGGGCACTCAAAAGAACCATCTCACTGAGATGACCCTATTGAACACCCAAACATATGATCTGGGTACTCAAAAGAACCGTCTCATTGAGATGGCTCAACTGACAATGTCACCAGACTTTTATGTAGATTTCCAAGAAAACCTGCTAAGTACACTTTAGTATTCACTATTGATAAAATTACAGCTGGTTGTCAGACCAACAAGACCAAAAAGTCTATTGCCAGCTGGCTGGCACTAGACCTTAAACGCTATTGACAGTGGGCTGTCAATAGACACTATCTTTAAATATTCTTTATAAATTATCAAGGACCTATGACACTTTGATAGGGTATCTGCCTATTTTCAGATGCTTCCCAAATTTTCCCTTTGCATAAGATATCGCTGGTGTTCTTTTGAATAGGATGCTTGATGTATTAGGGGCAAATTAAGGTTATAATTAGACAGGCAGATCCCTACAACAAAACAGGAGACCCTACCAAAGGGGGTAGGGGTTGCAAAATTTGTCTTCACCAAACATTTAGAAATCAATTATTTTCACTTGTATGGGTATTATATCATCAATACTCTATTACAAATCACAGTGAAAATATATTAAAGTCCAACATCATGAGCATTTTAATGTTTATTTTTGTTGTTGTTTTTTCTATCTGATTTGTGAGTGCAACTGTAGTCCATATTCAACCTTGATGACAATGAATTTATTTGGTGCAATATTATACAGCAATGTACTTTATAACCATTCATCCATGCATAAAGTACACCTTTTCAATGGCCATGTAGTTTATGCGTATTGGATAGATACAGTATATGTGCAAAATAATCTACTACATGTATTTAGTAAAAGGACAATTTTTATAATCTGAAGAAAAATATGCTAAAACATTGTAATATTTCATGACTAATGGGTTATGAAAAGGAAGCTTACTTGTACTAATTATTTCATTATACTGGGGAAAAACATTTTCAAGAGAGCACACCAAAATCCAAATGCTAATGTTTCGACCATGCTCAGCGGGCGACAAAAAAGCTACACCAGGGTTGTAGATAAGCGTGACAGTGACAAAAATATTACCCCCCCCCCCCACCCCTTAGACAGGGTCAAAGATCAAATACTAAAATTTCGCAATAACTACTAGTCAGTTGTCAATATTTTTTACCATAATTGTGCATGTAGACAGAGGTACAATAGATATGAAACATACCAGTAGACACACCCTCTACCCCGGGGGGTGGGGTCAAAAGGTCAAAACCATTTTTTTTTCTAAAAGTAGTCATGTTCATTGTTGCATATCAAATTAAAGGGAATGGAGTATAGAGAAACGCACACAACTCACACCGTACCCAGAAATGTAAGTTGAAAGGCTGTTTGTGGGCCAATCTAGTCTACAGAGGGTAGTCTGTTGAGATGTAACATGATAAACCAGTTTGTGACCCTATCTACAGACATACAGATTACAGACAGCCATGGATGGGTGGGTTGGCGGGCTTCAGTTAGATCTATAGGTAGATAGTTAGACATTTTTTTTTGGTACTCAAAAGAAAAGATCCGTCTCATGAATATGGCAATTTTGAGTGCTCACAACATATGTTTGGTTGAGAAATCATCAAATGATATAATGAATTTTTAATTTCCAAGTCTTATTAAAAGGCCTGATTTGTATTTAAATAAGCTGCTCCTTTTTTTTAAAAAACAACTTTGTGGACCAGAAACCCCTACACAGTTACTTTGGCAGACAGTGTAGAGCCAGATGAAATGTCAATAATGTGGCATTTCATCACTAATCAGGGTGTGTACTGTTTTCCAAGACAAAATCAATCTTCAGAGAAAGAATTACAATGTATTTTGTAAAAGGCCCATGACCTCTCCATTCTGACTTTATAGTTTGCATCAGATCTTAATGCATAATTCCATTGGTCTGAAAAGAGTTCAACCCTTTAGGCCAGAATTTTTTTATCAGTTTATTAACGGGAATTTTTTTCAGATTTAGGGTCGGGGGCGAAAAAAAATTAATAAAAAAGCTCTGAAAATGACCAGTTAACTGGTCATTTTCAGAGATTTTTTTTTTTCAAATTTTTTTTTTAATATCTCCAGAAAACAACAACAGTAAAACTAGTTAGGTAAACCAACAGTCTATATTAAATCTTTGAATATTTTATCATTTTCCTAAAAATCTGGACAGGACAATCACTTTGAACAGTGTCACTCTCAAAAATACACAGTCAGAACCTCAATAATATGTAATTTTTTCAAAGAAACAAATAATAATTAGAGTCAGTGGATAAAATATAAAAATAACTTTAGAAATTAAATTTTATTTTATTTCTACTTTCCGGAAAATTACAGTAGGAGGGTTTGTAAATCAACTAATAAAAAAATTCTGGCCTTACTCCATAATAACGCCTTTTGAGGCCTTTGAAATATCATCACACTGGTCAATGTAAACGCACCGGTGGTTGCTACAACGAGCTGGTGGTTGCATTTTACAGCACAGGTGGTGGCGTAAAAGGTAAAAAAATCTATACCTGTTGACTTTATTATTTATTTATAAACTTGCATTTATTTTATTTGTGATGACACCTGGCGCACAGACCACCGGTAACATTGCAGTTTATGGCTCTGCCAAGCAATTGGTGATTTAATTCATGGTTTGGACTGCAAATCCAACAAAGTTCTAGAGTTTTGCCGTGACAGGTGCTTTTTCTAGTGTAACTGCCAAAATTGAGTGAAATCTGCACGTCTAAGCGCAGCTGTTGTCATATTCCCATGAAATAACATCCAAAAAACGATTACTACTTTGGGGTTTTTTTTCTTGGTAAACTAGCAAATGTTTTATTTAGGAATTTTTATTACAACGCACTGGGAGCATTTTTTGACGCTTTGATACAACGCACTGATGGTTGCACAGAATTCCTGTCGTTGCTGGTGCAGCCTCACCACAGCATTCACTGTTCTTATAAACGGTACATAAATCGTTATTTGAGCCAGCACATGATATTTCAGTACCAGGACGAAGACTCAGGTGAGCCTATGCAAATGTACAGACTCGCCAGAGCCTTCTCTGCATAGAAATAAATAGAGAGTAGTAATCGTTTTTGGATGTTATTTCATGGGACTATGATAACATAGCTGCAGCTGTGCTTAGACATGCAGAATTTCCTGAAGTTAGGCAGTCACAATAGAAAGAAAGCACCTGTCACTGTCAAACTCCACAACTGTGTCAGATTTGTCGGTCAAACCATGAATTAAAACGCCAATTGCATGGCAGAGCCATAAACTGCAATGTTTCTGACGGTTTGTGCGCATTGGGTCCTCAAAAGTAAAATAAACGCAAGCTTATAAAGAAATCATAAAGTCAATAAGCATAGATTTTGTGGTTTTCGTACACTGATGAAGGCTCAAGGGTGACTCTGCAAATGTGTAGCCTCACCAGAGATGCTCCAGAGCTAGCCCTGTTCGCACTTTGAGAGTGTTTCCGCCTATTTTTCTGATTGGCCCCAAAACTTTTGATTTAATGAGATTGTTTGTCCGTTATGATACATTACAATAGTTAAGAAGCCTCCATGCGAGCTTAAATTTTTTGTGCTTCAACAACAGCAGATTCTAGGGCGAAGATTTGGTACCAGTAAAATGCAATTTTAGCACCCCAGAGATATAGGCTGCTGTCTGTTCTAAGGCGGTATTTCTGTTGTTGTTGATTGTTACTCCCATTACAGGATTCTGTAATTGTTCTATATTTTGTTACCTTATGTCCATTCTTGTTTTGCAATCATCTTGATGGGGAAGAGAGAGCTGGCTGCTTTGCTTAGTTTGTCTTCCTGGTGTCTCGTGATTGTTGTGTGGCTATTCCTCTCAGTACCATGGGTTTGTCTGCAGTTTGTGATTGTGATACTCACTATTTTTGGGTGTCATTCATGCGAATAGCGATGGCTTTGGCCACATTCGCTTGGTCTAGTCTGAGCCTTCGTCACAGTTTAAAATTCTCATGTGGTGACTCAAATGGCGATTGAATACCATTTTGTGCGAGCAGCGAAGGATCTGGCGAGTCTGCACATTTGCAAGGCTTACCTTAGCCTTCGTCACTGTAAAAAATGTCTTGTGCTGCCTTAAAAGGCGATTTGTGTGCTATTCACGCCAGCAGCGAATACTCCGGTGAGTCTGCACATTTGCGCATGCAGTCACTGGACAATGCAATAAATATCAAGAACTCTTGTGCCGGCAGCAAATGCTCTTGGGAGTATGAACGTTTGCACAGGCTCGCCTGAGCCTTCTTTACAGTATCAAAATATCATGTGCTGGTTGAAATGGCGATTTTTGGAACGTTTATGTGAACAGCGAACGATGTGGTGAGTCTGCACCAGCAACCACAGGAATTCTGTGCAACCATCAGTGCGTTGTATCAATGCGTCAAAAAATGCTCCCAGTGCGTTGTAATAAAAATTCCTAAATAAAACATTTGCTAGTTTACCAAGAAAAAAAAACAAAGTAGTAATCGTTTTTTAGATGTTATTTCATGGGAATATGACAACAGCTGCGCTTAGACATGCAGATTTCACTCAATTTAGGCAGTTATACTAGAAAAAAGCACCTGTCACGGCAAAACTCCAGAACTTTGTTGGATTTGCAGTCCAAACCATGAATTAAATCACCAATTGCTTGGCAGAGCCATAAACTGCAATGTTACCGGTGGTCTGTGCGCCAGGTGTCTTCACAAATAAAATAAATGCAAGTTTATAAATAAATAATAAAGTCAACAGGTATAGATTTTTTTACCTTTTACGCCACCACCGGTGCTGAAAAATGCAACCACCAGCTCGTTGTAGCAACCACCGGTGCGTTTACATTGACCAGTGTGATCATGTATTTGAAAATATTATGGAAAATGGAGCATTTGCTGCAAAAGAGCAAATGCTCCATTTTCCATAATATTTCTAAAAGTATTCAAAACTAATCTTAAATTTTTCTTGAATTTTTTCAATGTTGTCTAAAAATAGAAAATGATGTCATGATCTAAAAATAGCCTATGGGGTAAAGAGTTAAAAATGTTGTTTTTTGTCATTTCAGGTTTTATTTGTAGATAGCCATGTCAGCTGTTATGCTGAAGTTTTCTGGGTCATTAAGTCCGTCAGACCCCAAAGATAATGCAGTATTAATTGTGGGACAGCCACGGCACTTGGCTAAGATTACATATGATGATGTCAGCTGCAAGATTCAGCCGAGAGTGTCTGCTGAGGTGGGTGTTCTTAAACGATATGGTAAATGGTGAATAATTTCAAAAATTGGCACTTCCAGAAGGTCACTGGTGAAACATGTTTAATATTAACAGTCAGCTGTTAGATTTTGCTACTGTAAATTCGGAACTTTTCGCGAGGATTTTATTTTCACGAAACTTTGCATATGCAAACTTATGTGAAAATAAAATCATCACGAAATGATGAAATCAATCTGTCCTTTATTGATATAGGTAAATCATGCCCTAGTTGCGAATTTTTAACGTCGCAAATATGTGACGTCTTTCAAACGCTATTTGCGAAAATAAAGTTCTCGCAAAAAATTACGAATTTACAGTATTTAGCTAAAGAAATAGTTTATAGTTCATACGTGACCTGCTGTAGTATAGACTTTCATTTGACTCACCATGTTTTAGCTGTTTGTTTCAAATCTATACTTTTGATTTTAATATCATGTTTGTGGGTGTGTTTAATGTCCCACCAACAACTAAGGTCATATGGAGACAGGGCCCCAGGGCCTCGGCTTAAAGCCTCATCCGACAGACTGGAGTAGCATGGGATTAAATCTGCAACATGTGGTTTACAAGGTAAGCACTTTATCCACTACACCACAGCGGCTCCTAGATTTCAATATCATATACGAAAATGAATTTTAAATATAAAAGCCTAAACTTGCTTTGTTAGCTTTGTCCGTGGTAGAACTCATATTATCTCAAATGGAGTCTCTAGTGTCCATTTGTCTAACTTTTCTACTTATGCCATCTCCCAGGCTTTTAGTTAAGAGTGTCTTTGCCTCCTTTCTTATTTTTACCAAAAAAGCTAATTTTCGTATTTCTCAACCAAAACATATGTTGTGGGTACTAAAAAGAACTGTCTCAATGAGACGGTTCTTTTGAGCACCCAAAACATATGTTAAAACTGATGGGAAAGAAAATATTTACAATTTTATAATCAAAAATTTTGTTAATCTCCACTAAGACCCTCTGGGTCACACATATGCAACCTTTCAGTTGAGCTGTGGTGACCCCCCCCCCTAACAAGACTGAGGATGTGTTATTTTAAATGGTAAATGTTCTAAAATTTGGAACACTAGTTGCCTGCCACAAAGACCTTGACAAACAGGGCAGCCTAAGCTCTGACTGCCTCTGATAACCAACATTTTATTTGAGAACGTAAAGAGAAAAGTGTTCAAAATTTTATAACATTTATTGATTATATACAAGTATTGTTTATATGTGCCTCAATGCGAGAAAACCTGTCTTCAGGGGTTTGTGAACAAAACAGGCGCAGACCAGCTTGCGCATCCTAGCAGTCTGATCAGCACCTTTTTAATTCAATTTTTGGAAAGTATCATATGTAAACTTGCTAGAGGTGAAATTTAAATTTTCTAGCTAGTCTCTTTAGCTGTGGAGACTGGTTTGAAACTAGCTTTGTCGGAAACTCCGAAGAGAGGATTTGTCCTATCGAGGCCCTTATTTTTTTTGATATTTCAGACATTTGTTGAAGCTGTAAGCAGTCTTCATCCAGCACCAACAGACTCCTGTCCTCTCTGGTTGAACAATGCCACAGTTGCTGCTCTACCAGTGAAGTGTAGCAGGCACAACACACCTTCAAGAGCCCACTCCCTAGCTAAGCTAGTCAAATCATGTCTGTATGGAGGTGATGAGTTTGTTGTAGTAAGTACAAGTACATACTAGATGGAGATGTGCAGCACGCGCGGATCCAGAGGGGGGTCTGGGGGTTCAGACCCCCCCCCCTGAAAAATCACAAAGCTGTAGGGTTTCATAGCAATACTGGTCCGAATCCCCTAAAAAATCACAAAGCTACCAAGCCAGCATTCAATGTTGGGCCATCATTGGCCTGCTAACGAAACGCCCCAATGATTACCCGCTTTTCGTGGTATTAGGATCCTCTCTCCTGTCATCAACTTATTGAGATATAAGAAAATTAGAATTTGATAATGCATTTTATCTAAGCCTAAGGGTATGGTATGCACAACACACCCTCAAAGAGCCCGCAGTAAGTACATACTTTAAGATAAGCTAACTTATTGAGCAAAAGTTGATATTGATTATCATTCATTGTAAACAGCGGAGCACAGTGGCTTAGCTGCTAGAGCATTAGACTGGGGATCAAAGGGTTGCTAGTTCGAGACTCACTACTGTTGGAGTCACTGTTGTGTCCTTGAGCAAGACGCTTTATCCGCTGCTTATTACTGGTTCAGCCCAGGTACACAGGAAATCATCCGTACATGACTGTAAACTTGTTGACTGGAACATAAAGCATCAACACAAACAAACAAATAAGCATGTGTTCTTCAATTGAGAAATCAGATTTTTTTAATTTTTAGAAAAATAAAAATATTTTCCTCCCTACCATCCCTATTTTAAAATTTCATGTACAGTAAAACCTGTCTTAAGTGGTCATTCAAAAAAATGCCCAAAAATATGTTTTCAAGACTGATAATCACTTAATGCAGGTTTTAAGTATTGCAGAATGCTCCAGTGGAGCATTATGCAATACTTTAGACCTGCACTAAGCTACCACTTGTCTTCAAGACCTTTGTTTTTATCTATCATTGAGTAGCCGCTAAAGAGCGGTATTATTGTAACCTGAAACACACATATTTTGTTTCTTCTGCCATATGCACACCCTATACCCGGGATGCAACATTTTTGTTTACATCGCAGATCAGAAACAACCTAACACGTCGCGTGCCAGAATGGATTGTGGTAAGTTGACGTTGTTTGTACTTTTACAGACGTTAAAACGAGGAGTTGCGAGTCAAGATTTTGCAGAGAAGCATAGTGTACCTACCTTTATGTTTCACCATAAGTAGTAGTTTAAATAGGATCCCTTTGCAACAGAAATAATATGTTTTTCATGAGAATATTCCACCAAAGACACGAAAATCGGTTACACTTGCTAATTGCTAGAGCTCTTTTTGTCCGATTGTCCTGGTCGAAAGTTCAGGATATACCTGAAACATTCTTGTTACGTATCATCAGGAGACAATAGTGAAATCAAGCCAGCTTTTACAAAATATGGTGCTAAACACACACAGGGTAGTTCGACTGGGATACTATCACCATCGATGAGTGAATTACCTGAATACAAGCAACATCAGAGAGGTATTTTTGAAAAATGAAACAACTTCCAGCAAAGAGTACGGCCAAAAAAGATATAGTTTACATGGGAGACTTTTGCATATTGAAAAGCGCAAGTTCCACAGACGCCAGAAGTTTCCAGATGTGGTTAGAATGATCTCATTTTAAACTTTACATTTTAGAACAGCTTTGCTAATATGAGCCGAGACATGTGGCTTCCAACAATGTGGCATTTTGACAAGTGTAGACTCAGGACTCAGGCGACCCTGTGCAGCCTCCTTTTAAGCTTAGAAACTCCAAACGCTGTTCGGTCAGTAGCTTAACAGTCATAGAAAAATATTCAAGCAAGTAGCAAAGGCTCTGATCAGACTGCGCATATGCGCAGGCTGGTCTGAGCCTTTGTGGGTTGCCATGCGGGGATCCAGAAAGTTTTGTCAAAGGGGGTCCAACTTTGACATTTTTTTTAATTGATAAGGGGAGGGAGGATCCAAGTACCACTATAAGCGGTCTGAGCCTTTGTGGGTTGTCATGCAGGGATCCATAAATTTTTGTCAGAGAGGGTCCAAATATGACAACCTTTTTTTATGATAAGGGGAGGGAGGATCGAAATACCACTATAAGCTGGCGTTTCGGTGGCGTGCCAATGATGGCCCTATATTGAATGCTGGCTTGGTAGCTTTGCGATTTTTCAGGGGATCGGACCTGTATTGCTAGAAAACCCTATATTTTTGTCATTTTAGGGGGGGGGGGGCTCCGGACCCCCATGTCCCCCTCTGGATCCGCGCATGGACGGACATACCACTTGTGTTGGAAATCTAAAGTTGGGTTATTTCACCAATGGAAAACACGTACAATTATCTGACTTTTAATTAAGATACGAATACCGTTACAGCTAAAATATATATATATTAAATTTGAATCACATGACAACCAACATTAAACATTCATGTTACGCAAATACGTAAAGTACTAATCTCACATGTGCTGGCCCAGTTTGCCATACAACGGAAAATGATGTGTAGCCATTTGCATGCTGAATAATTTCTAACGGATTATTCAAAAAATCTGGAGAGAATTGAATGGTATAAACATTATGGTAAAAGTATTTTTTCTATCTGAGAGGAAACCGAGCTTTTGTTTGAGTTTTAGATGTGAAGGAGTGCTTAATATATTGGTTGGACTAATTCCAGTCTAACCCCTTGATCCAGCAAATTAGCCCCTTTAACTCTTTTATTTATTGCTTGCAAATTTGACATTGTCCTAAATAATTTCAGTAATACTTCCTGCAGTGTTAGTTTGAAACCATTGGTGAAAAGAAATAATAGTAACTGCTTAAATGACCTGTTTTAACTTATAGAAGTTATGCCTCTGATTGCAATCTCCTCCCACATACACATGAGTGTTCTTAATCGCACAAGTACATCAAAATCGCTCACGACAGATCAACTGGCATATCCAGCCTCTGTCCACCCATGCACACATATCTAGTAAATAAGAATTAAAGAGGGATTATGTCTCCTTGCATAGTTAGCTCTGCACTTACCATAATTATGCTATGGTACTTTTTAGTAATGGTGGCATTTGTCCTAAACGCCGACTAAAAAGTAAGTGGGTGTGATCAGAAAATACCACAATCATAAACTACTGACCAACCCATGGCACCGTGAGGAAGAGCTACAAGACATTTACAGTAACAAGACACCCAAAATGCAATAAAGCAAAGGAACCAGCTTTCTCGTCCTCGTCAAGATGATTACAAAACTAGAAAAGTCAAAGTAATGCATACCAAAACAAAGACCAACACAGGACCCCCAGAAACAATGGGAGGTTGCCACCTATCTAATGTGTTTATTGAATATACTGAAATCGTAGCTAAAGCAATCCGAAACTAAGGCAGTTGAAAAATAGTTTTGTTTCCACACCGGATAGACAGCAATCAAAAACGCTATTCATCGACGAACGCGGATCAGAAATAGCTACAATGAGTGTTTTCGATTGCCATTTGTCGCCAGTCCGGCGACTAATGGCAATCAAAAACTATGTGTCTAACTATTTTTGGTCTACGTTTGTCGATAGTATTGACATTTTTGATTGCTGCCTATCCAGTGTGGTTTTGTTGTTCTGCATACAATTGATTCAAATTATTTGGAACTGCTTGTGCTTGTAAGAAAGATATATAACAGTGACGATATACGCTAAATCTTGTATTAGTTCGTACAGTAAAAAATAATTATTTTTCGCTGTGTACGAACTAATAAAAATTATTTTTCTGAGAAACGGGACTGTACGAACTAATAAAATGAAATTCTGAAGATCGAAAAACGGGACCAAAAACATGCGAAAAATGCCAAAGAGGAAGGAATATCTGTTTATCGTTTTAGTCTAATTACCGGCTGAATGTCTGATTAGTATTTTCAATTAAACTAACATTCTTAATAGCATGGTGAAAAATTAAAAATAAACAACCAAACATAAAAGTCCGGATTGCCGTTTCAACCGACCCACATGCAATGTCCGATATACCCGGCGAGATCACCCAGTTACAGGCCAACTTTGCATAGGCCTGCTTTACGGAAGAGATGTCAGCTCGGACTTGTTCTATGACGATTGTCTTGAGTGGAATCATATTCGGACCCACAAGGTCAGAGGAATCATAACAAAAATACAACTTCTGTTCACTACCGACTGCAAGCTCTACAACGTAACAGAGCAATGTATATCGCAGCTTTCGTTTTTGGTCACGATGTAGATTCTTATTTTCTTAGAACCCTCAAAAAGGCAGCATAGAAGTAGACAAGACAATACATGTACGTTCATTCAGTCCTACAGGTTAGACGTATGCGTACACTCATTGATTTGGAATGAAAACTGAAAATGAAAATGGCGACTTCTAAATATGAAATATGAACAACTGGAACGCAGAACTCTCATGAATCAGAGTAGTACATTTCTCTGCCTTCATATTGTAAAAAGACCCACAACTTACGTTTTTGCGAATGCTTACTCCATTTAAAGGCTTTGTATGAACACCTATATTTCTGCATAGGTTGGTTGGTTCGAGTCTTCATCATACGTCGTATTCCTTGTGGCGACATAACATGCTCAGCTTGTTCGCACAGCCCCTTTCGTGTTAGCTCGGACCCAATATAGCTCGGTGTTAGGCTGTTAGCATTCTAAGATTATGATAATGGCAATCAATGTAGAACCAGATTCCCGTACTTTGTCATCTTCGGTCGCTTGACCATGGAAAAGCCATTACGTGAGAAAATCTGTCTTTCGTGATTTGAGGCTGACTGACTCTTTTACAGTCAGAAACAGGGTTGGATGCACATGCTAGTCTTTGCATTGCTATTTGAACACCATGCTATCCCATGTACACCTTGCTTTCCATGCGCGGATCCAGGATTTTTCGTCAGGGGGGGGTCCGGGTCAATCTGACAAAAAAAGCCCTAACAACGTTTTTTATAGTCCTCAGCTTATTTTACTATTTTACTGAAGTCAAATGGTTAATTTCGAAGAAAACTATCATTTTTCAAGGTTCCAGAGGGGGTCCAACATTTTCCAGGGGGGGGGGGGGGGTCCAACATTTTCCAGGGGGGGTCCAATTGCTTATACCCTATAGAAACCGATATAACTTGTGATTTTCCAGGGGAGTCCGGACCCCCTGACCACCTCTGGATCCGCACTTGCTATCTCGACCAGCAGGAGATAGCTTTTTTCCGTTTAGTCGTCGTTGGGTGGTATTTAAATCTGCGCCTTTGTTGATTGCATACAAAAATTGGGTAAAAAAGCTAAGTTGCAAATTTAAATATACACGGACGGTAAACGAGAGGCTTTTCCGACCATTTTTTTCTTATCTGAAAGCAAGCAATTGTTGCGGTGTTAGCGGGACTATAAGCCTAACTTTAGACATGCACCTTCATCTACATTCCTTGTATGTGAGCATTTATGCCCATGGCAAGACTGTGCAGATGTGCAGGCTCGTCTGAGCCTTCGCTGGTTGCATGTGCGAGAGGTACCATAATCTCATGAACTGGCTCGTTTCATAGACAGCCCAATGTAAAGCATGATGCAGAAGCATGCATAAATCACTTTTCATCTTGGTTTGTGGGTCTGTGCATACGTGTGATGATCCACAGGAATCATTTAATGTGTAAGACCCATAATACAATTTCATGAGGACGCCGCGCTAGGCTCATCAGTGTCGTCTTTGTTTGATAAAAAGTTCCATTGGATATACAATGTATATAGTTATTTTATTACGCTTATTGCGTGCGCGTTTAATGAAATTGATGCACGCACATTTAAAGCACAGCTAATTAGTGTGAGTACGTAGGTGTCTAGATTCTTCATCCACTCCAAAACTTTGAGTTACCCGACGAGATTGCACAAAAGCACAGGCTCCCCTGAGCCTTCGCTGATAACATTTGTGATAAACACCAGCCGATATGGTTTCATCATGCTCGTATCCAGTGATTAAAAAAAAAAGACGCTTGGGCATATTTATGACACAGAAAGACCAGAAAGGCTCAATGATCACAGACACGTAGGACACTGTGTGCACGCGCGCGTGGTTGTGTACATGTATTTGATTTTTGTCATGACTGAACAAAATATCTCCGCGATTTGCATCAGTCCAACGTTCATTGAACCTAGCGTTTATCATTTTATAAAAGTTTGGCATGCATCAATGCTTGATGCACTCGCATAAGCGACACTGACGATCGCACTGACAGGCGCAACGCTCCTGTTCCGCTGATATGTTTGTTAACTGACGTGCTCGACGAAAAACGAAAGCATCGTAGACAGACACACTGATTGACCAAATTAATGGAAAAAACGTTGTGTACGAACTATTAAAAATTACAAATATGAAAAATGACCACTGTACGAACTAATACATGACATTTTGAGCTGACCGGTCATGAATAATTTATGGTGTACGAACTATTCGAGTGTACGAACTAATACAAGATTTACCGTAACATCTTTTCCGTATATTAACGGTTGTAAAGCACCCATGTGTGCTTGTATTAATGACGCCAAAACTTCGTCAAAGTTGCCTTTGTTGCCCGACCCTGGCATGAGCTTACAACATTTTCACGACTGTAACGTCCTAGCATACAAATGGCTTGCATTTACACTTGAAGTAATTAATTAACTCTTTGCCTGCTAGTGTTGCCTGCTGATAACCTTTCTAAACAGTTTGGACCAAGAACAGACCCAACATGCGCCAATCCAGGAAGGGGGCTTGTTAGGCCCCGGTCCAACTGATAGAAAAAAGATCTGACAAGCTTTACTTCATGGATTGAATAGCGTATCCTGAATTCTTAATATGTAACGGAAACATGTTCCCCAAGTGAATCGTCAGATAAGTGTACGTGTTTCTCATTGGTAAAATAAATAATTGAGCCGTAACTTTAGATTTCCAACAATGTGGTATGTGCGAATTAAGGCACATATTATCATTCCATAAGGCTCAGACCAGCCTGCGCATACGCACAGTCCGATCAGAGCCTTTGCTACTCGCTTGAATATCCTATGACTGTTAAGCTACTGACCGAACAGCGTTAAGAGTTTCTAAGCTTAAAAGGAGGCTGCACAGGCTCACCTGAGTCTACACTTGTCAAAATGCCACATTGTTGGAAATCACATGTCGCGGCTCATATTAGCAAAGATTTTCTAAAATGTAAAGTTTAAATCGAGATCATTCTAACCACATCTGGAAACTTCTGGCGTCCGTGGAACTTGCGCTTTTCAATATGCAAAAGTCTCCCATGTAAACTATATCTTTTTTGGCCGTACTCTTTGCTGGAAGTTGTGTCATTTTTCAAAAATACCTCTCTGATGTTGCTTGTATCCAGGTAATTCACTCATCGATGGTGATAGTATCCCAGTCGAACTACCGTGTGTGTGTTTAGCACCATATTTTGTAAAAGCTGGCTTGATTTCACTATTGTCTCCTGATGATACGTATCAAAGAATGTTTCAGGTATACCCTGAACTTTCGACCAGGACAATCGGACAAAAAGAGCTCTAGCAATTAGCAAGTGTAACCGATTTTCGTGTCTTTGGTGGAATATTCTCATAAAAAACATATTATTTCTGTTGCAAAGGGATCCTTTTTAAACTACTACTTATGGCGAAACATAAAGGTAGATACACTATGTTTCTCTGCAAAATCTTGACTCGCAACTCCTGGTTTTAACGTCTGTAAAAGTAAAAACGTCAACTTACCACAATCCATTCCCCCACGCGACGTGTTAGGTTGTTTCTGATCTGCGATGTAAACAAAAATGTTGGATCCCGGGTATAGGGTGTGCATATGGTTCCTTTCCATTTATCTTCAGCTTGTGTGTGAGAGAAATGATGTATTTGGGTCTGTGTCAGCCATTGCTCGAATTCTTCCACTATTCAACGCCAAGTCTACTGCATCAACAACGAAGCGCACTGTCACCGTAGAGTTCCTGTTGGTGGATGGAGGAGACCCTCTGACCCCTGAAGATATAGCTTGTCTAGATGCTCTAGCCTATGGTGTCAGGCTGGCAGCCAAAATAGTTGACATTCCATGTGCTGATATGCACACTGATGCTTTTTTAGATGTAAGTTAAAATTGTCTGACAAACACCTTTCTTTAAAATGGAATGAATACCACAGGTTTAGATAAACAAGTTTTCAGCGTAAAAAAAGTAAATATTTTCTTACCCATAATTTTTAGCCTATATTTTGGATGCTCAAAAGAACACTCTCATTGATACAGTTCTTTTGAGTACACACAACATATGTTTTGGTTGAGAAATAAGAAATTATTTTTCAGCTACCCACTCTGATACACTGTCTTGCTTGGGGGCAATTAAAAAATGAGTGATTATGACCAGGAAATGCCATAATAATACACCAACCCATGACACCATGAGGAAGAGACAGCAAAATAGAGACAAAACCTTATAGGAAGATTACAATTAAACATGCTGCACACTCGTGAAATATATTTGGTATTCACCTCAAAAAAGTAAATATCCTCTGTATACTGACACTCTTTATAACAGCAAACTTTACAATATCAGTTGTATTTGCACTAATGTACCAGTTTAGTTTTAATTTTATTTCATTACAAAAGAAATTCTGTTTATTGTCAAAAATTATTTGGGGACAAACACTGTCATTGTAGAGTGGGTTTACTGTATATTGTATTTATGTGTGTGAAAACTTATCATAGTAAATAGTGCAGACACAGGTTTTCATCTTAATCTTTGGTGTCTGATCTCGTTCTGCACTGTTTGCCGATGTCCCATAAAATTGATGCTAGGATTATATGGGCTAAGCTTGGAAGTATTTATCTAGATAATGCCTTCTTTCTAGCCAATAATCACTAAATTTCTAGGACAAGCCAACTTCTGCCATGTTATGCTTACTACTGATTTGATTGTTAAATCAGTGATTTTGTGTAATAGCTTTGCCTTGAAAAGTACTTGAAAAATACTCCTAGGCCTTGAAAAGTCCTTGAATTTTACCATTTACAGGTGGATTCAACACTGTTTTTGAAGACCTAAATCAGTATAAAATTGTGGTACCTTTGTTTGGTGCAGCATGTGCTGCACCAAATAAAGGCACCACAATTTTATACTAATTTTCTAAAACTAATATCTTTAGTAATGGACTCTATCTTTTTATGCCCCCAAAGGAAATTTGGGAGGCATATAGCAATCGCACTGTCCGTCCGTCCGTCCCGCTTTGTGTCCGGTGCATATCTCTGATATTCTTTGAGGTAGGAATTCCAAAGGACCTCGGACAGTTTCCTATTCAATCTGCCCAAATTTCGACAGCCTGTGGCTAGCATAATGCATAACTGACAACTATGGTTTTGTGCTTAAATGAAACCCTGACATTTAGTGCATCTAACAAAATAAAAATATTTTGAAAATATTGCATAATAATGCCAGGACTTTAGAGTTTAGGGGGTGGGGGTATTTTTTGTGACCAAATTTTATTTCGCAAAAAGTAAAAGTTTCGTCGAGTATTCACCTAAATACAAGTTAATATAATGTTTGCGGCATAAAACTTGAGACGAAAGTGATGCGTTTGCATAAAATTCGGGTTGAGAAGATTTCATTGTTTTGTCTAAAGAAGTGTGCTGTCAATTACTTTTGACTATTACCTGTAATGTTTCGAGTTCAACCAGTTCACTTGTGCACTGAGGTGTATCATATCTGTATACTGTATAAATCAGAGTCTAGATAAACACAGTTTTTTAGCGTAAAATCGTAATATTTTCTTACACATCAGATTTAACCTATAATTTTGGTGCTTTAAAGAACCGTCTCATTGCGACGGTTATTTTGAGTACCCACAACATAATGTTTTGGTTGAGAAATGAGACAATTAATTTCTTTGTAAGCACTCATAACTAAAGCCCTGATATATGCCATTGCAAATTGATATTTACCTACAGGTTTTTACAAAATAAGTTTCTAATAAGTTTTTATAATTAAGTGTTTTTGAGCATTTTGACAGCGTTCCCCCCCGTGACCAAACATGCCGTTTTTATATGATGTGTGAAATGTAAAACTACAACTGTATGTAAAAGGATTAGTTTGGTCACGGGGGGGAAAGCACCTCAGTAAAACTTTTTCTATTTTCTATATGTTGAATAGCTAAAACGGAGTTTTCAACCCATATTTTTCATTTGGTACTTGTCCAATGAGAAAACGGCTTTTGTGGATAAGTCGAGGGTTGAATCTACTATCTTTTTCATAGAAAAAATATCATTTTCTTTGAAACTTTTCTCTGGTCATTTTTATGGGCAATCCTTCATTAAGACTGTCCGAGGTCCTTTGGTGTGTGGATGCATCTTGGGATGGTGAAGTGTCGCATACCATTTCCCGGTCACTGTGACCTTGACCTCTGACTTAGTTTATATAGTAATCACAATGTCCGTCCGTCCGATGCATCTTGGGATGGCAGAGTGTAGCCTACCATTTTCGGGTAACTGTGACCTTGACCTTGACCTTTGACTTAGTTTTTAGAAAAATCATGTCCGAAGCATATCTCTTATATTATTCGAGGTAGAAATTTCCAATTTGGTGTGTGGATGCATCTTGAGATGAGGAAGTGTCGCGTACCATAATTGGGTCACTGTGACCTTGAACTTGACCTCTGACCTAGTTTCTAGAAACTGCATTGGGTCTGGTGCATATTTCTATATTCTATGAGATAGGTTTACCAAATTTGGTGTATGAATGCATCATGGGATGGCGGAGTGTCACATACCTTTTTTGGGTCACTGTGACCTTGACCTCTGACCTAGTTTTTAGAATAATTGTGTCCAGAGAATATCTCTTATATTATTTAAGGTAGGAATCTCAAATTTGGTGTGTGGATGCATCTTGGGATGACAAAGTGTCCTATACCATAGTTGGGTCACTGTGACCTTAAACTTGACTGCTGACCTAGTTTCTAGAAACTGCATTGAGTCTGGTGCATATCTCCTATACTTTTTGAGAAAGAAATTCCAAATTTCGTGTGTAAATGCATCTTGGAATGGCGGAGTGTCACAAACCATTTTTTGGTCACTGTGACTGTGACCTTGAACTTGACCTATGACCTAGTTTTTAGAATAATAGTGTCCGGAGCACATCTCTTATATTATTTGAGGTAGGATTCTCAAATTTGGTTTGTATGAATGCATCTTGGGATGACAAAGTGTCCAGTACCACAATTGGGTCACTATAACCTTGAACTTGACCTCTGACTTAGTTTCTAGAAACTGCAATTAGTCTGGTGCATATCTCCTATTTTCTTTGAGATAGGAATTCCAAATTTGGTGTTTAAATGTATCTTGAGACGACGGAGTGTCACATACCATTTCGGGTCACTGTGACCTTGACCTCTGACCTAGTTTTAAGCATTATTGTGTTCAGAGCATATCTCTTATATTCTTTGAGGTAGGAATTCCAAATTTGGTGTGTATACAGGGGTTTCATTAAGAGCAGGGAGGCGGGGATTTTCCCCTTCTACTCAGGCATGTTTCCCCTGCTACTTTTGATAAATTTGTATAGAGTCTATAGGCAAATACTGTCAAATCACCCGCCTACTTTGCCTTGATACTCGGATGCCAAAAAAGTTAATGAAACCCCTGGTATATACATCTTGGGATGGGGGGGTGTTACTTACAATTTTTTGGTCACTGTGACCTTGACCTCTGACCTAGTTTTAATAATATTTGTGTCAGGAGCACATCTCTTATATTATTTGAGATTTGGTGTGTGAATGCATCTTGGGATGGTGGAGTGTCTTGTACAATTTATGGGTCACTGTGACCTTGACCTCTGACCTAGTTTTTAGAAAAATCGTGTCCGGAGCATATCTCTTATATTATTAAAGGTAGGAATCCCAAATTTGGTGTGTGGATGCAACTTTTGATGATGGAGTGTCACATACCATTTTTGGGTCACTTTTACTTTGACCTCTGACCTAGTTTGTAGAATAATCGTGTCCAGAACATATCTCTTATATTATTTGAGATGGGAATCCCAAATTTGCTGTATGGATACATCTTTAGATACTGATGTGTCGCATACCATTTTTAGGTTACTGTGATCTTGACCTATGACCTAGTTTCTAGAATAATAGTGTCTGGAGCATATATCTATATTATTTGATGTAGGAATCCCAAATTTGTTCTGTTGATTCCTCTTGGGATGGCGGAGTAGTGCATACCATTTTGGGTGACTTTTACCTTGACATTGACTTCTGGCCTCATTTCTAGGAGCATATTTCCTATATTACAGCTAACTTTCCTCGGATGTGTCTTATGCTAGACCAATTCCTTTGGGGGCATTCGTCACGTGACTGTGACATTTCTTGTTCGAAATAGAATTGTAGTCTGTAAATCAGTATTTTTCATAAGTTTTCAGTCCTTGAAAACAGTAGGAAAGTCTTTAAGAAGTCCTTGAAAAGTTTTTGAATTTTTTACATACTTAACTGACTGTATGAACCATGGTGACATTTCAGGAAGTACGAGAAGTTGGCAAGGAGTTGAATATTGAACCTGTGATAATTCAAGGAGAAGAGCTCAAGGAACGAGGATTTGGAGGTACTTGTATTTGAGCTGTGACCTGTGATTTCCAACAATGTGGCATGTTGACAAGTGAAGACTCAGACGAGCATGAGCAGCCTCCAGCTTAGAAACCCCAAATGGTGTTCAGTCAGTAGCTTGACACTTACAGAATATTCAAGCGACTAGCAAAGGCTCTGATCAGACTGTGCCTAGGCTATACACGCAGGCTGATCTGAGGCTTTACTGGTCGCACATAGCACAATGTTGGAAATCTTATGCAGCGGCTCATTTTGTTAATTTTGGTTCATTCTTGTCAAATCAGTATTTTAATAATTTTCTTATTACTCAAACAAAACATATGTTGTGGGTACTCAAAAGGACCGTTTCAATGTTGAAATTGATGGGTAAGGAAATAAATGCATGTTTAGACGTACAAACTTGGAAGCCACCTTCATACCTGTGGACATTCAACAGGGCTACTATAAGGGAGCGCAGTGGCTCAGCGGTAGAGTGCTTGACTCAAGACCGAGGGAGATGGAAGGTCATAAAATTTATAATTCAGGTCTCCAGATAAGAGTGCGTACTGGAAAATAATTTTCTTATTACTCAAACAAAACATATGTTGTGGGTACTCAAAAGGACCGTTTCAATGTTGAAATTGATGTAAGGAAATAATTGCAATTTTAGGTGCACAAACTATCCTTGTCTTGGCCCTTGTTATATATACTTAAGGAATAAAGAAATGCAACAAACACTTCCAGTCACTGTAAGCATACAATATGATGCAAGTTTTTAGTGCAAATGATAATAATCCAGAGGAGCAGTATGTGTCCGTCAAATTACAGCAGGTTCAACGTAATTATCGATTACGTAATCATTTTGGTATGCGCGTTAACAGCCTGACCCCACGTAGTAAACTGCTGAAACAGGGTCAATTAAAGCAAAGTTTGAATCAACCATCGGTTTATTGTTTTAAAAAGTCTTGGCATAGATTGCGGATCAAGGAAATGATTAAATGGCGATGTTTCTGCAGGATTCTGAAACGACTTAACGTCATTAACGTCAACTCTGAATAATGCGTGAAACCTGTAAACTTTCTTTTCTGCTTGAAATTTATTCATTACAAGGACGCTTTGTTCAAGAATAATGACTTGAGATCATCAGACGTCAAAAACCCTCAATTCTGACGTCACAATTTGATATCCTACGTTTTAATGGTTTCCATGATGTTTATGTGTTTTTCTAATGATAAAATGGTCCAGTGACAAAGTTTAGGTTACAGTTAACAAGTTTGGTGTTCACTCTATGCATGTAATCAGATGTTTTCTCTTGCATTATGTCGTGTTTTGTTTGGCTAACGTCAACATAAACACCTTACCAGCGTATTTCTACGGTATCTGAAAAGTCAGCTTTTCCCAAGAAAGCATGTTCTGATGTCTCTAGGTTTATCTTATCCCGTATATCCACCAGCGACCCAAACCCGACAGCTCTAAGTGACGTTTATCGCTTATTCACTACCATTGTGTATCTTGCCATTCAAGTAGCGTGTTTTGACGCAGTATTTGACTGCATTACGAATTTGATTGGACGTTTGTTTAATTTGCAAATTGTCATGTCGACGCCAAATAACCAAACATGGAAAAGACAGGGTTTCTTTATCTTTATTCTGACGTTAACGTCACATTTTACGTTTTTATGTGTTTTCATCTTGTAGCGTAAAATGTAGCGTTAAAATGACGTTTTGGTAGTTCATCACATGCTATAAATACTCAATAAGAAATTTTCAAAAGAAATTTCACCAAAACGTCATATAAACACGCAAAAATTATATTTTTGTCTGTTGCGTTTCTTTATTCCTTAAGTAAAGTTGATTTATGACATTAGAGGAGTGAAGTTTCATGATAATGTCATCACTTGTACAAGATATATTGCCATTTGTCTAAATTTTGAGAATTTCTCAGTCTAGAGCCATGTGCTGTGAAGTACTCATTGCAATCGGAAGCATTTCATGAAACATTACCATTGAGCAGCCACATCAAATGGTTTTGTTCAAAAGAAATTATTAACCTTAAGCTACAATCACAAGTTCACAAATGTTGACTGTTGTGTTGTCTGCTGAAAAGTTTTAGAAGCATCTTAGACAAACAGTGTGGACTCCAGATCAGACTGCTCATGTAGGAGCAGTCTGATCTGGAGTCCACACTGTTTGCGCCTCTACATTTACATTAGTCAATAATGTTAGAAAATATATGCAGCAGACAACTGAGGCTGACAGCATTTTCAGATGCATTTTTGCTGGCTTTTCAAGGATTTTGATAACTGAATATAATAAAGATACAAGACAAGTGTACCAAAGTCAACTACAGTAAAACCTGTGTAAACCGGTCACTCAAAAATAGACAAAAGATATCTTAATGACAAATGGTAGCTTAATGAAGGTCAAAAGTATTGCAGCAATTCAGGAATAATTTTTTGTCTAAAAATAGACCAAACGAAGATCTTAATGATAAATGGTAGCTTAATGAAGGTCAAAAGTATTGCAGGATGCTCCCCTTGGAGCATTCTGCAATACTTTTGATCTGCATTAAGCGATAATTGGTCTTGAAAACCAATTTTCAGTCTTTTTGAGAGTGGCTGTTTTACACAGGTTTTACTGTATTTAAAGTATAAATTTCTCCGTTCTCTACTGCAGCTATCTATGGAGTTGGTAAGGCAGCAGTTCATCTACCAGCTCTAGCTGTCCTCAGCCATCGACCAAAGAAAGCTGAGAAGAATATTGCCTGGGTTGGTAAAGGAATTGTCTTTGATACTGGAGGTCTTTGTATTAAAACAAAGGTAAGACAATCTAGAAAAATTGTTCTTGGTAAAGAAAAAACAAATTTTATTATCAGACTCAAGGTTGTAAACCTTTTTTTAAATGCTCAATTTAATTGAGCATGAAATTCAATCTGTTCATAAAAATGCTAAAAAATAAAGATTTATATCATGCTACTTATAGACATTCTAAGATGTATTTATCCTGCTGATAAATGTTAAATACATGTAGTTGGCATTTTAACATTTTTAAACAGGATCCATTTTATGCTCAGTTTAGTTTTGCATGAAAAAAGCTTATGACCTTGGAGTCAAATGATTAAGAACAATAATTGGCATAGCCCCAGATAAGGCTGCGTATTACGTATTTACGCAATTGCTTGGACCCAAAAACGTAATTAAATTAATTTCTGTGCGTACAAAAACGCAATAAAACTTCTTGATACTCAATTCAGAACTTTTTCATAGCGTATGACGCTTTGCGATTGCCGTTTTTGTATACAACACTGGCAATTGTCGGGTACAATTTTATACACGGCATGGTGTCAAATCTAGTATATTAAATTGTAAACCAGTCCAGGAACATTCTTATCGCTATTTAGCGGTACCCAATATTTACACAATAACGACATTCATCTCACTTTACGATAACAATGGTGAAAAAGCAAGCAAATATTATCGTCTCGTACAGAAGTAACTCAACTTTGATACTGCGTTGAAGGTTTGAAGAATCAAAGATG
Organism: Loripinus fragilis; assembly: GCA_964019695.1. NCBI lineage: Eukaryota > Metazoa > Mollusca > Bivalvia > Lucinida > Lucinidae > Loripinus > Loripinus fragilis. The sequence goes on along the minus strand of OZ026523.1, from coordinate 48,152,100 downwards.
ACTTGATAAATACATTGGATTTTTGAAATAAGTCGGAAATAGCGGTCTCAGATGTACTAAAGCAGTATTGTCAGTGGGCTTTCTGAAAGTGAATCAAGAATCAAGTGAAACCGAAAGTAAACCAAAAAAAAAAAAATCAGGAGAAACTAGCGCAGGCCTGGTTTTTTTGCTTATTTGCTTTCAGATGGATACCCAATACAAAAAGTTGAAATACCCAATTTAAAATTTGAAATACCCAATTAAGCCAAAAAGAGGTGGGTAAATACCCAATTGCTTCCAATCCTTATCTGGAGCTATGAATTGGCAAAGGCAATTGTAACTGAATAAAAAGAATTGTGATTCTAGTTTTGGTTAACATTATTGTTGAACAGTTTCCTGGATGGTAAACAGTACTAATAAATGAGGACAAAGTGGTGTGTCAAGAAAACAATACAATGCTTTCGGTGAGGTTTTAATCTGAAACCTCGATCGCAAGCAGGGCTTCCACATTTACACGTGTGAACGGAAGCGTTTCGTGTTTATGCAATGAGCGTTTACAAAACTGGCCAACCGTTTAAACGAACTAAAGCACGTGACACATGGTTTATTAATAGCATCTTCTAATGAAAAATAGACTTAGTGTTTTGTTTGTTTTAGATTGGGATGTATTTGATAAAGTTTCTAACAATAATTTATTAATTAAATTAGAACCATGTCGGACATGCTCTGCAGGTATAGTGACCGATGTCTGTTGTGATGAAAATGCCCTGAATTTTATCTCATGGTGCTAGGAGCAATTCTCATGCATTTTCATCAGATATGTAAATGAACATCTTAATATTCGGTGGACACGCATGTGAAAGCATACTTTCATGGAGATTGATCGTGAAATAGTTTTTATGGTCATTCGCCTCCTTCGCTGATTCAAGAAGGGTTATTGTCAGTTACAAGTGAAAGTATGTGCACAAAGTACTGGGTTAACCCCTTAGTCAAGCTTACCCATGAATGAGTGTGGTTAGGTGAACTGACCTTCTTGCTATGATCAAAGCTGTTGACTGGGACATTAAGCATCAAACCAAACAAAAAAAACTTACTAAGGGAAGTGTGATTGGACTATATAGCTAGGTGGAGGGATAAAGTTCTGGCTTCATCTGTCTGTCCTTTCATCCACTAAGAATCATTAATCTGAACCCACTGGTACCCAAAATTCAGTTGTTCATGTTTGAAATTTCTTAACATTTACTTAAAACAAGATATGTAGATTTTGACGTCAAAATTCATTTTCATCCATTCATTATATGTATATAGAGCAGAAAAAGGCTCTGACGAGACTCCATACGCTTGTCACTTATTGAGTGTTTAACAAAAAAATAATTTTCTTATTTCTCAACCAAAACATATGTTGTGTGTACTCAAAAGAACCGTCTCAATAAGACTGTACTTTTGAGCACAAAAAAAAAAAAGTTAAAACTGATGGGTAAGAAAATGTACACTCAATAATTTTGTTTATCTGAACCTGTGAGGACTTTTCTCAGGACCTAGTCCATTTATTGATGGCAGGTGTTGGAAAAATTTATTCTTGTTGCTTATATATTTTTCTGTCCTATAGGTTGGTATGTGTGGTATGAAGACAGACTGTGGTGGTGCTGCCGGTATGCTGGGATCCTTCTATCTAGCTGTCAAGATGGTAACATACTTTATTGTTGTTGCATATATATTTTCTGTCCTATAGGTTGGTATGTGTGGTATGAAGAGGGACTGCGGTGGTGCTGCCGGTATGCTGGGATCCTTCTATCTAGCTGTCAAGATGGTAACATACTTTATTGTTGTTGCATATATATTTTTTGTCCTATAGGTTGGTATGTGTGGTATGAAGACAGACTGTGGTGGTGCTGCCGGTATGCTGGGATCCTTCTATCTAGCTGTCAAGATGGTAACATACTTTATTGTTGTTGCATATATATTTTTTGTCCTATAGGTTGGTATGTGTGGTATGAAGAGGGACTGCGGTGGTGCTGCCGGTATGCTGGGATCCTTCTATCTAGCTGTCAAGATGGTAACATACTTTCCACATAAGCTCCACATATCAAGGATATGATCATATGCATTTGAGTAGGCCCTGAGGTTATGCAACGTTTTTCATGCTCAACTCAACTGAGCATGAAATTTCAGCTGCTCATAAAACCTAAAATGCTAAAAAAAAAATACTTTTCTTGCTTTCAACTCGGGTGTTGTATTGAACATGCTAATAAATGTTAAAATGCCAGCTATAACATTTTGATATTTATTAGCATAAATTCCATGCTCATTTGAGCATGAAAAGAGTTTAAATAACCTCTGGACCAGGTCTTCTAGGCTAGCTTCAATTGCCAATACACATTAAAGTGTGTTTCTCTGCAGCAATGATAGTAGTGAGTTTCAATTCATGTGTAGAAATTGTCGTCAGAGTGCTTTTTGAGCCCACACTGCATCCTGGTGAATTTCACCTACTTTTCACTCTCCAGTAAATTTGACATAGTCCATCTATCAACAATCCAAAGTAAAGTGTTTCTCTGCAGGATTGATATCTGTGAGTGTCAAACTTTGCAAAGTAATTGTCCTCGACATACTATTTTAGCGATCACTGTGACCCAGTGATCTTTGCTCACTTTTCATTCTCCAGTGATTTTGACAAAAACCTATGTTGAATAGTGCAATTCTTTTCAGCAATGATAGCTTTGAGTGTCAAACCATGTTTTGAATTTGTCCTCGGCATACTCTTAGAGCACACACCCTGAACCAGTGACCTCGATCTACCTTTCAAGCTCCAGTGACTTTGTAACAAATTGACTTTAATCCGACATTGTTATTGTCCTCATTATATACTGTTACTGAATATGCAAACCACTAGTGATTTATGATTTTAATACATGGCATTTTAACACTCCTAGAGGCATCATCATGTGATAAATATATTTTCAAATCAATTCTTGTATTTTTGTGACCCGAAGTGATTGGACGCCCCATGTAGGTAAGAGGATAAACTAAAGACAATTCTACAATAGAGAGACGAAATGAGCTCTAGTATCTACAGTCAAACTTCGATGGCTCGAACTCGTCGGGACCGTCGGTGCGAGTTCGACCCATCCATGTGTTCGAGCGATACTTAGCCTGACAAATTTCAAGTTGGTTCATGTGTACTTTATGTCATCACGGACACCACGTTTTTTTTCGACCAAAGTTGCAAAGCGCACGTGAAACCTGTCACTGATCAGTAACCCTTTGCACGCTAGAGCCGCATGTGTTAGCATATTAACCTGTTTAAAGTAAATACATTTATCAGTATGCGCACATGCGCAGGCTGATCAATACATTTGTTATCAAGTAAGCTGTACCGTTTGTCTTCTTGTGGGTGATTGTTCCTGTTTATGTGTCGCTACAGTTTATGTCGGCTGTTTATCGTATAAAAGAAAGAAAAACAAGTTTGTTTCTTATTATTTATTCACAATGTGCAAGTTTCAATTAATAACAACGAATAAAAACAGGAAAAAATGACAAACTACCCAGGATGTTTACAACAAAGACCCGGATCAGACTGTACCGCCGCAGAATCTGATGCCTGTCTTTATCCAGCCAGGCATGTTTTACTCATTGTGACACGCGAATTCTTGATTACAAAACATCTCATTAATTGTCTGTAATCATTTTCGACCGCCCTACTAAGTGGTGACAAGTGAGAACTTACTCAACTCTTTGATCTGATTAATTGCCGATAATTGCTTCACACGTTCCACTCGTCAGTTAGGTAACCCAAGGATAAAATCATCATTGTCACGGAGCGCTTATGAAAATAATAATGAACTTAATCAAGCGTGTGACTGATTCATGTAAAGAAATATTCCGTTCGAGCCATCATAGCATTTTACACGAAAACATCGCCCTGCGGACCGTGCTTTGAGTTCGAGAGTTCGAGCCATCGCTGTTCGACCCTGGGATGTATTTTAACATTAAATGTATGGGGAAATTGCTGGGACCGACGAACGAGTTCCAGCGATCCCTGGTGTTCGAGACAGGCGAGTTCGAGCGACCAAAGTTCGACTGTACACTGTATGACATATTTTATTCAGTCTTCTAACTTTAGTAATCTTGTTTCAGGGCTTCACCGAGAACCTTCATGCTGTGTTTTGTTTGGCAGAGAACGCTGTGGGACCACTCTCTTATAGACCAGATGACATCCTTACCATGTATTCAGGAAAGTATGTGGATTTTATCTTGATACAGAGAATAAATGGGTACATTGCAAATCCTGATAAATTAACCCTTAGCCCGCCAGTCACAGCTTTTGTCATCTGAGTGTAACACAGTGTCTCAGTTGGTTGAGCCTTAGACTGGGAGTCAAAGGGTTGCTAGTTCGAGACTCAAGGGAGTAATGCACATGTCATTTGCCAAAACAGCGGGGGAAATAGCAGTGCAGTTTTACCGGGTTTTACCGGGATATAGTGCTGAGTTTTGACAGGATATTCGCCGGAATTTGAAGTATGGCGAGATGCGAGATTTCAATATGGCGGAAAGACAACAAATGGAGAGTAAGTTGAAGAAGTGTTTTATTCTGGCTGTTTACGTGATTTAGAATGACAAATAATCGATTTTTATTAATAAGAATGAATGTCCATTTAGAATTTGATTGCAGTCATATTGAGTTTATCAGTTGCCACGCTTCGGATGGAAAAATTTTGAGGTGAGTCAGATTCCGCGACTCGTTATTTTATCAGTACGACTTTGTAGTAGGTTTATTGCAGGGGTTCATGATAAAAGTTGACAGAAAATTAAACTTTAGTAAATAGCACAACTAATAAAACTTTTTGTGATCAAAAGCCTCATTTTAATTTTATATAATGACAACCTTAAAAAATGCATGGCCCTCGCCCATTGGGGCTTGGAGAAATTGATGGGCTGCATGGTACTTCCATGCATAGCTGCGCACTGACTTGACATTTGTGTAAAGCCAATTTTAGCCAAATTTCACATATCATATAACATCAGTAGATTGGGGGAACCATTAATGTTGTTTGTTATGCAAATTGGTAAAGAAATCGGGTCGTTATAACATGTTTCAGAAGAGATTGCTTTGTTTTGGTTTGGAGTTTTACAATTCAGTCAACATCAAGATCATGCCGAGTTGGTCAATGAATTATGCTGGCATTTCCTGGACAGACCTACCAGTACTTATTAAAAGCAGTTATTAAACCAGTGCTTTGTTAGCCACCCATGCAGTATATAAAACTGACTAATTTTTGTGTTTTTTGCATATGTTTATGTATTAAGAATTTGAGGTTTCCTCAATGCACATGAATCAGGAAGTTATTCCCCGGGGGCGGGGATTTTGAGCAGGGAATGGACCAAAACAAAGTCCCTGATAGCAGGGATTTTACCTGGGCTTTGCATATGGAAAAATCAATATCGGAGGGGGGGGACGTGGTTGCAAATTACTGATCAATGCATAACTGTGCTGTGTCCATGAGCAAGACTATTCAAGACTTAGTTCTGGTTCAACCCATGAAGACAGGAAATTATTCCGGCATGACTGAAAATTTGTTGACTGTGACGTAAAGCATCAACACAAACAAACACAAATTTGGTGTCTGCTCCTCTTGTCTGCTTATGCTCTTTGGTAGCCTATATTGCAAACAATATAGACTGAGATCAGACTGCTCCCTTGGGAACAGTCTAATAAGGGTTTATTTAGTTTGCTTCCATAAAAAAATCTAGTTTGAAGTGCTCTTGAATATATGCAGCAGATGTTAAAAAACCCCGACATTTTCAAGACAAACAATAATGGTGGGATAAGTGTTAAACAGTTAACTTAACCCTTTTATAGCGCCAATCGCAACAAAAGTAGTCTGCTTTTCTCGTCTGCTGAAATGTTTAAGAAGCCTCTATGGCAAACAGTGTGCACCCAGATCAGACTGCTCCTATAGGAGCAGTCTGTTCTGGGTCCACGCTGTTTGCTTCTATACTTAATTCGTCAGTAATGCTAGGCAATTATTTGCAGCAGACGACTTCAGCAGACGACAATTTCTTGGCGCTTTAAGGGTTAAAGGGACATATTGCTTTCTGTTTGTGCATCTTGCTGGGCTTCTATCCCTCTGTCCTTCTTTCAAACTTTATATACCTCCAAAATCTTGCAAACCCAGCATGCTAGGGTCTTGAAATTTCAAATGTTGATTCCTCATAAAAAAAGCCCACCCTTAATGTTTTCCATGTCAGAATTATCTCCCAATCTTGAGTTATGCCCCTTTAATTAAAATAAGTTAGCAGTTTTGTTAGCAAGATATCTCAAAAAGTATTTGAGCCAGAGTCTTGTCATTTAGTATACTTTCAATATTGGGTATGAATAGAAATACAGAAATTCTTATCTTACCCAGACTGTCACATGTGAGCTGTTCAAAAAGTGCACATGGTCGTCAAGTGATGTCATTGTTACAGAATGTCAAAGTGATGTTATCATGTAATGTAGTATCTCAGTGTATTCAGGAACATGTATGAGTCTATTGAAAATAAAAACACAGAATTAAATGGTGAGCAAGAGAAATAATCCATCATTTGTGTGAGCAACAGATAGGAAAATCTGTCCCTCTGGATCACTGTTTGTCATCAGGCGACTGGTCTTGTGATCCCCCTCACACTCATGATAGACTATTTCTCTATCCCCCCTCACACTCATGATAGACTATTTTTCTATTCCTCCCTCACAGTCAAGATAGACTCTTTTTCTATCCCCCCTCACATATCACACACATGATAGACTATAATTCTATCCCTCCCTCACATTCATGATAGACTATTTTTCTATCCTTCCCTCACTGTAATGATAGACTATTTTTCTATCCCCCCTCACACTCAAGATAGACTCTTTTTCTATCCCCCCTCATACACATGATAGACTACAATTCTTTCCCTCCCTCACACTCACTATAGACTATTTTTCTATCCCCCGCTCACACTAATGATAGACTATTTTTCCATCCCTCTCTCACACTCATGATTGACTATTTTTTTTATCCCTCCCTCACACTCATGATAGACTATTTTTCCATCCCTCCCTCACACTCATGATAGACTATTTTTCTATCGCCCCTCACACTCAAGATAGACTCTTTTTCTTTCCCCCTCACACACATGATGGACTATAATTCTATCCCTCCCTCACACTAATGATAGACTATTTTTCTATTCCTCGCTCACACTCATGATAGACTATTTTTCTATCCCTCACTCACACTCATGATAGACTATTTTTCCATCCCTCCCCCACACTCATGATAGACTATTTTTCCATCCCTCCCTCACGCTCATGAAAGACTATTTTTCTATCCCTCCCTCACTGTTATGATAGACTATTTTTCTATCCCTCCCTCACACTTATGATAGACTCTTAAAATCTTAGGAGTTTTATTTATTTTTAATACCTGTTTTCCAGGACTGTAGAGATCAACAATACAGATGCTGAAGGGAGGCTAGTACTAGGAGATGGGGTAGGTATAATATGGGCCTCATCGCGAGAAAAACTGTCTTTGGGGTTTCGGACAAAGCCAGTTTCAAACCATTCTCAGCTACAGAGACTAGCTAGAAAATTGATATTTCACCTGTAGCAAGTTTACATATGATACATTTCAAAAAGCGAATAACAAAGGTGCTGACCAGACTGCGCGAATTCGCAGACTGGTCTGCACCTGGGCTTTTCGCAAACCTCAAAGACAGGTTTTCTTGCTTCGAGGTCCATATACAGTGCAATCAATCTTGTGGGCAATTGTGTCTGGTTAAGACAAGGGCATGCCTAAAGGTATATGCACAGCTTTCTAGTGGAGCTAAGGGATTTTCTGCTTTTGGTTTTGCTGAGCGCAGTGGCTCAGTTGGTCCATTTGGTAGAGCATTAGACTGTGGATCGAAGGATTGCTAGTTTAAGACTCAATGGAGTCACTGTGTTGTGTTCTTGAGCAAGACACTTTACCCACTGCTTAGTACTGGTTCAACCCAGGAAGACACAGAGGAAATCATTCTCACATGACTGAAAATTTTGTTGATTGTGATGTAAAGCATCAAAACAAACAAAACAAAGCTTTTGGTTTATGCTATTGGAGCCTATGGTGATACTTTATCTTGCACAGACTAGCCATTGTGACAAATACATGAATTCCTTTTCCAACTCGATCTCCTTAATGAGAGAGCCTGTTTATACCCTAGCAAAGAGCAACTAAGGTGTAGATCACTGCAAATAGTGCAAAGTTCTGTCTTCCATACTATAGTCAAATCTCCCAAATTCAAAGTCCTCAGGACTAGATATTTTATTTTGCGTTATCAGTGAGTAGTAAGAAAAAATAGGGATGTAGGCATAAAATATATGATCCCCCAAAGTGGTATTTATCAGTTTTTTCCCCCTATCAAACCTATGTTTTGGCTGCGTAACAGAAACATCTGAGGGAGAATATTGTGTTAGGCACCTAAAACATAGGTTTTTATAGACAATTATTAAGATAGTTCATAAATAAGCTCTATTATGTGAATCCAGTGTGCCCCCAATTTAACTCAAACAATCAGAGATGGAATTTTCGAGTTTACTGGTATTGCAATCTAAATATGAATACTATTTAAAGTTAGAAAGAGGGCAAAGATCAGGAATCGATACAATCAAGCACCACACCTGACCCAGGATACCAATGGGAAAGTGACAATGTCACAATTAGACATCACAAACGAGAGTCAAGAGGTCAACCCTTTCCCAGCAGGTGACCACAAGGCATCAAGGAACAGACATGCATGAAAGAATACAAAACAAGACAGAAATAACATAAATGATCAAAAAAAAAAGCACCATCTTGGAACAGTCAGTAAAAATATTTTACTGGAGGGCTTAAACCGGTTTAACAGTGCACCAACCTCACCCTTAGTTCAGATGTGGATAAAGACACATAGATGTATGGTTTGCATGTACACCCCTAACTTAACAATGCATCATCTCCTATAACATATAGCCCAAGTTTCCAAGATTATAGCTTGTATGTACACTAAGTCTTGAGAACCCCACTCGTACACTCATTTTAAGATGTTTCAACCTCTGCTCTATAGTAAAGCAGGCTGAATTTAAGTCTTAGCTGCTTTAAAACTCAGAATAAAGTTGAGTTGGATGATTGAGCTCAATATATATTGCAGGTTGCTTATGCCCAGAAGGACCTTAAGGCTGATGTGGTAGTGGATATGGCTACCTTAACAGGGGCGCAGGGCATAGCTACAGGTAGGCATACAAGATGTTCATGTGGGCTGCACACTACTGTATTCAGTTAAAGCTGTATAGTCTGTAACTTTTGATCTTCTAATTTTGGAAATAAAGTTTCTATTTTTCAAGAACAGAGTAAAAATACTCAAATTCAGGTAAACATTTTACCATTTTCATAAATCTTAACAATTTATTACTATCAAAACAACAACATTTATGTTAAAAATCAACTGTCTATAATTATTGGAGGGACGTAAATAATTCCTAACAAGAGAAAAATCACCTAATTTTATAAGATAATTCACTCTTGCATGCAGTTTTCAGCTGTAATGAACATATTTATTGTGAAAACATAACGTAATTCTAATTTTACAAATGATTTAAAACGAAAATAAAAAATTTCGAAAAAATGTTCATAGTTACAGACCTAGTCTCTTTAAAGAAGGTATTTGTTAAATTTATGTACTGTAAATTTGGAAATTTTCGCGAGAACTTTATTTTCGCGAATAGGGTAAAAAGCATATTTGCCACATTAAAATTTGCGATTATGGCATAATTTACCTACACCAGTACGTGACAGAGTGATTTTTCCATTTCGCAACAGATTTATTTCACGAAACTTCGCATCCACGAAGTTTCCCGAATATAAAATCCTAGCGAAAATGTCTGAATTTACACTTTACAGTAAACTGCAACAGCTGGCAATGATCATAAAGGTTGAGAAATAGAGTTTTTATTTTTACAAGTTATATTTCACATGAGCAAATTTTTTATCGACAAATGAAGACAGCTGTAAAGCTTTTCATCTCCAAATGGAGACAGTTGCTAAATAAAAGTTCATCTAAGGGAAGACAGCGGCAAGTGTAAACATTATTTGAAGAGATCCAGTTTTACTTGATAAAGATACAATATACATTTTTGTGTATAGGAATTCTTTTGTAATTCACAGGAAAGTACCATGCTGGTATCCTGACAAACAATGAAGACTGGGAGCTAGCCTGTGTTAAAGCAGGACAAAACTCCGGTGATCTCGTACATCCAGTGCCATATAGTCCAGAACTACATTACCCAGAATTCAGCAGCTCTGTTGCAGACATGAAAAATTCAGTTGCAGTAAGCTTTTTCTTTATATGATATGCTATTTTCCTTCAGATTTTCTCCATACAGCAGTTGTTATAATGTAATGCTTGCAGTAGGGAAAGTCCGGCAATCAAATCAAGCCTTAGGTGTAGGTAAGGCACCTTACGCGTAGTACTATGTACAAAAAAGCTCCATTTTTTAGCCAGAACTTGCATAAGAAAAATTAGTTCTGTAGCATGTGGGTTCAGCCCTATTAAAATCCATTTTTCTGAATACCTGAAAAGTATAATCAGCAGAATAAATGAAGTTCATGTTTTTTTACAATAAAATGAATTTCATTTATAACCATTTGTTTTGCTGCAATCACACTTGTTATTGTGTTGGCATGGTTTCTGTGACTTCAGCGTCACATTGTGTAACTAACGTCAGCGTCACGTTATCAAAGTAGATCCTCAATGTACATCCGAGGCCCGATTCCATGGAATTCCACGGAATTGGCAGAGGCAGTTCTTATTGGTTATGCTTGTTGCCCCTTGTAATGGAATGTGATTTACCAACATCAGGTCCAACATTAATTCTTTGCATGCTGGGTAATTTTCCATATTTTACTCTTGTCTGCTGATTTTTGTTCAAAATTAACTTTAAAAAACGTCAGACATACCGTCAGAGTGTCCAACAATTCACCACTAGTGGGAAAGAATTTAGGCAGGCATATAAACATTCTACAGTTATCCATACATTTCATAGATTTTTTCATGAGTTATTTTAGACAGATACCATATTATACGTTTACATGGTGAAAGGTTTCAAGATTATTCCTGAATTCAGTATTTTGAGGCCGACATTCCATAGAAAGTCAGCCTCAAAATACTGAATAAAGCAGCTTATAATAGCTTCTCTGCTTTATATTCAGTTTAACTAAAGACACTTGATCATTTTAAAGTGAAATTGTTAATACTTTGAAGGCTAACTGCAAATTTTTAGATTTGAACTTCTAAAGTTCAGGATTTTGGAAATTTTGAACTTTCAACCTTTCGTTCAGGTCAGCTCATGAGATTTTGATACTTATTACATTTGATTCTTTATCCCTTTAAGGACAGAAAATCCCTAAATGGGTACTTTGTCATACAATGGAGATCCAGATGAAATGCCACATAATGTGGCATTTCATCAGGATCTGCACTGTTTACTAAGATAAAAACGATCTTTAGGGAAAGAAATACAATATTTTGTGAAATTTTAAAAGATGATCCTGGCCTAACTGTATCAAATTTTTATGGAAAATTCAATTGGTCTTAAACGGGTTAAGCATTTTTAAACCATCATGTGCTGCTACATTCATAGGTTTAGATAAACAAAATATTTGAGCATAAAATTGTAAATATTTTCTTACCCATTGTTTTTAATATATGAGCCAAGATCTGACAAAAAGGACCTTATGGCAATAAAAGTCAAAAGTGAGATATTTACAGAGAAAGAAAGAGCTAGCTGTTGCGAACAATTACAGAAAATTTGAAGAGATTATCTTTACAAATAACAAAGATCTGAGCGTTTAAACTCGTATAGATGATGCGTTTGAAACATGACGTCACTTAATGTTATTAATGGCGTTCTGACGTCAACACCATTCTGTCAACATATGGCGCTAATACAAAGACGTTAGGAGCAGTAGTTCAAGAATGCTCCATGCTTCTGTAAATTTGATGTGTACGTAAATGCATAAACTGCACAAATAGCGCACACACACATATCCCGTGTTAACAAAAACATTTGAAATGAGGCACCCTGTCTTAAAGGAAGTGTGTAGCCCATATGCACAGCTGTTGTTATGGCAACATACATTATATGTATCACTTAATTTTATCAGAACTGTTTGCGCCTTTGATTGTATTACATGTTAGAAGCAATTTGACTCTATTGTAATAACTTGCAAAATTTTGAAAATTTAGACGTTTTTGAAATTTTGATTACACAAAAACTGCTAAAATGCCCGAAGGACCCTTTTATCAGATTGACGCTCATGTGTTTTAGGTGCTCAAAAGAACCGTCTCATTGAGACGGTTCTTTTGAGTACTTACAACATATATTTTGGTGTAGAAATAAGAAAATTAAATTTTTTGGTACGCTCTCTTAATAAAGTCCTTTACTTTGGTCTATTTTGAGAGTAAAAATGTGAATATTTTTTACCCATCAGTCTTCACAAATTATTGCTTGGACACAAATAAGTACAAAACAAGTACAAAATTATGCAGCAGTGACAATGGCTTTCATTTCAGAGTGCATGGTTTTTCTTGATAAAGGCCTTTGGCTGGAATAATGAGTTAAGAGTAAAATCAACATATACTGTTCTTTTGAGCACTCACAACATATGTTTTGGTCAAGAAATAAGAAAATGTAACCTATGTCAGTTGAAGGATGGATGGAGTAAGGCTTTGGTGTAGATGGTGTAAGTCTGAAATTGCTTTTACCTACATGCAGGCCTCCAGATATATGAGTGTGTTATCAAAAAGTAATTTTCTTATTTCTCAACCAAAACATATGTTGTGGGTACTCAAAAGAACCTTCTCTATGAGAGGGTTCTTTTGAGCACCCAAATATATGTTAAAATTGATGGATAAGAAAATATTAACAATTTATGCCCAAATATATTGTTTACCTGGAGGCATGTACATGCTTGCTTTGATACTTTCTTTGAAGACCAGAAACCTTCAAACTGATACTTTGGCAAACAGTGAATATCCAGATAAAATGCCACATAAAGGGGCATTTCATCAGCATTTGCACTGTTTGCTAAGACAAAATCGACCTTCAGAAAAAGGATACAACACTTCTTGAAAATTGTTCAGTATATATAATGGACCTTTATGATTATTGTTTGTAGCTTTATGGAAAATTCCATTGGTATGAAAAGGCTTAACCCTTAAAGCTCCAAGACAAAAATCTATCTGAAAATGATGTCTGCTGAAGTTGTCTGCTGAAAATAAATGCCTAACTCTACTGACTAATTTAAGTATAGAAGCAAACAGCGTGGACCCAGAACAGACTGCTCCCATAGAAGCAGTCTGATCTGGGTCCACACTGTTTGCCATAGAGGCTTCTTAAACATTTCAGCAGACGAGAAAAGCAGACAACTTTTGTTGCCATTGGGGCATTAATTAATATCTTTTTTATTTCAGGATCGTAGCAATGCCCAGGTGTCTTGTGCTGGATTATTTATAGGATCCCATCTAGGATTTGACTTCCCAGGGGTGTGGCTACATATAGATATGGCAGCCCCTGCTCACGTGGTAAGTGTCTGGATGAGGTATATAGAGGATCTGACATGAGTGCTCATGTAGTATTGAATTTATTAAACAAGATGAAGAAAAGAGATAAAATGCAAGGCTTGCTGTGGATTTTATCGCTTTTTCGAAACATGTTTAATAAATTAAATAATACACCTAAGATAACGTACACAAAAGTTGGTATAAATATCTTAGAAAATGACTTTGTAATTGAAATTTGACCTTTTGACCTCACCCCAAGGTCATCAGCTTGACCCTAGGGTAAAAATTTTACTTGCATTCTGTTCAGCTCATTTGATATGCAACATGACCATGTTATTGAAAATACAAATCTTTTGACCCCCTGGGCACCCCAGCGGCCCCTAAGTCCCACACTTAGGGCATGACCCAGATGTCAGAACAAAAATCTGATCGATGTGTTTTAAATCTTTTGTTTGATAGAACACTAAGAACACACACAAAGTTTGGTATAAAAATCTTTGAAATTGACTTTGTTATTGAAATTTAATATTTGACCTTTTGACCCCTCCAAAGAAGGTCACTATTTAGTTTTAGGGAATTTTGCTATAACATGGTTGTCTTTGAATTGTAGGGAGACAGAGCAACAGGCTACGGTCCAGCCTTATTAAACACGCTGTTTGGTCAGAAATCTTCAAGCAAACTTCTACAGTCTATAGCGCCACCTATCAGCATGTGGGAGCAGATGGAAGTTGAAGACACTGAAGAATCTGCAAAGAAACTCAAAGTTTAAAGATCCAATTTAAGATGCATTGTAGTGGCCTTGCTAATGACCACTTTTGTCGTCTGCTGATTACCTGTGCAAACAGTCTGAACCCAGATCATGACTGACAGAACGTTGGATCCATACTGTTTGATACTCTGATAGTATTCCTGAAGATTTTATACTCCTCAAAAAAATTAAAGGACCAAGATTTTAAAATGCGAGTATAATAAGCTCAAACATTTAGATTCTGTAAAACTTGGCCCAAAGCTTTCTATTTTTTATACCCATAAGTCAATAATCATTATTACTGATTTCCATGCCTAATTCTGCTATAACTCTGTCTCAAATGAACATACCCTCAAAAACACACTTTCAAAAGGCAGTGGGTGGGGTAACGAAATTCTTATGCAGTCAATCGAGTATAATGAAAGTGACATTAAATTAAACTTTGTTTTAAACAGTTCAGCTTACATGCAAAAAATTCTTCAAACAGTTTCAATATACTGGGAAGCAAGCATTTTCATCTCTGACAATGGAGTTTTGACATTGTTTTGTTTTCTGAAAACAATGTGTGTACTTGGCCATTAAGAATCAGATATTCAATCGTCATTCTTTGCCTTTGAGTGTTAGAAAGATGTCCCGTCGAATTGTTTGAAGATTGTCACAGACAAACGCCAAAACCAGTTGTCTTAACTCATAGACTGGTCATTACGCCACAGCCCAAAGAGGCAATTTTCTCTCACAGGAAGAGGTGGATGGTATCGACGGGATTAAACACCATACAATCATGTGAAAACAGAGATTTCAGCATCTAAAAGCATTTTTTATTCATTTCATGCAGTTTTGTGGTCCATGGATCACACACAAAAATGACATTCCAATGCATTTAGGTCAAGTTTCAAAATGACAAAAAAATCCTTGTTAGTAACATTTTCTACGATTTTCTTTTTGCTGTTTCACTTGGGAATTGGCGCCAAAGATGTCAAAAAAATTTAGGCTAGATCGTAAAATTGGTTTCCAAAATACGTTCTACACAAAATGCATCAATGTTATAATTGAAAGCATTGGTCCTTCAATTATTTTGAGGAGTATATTTTGAAAAGTTAATTTTGAATCAACTCAGCAGAGGACAACAAAATCATGAAAAATTACCCAGCATACAAAGAGTTAAAGCTGCATAGTCTGTAACTTTTGATCTTCTAATTTTAAAAATATTGTTTCTATTTTTCAAGAACACAGTAAAAATACTCAAATTCAGGTAAACATTTTACCATTTTCGTAAATCTTAATAAGTTATCACTATCAAAACAACTGCATTTATGTTAAAATTCAACGGTCTAGAATTATTGGAGGGACGCAAATAATTACCAACGAGAGAAAAATACACCTATTTGGTAAGATAATTCACTTTTCCATGCAGTTTTCAGCTGTACTGAACATTTTTATTGTGAAAACATAGCTTAATTCTACTTTTACAAATGATTTAAAAAGAAAAGAAAAATTTTCGAAAAATGTTCATAGTTACAGAGTATGCAGCTTTAAACCAATAATATTCCTGCTTCCACAGGGAGATTACTCATAGAGCCACTGTTATGAGCCAGCACATGAGATCCTAAGATAGTACCCAAATAATCTGGAAAAGCTTATCCTTCAGAAATAGAGATAACCTAAAAATTTGAAAACAGCAGCCTTAGTTTCATTTAGTCTGTTCATGAGAATTTATGGAAAGTTCAACAATTTGCACGCCTCCCTGGCACTGGCTCAACCCTTTTCATTCTGATGGATTATCCAATACATATTTATCAAATAAGTATGGAATTGTCCATTTGGTATTTTAAGGGGTTGCTGGTCTAACTTTCTTTGAAATTATGTATTTCTGTCCCTGAAGATTGTTTTTATCTTCCCAAACAGTGCAGACCCTGATGCAATGCCACCTTATTTGGCATTTCATCTTGGTCTTCACTGTTTGCTGAAGTACCTGGTTACTGGTATCCAGAACGAAAAGGTTTAAGAGATATTCTGCTTTCTTCAAGAAACTTATATTCCTGAAAGATCAGAATATAAAAAAATATCATCTTTTATTGAAGCCAGGGAGAAGTTTTATCAAGTTCATGACACTTTATTGCATATATTATTTGAGCCAGTGCATGAGATTTCCAACAATGTGGTATGTGCAACCAGCAAAGCCTCAGATCAGCCTGCGCGTACGTGCAGTCTGATCAGAGCCTTTGCCTGTCGCTTGAGTATTCTATGATTGTTACGCTACTGACTGAACACCACTTGGAGTTTCTAAGCTTAAAAGGAGGCTGCAGAGGCTGGTCCGAGTCTACACATGTCAAAATGCCACATTGTTGGAAATCCTATGCACTGGCTCTTATATAGGCAAACAGCCAAGGCTTTGGCAAGTCTGCTCAGTCCCAGACCCCAGAGCTTTCGCTGCTTACACCCATTATGGACCTAGATGAAGGCTTGGGCCAAAAGTAGGTCTCCAGCTCTGCTATACGTACCCAGAGCTCATGATCTGATCCAGATCATTTTTTTTAGTATATACCCTTAAGGGTTAGTTGTTTTTCATAGTTTGTTCAAAACCTTCTATCTGAACCCATAAATAGAGAAATTCAATACTAGGTGAGTGTCTTTTGATATCAAGTTTACCAGGCAAGGCTTTGAGAACGCTTGTTGACATTGTGAGGCTTGCCGAGCGATTCAACATGCGTTCTCAAAGCGGAGCCTGGTAAACTTGATATCAAAAGACGCGAATCTGGTATTCTATTTATCATTTTACCCATTGTTTTTCTATTCAAACTAGCGATTATGACATAATATTAGATTTTTGTGTTGATTCAGTGTCATTAGTGACGTCATTCAAAAAGTGCAACGTCATCATGACCTGATAAAGGCACATGCCTGTGAGATAGACAATGTTTATCAGGCAACACGCAACAATGCAGTTAATATGAGAGGTAACCAATAAATCATAGTTGATGTATTCTTTATAGAAATGATTTGGATCATGGTGGGTTGATAACTTGATATCCGGTGTGTTTTGGAAAAGTAGACTCATTAACATGAGAGTTTTTGTCCGTGACAAATTATAAAAACGGCACTTACAGTGTAAGGACTCTTCTTTACAAAATTGTCAAATCTTGATAATTAGATGACCAAATGATCAGTAGTTCAAATAAATGGGAATTAGTCACTTAATAATATGTTAGAATATGTAACCCAAAATTGATTATTATATCACTAGTTTTATTTTATTTATTAAATGAACAACTCATATCCTGCCTTGTTAAATTGTCTGCTTATTACATCTTATGCATGTACAGTGAAAACTCTTTACACTGACACCCTTTATAACAGCAAAATTCTTTACATCGTCAGTTGTATTTGCACAAATGTCCCAGTATAGCTTGAATTTGAGTTCATTACAACAGAAATTCAGTTTAACGTCTAATTATTTGTGGACAAACACCGTCATTGTGAAGAGGGTTGACTGTACCAAAGCAAATTTTTGTCGTTGAAACAAACACTTTGAACCCTGATAAGGGAGCTGTCTGATCTGGATTCAAATTGTTTGCAATAAAATCGACACAATCAGCAGAATGACAGGAAGGGGGTAATAAATCTACAATAAAGACTGAGGAACAATATGTGCCTATCTATATCTGAATAAATGATAATTGAGCCGTGACACGTGATTTCCAACAATGTGGCATTTTGACAAGTGTAGACTCAGACGAGCCTGTGCAGCCTCTTTTTAAGCTTAGAAACTCTAAATAATGTTCAGTTAGTAGCTTAACATTCATAGATTATTCAAGGGACTAGCAAAGGCCCTGGTCAGACTGCATGTAAGCGCAGGCTGATCTAAGGCTTTGCTTGTTGCACATACCACATTGTTGGAAATCTCATGTCACGGCTCATATAGACATGCTTACTAAATGCTTCTAATAGGGCCAGTGAAGCAAAATTCTTCGGCGCAAATTGTGATTATTTTCTTAACCCTCAGTTTAAACATGTGTTTTGGGTGCTCAAAAGAACCGTCTCATTGAGACAGTTCATTTGAGCACCCAGAACATATGTTTTGGCTGAAAAATAAGAAAGTAATTTTCAGTAACACACTCTTATATGGGGGCCTGGCTTCTAGATGTTTCTCTAAGAAAAAGGCTTAAACCACAAACTCAAGTGAATAGATATCTTGTAAACACCAATATTCAAAGTGCAGACAGCAAAGACTATTTCCATGACCAGGTCTGTTTCTTTGTCCTATTTTAGGATTAAAGCAATGCCGTTTGATCATGACAGCTAATTATCCTTATTATTATTATAATGTTTTTTCAATGATTATTAATTAGTGCTATGTTTTGTCTATCTGTGATAGAAATAATAGATCAACATTCTAGATTATGACAGTTTCTTGACTATTTGTATAATTTGCTACTCTTCCTATTAAATCCATCAAACCTTTGAGCTGTGTTGTGTGATTATAACCTCCCCCCACCACTCCCCCATTTAATGTTTGTGATTATTTCATGAGACTTCCCAGGCTGGTTGCTATAAGGTGAACATGTCAGGAAAGGTAATTCTCATTGACATGGTTTATAAATTATTCACCCTTGGTCTGAAATATCTAACATTCTTCAGACTTTAGAATTGAGCCACAACACGAGATTTCCAACAATGTGGTATGTGCAACCAGCAATGGCTCAGACCAACCTGTGCATACGCACAGTCTGATCAGAGCCTTTGCTAGTCATTTGAATATTCTATGACTGTTAAGCTTCTGACTGAACAGCATTTGCAGTTTCTAAGCTTAAAAAGAGGTTGCACAGGCTCTCCTGAGTCTACACTTGTCAGAATGCCACATTGTTGGAAATCGCATGTCGCTGCTCATTATGTTTTGAAAAACTTTACAGAATGATACTTCATAAACGTAAATGAATGAATTGTTGCCTTTTTTATTTGACTTTGTTGAATTATTTCCCTTGGTATGAAATCCTTATTTAGGTCATACCTGGTGCATCTTTTGGAACTGTCATGAAACTTCATGGGTGTATGTGTCATGAGATTATGTCTTGGAACCACATGGGTCAATCTTTCTGTCTCAGTTTTATAATTAACACCCTTGGTCTAGTATTCATTCCTCAGTCGTAATTCATACACCAATTCATACACCGTTTGTAAATATGTCATGAAACTTTAATGGTGAATGCATCACTCTCACTGACACACCAAGTTTCTTTAAGTTTAAAATCGACATATGGTTTGCGAGATATATCTAATATGGCCCCTGTGGCAGCCATCTTAAAACTCTTCAAAATACATCTGAACCCTATGTCTGATTGAGCCTAACTTTTGCGGGGGACATTAGGGGTAACCTGGCAATTTAGTATTGCTTAAATTGTTCTGTTCAGATATCCAAGATGGCCTTCGCTGTCATGACCAACGTAGCAGAATAGAAATAGAATTGCTTTTCAACACCTCAGGGCTCGGGTGAGCAATCCAGAGCCTTATAACCCTCTTGTTATGCAGAGTTAAATCTTTAGCTCAGCTAAAGTGAAGCTCCGGGTAAGCTTATGGTATGGCCCGTTATCTGTCTTGCATTCTTTGTTAGCTTTTAACATTTTAAACATTTCCTGAGCCATAAGTCGGATTAAGTTGAAACTGTGAGACATCAGCCCAAAATGGATATTCACAATTGCTAAAATCGTGCCCATTGTCCAAGATGGCAGCCATCGTTTTGATATCCTTCAAGAGACCTCTCCAAAAGCATTTATTGAATTGTACTGAGACTGTGGTAGTCAGCGGGGCCATTCAGAGCTCCTCCACTCAATTCAGAATCAAGCCTAGGATTATGTGGGTATCATTGAGATTCAGAAATGCCAAAATCGGTTGGTTCAAATATCCAAGAAGGCAGCCATGACGGCCATCTTGAAATTCTTCAAATTACCCCAATCTCCCAAATCATATTTCAGATTTGACAGAAAATTGCTAGATGTGAGGTATCAGGGCAAATTTGAAATTCAGAATTGCTAAATTATTTAGTTCTGATATCCAAGATGGCGTCCATGGCAGTCGTCCAGAAATCTACCAAACACTGTCAGATTGGACTGAAACTGCTCAAATTGTTCAGCTCGTATATCATTGATGGTCTGCATGGCACTCATTTTGAAATCCTTCAAACTGATCTCCCAAGCCATAAGTCATATTGACATTTAACTTGATGGAGGCTTCATGGTCAATATTGCAGGTTCAGAATTTATGGTTCCGTTCAGAGGTGTTAGATGGTTCCTTTCCAATATCAAAGATGTCACCATGGCAGTTATATTGAAATTCTTTAAAAATGTCTACTGCTGAACCATTTGGGCCACAACTTGAGATTTCCAACAATGTGGTATGTGCGACCAGCAAAGCCTCAGATCAGCCTGCACACATGTGCAGTCTGATCAGAGTCTTTGCTAGTCGCTTGAATATTCTATGAGTGTTAAGCTACTGACTCTACAGCATTTGGAGTTTCTAAGCTTAAAAGGTGGCTGCACAGGCTCGTCTGAGTCTACACCTGTCAAAATGCCACATTGTTGGAAATCACATATCACGGCTCATTTGTTTAATGACCCCAAACTTGGTGGGAGGCATTGGGGCAACATGGAGATTCAAAAGTGGTGAAGGTTACTGGGGAATGTGGTCCTTACATTCTCCACGCTGTGACGGTTATGGGGGCAGTTGATTGTTATATTTTCCATGCTTTGACAACTATGGGGGAAATTGGTCATTAAATTCTCTACATTGTGAGGTCTATGTGTGCAGCTCCATGCTGTGACAACTATGGGGGCAGTTGATCGTTACATTCTCCACGTTGGTTCTTTCATTATCTACGTTATGATGGCTATGGGGGCTGTTGGTCATTACATTCTCTACGTTGTGAGGGCTAAGGGGCTGTTGGTAATTACATTCTCTACGTTGTGAGGGCTAAGGGGCTGTTGGTCATTACATTCTCTACGTTGTGAGGGCTATGTGGAATTTGTTATTGCATTCTCCACGTTGTGAGGGCTAAGGGGCTGTTGGTAATTACATTCTCTACGTTGTGAGGGCTACGGGAGAGTTGGTTATTGCATTCTCTACGTTGTGAGGGCTATGGGGAGTTGGTTATTACATTCTCTACGTTGTGAGTGCTACGGGAGAGTTGGTTATTGCATTCTCTACGTTGTGAGGGCTATGGGGAGTTGGTTATTACATTCTCTACGTTATGAGGGCTAGGGGAGAGTTGGTTATTACATTCTCTACATTGTGAGGGCTATGTGGAATTGGTTATTGCATTCTCCATGTTGTGAGGGTTAAGGGGCTGTTGGTTATTACATTCTCTACGTTGTGAGGGCTATGGGGAGTTGGTTATTACATTCTCTACGTTGTGAGGGCTATGGGGAGTTGGTTATTACATTCTCTACGTTGTGAGGGCTATGTGGAATTGGTTATTGCATTCTCCACGTTGTGAGGGCTATGGGGAGTTGGTTATTACATTCTCCACGTTGTGAGGGTTAAGGGGCTGTTGGTTATTACATTCTCTACGTTGTGAGGGCTATGTGGAATTGGTTATTGTAATTCTCCACGTTGTGAGGGTTAAGGGGCTGTTGGTTATTACATTCTCTACGTTGTGAGGGCTACGAGAGAGTTGGTTATTGCATTCTCTACCTTGTGAGGGCTATGGGGAGTTGGTTATTACATTCTCTACGTTGTGAGGGCTACAGGAGAGTTGGTTATTGCATTCTCTACGTTGTGAGGGCTAAGGGGCTGTTGGTCATTACATTCTCTACGTTGCGAGGGCTATGGGGAATTGGTTATTGCATTCTCCATGTTGTGAGGGCTACAGGAGAGTTGGTTATTGCATTCTCTACGTTGTGAGGGCTATGTGGAATTGGTTATTACATTCTCTACGTTGGAAGGGTTAAGGGGCTGTTGGTTATTACATTCTCTACGTTGTGAGGGCTACAGGATAATTGGTTATTGCATTAATCCCATTTTGAGGGCTAAGGGGCTGTTGGTTATTACATTCTCTACCTTGTGAGGGTTAGGGAGAGTTGGTTATTGCATTCTCTACGTTGTGAGGGCTATGGGGAGTTGGTTATTACATTCTCTACGTTGTTAGGGTTAAGGGGCTGTTGGTTATTACATTCTCTACGTTGTGAGGGCTACGGGAGAGTTGGCTATTACATTCTCTACGTTGTGAGGGCTACGTGGAATTGGTTATTGTATTCTCCACGTTGTGAGGGCTAAGTGGCTGTTGGTAATTACATTCTCTACGTTGTGAGGGTTAAGGGGCTGTTGGTTATTACATTCTCTACGTTGTGAGGGCTACGGGATAATTGGTTATTGCATTAATCCCGGTGTGAGGGCTAAGGGGCTGTTGGTTATTACATTCTTTACGTTGTTAGGGCTACGGGAGAGTTGGCTATTGCATTCTCTACGTTGTGAGGGCTATGGGGAGTTGGTTATTACATTCCTCACTTTGTGAGGGCTATGAGGGCTGTTTTACGTTGTGAGGGCTATGTGGGAGTTGGTTATAACATTCTCCACATTGTGAGGGCTATGAGGGCTGTTGGTCATTTCATACTCTAAGTTGTGAGGGCTATGGGGACTTGGTTATTAAATATTCCACGTTTCGAGGGCTATAGGGGAGTTGGTTATTACTTTCTCTACGTTGTGATGGATATAGGGAAGTTGGTCATTATATTCTTTACGTTGTGAGGCCTATGCGGGAGTCTCCACATGTTGGAGGCTATAGGGGAGTTTGTAATTACATCCTCTACGTTGTGAGGGCTATGGGGAGTTGATTGTCATGTTCTCTACATTGTGAGGGCTACGGGGGTTGTTTATTACATTCTCCACATTGTAAGGGCTTTGGAGGCTGTTGGTCATTACAATTTCTACGTTGTGAGGGCTTGGGGGCTGTTCGCCATTACATTTTCTACGTTGTGAGGGCTTGGGGGGCTGTTGGTCATTACAATTTCTACAATGTGAGGGCTATGGGGGCTGTTGGTCATTACATTCTTCACGTTGCGAGGGCTGTGGGGAGTTGGTTATTACATTCTTCACGTTGTGAGGGCTATGGGGGTAGTTAGAGATTACACTCTCCACTTTGTGAGGGCTAGAGGCTAGTTGATGATTACATTCTCCATGTTGTGACGGTTATAGGGGCAGTTGATTGGTACGTTCTCCACGTTGTGAGGGCTATAGGGACAATTGATTGTTACGTTCTCCACGTTGTGAGGGCTCTAAGGTTACATGTAGTTTATTGTTACGTCTTCCACACTATGAGGGCTAGAGGGGCAGTTGGTTGTTACGAGGGCTTTAGTTGCCGATGATTGTTACGTTTCTAAGTTATGAGAGCTATGGGGACAGATGCTTGTTACGATCTCCACGTTGTGAGGTATATAAGGGCAGTTGATTCTTACGTTCTCCACGTTGTGATGGTTATGGGGATACTTGGTGATTACGTTATCCACGTTGTAAGGGTTATGGGGACAGATGATTGTTACGTTCTCATTGTTGTGGGGGTTATAGGGGGGAAGTTGGTGATTACGTTCTCCACGTTGTGAGGGTTATGGGGATAGTTGGTGATTACGTTCTCCACGTTGTGAGGGCTATGGGGATAGTAGGTGATTACACTCTCCACGTTGTGAGGGTTATGGGGACTGATGATTGTTACGTTTTCCATGCTGTGAGGGCTATAGGGACAGATGATTTTTACATTCTCCACGTTGTGAGGGATATATGGGCAGTTGATTGTTACGTTCTCCACGTAGTGAGAGCTATGGGGATAGTTGGTGATTACATTATCCATGGGGACAGATGATTGTTACGCTCTCCACGTTGAAAGGGCTATGGGGGCAGTTTATTGTTACGTTCTCCACGTAGATAGGGCTATAGCTATAGGGACATATGATTGTTACGTTATTTACGTTGTGAGGGCTATAGGGGTAGTTGGTTGTTACATTCTCCACGTTGTGAGGACTATGGGGGTAGTTGATTGTTACATTCTCCCCGATGTGAGGGCTATAGGGGCAGTTGATTGTTACATTCTCTCCAATGTGAGGGCTATAGGGGCAGTTGATTGTTACATTCTCCACGTCGTGAGGGCTATAGGGGCAGATGCTTGTTACGTTCTCCACGTTGTGAGGGCTGTAGGGACAGATGATTGTTACGTTATTTACGTTGTGAGGGCTATAGGGGTAGTTGGTTGTTACATTATCCACGTTATGAGGGCAAGGGGGCAGTTGGTTGTTACATTCTTCACGTTGTGGGGACTATGGGGGCAGTTGATTGTTACATTCTCCCCGATGTGAGGGCTATAGGGGCAGTTGATTGTTACATTATCCACGTTATGAGGGCAAGGGGGCAGTTGGTTGTTACATTCTTCACGTTGTGGGGACTATGGGGGCAGTTGATTGTTACATTCTCCCCGATGTGAGGGCTATAGGGGCAGTTGATTGTTACATTCTCCCCGATGTGAGGGCTATAGGGGCAGTTGATTATTACGTTCTCCACGTTGTGAGGGCTATAGGGGCAGTTGGTTGTTACGTTCTCCACGAGGTGAGGGCTATAGGGGCAGTTGATTGTTACGTTCACCACGTTGTGAGGGCTATAGGGGCAGTTGATTGTTACGTTCTCCACGTTGTGGGGCCATATGGGCTGATGATTGTTACGTTCTACAAGTTGTGAGGGCTCTAGGGGTAGATGATTGTTACGTTCTCCACGTTGTGGGGCCATGTGGGCAGATGATTGTTATGTTATCAACGTTGTGGGGCCATATGGGCAGATGATTGTTACGTTCTCTACGTTGTGTGGCCATATGGGCAGATGATTGTTACGTTCTCTACGTTGTGGGGCCATATGGGCAGATGATTGTTACGTTCTCCACGTTGTGTGGCCATATGGGCAGATGATTGTTACGTTCTCTACATTGTGGAGCCATATGGGCAGATGATTGTTACATAATCCACGTTGTGGGCTCATATGGGCAGATGATTGTTATGTTCTCCACGTTGTGAGGCTATATGGGCAGATGATTGTTACGTTCTCCACGTTGTTGGGCTATATGGGCAGTTGATTGTTACGTTCTCCACGTTGTGGGGCCATATGGGCAGATGATTGTTATGTTCTCCACGTTGTTAGGGCCATATGGGCAGTTGATTGTTTCGTTCTCCACGTTGTGGGGCCATATGGGCTGTTGATTGTTACGTTATCCACGTTGTGAAGGCCATATGGGCAGTTGAATGTTTCGTTGTCCACGTTGTTAGGGCCATATGGGCAGATGATTGTTTCGTTCTCCGCGTTGTGAAGGCCATATGGGCAGTTGAATGTTTCGTTGTCCACGTTGTTAGGGCCATATGGGCAGATGATTGTTACGTTCTCCACGTTGTGAGGGCCATATGGGCAGTTGATTGTTTCGTTCTCCACGTTGTGAAGGCCATATGGGCAGTTGAATGTTTCGTTGTCCACGTTGTTAGGGCCATATGGGCAGATGATTGTTACGTTCTCCACGTTGTGAGGGCCATATGGGCAGTTGATTGTTTCGTTCTCCACGTTGTGAGGGCCACATGGGCAGTTGATTGTTTCGTTCTCCACGATGTGAGGGCTATTGCGGCAGTTGATTGTTATGTTCTCTACGTTGTGATGGCTATAGGGGGCAGTTGATTATTCCGTTCTCCACGTTTTGAGGGCTATGGGGGCAAATGGGTGTTACGTTCTCCACGTTGTGAGGGATATATTGGCAGTTGATTGTTTCATTCTCCACGTTGTGAGGGCTATGGGGGAGTTAATTGCTACGTTCTCTACGTTGTGAGGCTGTATAGGCAGTTGTTTGTTACATTCCCCACGTTGTGAGGGCATGGGGCAGTTGATTGTTGCGTTCTTCACGTCGTGAGGACTATAGTGGGAGTTGATTGTTACGTTCTCTACGTTGTGAGGGTTGTATGGGTAGTTTAATGTTACATTCTCCGAGTAATGAAGGCTATTGGGGCAGTTGATTGGTATGTTCCCCACGTTTTGAGGGCCATACCTGCAGATGATTGTTACGTTGTCCAAGTTGTGAGGGCTTTATGGGCAGACGATTATTACGATATCCACGTTGTGAAGGCTATAGGGGCAGTTTATTGTTATGTTCTCCACGCTGTGACGGCTTTGGGGCAGTTGATAGCTACGTTCTCCACGTTGTGAGGGCTATGGCGGCAGTTGATCATTACGTTCTCCACGTTGTGACGGCTATAGGGGAAGTTGATTGTTACGTTTTCCACGTTCTGAGGGCTATTGGGGCAGTTGATTGTAACGTTCTCCTCGTTGTTAGGGCTATGGTGGCAGTTGATTGTTACATTCTTCACGTTGTGAGGGCTATGGGGGTAGTTGGTTATTACATTCTCCACGTTCTGAGGGCTCTAGGGACAGTTGATTGTAACGTTCTCCACGTTGTGAGGGCTATGGGGGCAGTTGATAGCTACGTTCTCCACGTTGTGAGGGCTATTGCGGCAGTTGATTGTTACGTTCTCCACGTTGCAAGGGCTATGGGGGAAGTTAATTGTTACGTTTTCCACGGTCTGAGAGCTATTGGGGCAGTTGATTGTAACGTTCTTCTTGTTGTGAGGGCTATGGCGGCAGTTGATTGTTACATTCTCCACGTTGTGAGGGCTATGGGGGTAGTTGACTTTTACGTTCTCCACGTTCTGTGGGCTATGGGGGTAGTTGACTGTTACGTTTACCACGTTGTAAGGGCTATATATGCAGTTGATTTTTTACGTTTTCCACCTTTTGAGGGTTATAGGGGGAGATGATTCTTACATTCTCCACGTTGTGAGGGCTATAAGGGTAGTTGATTATTACGTTTTCCAAGATGTGAGGGCTATAGGGGCAGTTGGTTATGACATTCTCCGAGTAGTGAGGGCTTTAGGGACAATTGATTCTTACATTCTCCTCGTTGTGAAGGCTATAGGAGCAACTGACTGTTACATTCTCTACTTTGTTAGGGCTATCAGGACAGTTAATTGTTACGTTTTTCCACATTGTGTGGGCTATAGGGGCAGTTGGTTGCTACATAATCCACTTTTGAGGGCTAACAGGGCAGTTGTTTGTTACATTCTCCACGTTGTGAGGGCTATTGGGGCAGTTGATTGTTATGTTCTCCACGTTGTGAGGGCTATAGGGGCAGTTGTTTGTTAAATTCTCTACGTTGTGAGGGCTATGGGGGCATTTGTTTGTAACATTCTCCTCGTTGTGAGGGCTGTGGGGGAAGCTGATTGTTACGTTTTCCACGTTTTGAGGGCTATTGGACAGTTGATTGTAACATTCTCCACGTTGTGAAGGGTATAGGAGCAGTTGTTTGTTACATTCTCCACGTTGTGAGGGCTATATTGGCAGTTGATTGTTACGTTCTATACGTTGTGCGGACTACAAGGGTAGATGATTGTTACATTCTCAAAGTTATGAAAGCTATAGGGGCAGCTGATTGTTTCGTTCTCCACGTTGTGAGGGCTATATGTGCAGATGATGGTTACGTTCTCCACGTTGTGAGGGCTTTAGGGGCAGTTTATTGTTACGTAACCCTCGTTGTGAGGGCTATGGCGGCAGTTGATTGTTACGTTCTCCACATTGTGAGGGCCAT
Organism: Loripinus fragilis; assembly: GCA_964019695.1. NCBI lineage: Eukaryota > Metazoa > Mollusca > Bivalvia > Lucinida > Lucinidae > Loripinus > Loripinus fragilis. The sequence goes on along the minus strand of OZ026523.1, from coordinate 48,124,132 downwards.
ATGTGCATATGATCGTTAAGTTCTCCACGTTGTGAGGGCTCTAGGTGCAGTTGTTTGTTACGTTACCCATGTAATGAGGGCTATGTCGGCAGTTGATCGTTACATTCTCCACGTTGTGGCGGCTATAGGGGGAGTTGATTATTATGTTCTCCACGTTTTGAGGGCTATGTGGACAGTTGGGTGTAACGTTCCCCACGTTGTGAGCGATATAGGGGCACTTGATTATTTCATTCTCCACGCTGTGAGGGCCAATGGCCAGTTAACTGCTACGTTCTCCATGTTGTGAGGGCTATAGGGGCAGTTGGTTGTTACGTTTTCCACGTTGTGAGGGCTATGTGGGTAGTTGGTTGTTACAGCTTTGGGGTAGTTGATTTTGCGTTCTCCACGTTGTGAGAGCTATGGGGGTAGTTGATTGTTACGTTCTTCACGTTGGAGGGCTATATGGACAGTTGATTGTTACGTTCTCCACCTTGTGAGGGCTATAGGGGCAGCTGATTGTTACATTCTCCAACTTGTGAGGGCTATGGGGGAGTTAATTGTTACATTTCCAAGTTTTGAGGGCGATCGGGGCAGTTGTCTGTTACATTCTGTACGTTGTTAGGGCTATGGGGACATTTGATTGTTACATTCTCCACGTTGTGAGAGCAATAGGCGCAGTTGGTTGTTATATTTTCTACGTTTTAGTGCTATTAGGGTAGTTGATTGTAACGTTTTCCCCGTTGTTAGGGGTATAGGGGCAATTGGTTGTAACGTTCTCCGCGTTGTGGGGGCTACAGGGGCAGTTTATTGTTACGTTTTCCACGTTGTGATGTCTATGGGGGCTGTTGTTCATTGCATTCTCTACGTTGTTTGGCTATGAGGGTTGGTTTTTAATTTCTCTACATTGTAATGGCTATATGGGGAGTTGGTTATTACATCCTTTACGTTTTGAGGGCTGATCTTTGCACCATTACTTACTTTGGTTATTAATTTCTCTACTTTGTGAGGGCTACATAACTGTAGGTCATTACATTTTCTACGTTTTGGGGGCTATTGGGGAATCGATTATTACATTCTATACGTTGTGGGGGCTATAGGGGAGTTGATTGTTACATTCTCTACGATTTGAGGGCTATGGGGACAGTTGGGTGTTATATTCTCCACGTTGTGAGGGCTAAAGGAGCATTTGGTTGTTACATTCTCCTCGTTGTGAGTGATATAGGGGCAGTCGGTTGTTACATTATCCTCGTTGTAAGGGCTATGTGGGAAGTTGATTGTTACGTTTTCCGCGTTCATGGGCTGTGGGGGCAACTGTCTGCTACAATCTTTACTTTGTGAGGGCTATCAGGGCAGTTGATTGGTGCGTTTTCCACGTTGTGAGGTCTATAGGGGCAGATGGTTGTGTCATTATCCACTTGTGAGGGCTAAAGGGCAGTACGTTGATACATTCTCCACGTTGTGAGGGCTATATGGGCAGTTGGTTGTTACATTCTCTACGTTGTGATGGCTATGGGGGCAGTTGTTTGTTATGATTTCCATGTTCTGAGGGCTAAGGGGCAGTTGATTGTAACATTCTCCACGTTGTGAGGGCTACATGTATAAGGGCAGTTGTTTGTTACATTCTCCTCGTTGTGAGGGCTATATTGGCAGTTGATTGTTACGCACTTTACGTTGTTAGGGCTATATGGGTAGTTGATTATTACATTCTCAAAGTTATGAAGGCTATAGGGGCGCTTGATTGTTACGTTCTCCACATTGTGAGGGCCATATATGCAGATGATTGTTACGTTCTCCACGTTGTGAGGGCTCTATGGGCAGATGACTGTTACGTAACCCACGTTTTGAGGGCTATGGCGACAGTTGAATATTACGTTCTCCACGTTTTGTGGGCTATGGGGTGTAACGTTCTCCACGTTGTGAGGGATATAGTGGCAGTTGATTGTTTCATTCTCCACGCGCGTTGAGGGACAATGGGCAGTTGATAGTTACGTTCTCTATGTTGTGAGGGCTATAGGGGCAGTTGGTTGTTACGTTTTCCACGTTGTGAGAGCTATGGGGATAGTTTATTGTTACGTTTCCACGTCGGAGGGCTATATGGGCAGTTGATTGTTACGATCTCCACATTGTGGGGCTATATGGGCAGGTGATTGTTACATTCCCCACGTTTAGAGGGCTATGGGGAGTTAATTATTACGTTTCCAAGTTGTGAGGGCTATCGGGGCAGTTTGGTGTTACATTCTCTACGTTATGAGGGCTATGGGGACATTTGACTGTTACATTCTGCACGTTGTGAGGCTGTATGGGTAGTTGAATGTTACATTCTCCAAGTTATGAAGGCAATCGGGGCAGTTGATTGGTTTGTTCTCCACGTTTTGAGGGCCATACCTGCAGATGATTGTTACGTTGTCCACGTTGTGAGGGCTATATGGGACAGGCGATTGTTACGTTCTCCACGTTGTGAGGGCTATGGGGACATTTGATTGTTACATTATCCACGTTGTGAGAGCTATAGAGGCAGTTCGTTGTTATATTTTCTACGTTATAGGGCTCTGTGGGTAGTTTATTGTTACGTTTTCCACGTTGTGGGGGCTACAGGGGCAGTTGATTGTTACGTTCTCCACGTTGTGAGGGCTATGGGGGCTGTTGGTCATTGCATTCTCTACGTTGTGATTGCTAAGGGGGAGTCGGTTTTTACTTTCTCTACGTTGTAATGGCTATATAGGGAGTTAACTATTACATCCTTTACGTTTTGAGGGCTAAAGGGGAGTTGGTATTACATTCTCCACGTTGTTAGGGCTTTATGGGAGTTTGTTATTACATTCTCCACTTTGTGAGGACTATATGAACTGTAGATCATTTTATTTTCTACGTTGTGGGGGCTATTGGCGAATTGATTATTACATTCTATACGTTGTGAGGGCTAAAGGGGAGTTGATTGTTACATTCTCTACGATGTGAGGGCTATGGGTACTGTTGAGTGTTACATTCTCTACGTTGTGATGGCTCAAGGGGCAGTTGGTTGTTACATTCTCCTTGTTGTGAGGGCTATAGGGGCAGTTGGTAGTTACATTCTCCTCGTTGTGAGTACTATAGGGGCAGTTGGTTGTTACATTCTCCTCGTTGTGAGGGCTATGGGGGAAGTTATTGTTATGTTTTCCACGTTCTGGGGGCTATGGGGGAAGTTGATAGTAACATTCTTTACGTTGTGAGGGCTAAGGGGACAGTTGATTGCTAATGATTGTTACGTTCTCCACGTTTTGAGGGCTATATGGGCAGTTGGTTGTTACGTTCTCTACCTTTTGAGGGCTATGGGGGAAGTTGGTGATATCATTCTCCACGTTGTGAGGGTTATGGGGGGAGTTGGTGATTACATTCTCCTTGTTGTGAGGGCTATGGCGGCAGTTGATTGTTACGTTCTCTACGTTGTGAGGGCTATATGGGCAGTTGGTTGTTACATTCTCCACGTTGTAAGGGCTATGGGGACAGATGATTGTTACGTTCTCCACGCTTTGTGGGCTATATGGGCAGTTGGTTGTTACATTCTCCACATTGTGAGGGCTATAGGGGGAGTTGGGTGTTACATTCTCCTCGTTGTGAGGGCTATGGGGACAGATGATTGTTACGTTCTCCACGCTTTGAGGGCTATATGGGCAGTTGGTTGTTACATTCTCCACGTTGTGAGGGCTATCAGGACAGATGATTGTTACGTTCTTCACGCTTTGAAGGCTATATGGGCAGTTGGTTGTTACATTCTCCACGTTGTGAGGGCTAAAGGGGGAGTTGGGTGTTACATTCTCCTCGTTGTGAGGGCTATGGGGACAGATGATTGTTACGTTGTCCACGTTGTGAAGGCTATAGGGGGAGTTGAGTGTTAAAATTCTCCTCGTTGTAAGGGCTATGGGGACAGATGATTGTTACGTTCTCCATGCTTTGAGTGCTATATTGGCAGTTGGTTGTTACATTCTCCACGTTGTGAGGGCTATAGGGGGAGTTGGGTGTTACATTTACCTCGTTGTGAGGGCTATGGGGACAGATGATTGTTATATTCTCCTCTTTGTGAGGGCCATGGGGGCAGTTGGGTGTTACGTTCTCTACGTTGTGAGGGCTATAGGGGCAGTTGGTTGTTACGTTCTCCACGCTAAATATACGGGGACAGTAAACATTTTTTTCACATCGGTTTCACAGTGGTTTCACGGCGTTGTGAAACACACAGTGCCCTAGACTGGCACCAGTCTCTAATGTCATTTTTTGTAGTAAAGCTGATAAGCTCTTGGAGTAGTTCTTGGCTTGGACATCGGAGTCCACTTAATTTGACTATCAGAGAGGATAGAATTTTTTTTTATAGTTAAATATAATGTTAAATGTAATTACATACATTTAGTGGACTGATGTTAGTCTAACAGTGCCCCTTATATATTTCCTGGCATGGGTATATCTATTTTGCCAGTGAGCGAAAACATTTACCATGAAATGGAATTCATGTTTTCATTGAAGTAAAGGTGGACTAGCTTGAAATCACTTGTATTATAGTGGTTTAATTAATGCAAATACGGTATTTAATCTTAAACCTATACTTACGTCGATTGTACAAAGGCTATTATTGCTATTAATTTTCGTTTTAGGTCCATTTGTCCCGGACATAGTCACTAAACTTAAAACTTTCGTGTGACGGGTGATAGGAACTGTTTCGGGTTAAACAGTCCAAGTAACCATGTATTGAACATGTCGCACCGTCTTTAACCGTTTTTGTGGGACATAGGCAAACAGTTCATACCCAGATCATAACGCGACGTCTGATCAGGTTCTGTCCACAGAATGTACGTTTGTAACTTTTAAATTTTGAATGGACCTGAAAATTAGTACCCAACTACCCTTAAATAAGAACGAAGCGTTATTATGTGGTGGGCTGGAGTGACCAGGCTGGAGTGATTCGCCAGACGAGAGAAAATGTGTAGTAGAGTTGGCTCGAGGGTGGGTGCCTGATATGCTCAAACAAACTGTCCATCTTGTTGTTGTGCAGTACAGAGAATGTACGAAAATTTAGAAATCTCTCCGGGCCATACATTTCCTACCAGAATACTCACAATGTTCACTCCACGACATCCTCGAGCTATCGAAAATTTGTTGCAATTTAGCTTTAACTCATTTGTGAACAAGTACTTTGGCAAACACATAAGGCTGTATCTCATCAGGGTCTGTACTGACGGTTTTCTGAGATTAAAAAAAATCAGGGGCAGAAATATTCATCATTTCAGAGAAATTTTGACCAGCCACCCATGAAAATACTAAATGGACACTTCCATACTTTGATTAATGAGATTAATTGTAACTAAACGTGCGACACAAATCATTGGAAGCAATCTGATCCGGGCCAGACTATTGCCACTCTAGGAAGCTCCTAAATATGAGTGGATGGCATGGATGCTCATATGCTAGAGTACTCGCGGCGTTGCGGTTCAACGACGGCGATGTTTTGTTATCGTTGCCGCACTGTGCACTGTGATACGTCACCTGTGACCACCCAGGTCGACCAGTGCTCCTGCCATCGTCAGACAACTGTTTCTACAGAACGAAACCTCATAGCTTACTGTCAGATCGTGTAACATTTGACACTGTATATATTGCATGAATGAAGAATATTTCAATAAAATATTGTTTAAAATGTGAAGATTGGTCTTAGTTTTTTGTTGCCTGATATATATGCTCTGATAAGTACATTTTGTATGACACGTCTAAATTAGTGGTCATAAATGGTTGTACTATTGTACGATATCAGAATAATAAGGTCTCATCGCGAGACTTTGTTGCATGCGAACAACAAAGGCGCAGACCAGACTGTGCATCAGCGCCTTTTCTATTCACTTATTCGATACTATACTATTTAAACTAGCTTAATACAGTTCTTACATATTCTAGCTAGTCTCTGTAGCTGAGCAGGTTGGTTTGAGTCTTACTTGGTTGGAAACCCCGAAGACAGGTTTTCTCGCGTAAGGGCCCAGATAATAAAACAATCGTGTTGGGATGACTTTTGGTTCGATTCACGCGTACCAAGAGATACCCATCAGGGCCGATTCACAAATACTCATTGCATTCGTTAAACAGAAAGTCGACATGCGCATGTCATAATACAGTTAAACATCGGGACCAGCGTTTTACTTTTAATGCATAACCCCAACTGAACCTGGTTAATTTCTGTATTTTCTATCAAAACATGTTCAGGAAGAGTTAAACGTTATTTTAACCCTAAATGCGCCAATCGCAACAAAAGTCGTCTGCTTTACTCGTCTGCTGAAATGTTTAAGAAGCCTCTGAAGCAAACAGTGTGGACCCAGATCAGACTGCTCTTATAGGAGCAGTCTATTCTGGGTCCACGCTGTTTGTTTCTATACTTAATTCACCAGTAATGTTAGGCAATTATTTGCAGCAGACGACTTCAGCAGATGACATTTTCAGATGCAGTTTTTTCTTGGCACTTTAAGGGTTAAGCACCCGAACATATGTTTAAATAGGAAATTCTTAGGATAGTTCATAAAAACGCCATACTCTATAAATTCAATGTACATTGTATCCTGAATTTCAGTAATAAGTTAGTAAATCAGTAATTAATAAATGTATATGCCTAACCCACTGCCAATTTCAAGGGAGTTCAGTTTCATGACTGCTTTTAAAGGCTACACGACAAAAGTGTGGATCCTGATCATTCTGCTTCTCCAGAAACCAGCTGAGTTAGGTCTACACTGTTTTCAAAAGAGAATAATTATTGTCAAGGAGAAATGAGATTCACTCATGAACTCCGAATTCGAGTAGCATAGTGTGTTCTATGTCAATACTCTCTCTCTCTCTCTCTCTCTCTCTCTCTCTCTCTCTCTCTCTCTCTCTCTTGTACATTGGAGAAAATTACAGCCCGGCAAGCATACAATCTAGGGCCACTATATGCGCTATAAACCCGATAGTGGCCTACATATGCTTACTGAGAAAACCGATTCAAAGACTGTACAAATCTTATTGAACAGCCCTCTCTCTGTCAACTGGCGTGAGTATGCGGAAGTGAGCAAAAGTGGCTGGCTCAGCGTGAATTAGATATTTTCATTTGAGAGATTTGTGAAAAAGAGCAAAATGGTAGAAATTTTCCAGGATAAAGAAGCAGTCATTGACGCGTATAATGATGTTAGAAAGGATGATACGCCCACAAATTGGTAAGCATTTTTTCTCGTCTCCTGCTTTTTAAAAAAATCATTTTTTTTTAAATTCTTTCAGGAATACCATCAAAGTGTCAAACAGTTTGGGCCCAGACCAGGCCCGACATTTTGTCGGGCCTGATCTGGGTCCAAACTGTTTGCAAATGTTATCAGCCGCAAATAGTTTTAATTAATTATATTTAATGCTGAATATTTTTATTTACTACACTCTTCCCCAATTTTTGTCCTGTTAACCTGCAGCATTCCAGTTGTAAGTTTGTATTTCCAGAGTGGAAAAAGGTGTAGATCTTGAACAGCTGGCTTCGTCAGAAATTATCTGATCAGGATCTACAGGGTTTTCGTAAAAAGTATAAATCCGGGCTCAGCGGGACAAGAGGGTTAATAAATTATAAAAGTTTATCGATACATTTTATCTGACTACATGCATGACATGTGCATGTATTTTTCAATATAAATATTGTTTTATTCATCTTATCCTTTTCGAAAGTGGATTTAAAAAAGTTCAATCCCACAGACAGGGAAATATCAGTGTCAAATTCGCAAATGATTATGATTTTTTTAAAACCTTTTAAAGCGCCAATCGCAAAAAAAGCCGTCTGCTTATCTCGTCTGCTGAAATGTTTAAAAAGCCTCTATGACAGACAGTGTGGACCCAGATCAGACTGCTCCTATCCTAAAGGAGCAGTCTGATCTGGGTCCACCCTGTTTGCTTCTAAACTAAATTAGCCAGAAATGTTAGGCAATTATTTGCAGCAGACGACTTCAGCAGACGTCATTTTTCAGATGCATTTTTTCTTGGTGCTTTAAGGGTTAAATATAATGATCAATAATGTATATAAACTAAGAGATGAATGTGATCGAAGCGCATGGGCGTGAACCCCAGAGGTGTGAACCTGTGAACTGGAAATACCAGGTGAAAATGCACTTTTCTTCCAGGATGTTTACATGCATATTACAGAAAACAGAATTGCTGCGCCCCCCTCCCCCCTACACACACAGCATTCCACCCCCCACACACATACATGAGGGTCTGGATGGGGGGTCTGGTATTCACTAATTATTAAAAATTTAGCCCATTATTCATCTCATTAAAATTTTGGGTTATTCATTAAAATAAGACCAAATATCCATTCAAAAGTAAGAAAGGTGGCAAAGAAATCTGATTATTCACTATTCATTAATTTTTTCTCCAATTTATTAAAAAAAAATAGGATTATTCATTAATTTTTAGGCCCTCATTATTCACTATTCATTTTTTTGACTCATTATTCACTATTCATTATAAAAAAGGGGCCATTATTCTCTAATCATTGTACCCCATCCAGACCCTCACACATGGCAGTGGATCTAACTAGATCCAATCGTATGTTCGTCTGAACCATCATTGTACACTACAGTAAGCACGGGTCAATGTATACGTAGCTAATAATAGACGATCCAGTGGTGAAGAATCTGATAAGTCAATCATACAGCTAAGCGATCTATCTATTAGCCACTTACGTAGACTTCTTGATATAGGAACTATTCTTTCATGTATAAGTTTGTTACTGTTACGTCGATTTCGGCACCGACATGGAGAAATGTACCATACAATGTAAAATAATTAAAGTACGAAAAAAGGTGACAGCTCATGAGCTGTTAATTTACACTTACTTTCCTACTAAACCAACATGGGACCAATTAAAATTCTCATGTGATAAAAGTTACAACATGTCTACCTGTTATTATTGTAAAAAGCTTAACAATTTGATATGCGATATATAGCCAGCTACCTTTACTGGACACCTAGGCATCATGCCCACGGCCAGCTTTTAAATAGGCCTTAACGCGAGAAAATCTGTCTTCGGGGGTTGGCGAACAACAAAGGCGTCCACGCAGTCTGATCAGCGCCTTTGTTATTCGCTTTTTGGAAAGTATCATATCTTAACTTGCCACAGGTGAAATTTCAATTTTCTAGATAGTCTTTGTAGCTGGGGAGACTTGTTTGAATCTCGCTTTGTGGGAAACCCCGAAGTCAGGTTTTGTCGTGACGAGGCCCAAATGTTAACTGAGTTATGACAAGGATCAGCAGTGTTTTCCTTTCAGCTGCTGATAACGTAAGCTGATCAGTCTACACATCCAATCGAAGTTGGGGCGTTGGCTAACTAGAATATTCTTTTTATAAAATGTATCGAGTTTCATTAGAATCAATATACCCGAGGTTGCCATAGAAGTTATTTTTAAAAAAACACACACTTTCTATTGTGTCAACATTGATCCAATATTTTTTTTATATATCAGAAGGTATACATGACAAAACTCTTATTCGTTGGCTTCTCCTCCCAGTACGCCAGACTAGACATCCTTTGGATTCTCAAACCAGTATCAGACTAGGCATTCGTTGTGTTTTCAAACCAGTACTCCAAACAAGGCAACATTTCAGACGAGACATTCACTGGCTTCTCAAATCAATACTTCAGTCTAGGCATTCGCTGACCTTTCGAACCAATATTTCAGACTAGGCATTTGTTGGCCTTTCGAACCTATACTTCAGACAGGCATCTGTTGGATTCACAAACCAGTAGTTCAGACTAGGCAATTATTTGGCTTCTCAAACCAGTACTTCAGACTAGGCATTCGTTGGCTTTTCCAACAAGTACCTAGACTAGGCATCTGTTGGCTTCTCCAACCAGTATTCTTGATTAGGCATCCGTTGGATCCTCATACAAGTACTTCAGAATAGGATTCTCAAACTAGTATTCGTTGGCTTCTAAAACCAATACTTCTGACTGGACATTCGTTGGCTTCTCGGACCAGTACTTCAGACAAGGCATCCGTTGGATTTTCAAACCAGTACTTCAGACTAGGCATTCACTGGCTCTCAAATGTCAGTACTCTATACTAGGCATTCTTTGGCTTCTCCAGCCAGTACTTTAGATTAGGTATTCGTTGGATTCTCAATCCAGTACCTAAAACTAGGCATTCATTGGCTTCTCGAATCAGTACTTTAAACTAGGCATCCATTGGCTCTCGAATCAGTACTTTAAACTAGGCATCCATTGGCTTCTCGAATCAGTACTTTAAACTAGGCATACATTGGCGTTTCAAATCAGTACTTCAAACTAGGCATTCGTTTATTTTTTAAACCAGTTCTTCAGACTAGGCATCCGTTGATTTCTCAAACTTGTACTTCAGACGAAGTATCCGTTGGCTTTTCGAACCAGTAATTCAGATTAGGCATCCGTTTGATTCTGAAACCAGTACTTCAGACTATGCATTGGTTGGATTCTCAAACATGTACTACAGTCTAGACATTCAATGAATTCTCGAACCAGTACTTCAGACCAGGCAGCCATTGGCTTCTCAAATCAGAACTGGAGACCTGGCATCCATTGGCGCATCAAATTAATTTGGGCATTCGTTGACTTCTGGAACAAGTACATTTGTAATTCAGACTCGGCATCCATTTGATTCTGAAACCAGCATTTTAGACTAGGCATTTGTTGGCTTCTCAAACCAATACTTCAGACTATGCATCCATTTGGTTTTTCGAACCAGTACTTCGGACTAGGTATTCGCTGGCTTTTCGAACCTGTACTTCAGACTAGGCACCCGTTGGCTTTTCAAATCAGTACTTTAGACTAGGCATTCATTGGATTCTCAAACCGGTCCTTCAGACTAGGCATCTGTTCGCATTTCAAACCAATACTTCAGACAAAACATTCGCTGGCTTCTCAAACTAGTACCCCATACAGAGCATTCACTGGACTCTCAAACCAGTACTCCAGACAAAGCAACCGTTGGATTACCAAACCTTCGGCTCCTCTAGTCAGTGCCACAGACTTTGCAGTTGTTGGCTCCTCAAACCAGTACTCCAGACTAGGCACCCGATGACTTTTCAAACCAGTACTCCAGACTAGACATCCAATGGTTTCTCAAACCAGCACACCAGATTAGGCCTTTGTTGATTTTCAAACTAGTACTCCAGAATCGGTACCGTTTGCTTCGCAAACCAGTACTCCAGACTAGGCTTCGCAAACCAGTACTCCAGACTAGGCTTCGCAAACCAGTACTCCAGACTAGGCTTCTCAAACCAGTTCTCCAGACTTAACATTCGTTAGCTTCTCTAATCAGCTCCACAGATTTCTCAAATCAATACTTCAGACAAAAGATTAGTTGGCTTCTCAAACTAGTACACCAGACAAAGCACTCACTGGCTTCCAAACCAGTACTTAAGACTCTGGGACTTCAGACTTGGCATTTGTTGGCTTCTTAAACCAGTACTCCATACTAGGCATTCTTTTGCCTCTAGAGCCAGTACTCGAGACTAGGCATTCATTTTGATTCTCGAACCAGTACACCAGACTAGACATTCGTTTTGCTTTTTAAACCAGTACACCAGACTAGGCATTCGTTTTGCTAATCGAACCAGTACTCCAGACTAGGCATTCGTTTTGCTACTCGAACCAGTACTCCAGACTAGGCATTCGTTTTGCTTCTCGAACCAGTACTCCAGACTAGGCATTCGTTTTGCTAATCGAACCAGTACTCCAGACTAGGCATTCGTTTTGCTTCTCGAACCAGTACTCCAGACTAGGCATTCGTTTTGCCTCTAGAGCCAGTACACCAGACTAGGCATTCGTTTGGCTTCTCGAACCAGTACACCAGACTAGGCATTCGTTTTGCTTCTCGAACCAGTACTCCAGACTAGGCATTCGTTTTTCTTCTCGAACCAGTACACCAGACTAGGCATTCGTTTTGCTTCTCGAACCAGTACACCAGACTAGGCATTCGTTTTGCTTTTCAAACCAGTACATCAGACTAGGCATTCGTTTTGCTTCCCGGACTAGTACTCCAGACTAGGCATCGTTTTGTTTCTCAAACCAGTACACCAGACTAGGCATTCGTTTTGCTTCTCGAACCAGTACTCCAGACTAGGCATTTGCTTTGCTTTTCAAACCAGTACACCAGACCAGGCATTCGTTTTGCTTTTCAAACCAGTACATGTACATCAGACTAGGCATTCGTTTTGCTTCTCGGACCAGTACTCCAGACTAGGCATTCGTTTTGCTTCTCGAACCAGTACATCAGACTATAGGCATTCGTTTTGCTTCTCGGACCAGTGCTCCAGACTAGGCATTCGTTTTGCTTTTCATCTAGTCACAATAGTTGAGTATTTTTTTTAAATTCAATTTGTACTTTAAATTTACGTAAAAATGATATAGACCCTACATTTGATGATAATTAAAAACAAAAATGACGTCACCATTATTATTAACGACGAAATAGGAGTTGGCGCTAGCTCACATTGTCTTCTATACAGTGACATAGGGCATGGAGGAAACGTAAATTATGCCTTTTTTCTATTCTACGGAGGTACTGTGGTGTAACTGTATCCGTGCTGTTTAGTACTGTTTCAACGAAAACGTCCAAACATGACTGAACATTGTTGACTAGGGCGTAAAGCATCAACACAAACAAAAAAGTTACAAGTGATTTGCAATTTTCGCAATGTCACAACACATTGAGGGCAGATTAATGTAAATTCAGTAAATAAGCCCCACTTTACGCGGAACATATTTAAAGACAGCAAATATTAAAGCCTCATTCTACGCGAGACATATTATATGTTTCTACATATTTCTTTCTTCCGTGATTATAGAAATTTTTGAGTCATAGTTTTGTTATGGGATTAAACTGTCGCGTCTTGATGTCAAAGGGTTATGTTGTGGTTGGAACACGATTTCCATTGCAAATAGAAGAGGGACATTCAATAAGTCTCCACAAAGTACCATTACGCACAAAATCGTGACATGAGATTTCCAACAATGTGGTATGTGCGACCAGCAAAGGCTCAGATCAGCCTGCATATGCGCAGTCTGATCAGAACCTTTGATAGCCCCTTGAATATTCTATAAATATTAAGCTTTTGACCAAACATCATTTTGAGTTTCTAAACTTGATAGGAGGCTCGTCTGAGTCTATTCATGTCAAAATGCCACATTGTTGGAAATCACATGCCGCGGCTCAAATGCATTTGATCGGACGTCTCCGTCATTGTAAATAAACCGTTGGTCGTGTGGGCACCCATCAGCATGTCGGAGCAAAGAAATTGATAGTTTAAGAATCAATTTTAAGATTGGCGAATTTTGTCGTCTGCTGATAACATTTGCAAACCGTTTAACTTGACCCAGATCAGGACCGACAGAACATCTGTCCTGATCTGGATATAAAAGTGTTTGATCTTCTGATATATAGTGTTCATGAAAGATTGTTTTAAAAAGTTAATTTTGAAAAAAATGTCAGCAGACGACACCAAGAGTGAAAAAAATGCAAATGTACTATGTGCATAAGTCTGGTACAGACCATTTCTATTACTGTGGCTAAATTGAATTGCACTCAGGCCGACATCAGCTGATTACATGTATACATTGAAAGTGAGTACTTTTCGTCCTTTTATTTCTTGCCTAAAGCCTACTATATTGCCAAGTGTTGTGCACTATCAGTTAATTCGATCTTAATGGACTGCATAATACGTGCATACAGAGATATATTTAAGTTAATTTGCATTAGGTCCGAAAGAATCGGTTTCAGATTTTAACCCTTAAAGTGTCAATCACAACACATGTCTGCTGTTGTCGACTGTTGGAATGTTTAAGAAGTCTTTTCGAAAACCAAGATCAGACTGCTTCTAAATGGGCGTCGCGGCCATCTTGGTCGTGTGACCAGGACCATTTGAACAAACTTCAAACCTATGTCGGAGTCTGACATGTCTAGGAACGGGGATAATACACACACTTGAATTACAGGTGTCTTATGCACAAAGGTAACTTATTGATATTCATTTATCTGAGGTTCGTTTGTTTGATTTGATTCTTTACGTCCCATCAACAATCATTCAGTTATAAAGGGACGGGTCTTCCTGGGTTGAACCAGTACTAAGCTAGGATTAATGTTCTTGCTCAAGGACACAACGCAGTGACGCCGGTGAGGCTCGAACCCGCGGCCCTTCGGTCTCGAGTCAAGCACTCTACCACTGAGCCACTGCGCTCCCTATCTGAGGTTCGTGGGTACATAATATAAACTGGTACATGAATTATACAAAGGCTTTGTCTTAGGCGTTTGTGCAACTTATTGACATATAAATGCAGGCTTTGTCTTAGACACTAGGGTATCTTATTGATATATAAACACAGAATTGTCTTAGGCACTAGGGTAACTTTGACATATAAATGCAGGCTTTGTCTTAGGCACTAGGATAACTTATTGATATATATATAACAGGTTTTGTCTTAGGCACTAGGGTATCTTATTGACATATAAACACAGAATTGTCTTAGGCACTAGGATAACTTATTGACATATAAATACAGACTTTGTCTTAGGCACTAGGGTAACTTATTGACATATTAATACAGGCTTTGTCTTAGGCACTAGGGTAACTTATTGACATATAAATACAGACTTTGTCTTAGGCACTAGGGTAACTTATTGACATATAAATACAGACTTTGTCTTAGGCACTAGGGTAACTAATTGACATATAAATACAGGCTTTGTCTTAGGCACTAGGGTAACTTATTGACATATAAATACAGACTTTGTCTTAGGCACTAGGGTAACTAATTGACATATTAATACAGGCTTTGTCTTAGGCACTAGGGTAACTTATTGACATATAAATACAGACTTTGTCTTAGGCACTAGGGTAACTTATTGACATATTAATACAGGCTTTGTCTTAGGCACTAGGGTAACTAATTGACATATTAATACAGGCTTTGTCTTAGGCACTTAGGTAACTCACTGGCATATAAACATAGGCTTTGTCTTAGGCACTAGGGTAACTTATTGACATATTAATACAGGCTTTGTCTTAGGCACTAGGGTAACTTATTGACATATTAATACAGGCTTTGTCTTAGGCACTAGCGTAACTCATTGCATATAAATATATGCTTAGTCTTAAGCACTACTAAGGCAACTCACTGGCATCTTTATTAGGTGTTGTTTTAGGCACTAGGGCAACTCACCGGTGTATAAACACAGAATTGTTTTAGCCTCTAGGGTAACTCACTGCACATAAATATAGGCTTTGTCTTAAGCACTAGGGCAACTCATTGGCATAAATATCAGGTATTGTCTTAGGCACTAGGGCAACTCTCTGACATACATATCAAGATTTGTCTTAAAAGTAGGCACTAGGGTTACTCACTGACATTTATAACAGGTGTTGTCATTAGTACTAGATAATTCGCTGACATGCATCGTATATAACATACTTTGTCTTGATAAGAGGATTATGTCACTAGTACATATGGGCCTCGATGCAAGAAAACATGTCTTCGGGGGATTGCGAACAACAAAGGTGCAGACCAGCCTGCGCATCCGCGCAGACTGATCAGCGCCTTTGTTGTTCGCTAATTGGAAAGTACCATACATGTATCTAAGCATGCTTCAAGCGAAAATTCAATGTTCTAACTAGTCTCTGTAGCTGAGCAGGCTGGCATGAGTCTCGCTTTCACGGAAACCCCGAAGACAGGTTTTGTCGCGACGAGGCCCAATTATAGTACAGGTGCAGTGTTAGGCACTAGGGTAACTCACTGACATACATTGTATCTTACAGGTGTTGTCTTAGATACGAGGGTAACTCACTGATCCTAGACAGCTGTGGGGAAGATTTTGATGAACTGAAATCCAAATTTGAAGGTGAGTACATAGAGAATACTAGGTGAGTGTCTTTTGATATCAAGTTACCAGGCAAGGCTTTGAGAACGCTTGTTGGCATCGCGAGGCTTGCCGAGGCAAACACTCTTCAAACTAGCGATTATGACGTAATTTTTTATTTTTGTGTTGATTCAGCGTCATTAGCGACGTCATACAAAAAGTGCAACGTCTTCATGACCTGATAAAGGTAACATGCCGTGAGATAGGAAACGTTTATTAGGTTATGTTGAAACAATGCAGTTAATATTAGGGGTGACTGATAAAATGAGCTAGAATTAAGTTATGTTTTCACAATAAATCTGTTCACTATAGCTGAAAACTGCGCGGAAAAGTGAATTATCTTATAAAACAGATGTGTTTTTCTCTTGTTGGTAATTATTTGCGTCCCTCCAATATTTATAGACAGGTGATTTTAACATAAATGCTGTTGTTTTGATACTGATAATTTGTCAAGATTTACGAAATTGGTAAAAATGTTTACTTGAATTTTAGTTATTTTACCGTGTTCTTGAAAAATAGAAACATTAGTTCTAAAATTAAAAGAGCAAAAGTTACAGACTATGCAGCTTTAACATCGTTTTTGGTGTAAAATATCATTTTATTGTTTGCTTGGCAAAATGTAAGGTATATTACAATCTTTAAAGCATTCGATATATTGGCATGTATTGCGTAATTCCTTAATGGTCCTTTATGACACTTTTATACCCCAAAGGGAGGCATATAGTATCGAACTGTCCGTCCTTCTCTCCCGAGTGTCCGTCTGTCCGTTCACATCATGTTCAGAGAATATCTCCTATATTATTTGAGGTTGGAATCTCAAATTGGATGTTTGGATGCATCTTTGGATCACCGTTTTGGGGATCACTGTGACCTTGACCTTTGGCCTCAGTTGTGTTTAATCCTGTCCTATATTGTTTGAGGTAGGAAATCTCAAATTTGGTGAGTGGATGCATCTTGGGTTTGCGAAGTGTAGTGTACCATTTCGGGGTCACTATGACTTCTGGTCTCAGTTCTAGAATAATCATATGGATCGAGGCATATCTCCTATATTTTATGAGGTAGAGACCCTTAATATGGTGAGAAGGCTATGCATATTGGGGTCGGGATCTTTGGGTCACTGTGTCCTTGACCTCTGGCCTCAGTTATATAATAAATATGTCCGGAGCATATCTCCTATACTATTTGGCATGGGAATCCAAAATTTGATGTGTGGGTAAATCTTGGGGTTGTCACATACTGCTTCTGGCTCACCTTGTCCTTGACTTCTGGTCTCAGTTCTAGAATCATCGTGTCCGTAGCATACCTATTATATTATTTGAGGTATGATTCGCAAATTTGGTCTGTAGGTACATCTTGGGATCGAGGAATGTTACATACCATTTTGAGCCACTGGAGCGTATCTCATATATTAATTGACATAGGAATGCGTGAATAAATCTTGTGGTCGCAGTGTCGCGTATTGTTTTGTATCACTGCGACCTTAACCTCTGTGCTGGAAAATTCGTGTCTGGAGCATAGCTCCCACATTGTTTTGAAGTAGGAACCCCAAATCGGGTATGTGGATAAAGCAGGATTCCTCAATTTGGTGTGTGGATACATCTTGGGTTTGCAGAGTGTCCCATACTTTTTCCACGTCACTTTGACCTTGACATCTGTCCTCAGTTCTAGAAAAATCGTGTCCGGCGATATCTCCTATATTATTTGACATATGAATCCCAAATTTGGTGTGTGGATACATTTTGGAGTCGCGGAATGTTGCATACTATTTCTGGGTCACTGCGACCTTGACATCTGTCCTCAGTTCTAGAAAAATCGTGTCCGGCGATACACATGTATCTCCTATATTATTTGACATATGAATCCCAAATTTGGTGTATGGATACATTTTGGAGTCGCGGAATGTCGCATACTATTTCTGGGTCACTGCGACCTTGACCTTTGGTCTCAGTTCTAGAAAATCGTGGCTCAAGCATATCTCCTATATTATTTCAGTTAGGAATCTCAAATTAAATACATCTTGAGGCAGCGGAGTGTCGCATACTGGCCTAGACCTCTGATTTCAGTTCTAGAAAAATTGTGTCTGGAGCATGAGCATAACTTATTTTTTGAGGCAGAATTCCCATATTTGGTGTGTCGCATACTTTTTCCACGTCACTGTGTGACCTTGACCTCTGGCCTTACATGTAGTTTTAGAAAAATCATCTCGAGGCATATCTACTATATTGATTACCCAAATTCGGTTTGCGGATGCATCTTGGTTTTGCAGAATGTCCCCATACTGTTTACACGTCCCTGTGTGATCTTGATCCCTGGTCTTAGTTCTAGAAAAATCGTCTTGTAAGCATATTTCCTATATTGTATTAAGATAGGCATTCCAAATTCAGTATGTGTTTTGGGGGTATGCTAAAAATTCAAGTATTTTGGGGGTGTGCATGATCATTTTTTATAAACAGTAGGTGCAAATACTGGGGCGGAGCCAATTTAGCAAGAAAAATTGAGAGTACCCTCTGGGGTCAAGACCTAAACATTCCTTCTGGTGCTATAATCTTAATTGTAGGCCCACAAAAACAAAATTGTAGGATACCTCTTGCTACTACATCATAAAATTTAATTTAAAGGCATCATACACAGAAGTTGTATATGACATTTTGGTTGTTGTGATAATGAGTTGATTTTTATGTTCTAGATGATGCATTGATAAGTTTGGGGCCTTTCATGCAAATCAAACATCTATGTGTCTTGATCCACATCTGAACCATGCGTGAGGTTGGTGCACTGTTAAAACGGTTTTAGCCCTCCAGTAAAATATTTTACTGAAATTTCCAAGGCGGTGCTTTTTGTGAATCTTTTATGTTTTTTTCTGTCTTGTTTTTGATATGCCTTTGTGCGCGTCTGTTTATATGTGCCTTGTGGTCACCTGCTGGGAAAGGGCTTACCTCTTGGCATTCGCTTGTGGAGTCTAACTGTGAGTTTGTCACTTTCCCATTGCTATCATGGGTCAAGTGTGGTACTTGATTGCATCGATTCCTGATCTTTGCACCCTTACTTACTTTGACAACGAGTGATAAATATTGCGCATTTCGTTATCTCTCATGGCACCGAGTCTGCTGCTGTTTTCCCATTTTGTCTTTCTTCTTCCAAAGGGTCAACATTTTAAATTTTTTTATCAAGCTAGCACATGTAAGCAGCGAATGTTCTGATGATCTTGCGCATACACGCAGTCTCTGATAAGAGCCCACCGTTTATAGCACACACACAAAGAATGGACGTATATTAAAGACTCAAAGCATTTATTGTAAAATGACATCAAACACACATTATTCAAAAGATAATGCAAAGAACCACTTTGTTTTATCTCATGTGCAAAACATACTAAGAACAGTATGCCAAATCGCTTCCATCTGCTATGTTCACGCATTATGCCTACCCTTAGGGCATGCATAATACGCTTCCATCTGCTATGTTCGCGTATTATGCCTATCCTTAGGGCATAAATAATACGCTTCCATCTGCTATGTTCACGCATTATGCCTATCCTTAGGGCATGCATAATACGCTTCCATCTTCTATGTTCACGCATTATGCCTATCCTTAGGGCATAAATAATACGCTTCCATCTGCTATGTTCACGCATTATGCCTATCCTTAGGACATGCATAATATGCTTCCATCTGCTATGTTCACGCATTATGCCTATCCTTAGGGCATGCATAATACGCTTCCATCTGCTATGTTCACGCATTATGCCTATCCTTAGGGCATAAATAATACGCTTCCATCTGCTATGTTCACGCATTATGCCTATCCTTAGGACATGCATAATATGCTTCCATCTGCTATGTTCACGCATTATGCCTATCCTTAGGGCATGCATAATACGCTTCCATCTGCTATGTTCACGCATTATGCCTATCCTTAGGGCATAAATAATACGCTTCCATCTGCTATGTTCACGCATTATGCCTATCCTTAGGGCATGCACAATACGCTTCCATCTGCTATGTTCACACATTATGCCTATCCTTAGGGCATGCATAATACGCTTCCATCTTCTATGTTCACGCATTATGCCTACCCTTTGGGCATGCGTAATACACATTCGGCTAATGGAATCTTAAAATAAATGACCATCCAGATACGTCAATCTCAATAAATATTTGACTTAAATATTTGACTGAACCCATTGCAGTGGGGACCAGTGACGGTTCCATAAGCCTGCACATCAATACAGTCTCCCCAGTAGGTTTTAGGCACTTTGCTTTCCAACATTAAAAACATTTCAGTGATCCAGTCAAGCAAAAATTTCCAGGTCCATGACCTTGAAATTGATGACATTGACCCAACATGTATGTGGTGATAGTACAGATAGCAACTGATGAAAAAAAAATTAAAAATAAAAGCGCTGCAGGCATGCAACATACCCCGCCACGGGATGTTTTCAATGCAAAGAAAATCATTTTGAAACTAGACCTATACATGCAAGTGAAAACCAATTTCTCACGTCAATCAAGGGCCGTAACTCTGTATTTATTTGCCAAAATTTACCCATCTGCAATCCAAGGACACTCCTTCCCAATATCAACTCTATAGCAAGTTTGAAGAAAATTGGTTAAAAAATGCTCAGCAGAGTGAAAACGATGCGCTGACGGACGGACGTACAGACGGACGGACACTCGCACGCAATTTTTTGAATAGAGGGTATAACATAATACCTCACACACTTTTTAAAGTGGCGGGGTATAAAAATCTGTTATTTACATGAATCTATTCTTAAGACCTACAAAAGTAAAAGCTTTAACTGAATGCAATTTTTTTGCAAGACTTTGGTCTCAGTGTTGTTGATATGGGTCACGACACTTCTATAACTTCAAATGTTTCAGTCGGGGTTTCAATATCACACAATAGGCCCAGGAGATTTAAAAACTGTTCAAGTCAAAACTTAATGAACGCTTATACTAGCCCTTTCCTTGACACCATGGTAGCTGCTATTTTCTTGTATTTCATACAGGCGAGCTAAAATCTAGATTACTACAATAACTACATAGCATGTGGCTGTGAATGTTTAAAGAATGACAAAACTCATATGTGCCATTGTGATAATATAAGAAACTATCATAAGTGTGAGCCACCCTTTCACAATTAATGGATACCTTTTCTTGTGGCATTTTTATTTTAGTCAGCTTGCAGAAGTAAATGCTACATAACAAGATTATGTTACTTTGACATTACAATGACCATATGTAGGTATACTGAGGGGAAATAACAAGAATGTAAAAATGGGGTTCTGACAGGTAACTTTTCCCCTTTGTCGATTGAAGGATTTATCTCAAGTTGTGTGACTTCCAATACAACCAATGTGACAGCCTGTGTAAGATTACATGGGTAAGATTACAATATGAGCCACGGCATGAGATTTCCAAAAATATGGTTTGTGCGACTAGCAAAGGATCAGATCAGCCTGCGCATATGCGCAGTCTGATCAGAGCCTTTGCTAGTCATTTGAATAATCACTGTGTGTTAGCTACTGACTGAACATCATTTGGAGTTTCTAAGCCTAAAAGGAGGCTGCACAGGTTCGTCTGAGTATACACTTGTCAAAATGCCACATTGTTGGAAATCACATCTCATGGCTCATTTCTAACCCAGGCTAAATCTATTCTTAGCCTTGGTGCAAGATGTACCATTTATACACTTTCAGATGATCACCGGGTCTATGCTTTCCTCAGAGTACAAACTGGTGACGAGATGAGTCGGCGGATGAAGTTTGCTCTGCTAGTCTGGGTGGGTCCTGGTGTATCAGCCATGAAGAAAGCCAAACTTAGCACAGATAAAGGATTTGTTAAACAAGTCTTTGTAGTAAGTATGGTCCTATTACATTCTGCAGGATTATCCCACACGCACTGATACAATAGGTATGGAATAATTCATTTTGTATTTTAAGGGGTTGCCAGTCAAAAGTACTATTAAACAAGATATGATGTTTATAAAACACATTGCCCTCTTAGTACCATTTGCTTGTCCATAAGGATGGTACTCTTTAACTTTAATACAAGTTTTCAATGTCCATATTTGCAAAGAGCAATAACTTGAAAAAAAAACTGCCTTCTCGTTGACAGCAAATACTGAACAATGCAGGCCTTCAAATGGGTATACATTTTACGGCATCGATTTCATCTTACAGCTGCCCAATATTTTCAATAGCTTTTCCCACAATTTTCTGAGAAAATGTTCCTTCTTCAAATACCAAGTAAGACCTGCTTATTTAAAATTAAAATAAAACCTGTAAACTTACACCTCACATATAAATTCTAAAAGGCCCTAAATTCTCTAACAGAAATTTAACAGTAATATTACTTGTTGGCACAATATCCTATGTGTCCATAAAATAGGTCTAGATAAGGATTTTTCATGTAAAATTGTAATTTTCTCACCCATCAATTTAAAAGCAGTTCTAGTGCTCAAAAGAGCTGTGTCATTGAAAATAAAGAAACCCAGACACTAGGGCCTGAGGTTATAAAACTTTTCTATGCTCAACTCAATTGAGCATGAAATTAATCATGCTGATAAATGCTAAAATATGATCAATTGTTGGAATTTTAACATTTATTAGCAGGATAAATACAACATCTGAGATTTTATAAGCAAGGAAAATCTTTATTTTTCTCCATTTTACCTTTTTATGAAAACATTTCACACTCAATTGAGTTGAGCATTAAAAAGTTTTACAACCTCGAGGCCAGTCTTGTTTTACCTGTGTAATCAATCACTTGTTTATCTTTCTTTCAGAATTTTGCCAAAGAAATGATGATAGATGACATTCATGATATGAAAGAAGATAAAATTATTAGTGAAGTACAGAAAGCAGGGGGAGCTAACTATGGTGTAGGGAAATAACTCTTGATAAACACTAGTCATTATTTCAATTTATACCTATTTATATCCCTTTACAACAACTGAAATATCGGCAAGATAAATATTACCTGTAATTTATTATCTGACCAAATCAAAAGCAGTTTTAAGGAAGCTTGCAGAAAATGTCTACTTAAGGTTTGTCAGCAGTAAGAAGAAATCAGGCCCCTATTAAAACTTATAAAACTTTTTTCATGCTCAACTCAACTGAGCACAAAATTTCAACTGCTCATAAAAACTAAAATACTGACAAATGAAGAAGTTTCTTGCTTTAGGTCTCTCAGATGTTGTATTTATCATGCTAATAGATGTTAAAATGCCAACGATTGCTGGCATTTTAACAGTTATGAGTAGGATAAAGTTCGTGCTCAGCTGAGTTGAGCATGGAAAAAGTTTTATAACCTGGGGGCCAGCTTGATTACAATGAATGAGATCAAAAATCCCATATAGGAAGAGGCAAACCAAACATTATTTAAGTGTTGCCTGCTCACGCTGATTGAGACAGGACTAAAGATAAGAGTGTGTGATTAAAAACTAATTTTCATATGTCTAAAATAAAAAATATGTGCTGTGGATACAAAAGAACCACAGTAAAACCTGTGTAAAATGGCCACTCTCCAAAAAGACAAAAAAGGTTTTCAAGACCATGCATTTATCACTTAATGCAGGTCAAAAGTATTGCAGAGTGCTCCAAAGGGAGAGAGCATAATGCAATACTTTCATTCTTTATTACGCTACTATTTATCATTAAGATCTTTGTTTTGTCTATTTTTGAGTGGCCGTTTTACACAGTTTTTACTGTATCTCAAATGTATACCGTTCTTTTGAGCACCAAAAACACACATTTTATTTGATGGATAAAAAAAGTATTCACAATTTTACA
Organism: Loripinus fragilis; assembly: GCA_964019695.1. Classification (NCBI taxonomy): domain Eukaryota; kingdom Metazoa; phylum Mollusca; class Bivalvia; order Lucinida; family Lucinidae; genus Loripinus; species Loripinus fragilis. Next base: position 48,100,456 of record OZ026523.1, on the reverse strand, counting down.
ACAAAATTTTGTGTTTAGCATGACCTATGTTGAGATGATGCTCATTTATGAAGGTTGTCAGGCTTTATTTAGATAAATTCTGTCAAATAAGTGACAACACTATTGAATTTAGAAGGGCAAAAACTCTACTGAAATAACTCTTCCAGGAACATAGGTCCAGATAGCAAACTTTTTAGTGTAAAATTATTATTATTATTTGCTTAACCATCAGTTTATGCATGTGTTTTGGGTGCTTAAAAGAACAGTCTCACTGAGACAGTTCTTCTGAGTACCCACAACATATGTTTTGGTTGATTTGTTTGTTTGTTTTATTGCTTTACGTCCCAAGTCAACAGCTATGGTCATGGCGGGACGGTCAGTTCACCTAACCACACTTTTTCCTGGGCAAGCTTGAACAAGCAGTTAAACAGTACTTCGTGCACATACTTTCGCTTGTAACTGACAACAACCCTTCTTGAATGATTCAGTGAAAGGGAGGAGAATAACCGTAAAAGTTATTTCATGATCAATCTCCACGAAAGTATGGGACCGGACCGGGATTGAACTCGCAACCCCTGGATCTGTAGTCAGACGCGCATCTGTAGCCAAACACGTTACCGACTGTGCTACGTGGCCGGGTATGTTTTGGTTGAGAAATAAAAAAAAGTTTTCAATAAAGCACTCTCATGAATAGATCTTAAATACAAGAAACATGCACAAATGCCAAATTAGACATTTTAGATAACAAAGTGTTTAGGTCCTGGACTATTTATGAAAAAGAATTACAGGTACATTTTGGTTATGTTTTATACACTGTTATGAATTTTGTCATTTTTCATACTGTTCTTGTTACATGTGTGTATACCAGCCATTAAACTATGAAATAAAAAAGTTTGTTGAAGTACTCACAATGATGTATGGATTGATTGACAAAGTACTGGTCAATCTAGATCTGACCCCAAGCCCAGACAGAGTACTGGTCAATCTAGATCTGACCCCATGGTCAATCTAGATCTGACCCCAGGCCCAGACAAAGTACTGGTCAATCTAGATCTGACCCCATGGTCAATCTAGATCTGACCCCAGGCCAGAAAGTACTGGTCAATCTAGATCTGACCCCAGGCCCAGACAAAGTACCGGTCAATCTAGAACTGACCCCAGGCCCAGACAAAGTACTGGTCAATCTAGATCTGACCCCATGGTCAATCTAGATCTGACCCCAGGCCCAGACAGAGTACTGGTCAATCTAGATCTGACTCCATGGTCAATCTAGATCTGACCCCAGGCCCAGACAAAGTACTGGTCAATCTAGATCTGACCCCATGGTCAATCTAGATCTGACCCCAGGCCCAGACAGAGTACTGGTCAATCTAGATCTGACTCCATGGTCAATTTAGATCTGACCCCAGGCCCAGACAAAGTACTGGTCAATCTAGATCTGACCCCAGGCCCAGACAAAGTACTGGTCAATCTAGATCTGACCCCATGGTCAATCTAGATCTGACCCCAGGCCCAGACAAAGTACTGGTCAATCTAGATCTGACCCCATGGTCAATCTAGATCTGACCCCAGGCCCAGACAAAGTACTGGTCAATCTAGATCTGACCCCATGGTCAATCTAGATCTGACCTCATTGTCAATCTAGATCTGACCCCAGGCCCAGACAGCGTACTGGTCAATCTAGATCTGACCCCAGGCCCAGACAAAGTACTGGTCAATCTAGATCTGACCCCATGGTCAATCTAGATCTGACCCAGGCCCAGACAAAGTACTGGTCAATCTAGATCTGACCCCAGGCCCAGACAAAGTACTGGTCAATCTAGATCTGACCCCATGGTCAATCTAGATCTGACCCCAGGCCCAGACAGAGTACTGGTCAATCTAGATCTGACCCCAGGCCCAGACAGAGTACAGGTCAATCTAGATCTGACCCCATGCCCAAACAAAGTACTGGTCAATCTAGATCTGACCCCAGGCCGAGACGAAGTACTGGTCAATCTAGATCTGACTCCAGGCCCAGAGGTTATAAAACTTTTTTCATGGCAAGGAATTTCAACTGCTCATTAAAACTAAAATGTTGAAAAATAAAGACTTTTCTTGCTTTCAAACTGTCTGGTGGTGTATTTATCATGCTAATAAATGCTAAAATGCCAACAATTGTTGGCATTTTAACATTTATGAGCATGATAAATTTCATACTCAGTTGATTTGAGCATCAAAAAAGTTTTATAACCTCAGGGCCTGTACATTCTGTTGTATGACATTGATCAATACTTAAGAATTTACAGTTTTTCACTTTATACTGATGGATCCCTCCATCTAGTTTAATAAATAGAGGATCTGACATGAGTGCTCATGTATAATTGAATTCACTAAACATGTTGGGGAAACGAGAAATTATTAGGCTTGCCAAGCATTTGATCTCTTTATTGGCAACTGATTAATTCTTTCCATGCTCGGAAATTTTTCATGCTTTTGTTGTCATCTTCTGACTTCTTTCAAAACTAATGTTTTCATAAAATTCTTTCAGGAACACTATCAAAGTGTCTTGTTTTGTTTGTTTGATTTGATTCTTTACGTCCCATCAACTATCTTTCAGTTAAACAGGGACGGGTCTTCCAGGGTTGAACCAGTACTAAGCTAGGATAAATGTGTCTTGCTCAAGGACTACAACACAGTGATGCCAGTGGGGCTAAAATCCGTGGCCCCTCAGTCTCGAGTCAAGCTCTCAACCACTTAGCCACTGCGCTCCCTTTCAGAGTGTCAAACAGTTTGGATCTAGATCAAGATAGTCATTCTGATGGTCCTGAACTGGGTTAATACTATTTGGAAAGGGAATCAGCAGATGGTAAAAGTCGCCTCTCTCAAGGAAAGAGTTAAACAACAAGCTCCTCTCTGACATCAAATAAAAACAACACTATCATGTAAATTATTTATTTAAAGCTATGATTAATAATAACAATTTTGCTACCACTAGATTTCTATTCCAACCAAGTAGAAAAAGTATATGAGCCATGGCATGGGATTTCAAAAAATGTGGTATTTGCGACCAGCAAAGCCTCAGATCAGCCTGCGCATAGGCGCAGTCTGATCAGAGCCTTTGCTAGTCGGTTGAATATTTTATGAGTGTTAAGCTTCTGACTGAACATAATTTGGAGTTTCTAAGCTTAAAAGGAGGCTGCACAGGCTCGTCTGAGTATACAATTGTAAAAATGCCACATTGTTGGAAATCACATGTCGCGGCTCATACAAAGTTGTCAGGATAGATAGGACAATGATTCTACAGATTATATACCTTGGGGATAATTTTATTCAAAACTTTCATTTGGGAAGGTATATCGCCAGAAATTTAGTTTTACGAGGACACCTGAGTAGAGCTGTAAAACGTGATTTCTAAACACATACATGACACTACACCTCCCCAAATGAACATTTTGATTATGGTTATCTCTATTTTAATGCACTTAGGCATTTGTTTGAAGTAAAAATATCTTTGTTGCATCTCTAATCGGAAAATAGCTGCATGTCCTCCAACAAAATATGAAATAACTTATGTTGTCAAACTATTTCCAGGGGACAAAAATATTTCAATATTGCACTTGTCCCGCAGGACGAGTGACTTACAATTTTCACACATCCTGCATACACATGTACTTGTCCTTAAAAAGCGTATACAATTAAGAATGTTGTAATATGACTGATATACTTCCTTTTATCATATACTTATACTAGTATTGCCCTTGGTATTAGACTTATGGCCCAAGCGTATCAACCAAGTCAAATAGAGCTGTCCAGCCCTGGGATCCAAAAGTCACGTAGAGGGCTGATACGGGGGCTGATACCAGGGCTGATATTTTTCTGTCCCGCCCTCCCTAGCAGTTGATCTCGCCCTGGAGAAAAAAAAACAGGGAATATCTGCAAAAGAATTATAAAAAATAAAGAAAGTGGACGTGTTCTTGCATATTTTTACCTGATTCCAACCAAAATCACACTGAAAACACCGTTAAAACATTGAATTATCCATTTTCTTACACCGAGTATCTCCATACAAAATGGCGTCAGTGTCAAACTTTCGAACGCCATATCGTCACAACGTCATAACCGCACGCAATGTTTTTGCGAACAAAAGGATCAACGAAATGCCTTTGAGCCGTTGAGGCTGATAAAGTCACTTAATTTAGTGATTGCCAAAATAAATAAATTGATAGATTATTTCATTAGCTCTTTTACACGCTTAAGTATATGATAAAAATATTATTACACATTGTTTTTGATCCCAGCTCTGATCTCAGCCCTGGGACCCTATCAGCCCTCCCCCTTCAGCCAGGCTGATATGGTCTACTCGGGCTGAGATCAGGGCTGGGATCAAAAACACCGTGTAATAATCTATATATATCACTGTTTAAATGATATTTACCCAGTCAAATTCATAACTGCATCCCATATACTGGCAAAAAGATTTCACAATCAGTACTCAGAAAATGCTAGTTTCACCCTCAGATTTTAGGGTGAAACTAGAAACTGTAGTGTTTTGGGAAGAATTACTCGTCCTTTCTAGATTTCATTCGTAATAACGAGCGGACGAGTGGAATTTTTGTCCCCTGATTTCAAAAAACATATCACAGGATATAAAGACGAAAATTTCAAATGTTATCCAATATAATGTATAACATTCTCTTTAACCCTTTACTCCACACAAGCGCCTTTGGATGCCTTTAAAATGTAACATTTTTTAAATATTATGAAAAATGGAACATCTGCTCCTCAGGAGCAGATGTTCCATTTTCCATAATATTTTAAAAAACTATTGAAATGTAAAAATTATTTTTTGGAAATTATTTGAAATAGAAAATGATGCAATGTTCTAAATATAGCATATGGGGTAAAGGGTTAATTGGTGGACTTCTGAAATGATATCTTACAGTTAATGATCTGAACTAAACCAAATTATCAGCTGAAGGAATAGTACCTGATCAAACTGTTCTAGGAACAGTCTGATCTGGGACTATTTGTTGGCACATACTTTTCTGTCTGAGTAATTCTGATACTCAAAGAATTTATCTTACTGTTTTATTATCTAGAATCATGCCTAATTGCCAATATTATAACTCTTCACTTGGAGTGGTCTCTATATGCAATAAACAATCAGATATAAAGGTAACATTATCAAAATATTTCTTCAGTCTTAGGAGCACTGAACAATTATGCACCAAAAATGCCTATGACACAAAACAACGACGTAGCCCTAGTTAGAAGGGGTGTCTTGATCCCCAATGGAACAGGCCGCCAGATAAACAAATACTGGGGTGTAAAATTGTTAATAATTTCTTGTCACTCAGTTTAAACATTTGTTTTGGGTGCTCAAAAGAACCGTCTCATTGAGACAGTTCTTTTGAGTACCCACAACATATGTTTTGGTTGAGAAGTAAGAAAATTAATTTTTGATAACAGGCCTGATGGTAGCATTGGATGATTAGGATATTCCAATGAGTACCATAATAAATGTTTCCATGAAAACATCAGAAAAATGTTGCCCTTTATTTCCTAAACAAACCAAACACCTCCTTAACTAGGGCTATCAACTACAATAACAATATATATACTGGCCCCGAGGTTATAAAACTTTTTCATGCTAAATTCAACTGAGCATGAAATTTTGACTGTTCACAAAACTAAAATACCGACAAATAAAGTAGTGTCTTGCTTCAGGTCTCTCAGATGTTGTATTCATCACTTGTTGGCATTTAAACATTTATGAGCATGATTAATTTCATGCTCAGTTGAGTTGAGCATGAAAAAACTTTTATATCCTTGGGCCTGATTTAATATTGAACTGGTTTTGTTTCCATAGAAAACAGATGCCCTAATTTTACCTATTCCGCTCTGTTGTTGCCTCCAAATTAGGGTAGGTCATCAAGTATTTATCATGCCCACGTTATATCTAGGGTCTTATGTCCATACCATAAAGCAAAATGTGGCCTCAAAATCCTCAATACACAGAATTATGCCAGTATTGCAGATGGCAAGATCTGGCTAGTCCATTATTGTGCTATACATTTAATATGCTGCACTCTACATTACTTTTTTAGCTGAAAACAGTTCCAAACTTCCTGATACAAGATCGATCTAGATATTTGGGAATATTTTTAACTATTTGTATGATGGGTAATTTTGCATGCTTTTTTGTTGTCTGCTGATTTTTATTCTAAAAATTCTTTTAGGAACACTATCAGAGAGTCACACAGTTTGAAGTCAGATCAGGCCTGATGTTCCGTTGGACCTGATGTGGGTTTAAACTGTGTGCAAAGGTTATCAGTAGAAGACAAAAATCCTGGCAAGGAAGCAAAAATAGATTTCTTTTCTTAAGTAAAATCTATTGCATATCATATGGGCCTCTTCGCAAAAAAACTCCAAAAATTTTGCTGCATTCAAACAACAAAAGTACATTTCAGACTGCGCAACGTTCTATGCAGTCTGACCAAGACCTTTGTTATTACCTTCCGAAAAAGCTTTAAAAATCTACATACACCATTCACATTTTCAAGACTCTAGCTAATCTTTGTAGCTAAGGAGGCTGGTTTTACTGGATACAGGATAACTTGTGACAAGACCCAATATAAGATGCTTTACTACAGATATTAATAAAAATGGTTCCTTAACCCTTATCATGCTGTGTATTTTTCTGTACTATACTCTTCCCCAAGTATTATCCAATATTAACTTGCAGTATTTCATACATTAGCATATATTAACAAGCAGAGTGGATAACAGTGTGGATCCTGATCAGCTGGCTTCTATGAAGCCAGCTGATCTGGATCTACACTGTTTTACAAAAAAGGATATATCTGGGCTTAACATGGTAAGGGTAAGGGTAAAAGGAAAACATTTTTAAAAAGCCTGTCATCTGCACCACTTTTGTATTGCCCCTTGAAAGTTAGAGGCAACTATTTTTAAAATCAATTTTACAAGCATTTCTTGAGTGTCAGATTACAGGAAGTTATACTTATATACCGACAAAATATTGAAGATATTTCAAGCATGCAGCTGGCCTTTTGCTGATAAAAGTACTACAATATGGGAAAAGGACTGTTCCTGTTTAAGTATACTTAGGCAAGTAGGTTCACACTAGCATGGGCACCCATGCATTGCTGATTGTTGGCTAAAATGCCATCATCAAGAGGGCAATCAAACAAATAATTAAGCATAAAACAAAAGCTTATCAGGCCTATTGATACGAATGTGTAGTTAAAAACTACTTTTCTTATTTCTCAACCAAAACATATGTTGTGGGTACAGTCAGGTCCCCTAACATTGCGCAGCCCCTAACATTGCGCACTAGCCCAAGTGACTATGCCACATTTAATCAGAAAAATATTTTTTGATATTTAGTATCAGGCTGCTTTTGGAAAGAGAAAAACAGCAAAAGGTTTTCACTTTAAGCTTTCACTGCTGAGCAGGAGAAGATTTCGGCAAAAATTTGCAAAAGTTGATAAAATATTTCAGACCTAGATTTCTAAAGGCCCAGACTTCAAATTATTTATTTTGAATCAAGTTTTTGTTGAAGAAAACTGTTGAGAACAACCTTGGGTTACTTTCCCTGGTATATTATGTAAAAGCAATTCATTAAAGAGAAGTTGTTGAAAATTTTGCAGAAGGTGCGCAATGTTAGGGGACTATTTTCGTTATATTAAAACAGGGGGGTTGTGCACTTCAAAATAAAGTTACTAGAGATTGGGATTTTTTTTTTCATTTTGAACTGTATGTAAATAATAAGTAATGATTACTTTATTTGGCTGTATACACTTTTTCCATTTTGTTTCTTTATTATTATATCCAACGGAGGTTAAAAGGCTTAAGTGCGCAATGTTAGGGGCCTTCACCGTACTCAAAAGAACCATCTCAATGAGATGATTCTTTTGAGCACCCAGATATGGTTCTTTTGAGCACCCAAAGCAGATGTTAACTCTAATGGATAAGACACTATTCTGAGTTTTATGCTCATGTTTTTGTTTATCTGGGCATATGCCTATTTCCAATTACACAGTACCTCTGGTAGAATCAGGCCGACTCGAAAGTCCTCATTATTCATGTTGCGGCTCAAATAATCTGTAGCACAAGAAACCATAACTGAGCCATGCAACAAGAAAACCAGTCTTAGGGGCTTGCATCCAGCTAAGATTGGAAGCAGGCCACTCCACTTAAACCTGTGTAATACAGCCACTCACAAAACTGAAGACCGAAAATTGGTTTTCAAGACCAATAATCGCTTAATGCAGGTAGAAAGTATTGCAGAATGCTCCAAGGGGAGTATTCTGCAATACTTTTGACCTTCATTAAGCTACCATTTGTCATTAAGATCTTTGTTTTGTCTATTTTGAGTGGCCGCTTTACACAGGTTTTACCGTAGATAGAATTTTGAAGACTTCTGACTTGACAAGTAAAGCTACTAAAATAGTTGGAAAAGGATCGAAATGGTGCTGATCAACATCTACTAATGTACAAGCAGATTTACACATTTACATTAGCCAAAGTTCTACCATACAATAGTTCTGAAACTCAGATATGAACCCTTTGTAGACTGAGAGCCCCTAAATAGTGAAGACCCATCTATGAATTGCCGCATAATGAGGCATTTCATCAGGATCTGCACTACATGTATTTGCTAAGACAAAAGGTGAGCTTCAGGAAAGGAAATACAATATTATGTGGAAATTGTAACTGGTGGCCCCCCAAAATATACAATGGACAATCCTGACTTAACTGTAAGCAACTTTGTGGAAAATTACATTGGTCTACAAAGGATTAAAATCCTAAAGCATTCAACATGCTAATATATATGCCATATTTAGGATTAAAAGGATAGCTGTCTTCACAAATTCGAATCCCTGAATACTGACGCTAATAGATTAGGCCTAAGTTTAGGATTTTAGGGTTAATTTTCTGTGGAAAGTCAGCCCCAGAACCCTGAATTCAAGAACAAAATAGTAATACATTTGTCAGACAAAACCCATATTCGAACTTGGGGGAGAGCTTGATGAAAGTTATCCATATTAGAAATGTGGAAGAATATAAATGACTAAGTTAAATTGTCCACAAGAGCGAAACCACAGCCAGTCGCCATTTTGGTGGCCATCTTTATTACTATTTGTACGCACAAATGGAGCTCAACCAACAGACTTATTGTAAAGACAGCTCTAGATTTGAATAGTTTTGTTATGTTTTATAGCTAAATATATATGAGCCAGTAAATAACAAAATGGTACTTATCCCATATGCACAAAAGCCTCCTTCAAACCCTTCACTCCATAATAACGCCTTTGAAATATCATGTATTTGAAGATATTATGAAAAATGGAGTAGTATTTGCTCAAATACTCCATTTTCCATAATATTTTAAAAAGTATTCAAAACTTTCCTTAAATTGCTCTTGATTTTTTTTCAATGTTATGTAAAAATAGAAAATGATGTCATGATCTAAAAATAGCCTATGGAGTAAAGGGTTAAACACCTAGATACAGTCTAGGGACAAGATGCCCCTGTACTTTAAAACAATCACTGCTGAGTAAAATTACATATTTCAACACTCTGTCAGATTTGCTTTCAAAATAAACAGCCTAGATAAAATTGTAAGCTTGTCGTATCTCCACACATGTAAAACTTTGAGGCCAGTGATTAATTAGCTTTGGATACAAGTAAACTTCATTTGACAGTGAAGATACATCTGGCGACATATGATCAGCGTCTGCACTGTTACCCATTGGAGGGCCAGCAAAATACATCTAAAAATTTCGTCTGCTAAAGTTGTTTGCTGTAATATCCCATGTAGATGGAAGATTCAATTGCAACATGAAGGGTCAATAAACTTACCTCTTTTGATGTATGTGGCTGTTTGTCACATACTTTGCTGTTTTTATACAGTGGAAACTTATTAAAATCAAGTTAGTTTCTGGAACAGTCTAGTTTAGGTTTTGATAGATAAAATGGATTCAACAAAAACAAGGCAATGATAAATATATTATGTTTTGCTGTATGCATGGAGCTAACTTATGACAGAGTAATTTCTAAATTCAGATGCTGAACCCAATTAAATAAACAATCAATCTCAGAGTGTTGATAACACAATTACAGGCGAAATTTATGAACTCGGATCCGAGTTCCTCAAAAGTGCTTGTCTCTAGACTGGATAGTCTTATTCTACATGTAATATGACAATTCCTCATCTTCATTGGCACATATAACTATTTTGCCCACTGAGGGAAATAGTGGGGACACCCTTGACAGTTACAAAACCAACACCTCTCCAATTCAACAGATCACTTGTCAGGTTGTTAAGCAGGCTTACTCCAATTAACCCTTATCTCCATATGCTATTTTAGATCATGACATCATTTTCTATTTTTAGACAACATTGAAAAAATTCAAGAAAAATTTAAGTAAAGTTTTGAATACTTTTGGAAATATTATGAACAAGGCAAATTCAACGAATTTATATCCCCCAACCAAGGGTTATTTGAGAGAAACATGTAAATCACAAAACATAAATCCCATTTATCTAACCCTTAGTTCACCTACAGTATCATTCAGATCATAACAAACATCTGTCAAGTATGTTTTAGTGCTTAGTTCAATAAAAAATATACTTACATCTGCACAATTTCAATATCTGACCTTTAAACCAAACCTCAGAGGTCAAGATTGTGTGTAAATTCAAAGTGTTACCTTGCATGTAGGTGTACACTTTTTCCACTTTACTGTGATATGCAACATGACCACTTTTAGAAAAGAATAAAAATGACCCTTTGACCCCACCCCAGGGGTCGTTGGTGTGTGTAATGACAGCACACTTGCTTTCATGGTGCTCTGTGCTCAATTCCCTTTAATTTGATATGCAACATGACTACTTTCAGTAAAAGATATAGTTTGACCTTTTGACCCCACCCCTTGGGTCAAGGGTGTGTCTGTGGGCAAAATATTTGCTACCATATTGCTGCCAGCGTCGTCAGCTTTAATTTGATATGCAACATGACCATATTCTGAAAAAGTTTAATTTTGGCCTCGGCCCCACCCCCTAATTCCACCAAAGGGGCTCCGAATCAGGCCTTCAAACTGAAATCCCATTTGATATGTTTCATATTTATTGCTGCTCTGCCTGCATGCAAAATTTCAGCAAAAAATATTAATAATTGCCTTAGTTATTGCAAAATTTAAATATTTGACCTTTGACCCCTTAGGTGGGGTCAAAGGGGGTGGGGTAAAACTTTGACACTGCCATTCTTATCTACAGGCACTTGGCAATCATGGTCTATAGCGAGAAGTTGTTAAATATAATAGGTTTGATGAAATGTGAAGATCATCACACAAAAAAGCTAATATAGGTTTTGCCTTATAATTGCCTATACTTAAACAAGGGCAATAACTTAAGTGTTAAGGGGTCTATTTTGACCAAACTTATAGGATATCAAGAGTCCATGGTACTAATTATTTGTACTAAGAATGAATTAAATCTGACCAATAGGTACTGAGATATGGTTCCGGACAGACAAAAAGTGCGGACGGATGGACGGAATGGACGGACGGACGGACGACACCAAAACTATATCCCTCTGACTTCGTCGGGGGATAAAATGGAGCATTTCCTCCATCCTTTGGAGCAAAACCTCTATTTTACATGATATTATCAAATACATGATATTTCAAAGATGTCAAAAGGTGTTATTATGGAGTAAAAAGTTAAATAATGGAAAGAATTTAAAGTGTCTAAATATTAAGGAACACATTTTAAAACTGCTTCAGATTAATCCCGCCACTCCCCATCATATGAATACATTAATTGGTGCAAATAGAAAGACAGCTTGTGTTGTCTAACTCACTGATCACACAGGGTCTACACTGGATTCAACCTTTCAAGAAGTGCTCCGTCAAAAAGTTGAACTCTCTGTAGTATTTGATGTGAAGATTATGTTTGCCTTCAGGCATAATGTATAATCTGAAAAAGAATAAATGATTCTTCTTTACTAAACAATCTTAACTTTTGACGTTGCTGGAATCTTCCATCTAGGGCTAGACAAGGATGATTGGTGCAAACAGAAAGACACCTTGTCTCGAGGTTATAAAAAGTGAGTTCATTCTCAAACTCTAAATAAAGCGCAATGATTGGCTGCTTGCGGACACATGTCCGCAAGCAACCAATCATTGCCCTTTATTTTGAGTTTGAGACTGTACTCAAGTTTTATAACCTGGAGGCCTTGTTTTATCTAGCTCCCTTACTCACTCATCACTCAGGGTCAGTTTTGTCACTTGGTTCAACCTTGTAAGAAGTGCTCTGTCAAGAAGTTGAACTCTCTGTAGTATTTGATGTGAAGATTATGTTTACCTTCAGGCATAATGTATAATCTGAAATAAAAAAATGATTTGTTTTACCAATATTCATTCAAACATTTTTATCATATGAGGTCACCTCTGAGGGTGATATAAGTCAATTTATTTTATACTTAACAGTGAAATTAATGCATATCAAAAACAAATAAAAGTGATATCAATCATAATGATTGATATCGGCCTATATTTTAACTGTAGCATTTTTTGTATTGCCTCTGACTTTTCTATTTACTTATTGCACAACTTCGAAAGCTCAAACGCCTATAACTTTCTTATTTGTGAACAAAAACATCAAGTGTGGGTAGGCATTTTCTTACTCAGTTCATGAGGAACATTTTGGTACCAAAATAATTCAGATTTTCTGTTGTTGTTTTTTTATTTCTCCCGCTTCAATGAGTAAGGCAATGCATGTAACCTATGTTACTTCATCAAACTTCATCAAACATTTATGACGTCACTTATGATGTCACTTGTATCGCACTTTGACGCTGAATAAATTTCTTTTTATCTGTGGGTCCCATGACTATAGATTGATCCGGGTATTCTGTCACAAATACTCCTTTGCCGCCTTTTACATTATTGTAATTTGGCTTGAAGCTTGGTTAATTGATTAATTGCAAATCTTCTAAAAAAAGTATCAAATAAAAAGATTTTTTTTTCAGAAGATACCAAATATATGTCATCTCTTGAGTTGAAAACATCGAAATTTTCATGACTGCTGTTACCACACATTCGATGAAATATATTTGGTATCACCTAAAAGAAAGTAAATATCCTCTATGTATTTAAAATTGATGAACCAAAAATGGTTTATATATTTAGTATTATATAATTACGTCATTAATAAAGTTGTGTACATAATGACAAAATCTTAATGCTTACACAAGAATGGGATTTCAAAGTTATTCTAATGTCATGTGATAAAAATAATATAACATGTGTGCTAATGTATTATTGAATTTATTAAGCTTGCTGTGAAAAGGCGATAAAATGCTCAGCAAGCCTCACATTTTATCTCTCTTACTCAACTTGTTTGATAAATTCAATAACGCAAGTGTACTCATGTGAGATCCTCTAAAGTATAATGGAATCTTCCTTCTAGTGTAAAACATTACAGTTTAGATTATCTATCATATGGGCTATGACATGGCAAAACCTGTCTTCAAAGTTTCCGAGAAAGCGAGACTCAAACTAGTCTCCTCAGCTAGAGAATAGCTAGAAAACTTAAATTTTGCTTGCATGATGTTTAGATATGATACTTTCCAGTAAGTGAATAATAAGGCGCTGATCAGACTGCGCAGATGCGCAGGCTGGTCTGCACCTTTGTTATTCACAATTACAGAAGATAAGTTTTCTCGAGACCAGGCCCATATATTTTAAGGGGTCACAGATTACAATTTTCAAGTAACATTTCTGCCTTGAATATTGTTTTGACCTTAGCAAACAGATGAGATTCTGATGAGATATTCTGAAGGATCCTGTCTAGTTCTCCACTGTTCGGCAATGCATATTTTAACAGGTTTCAAGTATAGTATGCATAACTTGCTCACAATTAAAATTTGTATGCCTTATATGAAAATTACTTGCCCTATGAATGTGTATCTTTAATTTCCTAGACTAAACATTGATGACTATAAGCAGCAAGCAAACACTATCAACAGGCTAACAGATTTAAGTGCGTTAGGCCAGATAAAAAATAAGTGTGTTTCGGGTAATGGGTCTGAAAATTTTATGTAGGGTAGGCACACATTTTTTAAAAAAAAAAATTCTGGAAAAAATTTAATTTTATATATATTTTTTATGCATTTTGAAAGGCATTTCAAAAATTATTTTTTTCCAGAAAACCTGAAAAAAATTGTAGGCTTCACCAGTAAATTTAGGGTATTTTTCATTCTGCTTAACCAAAACATATGTTGTGGGTACTTAAAAGAACTGTCTCAACCAGACTCAAGCAGATTTTTGACTAACGGTTAAGAAAATAATTACAATTTTTTGCTCAAAATTCTGTTTACTTGGACCATTAATCAATCTAGTGTTTACGGATTTCCTTACCTTGAGCCTTTAATATTGCGGTGTAAGAAATCTCCTTACCTTGAGCCTTTAATATTGTGGTGTAAGAAATCTCCTTACCTTGAGCCTTTAATATTGCGGTGTAAGAAATCTGGATGTTCAAGGGGCACAAGTGGATCTTTAAGGCCATGAATAATTAAGGTTCTTGCTTGAATATTCTCCAAGTCGTTTATACAAATGTCACCTGAAAACAAACCAACTTTCTACGTCAGCATCTTTTAATGTAAGAAAGAGGGCAAAGATTAGGAATCAATACAATCAAGCACCACACATGACCTAGGATACCAATGGGAAAGTGATAGACATCACAAACGAGAGCCAAGAGGTCAGCCCTTTCCCAGCAGGTGACCACAAGGCATCAATAAACAGACGCGCACAAAAGCCATTTAACCCTTTGTATACTAATGGAATCTTCCTTCTGGTTTGATACAATAAACTTGGGATAGTCCATTGTACATATCTAGGGGTGTCAGGTTATAAGTTCCAAAAATTGTATTTTTTTGTCTGAAGATCTCTTTTACCTTAACAGTGTAGACCCTGATGAAATGCTGCATTACTGTTTGTAAAAGTATCCATTTTGGGGTTTCCCATATAAAAAGGGTTAAGCGAAAGGACTTTCTCATGCTTTGACCAGTCCACTTCCTTTTTTAAGGTGTTTGGATGGTTGTTTTCAATTTTATTCAATTTCAGGTCTCAAGATTAGAGAGAGTAACTGAATTTTTTTTTATTTCTCAACCAAAACATACATGTGTATGTTGTGGGTACTCACCAGACCACTGCAAAAGCATGAAAATTACTAATGCAAAAAGTTTACTGAAAGATCATAATAGTGCTGGATATATATTAACTTTTTGCATGCTTTGTACTTCTTCAAGTTTTTGTTTTTGTTTTTCTGCTGACTTTTTTTTCAAAATCGACTTTTTAAAAAGATTCTTTTAGGAACATTATCAAAGTGTCAAACAATTTGGATCCAGATCTACATCTACATGGTTACACGCCGCCGTCAATCATGACTTCTGTAGCGCGGGTGGTTGCGTCTTAAAAAGAATAAAGAGAAACGATAGGAAAGTCAGAAGTGAAAAAAAAGAAGATTTGATAGGAAAGGTAGAAGAAAAAATAAAGTTTGACCAGATGCATTTCATCCCTTCAATCTTGTCCAGTCTAGCTTCCTTGGAGGTGCCAGGGCCCACGAAGTCCCCGCCAGCAAGGCACAAGAAATCATTAGGTCTTACATCTGGCCGAGCCTGCATTTTTAGAATGAAACCTTAGAAAGCTCCCGTTTGAAAGGTACCAAACCGGGAGCCTCAGCCACTGTGGCTGGAAGGTAATTCCAGAGACGAACTGTTTGAGGGAAGAAGCTGCGTTTGTAGTAGTCACTGGAAGTGGGAATTTGTCTGTATTTAAGAGAGTGACAAGAGCGAATCTGTGTAGATGCAGGTGTCAGGTACTTGTCTGCAGGTATGTCCACAAGGCCATGTACAATTTTGAAGAACATGATCAGCTGGTTCTTGGTTCTTCTTGACTCGAGGGTTTCCCATTCCAGGTGGTCCAACATAGAGGTCACGCTACTTGTATTATGGTATCGGTTTGTGACATACCTGGCTGCTATATGCTGAACCATCTCAATCTTCTGGATATATTCCTTGGTATGGGGACTCCAAACAGTGGAACAGTACTTTAATAGTGGTCGAACCATCCAGTAGTAAGCAAAGGCCTTGGTTGCTTCGTTGCTGACTCTAAGATTTCGTCGTAGGAAGCCCACCATGCTGTTTGCCTTTTTGACTGTTTGGTCGATGTGCCTATTCCAGGAGAAGGTTGATTGGAGTTCGACCCCGAGGTACTTGGTGTAGTCCTCTGTTGTCAAGGTGTGGCCCTTTAATGTGTAATCAGTCGTGATTGGATTTCTCGATCTTGATATCCTGATTGTACTGCACTTGTCTGGGTGGAAAGCCATCCCCCACTTCTGCTCCCATGCTGCTAGTTTGTTTAGGTCCTCTTGCAGGATGGCGCAGTCTTGCTGGGTCTTGATCTGCCTATAAAGGATACAATCATCAGCAAATAGACGTGTTCTTGATTGGAAGCAGTCTGGCAAGTCGTTTCTAAACAACAGGAATAGTAGTGGGCCTAGGACTGTTCCTTGCGGTACCCCGCTGATGACTGGGATGCTGTCTGAAGTGGCGCCTTCAACCAAAACTTGTTGAGTGCGGTCAGTCAGGAATGCTTCAATCCAGTTATAGGTGCTTCCTCTTATCCCATAGTGGTCTAGCTTCCTCATCAGGCGTTGATGTGGTACTCTGCCGAATGCTTTGGAAAAATCTAAAATGATGAGGTCATGCTGATGCTTCTTATCAAGGCCTGCCAGTAGTTCTTGTGCTAGTGTAAGAAGTTGGGTTTCACAGCTTCTTCTTGCTCTGAATCCATGCTTGATGCAGGCATGATGATCTTTCCAAACAGTTTGGACCCAGATCAGGCACAACATGCCTGATCTGGGTCCAAACTGTTTGCAAAGATCATCAGCAGTGCTCGCAGACAAAGAGTTCAAAACAAAGCTGTTGAGGGCAATTTATTTAATCAGTATTATAGATAGCTCAAAGGGTATGATCATTATGGAGCAAGCAAGGTATCATCTTTAAAGTTAAGTGGGTTCTCTCCCCTATCTTAATGTCAAATTATTTTGTGCAAATTGGTACCAGTTTACTTCAAGGGAGTTAACTCAAAATAGAAGCAAGGTATAACAACCATTCTTGCATATATCATTCCTCTGTGACACATTGTCTTGACCTGATATTAAACTTAGCCTAATGTATTCAAAAAATCCAAAATGGTGTGAAAAATATAGAGGATGGTCTGTCTGTCCATTTGCCTGTAGACGAAAGTGTGTGTGCCCAAAGCAGGTGGACAGACAGACAAACAGATATCCACACAGACATGCATGCACCAGGCTGATCCCCAGATCTTATCAGTCAGAGGGACAAAAAGCTTGTCCATGTGACATGTAAACAGTGTTCATGTTTTGTCAAGTTTCTACCTATAATCTTACCTTTACATTTTTTGAAGTAATTATCATAAGCATCCACCCAGTTACTCCACTGCTCCCTGAAGTATTTCTCACCATAAAGGGCCATAAATCCTGACCTCATCTTCTCACTCCAGTTAGAAATGTCTCGAATCTCTGTAACAAACATTTTAATTTGCAGGTTTATTTTTAGAGGCTGTTACATGTTGGCAATATAACTCTACTTAAAACGGAAAATATTGGCACTTAGGTTAAAGCATGTCCGAAAGTTTGAGATTTTCAAAATCATAAACTTTAGATATTCCAATGTTGAAAGTAACAGTATGCCTATAAAATATTGAAAAAAAAAATCATGTTTAAACGATGAATTGCCTTCAGATAAATAGAGAATAAACCAGAAAAGCTATTCTAATCTGCCTAATTCAGTATTTAGAGGCTGAATGTCTGTGGAAAGTCAGCCTCAAAATTTTGAATTCAGGAACAATCCTGAAAACTTTCACCCATATGAAAGTTACAAATTTCCAAAATCACAAATTATTAACAATTTCAAATTTAAAAAAAACATTTTTCCAACATGTCAATTTTACAATGGAATTTCATGGTCATTTTCCTATAATTCCCTTGTTAAATTTCACGGTAGAAAAATTGGGAGGCACTACATATCAGTGTTATATCCAAATCTGTGTTATACAGATGTACCGTCAACAGGAAAAAATGTCTCATTTCCGGAAAGGCCTCAATATTTTTAAGGGTCGGAAAGTAGGTAATTTTTTATTTCATTTTTCTATAGCAAAAGCATGAAAAACATTCATAATATCCTAAGAATAGATAAAAAAATCTCTGATGTACCCAGAAATTTAAAGTATATAGGCCCCAAAAATGTAGGGTTTGTAGGGAAACAAGACATTTTCAGGGCTTACTCTGGCTCAGAATTTGTTGTAGTCAACACTTTAGCCACATTGGAAAAAGTTGGAGCCAAGTGAAATTAACTTAAGCCAAGGTTTTAGCCAGAAAGTAGTATCAACAAGTTTATTTGTATTGAACTCTTTGTCCGCTAGGGGCTACTGTTCAAGTGTTGACTGCTGATAACCTTTGCAAACAGTTTGGACCCAGATCAGGCCTGACAAAATGTCGGGCCTGATCTGGATCCAAACTGTTTCACACCCTAATGGCATTGAAAAAATCCAACAACCAAAGAGTAAAATATGGCACAATAATAAAGAGTGAAAGAATAATAAAAGCAATATTGGAAAATCTGAAAGCTGATCAAAATACACTTTTTCGCAAATATGTAATTTTTGAACCACCTAGACTGCACTTTTAGCCAATGACTTATATTTGTAGCCACTCTACATTATTAGTAGCAGTGTGAGCCCTGCATTTTTTGGCCTAAAAGGACTTCACTGTAGTAACTTACTATTATAAGTATCCATGTCTTTCTGTGTGATGTAAGCATTAGCTCCCCAGATGACGAGATTCTGAACCATCTCGGGGTATCTCGCTGCAGCTATCATACCTGCTATACCACCATCACTCCAGCCCACGATGGATACCTTCTCCAAACCAAGTTTCTGAAATATCATTTGAGCCACGACATGTGATTTCTAACAATATGGCATTCAGGGTTTTACACCAAGTTGAATGTTTGGGGGTCCTTGGGACTCAACTTTGAATATGATGGGGGTCCCATCATTGAAATTGGGGGTCCCATCTTTTTATATAAGCTTCGAATTTTGGAAGGTAGTACATCCTTTCGTGAAGGCTCAGTGTTGTCCCCAGGTCAGTAATTTTGAGGGCCATATTTGGCCCCCTTCCGATTTTTTTGGGGGCCATTTGAAACTTTTGAGGGCCACATATTACCATCAGTGAAACACAATCCTATACACTTTTTTTTACAAAAGCTGAACTTGTACCTATAATATGCAGGGACCAAGCTAGCCCTTAAATTTAGGAAGAACTTCTCCCTCCAGTACAAATAGAGAGAAATTTGAGAAAATGGGGAGAAGTAATAACTTGCTGGATCCAGAAGACAGGAATAAACAGTCTCTGATCAGACTGTTCTCTAATTGAGATAAAAAAAAAAACACAAAAAAACAGGCACTGATCAGACTGCTACTTGCTTTCCATTCTGAGAAATTTGGTTGGTAAATTTGAAATACACATGATCTTGCTGTCATTGTATTATATCTATCTGTCTACAAGTCTCCACTTATCTGAAGTCTCTGGTATCCCTTTATCTTTGCCGACTTGACCCTTTCAAAGTGAAAACGTTACGTAATTTGGCATATAAAAAAGAAAGAAAAACTGTCAAGATAATTGCCCTTCACGCTTGAGTGGTCGGCTGATTCACACTATGAAAAAATCAATACACAAAGTCAGTGATGGACAAATCAGTATACGTTTTCCATGCTTTTTAGCAGAGCGGACCTAAGAGAAAGCATGGTATTTTACGACTTTTTTTCACGGCGATGTTTGCACGGATGTTTTCACTTCTCGTTTACCTACGAGGTCAGTGCAGCAGTCTAAAACAAGAGCACCTGTCCTATTTATTTATAGATAGCCTGTAAATATGGGAAAACCCAAATCGTTACGAAATAACTTTGAAAATTTGGGATTTTAATGAAAGGCACAACAAACACACCTGCGTCCCAGCGGACGCAGGTAAGGTGAATTGACGGGTCCTACCTAATGATTTATGCGTATAAGACGCAGGATATTGCGTCCTGTAAAACCCTGGGCATTTTGACATGTGCAGACTCAGATGAGCCTGTGCAGCCCCCCCCCCCCCTTTGAAGCTTAGAAACTCCAACTGATGTTCGATCAGTAGCCTTAGAGTCATAGAATATTCAAGCAACTAGCAAAGGCTCTGATCAGACTGCGCGTATGCGCAGGCTGGTCTGAGCCTTTGCTGGTCACACATACCATATTGTTGGAAATCTCATGTCACGGCTCATTTAACATGCTTCAACTTGAATTCATGACTGTTACCTCTTTTTAGCACCCAAAACATATATATGTTAAACCAGGCCTTTAGTTAAGAGTGCATAACCCAAAAACTTTTTTCTTATTTCTCAACAAAACATACATTGTGGGTACTCAAAAGAACCATCTCAAAGAAACGGTTCCTTAGAGCACCCAAAACAGATGCCAAAACTGATGGGTAAGAAAATATTTACAATTTTACGCCCCAAAATTTTCTTTATCTAAACCTGTGTAAACCGATGGATAAGAAAGTAATCACAATTTTACGCATAAAAAGTTCACTTATCTTGACCTATGCTCACCACATATTCATAACTCACTGTACCAAGAAGCATGCATAGCTACACAGTGGGACTACAGGTCTATCATTTTGTCTGAGTCTTCATCATCTTCTATATTTGAAGTATGCCAGCAGCTGCGCAGCAAAGGCTTTGGAGACACTATCTTTCTCTTTATATACTGCCAGACCCTCTTTCGAGTATTATAGGCAGGTGTACTTTGTTCACTCCGGGTTGAAGGATGGAAGCCTACAAGTAACCATATCTAAATTACCTTAGGGTTCTTTACCCTACACAGGGTGTGACTTTCCCTGCACAGGGGATATCCAGTTAACGTCCCCATCCGAAGGACCATGCACTTATCTAGCGTCATCCCTGCATATGAGCCTACAAAAAGCGTATTGGGATATAACACTAGCAGACTTGTCTTGAGTCTTGGCTGCTTGTCAATGCAATAAGCACCAAAATTTTAAAACTCTTTCACCCCACCCCCCACCCTGGGATATTTATATGCTTTTGTCGTCTGTTTTTTTCAAAATCAACTTTTTTGAAAATTTCTTTCCGGAATATCATCTGAGTGTTTGTTTGTTTGATTCTTTACGTCCCATCAACAATCTTTCAGTTTAACAGGGATGGGTCTTCCTGGGTTAAACCAGTACTAAGCTAGGATAAATGTCACATTGTGTCTTGATCAAGGATCACAGTGACGCCGGTGAGGCTCGATCCTGCGGCCCCTCTGTCGTGAGTCAAGCACTCTACCACTGAGCCACTGCGCTCCCTCATCTGAGTGTCAAACAGATTGGATCCAGATCAGGCCTGACATTGTGTCGGGCCTGATCTGGGTAAAATCTGTTTGCAAAGGTTATGAGCTAGGCAATGAGTTAATGTGCTGGCTCATCATGACTGTACTCTTTTGTTTACTCACCCTGAGCAGCTCTATCGCATCTTCAGCATCTCTCTGTATATATTCGAGAGGCCAGTCTCTCAGTGGAGGGATGCTCTGTCCGTAACCTCTAGGATCAATGGCAATAAGCGTGAAATCTTGCTTATTGAAGTGGTTCAGCTGTGGACTGAAGTCTGTTCTACTACAACCTGAAATCACATATTAGGCAAAAAGAACGTACAGTAAAACCTGTGTAAAATGGCCGCCTGTGTTAAATGGCCACTCTAAAAAAGACCAAAAATTGGGTTTCAAGACCAATTATTGCTTAATGCAGGTCAAAAGTATGACAGAATGCTCCAAGGGGAGCTATTATTCAGATATGAATTGTCAAAAATTACAATGCTAAAATTATCAAGGTTGTTTTTAGTTTTAAACAGAATTTTTGAAGTAAAATGCATAAGAAAATTATGGGTACTTTTTGCTTCAAAATTCTTGCTGTTTAAGAAACACTGATACCTATGTATTTACATTGTTACTACATAACATAAAAGTTAATGACATATAATTATATTAAGTTGATTTTTGACCATCAATGTCACACTTTTGTGCCATTATTTTTGAAAGTGCCCATACACGTATAGTAAAACATTTACTTATAATGCAAATATTTTCTTTCATTTCCTTGGCACCAAATCATAAAATTCAGAAAGATTGTCCCAGCCAGCTTGTTGAATGTTGTATTATCTGCTGGTGATTATTTTACAGAGCACCCCTTCAAGCCGCAAGACAGAAAGAGCAGTTTCACAACATGCCCCACAGGCATTGTGTCTGTTTTTTTGGTTTGGTTTGATTCTTTACGTCCCAGTCAACAGCTATGGTCCTGTGGGGATGGTCAGTTCACCTAACCACACTTTTTTCCTGGGCAAGCTTGACTAAGCAGTTAACAAGTACTTTGTGCACATACTTTCACTTGTAACTGACAACAACCCTTCTTGAATCAGCAGAAGGGAGGAGAATGGCCGTAGAAATTATTTCATGATCAATCTCCACGAAAGTATGGGGCCAAGCATGGATAGAACTCACGACCACTGAACCTGCAGTCAAACAAGTATCTGCAGTCAGACACGTTACCCACTGCACTATGCGGCTCAGTACATAGTGCCTGGTTAAAAACTAAAATTGAGTAGGACTTTTTACTTTTTACATCAACCACACCCTGGCAAAATACCAAAGAGGCATCTGTAGCTTGTTTGGATGGTGAGGAAAGCTAGAGTGGTTGAGAAATACAGTAAAACCTGTCTTAAGAGGCCACTCAAAAAGAACACCAAAATTGGTTTCCACAACCAATTATCGCTTAATGCAGGTCAAAAGTATTGCAGAATGCTCCAAGGGCATCTGTCTTTAAGACCTTGTTATGTCTATTTGTAAGCGGCCTCTAGACACAGGTTTTACTGTATGATTTTTTTTCTGTTACACACTCTTTAACTAAATGCCTCTGCTCACCTAATGCTCCTGGCATGAGTAGAACATTATGATTGCCATCACCTGTCATCTCGAAATGTAGCCTCACCTGATGAACCTCCATTTTATGGGAGAGTACACCGCTAAAAATAGAAAGGTTCCATGTCAAGTGATAAATTCATCTAAAAGATAGGCCAAATAAAAAATAAGTGTGTTTCGGATAACAGGTCTGAAAATTTTAGGTAAGGTGGGAATACATAAATTTAATAAAAAAAATTCTGGATAAAATATAATTTTATGAATTTTGAAAGGCATTCCGCCTTTCAAAATTCACAAAATTATACTTTTTTCCCCAAAATTTGAAAAGAATTCTAGGTTTCACCAGTAAATTTAGGTAGGGTCGGTTACCCTAAACACAGGTATTTTTTTTATTTGGCCTTATTAGTATCACATTTTATGGCGCAATGAGTACAATTCTTAAATCAAAGGCCATAACTATGTCATCAATCAATCAAAAATGGCAGTCGGCAATTTCAAACAACATCTTATTTCTAGCTCTGAATACAGAATTTAAGTAATATAAATGTGTATATGTTTTCAAGACAATGATTGAAAACACAAGCTCTGTGACGCAAGTAAAGGCCATAACTGTGTGGTTAGTTTGTCTAAACATGGAAGGTAGCTGTCCCTACTATATTCTCGTCTTTTTCAATTTATACAGAAAAATTTGGATGAAAGCATTTTCTAGATATTGAGCAATGGTCAAAATTCTGATGAACATGTAAGTTAGGTGTGGGATGGTTTGTTAAGAACACCTTAAGCATATCAAAGTGCACTATAAAATTTTTGAAAGGTAATGAAAACATGCTTACTTTAATACAATATCATAGTCTAGAGATATGTTTATTAAGTGTATTCACTGACAACTGTCCTACTTGACAACAAACTGTCCTACATGATTCAAAGGCAGAGAAGAATCAATCAATATGAAAAGTATGTGGCCAGACCAAAGTTTGAACTCAAGATCCAGACCTGTTTACATTGAAAGTGGCGTATGTGTAGTCAAGGAGGCAGTTATGTGTAGTTTTGGGTACTGATGTGTAGTCTATCATACGCAAAGTTTAAAAAACTATATTGCCTTAAATAAAAGGCTAAAATAGCAGACCTGTTTACATTGAAAGTTGTGTATGTGTAGTCAAGGAGGCAGTTATGTGTAGTTTTGAGAACAGATGTGTAGTCTATCATACGCCAAGTTTAAAAAACTATATTGCCTTAAATAAAAGGTTAAAATAGATAAGAATTTAATTAACTTTTTACATACCCACCAAAATCTTAAAAGCCCATCAAAGTTCTCATAATAAAAAGATCATATGCAGCCCTGTTTACTTCAGGCTTCGCCCGTGTAGAGTCAGAAAGTCAGTAAACCAGACAGGTATCAGTGGCAGATTTAGAGGGAACCCCCCTTTGAGACTAAAATATTTAATTTTCATGGAGAATTTTTCAGAAAAATCAAGAAACATTGATAAATGATCTTATAAAATTAGCAAATTGAACCCCCCTTTGTAAATTTGAACCCCTATCAAGACATCCTGGATCCACCCCTGTGTATAGTCGGTGGATTATTTGAACAGATATAGAAAGATGTATTGCCAAAGGCAGAATAAAGGGCTGAGGAATGCATCCTCCTGGAGGAGAAAGCCTCTAATCTGACTTATTTTTTGCAAGCATTAAAAAGTCTAGAGGGAGAAACTGATGGTTTATTTGCCCCACTCACAGCTGCTGGTGAAATGTAAAATTGTTTTTCACCACTAAACTAGATCTATTCCGAGTCTTTTCAATCTTAAGGACATATGCTACTAAATACTTCCCATATTGAAATATTTTCGTAACTTGGCATACAGTTTGTTTTATGCATGGGCTATCCATTTATGAAATAAAAAGGATATGTCACTGTGCTTATTTTTTCAGAATCTCATATTGAAGTTTACAGCATTTGACCAATTTTCTAGAAATATAAAATAATAACACTAGTCCTAATTATCGAGCTAAGAGGTTGTAATCTTCAGCCAGCTTCTTTCTTTTAGCTTAAATTACTGCCCATGACCTCATACTTTTAAGAAAATGTGCATGTTTACTTGTTATCCAATGCTGTGACAAGATACTGCATGATATATTTTGACAATTTGTCAAAAAAATGGAATTTGTTTTTAGAATAAATCATGTATTAAAAAATCTGATATTGAAAATCTTGAAAATTTATTTTTAATTCATGGACTATTTTAATACCTTTCAGAAAAAATAATAAAAATCTGGGGTCACCAAACTAATTTTCTTTCTAGAGGGCAAAATTTAACCCCACCCCCATAGGTTTCATGCGTAATTCAATATAAAAAGTTCGGGGATGACCATTTCGTTCGTTTTGATGATGCCATTTTACTAGTATATGAAGTAATTTAGCATTAAAATGTTAAAAAAGAAAGAAAAAAACACAGAGAAAATATGTGCGCATCCGGGAATCGATCCTGGTCCTCTGGCTTTGTAGCCAGACACGCTAACCACTAGGCCACGAGGTCAGGTCGTGCGCCGCTCTAAATAACCATACAAATAGTATATACTCGGCCACTATCGTATTCGTAACCAGGGTTATTGTTTACGTCGTTTGATTTCGACAAAGCTACATTTATCTGTCTTTAGTGCTGAGACGATCAGTTCTGAAAAGATGTCAATAGATATTTCGAACACACTTTAATTAGTTATTTTGTGAAGAAAATGTCGGAATACCGATATGACATAAGAATATCGGAAGCAGTGTTGATCCGAATCCGTTAAGGGTCGAAAGACAGGACCCAGACAACTTTCCCCGTTTGCAGACGTGGGAAAGGTGCGCATTGGAAATAGCCGCATATGTCTTTAAAAAAGCTGATTAAATATTTACTAAAACAGTTCATCTTTCTATATTAACTGGCTCTCCCAATTTAGAACATTATGCCATCAAAATAAAATCAAAACAAACAAAAGAATCTTGCATGACAGACAACTGATTTGGTCTATACACATGTAAGGATTGCCTATATAATATTTTGACCTCAAATACAGTCTCATTAACTATGAAAATATACTCTTGATGGTAAAAAAATAGGTCGCGAAAACCTATGACAATTACAGCAATGGCATAAAACCAATGTTATTCATGAATAAATGAGAAGGCTGTATTATTGCCATTCCTTACCAGTTTTGGGGTTGATTGGCACCAACTTGCTCACACAGCATGACTAATTGGCTTGTTTGTTCACGGTAAAACACAGTCATGAATCAGTGAAGAAATTAACTCCCTTAAGCAGAGAAAAACGTCTTGAAATGAACCAAAATGGATAAAAATTGATAGACAATCGGGATTTCGCTCTGTGCGTAGTTTTGCATTAGTGATCCATAGAGCGTATTTTGAAGCTAAAATGCATAGAGAATACGCAAAAAACGTAGTAGTAAACAGATCTGAAGATCCCACTTTTGCAGTCCAAAGACATCAGATTAGAAATCTGACTTGCTACCAAATGAGGTATGTTGACCGATTCTGTTCATAATTTATCAAGGTAGGGTAATGGGTATTGTATCATGCTCTTTCTCACTGCCCTCAATAAATATGGCAATTGTCATTTATTTCTCTTTAAGGATCATATGATAATATATTTTGCTTCACCCTTTACCCACCAGTCATGCAATTTGTCACCTGCTTATTTTTTAAGTAGGGCCAATAAAAAAAATAAGTGTGTTTAGGGTAACGGGTCTGAAAATTTTAGGTAGGGTAGGCACACATTTTATTTTTTTAGGGGAAAAATACAATTTTATGCATTTTTAAAGGCAGTTTGCCTTTGGAAATGCATAAAATTTTATTTTTTTCCAGAAAACTTGAACAAAATTCTAGGCTTCACCAGTTATTTCAGGTAGGGTCCGGTTACCCTAAACACAAGCATTTTTTTTTTATTTGGCCTAGCCTATATTGCAAACAATATGAACCTAGATCAGATTGCTCCTCTCAGAGTTCATATTGTTTGCTTCCATGAAAATATCTAGTCTGAAGTGCAATTAAGTTTAAGCAGCAGAGGTGAAAAGCAGACAAAATTTTCAAGACAAAAATATAGTGGCGGGATAAGAGTTAAGAGTGTGGCCTGTGATAAAAATGACTGGTCCTAATTCCAACTGTATGTCTTTTCATTGGCAATATATACACCAAATTTAGTAGAAATTCATCTTTACCTTATGTGAATATAACTCTTACCTTTTTCTTTGCTCATCCAAGAATCTTGACTTAGCATGTTGAATCAAAGTGAAAAATCTGAAAATAATATATCCAAATATAGGTTACACTTTTATGCCTAGATTCTGTGTGGAGGCAAAGTAAATCATAAACATCAGAAACCCTTTGTCACATAGACCAGTTCAGAAAACGATTATGGATTTGAAAATACCAATATTGATTACTTAAAACAAAATTTTGTTCATTTATTCAATTAAAATGTTTTTCTCACATGTGATGTTTTGTTTTGACTAAACAGTAGGTGGGTATAAATTGCTGTAACAAAGTGATAAAAACATAATATTCTACAGGTTTTACTCCACACCTGACTCAGTGAATGTTAGTAAAAATACGATACTCACACTTCTCTGGTTTTAAGTAGCACAAAATTATGTCAGACTTGGTAAGCAAGATTTTCTTTTTCGCTGTAAACACTGGCCTTAAAGGTCTCAAGTGTACTGATGATTTACAATTTTTATCTTATTTTAACACAAAGGTGTTTGTGTCATGAACATTTGACTTTGGCTGTTTGACTTCACAACAACAATAGCTTACTGTGAGCTTAATTACCATCTTTGCCAGTTAGCAAGTGAATTCTCTTATAAATGAGTGGATGAAGACTTGCTTTTAGCAAAGGTACCAAATTCTAACTGAAAGCTATTGTCTTTTGACTATAAAACACACACTACATAAGTGTTGCACAGCGAAGTGATGGAAAGATTTATGTCTGTGACCATACAAAGGTTGTCAAAGCATTCAAGATCTTTTCTCAAGTTTGAGCGATTACTAATTGGTTATTCATCAGAGTTCATGGACCAATAATCAATTTGATTAGCCAGCCTGGAATACAATTGAATAATTGTCAGTGGACCATCTCACACTTACAAATTAAGCTCAGACTCTAGAGATTATATCGTTATGTAAACAGGTCCCTTTCTTTCTTTCGTAACTGGCCTCCCTCATACTTGAGCATTACGCCAGGGAATTAATATTGCCCATTAACAAAAGGAGGCTTAGGTAGTGATTTCATTTTACTCAAACTCTAAGGCTACCGCACAGTAAGTGTTCTGAGGACAAAATCTTCTGGGGATAGGTTACCGAGTACAAAAGAAGATAAGGATGAGCTCGATAAATATTTTTCTTTGGATTTCGATGGCCTTGACATTTGTAAACAACCTGACCTTTCAATAATGCAACAGAACTTTCTGATCAATGTCATACCTAGGATCTCTCGCTGTCTTCGCACTCATGTTCCTCTTTTGTTGTTTATCGCAGCTGCATGTTCTTTGCATTAAAGAACTGCAGGAACGCGTCAAAAACGCGAGACTTCTTGGTGAAATAATTCTTTCAGCTGCCATATTTGTTTTTTTTGACAGCTGTACCTTAAGAGTTAGTTCCCCTAGGTAAGACTACTTTAAAGCCAGGAGCGAACTGCATTGACCGTTCATTTTAAAATTTTATGTTTTTGTTATTATTATTATTATTATTATAATTATTATTATTATTATTATTATTATTATCATCATCATTATTATTATAATTGTTATTATTATTATTATTATCATCATTATTATTATTATTATTATTATTATTATTATTATTATTATTATTATTATTATTATTATTATTATTATTATTATTACAAATTCCTAATTAATTAGATAGAATAAAACAATGTTGTGGTCCATTCCGGTGGGGGTGGTGGAGGGCATTCCTGTCCACTACGGTCGGTAAGAATGAGATTCACGGAAATATGCTCAAATATGAACGCACGCCAGTTGTTGATGTTCCTTAACTCCCACCACTCAGTGCAAACCGATGATCCCTTGTTAAAGAATCACAGTAGTTCATGGTAATCTTTGTGTATGAACGCGCGCAAACGCACGCACACACGCACGCACGCACGTACACACACACACATACGTACGTACGTACGTACGTACGTACGTACATACGTATGTATGTATGTATGTAAACAATAGTAGAATTTAGTTGGCTGTAACCTACAAATATTAGTTTAGTTGACTGTAACCCACACATATCGGCAATTCTTCCCTACGGAAGAGGTATCGTGCCATACATTATTTTTTTTCAAACCATCGACGCAGATATTTCTTTAAATTTCTCGCGTTTTAATTAGTATTCTTCGTAAGAATCATGCAGATGGTGATAAGTGACTAGTTACAGAAATCAATACTTTTACCTCCATTTTATCAGACTTGTTGAAAAACTCACAAAACAAAGCATTCCCTTTTTCTGACAGTGGTTGCCATGGAAACCGGATATTAAGAGTTCTTGGAGATTGGCGGAGAGCTGCCCAAGGAAAACTGTGAAATTGACACTTTTCAGACTGGCTTTTCTGATATGAAATTTATTTTGATTACATTTACTACTAGATCTGTTTAGAGGACCACATTAGTTCTATTTAAATTTTTAGTGAAAAATGCAATATGGTATCTGTATTGTGTTGCCTAGCAACAAACATGTCACCATGGAAACCGATTTTCAGAGCACTAAAAATTGACCATTTTCAAATCTAAATGTCTCTTTACAGCAAATGTGTATATGAACGATATATATGGACACGTTTTTTGTCCAGTCACTTTTGGTTGCATCAACAATAATTCTTCAAATACTAAATATCTTTTCTCTAGTCTGCCATGTAATACAAAATTTGCTTGAATGCGAAATAATAGTACCTTCTCTTATTGTAAATCTCCAAAGCTTGTGTTTTGTGTGAGCATGAAATAGGGAAAAAACAAAAATAAATGGCGATTTTGGACATTTCAGGTGGCAATTTGAGAAGAGGGTTTAGATTCACGTCCCTGCAAACTTAATATGAAGACTTGGGAAATACAACAAGCGTTTAGTGTCCTTCTAAAAGCCCACTCTTTCAGAGTGAAACGAAAAAAATATCAATAATTACAAAATTTCGTAAATAAAATCAATTTCAAAAAACTGTTTGCTGACGTAACATTTCGTGTCCAACCATGTTACGTCTTGTCTAAATGTACTTAAACTCAATTATATTGACAGTAAGAAGAGTGCCAACAGTTAGAATATGAATATTAAGGAGTTGGGAACAATGCGGGGACCAATCAGTATGCTTAAACTTTGAACACAAATAAAGAATATCGATTTTAAATGTTGAGGTATTTATGGTGTCCAGTATGTTATGTCAGCAACTTTTGAGAAAATCGATAATAAATGTACCTGAGCACTTTATCATAAAAAAAATTGGCGCGCTTTTTGTCACGTGTGTATAAGCAACTGAAATATATTGTACGCATCAAATGTGACTGTGTTGTTGAATGTTGGAGGGGGATGAAAATACCCCAGTGTTATTTTAGCATGAAGTTACGTCTTGTCCAGAGAAAAACTGTCTGGTTGTTTGTTTTAGTGAAGCTAAAACATGCAAAAAAAACTGACATATAAAGTGTTGCATCTCTGTACATGTTGTTCATGCACAGAAAAAAATTATTTAGCGGAGAATGCTTATCAAAACAAGACTAATATTAAATGATGTAACTGGGACAATATCGTCTTGTGTCTCCGATACATCCAGATTTATAAAGGAGTATATTCAATAGAGATCGATTTCATATATGAGGATGTGATGCTGAAATCTGCGTAAATGCTGTTAGTCAATCCACTGGTGGTCCTTTCAGGTATGTATGTTTACAGTTACTTTAAATAAAGCCAAATATATTGAACGTAACAAAGACGCAATTAAAAGGTGTCCTGTTACATCTCTAACGCATATTTTTGTAATTTATTGATGACAGTAACTCCATAATATCTTGAAAACTCTTCTGTAAAAAAGGAATGCTGAAACTGAGCTAGTCAAATTATAGTTTTGTTATTTTGTATTTTGAGTTCTATTCAAATACACAATTTCAGCAAAGATGTAATGAAGACTCTATGATTCGTTTCCAGTTACATCACAAATGTTAAAGTTCACCCTTTAGTTTTGTGGTAATAAATATGTATTGTCTAACTATTAAATATACGAAGAGAATGATTCCTACAAACAGTAGTTACCAAAACAGGAAAAAGTGAAATATTTTGTAAAATAAAACATAGCGCGAAGATGTAATGAAGACTCCATAATTGATTGTCCAGTTACATCACAAGTGCTTAAAGTACATTTACACCTTAGTCTTGTGTAAACAAACATTTATTGTCTAGCAGTTAAATACAACAAGATAATGATTTCTAAAATCAGTAGTTCAAAAGATGGAAAAAGGGGGATTATTTTGTTTATAAGCCAATTTTGGCGTGTCGTCAAGCGATACATCACTAATTTACATAAATATAAAATTGCAAATAACTTCAAAACTACTGAAAGTTTTATCTTCTTCTTCGGAATTTTGTTGGCAATTGACTACAGCTTGACGCTGCACTAGAAATTAATCGCTGCAATAAACTTTTATTTTTTGGCAAAAGTTGGACATTAAGTGATTAGTGAGGTAACAAAAAAGGGCTGGACAAAAAAAAAACGTGTCTATATAGTGCCTAAATAACCAATGTCTGATTTACAAATGCCACGAATAAAAAACTCAAAATGTTTTTAATTTTTGTTTCCATGGAAACAGAACTACCTGACCGTCAGAGATTTTACAAAATACTGCAAGTTCAAAGCAAATTATCTTGCTTCTGCTAGCAGAAATATGCATAATATATACACATTCTGGTAAGTCCACGTCTGTTTAACAAAAACAAAAAAGTGAAAAAAATGCAATTATCTAAATATAGGTAACCATGGCAACCAAACCATCAGATACTCAGTGATTTCACAAAAAGAGCATATTCACAGCAAAATATCTCCCTTAAACAAAGGATCAAATTGATTATTTATGCACATATTATGTAACCAGCACCTGATATTCAACGCCAAAATCAAATTTACAAATGTATTATCCCAATTAATGTTGTCATGGCAACCAAAACATCATACCATCAGTGATTTCACAAAATGGCATATTCGACGAAAAGGGCATATTCAAAGCAAATTATCTTCTTTCAGCATGACATCATATGAATAATTTTCAACATATTTTATATAATCCGTGATAAAAAAAGGCATTTTTTTGTAAATACAGGAAAAAATTAATGCAAGTAACAGCTTTTGAAAGATATATCCCCTTATGCTTATTTAAGGGGATATATCTTTCAAAAGCTCTTACTTGCATGAAATTTTCCTGTTTAAACAAAATATGCCTTATTATCAAGGAGACGGATACCTTTGGCCACATTGATGTATGAACAATTTATGCATCTCACATAGAACACTTTACGCCCCAACATACAGCTTTTGAGCAATCGGCAGCATGCTTATCAGTCTTTTTAGAGTTACTTCCTGGTTTGATACCGTTTGCAATATTGTGACACGCTGGATGAAGGTTAGAAAAAACAGTTGCATGAACATGAACTACAATTATCCGACACCCCCACCTCCCAGCATGGAGTATGACCTCATGTGTATGTGTGGCCAATTTAGCTAATAAAACTGAATGGAGTTTTGATCTTTTTTTTTTTATTTGATTCTTTACGTCCCAATCAACAAGTTTTCAGTTATGTCGGGACGGGTCTTCCTGGGTTGAACCAGTACTAAGCAAGGATAAATGACACAACACAGTGACGCCGGAGTCAAACACTCTACCACTGAGCCACTGTGCTCCCTTTTGATCTTTCTGAGTGTTGTGACTAAAATGTCTGTGGCTTCTCATCTTCTGCGATTTGATATTACATGCATAACTTGAAAAAAATGTTTAAACAATTAAACATATCTCTTTACATAACATCGAGCCTAATCTCAGACACTGAGCGGCGCTTTGGGAAAAGCCTGATCTGGTCTCATTTGGTAAATATTGTTTTTATGCTTTGATTGACGCTTTTTTGTGTATTTCTCCCATTTTTAATCTTGCATGCACTTGCAAATGAATAGGATTGCCATTGAACCCAATATGTCTTTATACTGTATTATTCTGTGTACAGCACATGAGCATGTAATGCTTAAAGTTGGTATATCATCATTTTAGCTTCTCAGCGGTAGGCACTAATACAACATTCCTTTGAGATTCTTGGATACCTTTCTTTAAATGGCTAAAAATAAATCTGGGATTAGGAGGAAATAAAGTATCTATAAAGTATCTATCTGTTTACAAACTTCTCATCAAGCACAAAGTAATCTCTTCACAACATCTTCTCTATCGTATGTGGAAATCTGTATTCTGTTTACTTATGTCTCATCCTTGGGTGCCGCGGGTTGGTCTGTGATCTCCGGTTTCAATATCGGTATCAGACACTGGTCTGTTAAGATAAAATATTGCACTACAAAATATTATTGAAGTTATTACAATTAATAATAGGTATTTGTATTTTCAAGGATAGAAGAAATGGGAAGGAATGGTATAGAAAAAGATTTATCTTTGAAGATACGTAAGTCTATGAACTGAATCCGTTTGTTGACAAATCGCATTTTGATAAATTGCCTAATATGATCGATCTCAGAACCATTTTAAGGATATGGGTAGCATGTTGAGTATACCACCTTGTGAGAAGAGCTGCCCCATAAAATCGATGAATATTGTCCTATCCTAGAATTTATTAGCCACTGCAACGGGTTTGTGAAATGAATAGATCATAAGTGAAAGTGTCATAAGGAACAGGGGCTGATACAGAAACATTTTAGACATCAATTTATTTCATAGGGGGTCGTACGAGCCTCCCTCTAGGTCTGTACTTGTATTTCTGAGGAAACCTATAGCCACTTGTGATTTTCCAGAGAGGGGGGGGGGGGTAGTTCGGACCTCTGTCCCCCACTGGAGCCGCCCATGAAGAACCTTGTCAATGGTCTTGGTGAATTGAATACTGTCTAATCTGTTTAGGCATATGATTCACAGCACAATATATATACTACTCAAAATAAGTTTTGCATCAGTTATAAATATGCATGTATTTTATTGGTGGAATGGTGAGAAAAAATGAAGCTAATATATATTTAGAGTTACCTTTTAAGTTCTTCTTTCCTCAAAAATAATTGGAAGTATGGCGGTAGTATGTTTGTCATCGTGATTGCTGGTGGAGCTCAAACAGAGTACTCCCTTAAATGTGACTGGACAATTTTCAGGTTTGCGGTGTTGTATAGTAATTGTGAAACTCGTATTTCCTGATCATATTCACTTACGAGTATTGCCTTCAGTTAATGATTATGGATGATAACACTCATTATGGATGATAACATGCAAAAGGTAATGTCAAAATGACCCATTGTGTTGGAAATATCGTTTAGAAGGTTGACAAATTAAAAACAAAGGGTGTTTTTGTTAAAAACGGCATTTTTCACCAATCTTTTTTTACTAAAATTGATTCTTTTAAACACCCAAATGTAAAAAATTGAATACAAAACTGAATAACTGAATTCTAATGTAAAAGTTGAATGCCAAACTGAATTCTAAAGTCCTTAAAGGGGGGGGGGGGGGGGGGGGTAATTAACATTTCCCCCCAAATTTGGTATATCCAAGAAAATGCAATTTGACACACTATTACACTATTTCTGTTTTACAGATAAATTGTAGCAACACACATAGGATTGGATTGGTCTTCCGTATGGTTTTGCTGCACTTGACTGCCAGTAATAATGTAGAAATCTATAAAAATGTCTTTTTTCTGCAAATGCAAAAACATATGGCTGTTTAAAAAGTTTTTAAGTTTTTTACGTGAGCTTCAAAATTAAGTGGATTTTTTTTCTTAAAATTTATAAGAATAGTAGATATATTAACATGAAAGAACTAATAAAATGAAATTATTCCCTAGATCAAACACTTAAAAATGTAATTTCCGGCATAGCTCCAGCAATTACTTACTGGGTTTTATGCATTTTAGGCTCCAGTAGCTTTTGCTGCTGTCCGTTCTATGGAAATGGATCCGTTGTTGTTGATACATTGTTTATTGTTGCTCATATTGTGTGTAAGTTGTGTTTGATCCTTGCTTTGTTATGCAATACTTAGTGTCCTTTCTAGTTTTGCAATCATCTCACTGAGGAAGAGAAAGCTGGTTACTATATATGTAACTTTAATTGTGTTCTATCAGTGCTCTGTATCTCTTCCTCGCGGCGCCTCGGATTGGTCTGCAATGTGTGATTGTGGCATTTCATGATCATACTCACTTTTGTACCTGCAATATGGTATCTAAATAATTGAGCCGCGGCATAGGATTTCCAACAATTTGACATTTTGACAAGCATAGACTCGGACGAGCCTCTGCAGCCTCCTTTTAAGCTTAGAAACTCCAAATGGTGTTCAGTCAGAAGCTTAATAATCATAGAATACTCAAGCGACAAGCAAAGGCTCTGATCAGACTGCGCGTATGCGCGTATGCGTATACTACATTGTTGGAAATCTCATGCACTGGCTCAAATTGTATTGAAATCACGTGGTCAAACGGCTCACGTAAAACTAAAACATGTTTGAATATATAATCGTTGCGACCTGTTGAAACTTGTGATATAAGTCTATTTTGTGACCCGGTTAGACTCAAACGGAATACTCAGCAACAAAGACGATCTAAAATCTTGACAAATCGAAATCTCAAGCCATGACATAGCAATTATATCACATGTAGTGAACAATAATTATACTGTTCAGACTACGCGATTGCATTGTTATCGGTGCGTATGTTGATCGCATATACATTAACAATTTTCCCACGAAGCGGCCGTTATATCAAAACAGATAGACATAGGGTAAAGTCAGTCAGGTAAATTCGGACATACATTTGCAATCAGTGGAAATCCAGATGAGACGACTCCTTATGAGCCGTCTCATCAGGATTTTCAATGTTTGCTTAGTTAATTTGATGTTTTAATCCAATATCTGAAATATGAAACAAACAAGGTCACTGTCCGAATTTAGCTGTCTGTCCGAATATACCCGACTTTACCTTAGTGCATATAACATTTAATAAGGACTTGCAAAATGAGGTCAGTATTTATTAAGAAATTAGCCTTGTCGCAACCAAATGATTTAACATCTAGAAAACAAAATGTAATCAGCTCGTTTTTGGAACCGTTGATTATTATTTGTTTCATTATTGCCATCGAACCTCAGCTGGTCTTTTAAAGTATAGCATGTGCCAAGTCATCATGCAGGGGCGTTGCTGTAGCATACTCACTAACACAAGAGCGTTCAATTCACGATGTACATGACGTCGCATCAGATGTTGGTGTTAATTTGTGTAACGTCAAAGGTAGTTTTTGTGGCGGCGGCAGAACGTCTCCCTGCCCTTCACTATAGTGTAGATTTTATTTTCTTGTCCTTTGGGATCATGGGTTTCATTGTGGAACTTTGAAACTATTAGAGGGTCACTGATGAAGCCTAAATGGCAGAAACTAACTAGTCTGGCCCAGGAAATATGCACACCCTAGTTTCATTTCTTTAGTGCAGTCTTTGCTTCCAAAGGATACTTTTTGTAGAACATATTTAAATACGTCAAGCAACGGGATTTTCACAGAGAGGCGACCTCCCTTACATTAATATGTCTACGCACTATTTCTATTTTTATAGTTGTAAATTTTATCAAATGAGAAAGTTTGCCTTGTTTCTTAATTATGTTAAGCATGTGTTAAGTTTACGGTTTACAATACATGTTCCAGAGTAGAATTATGAAAAGTAGGGTATACCCGGGTAAGCACAATTATGTTCAGTAGTAAATACAGTAAAGTATTAAAGGTATCTTTGTTTTTGTTGCTTTACGTCCCATGTCAACAGCTATGGTCATTGCGGGACGGTCAGTTTACTTAACCACACTTTTTCCTGGGCAGGCTTGAGCAAGCGGTTAACCAGTAATTTGTGCACATACTTTCGCTTATAACTGACAACAGCCCTTCTTGAATACATGTAAATCAGCGGAAGGGAGGAGAATGACCGTAGAAATTATTTCATGATCAATCTCCACGAAAGTATGGTACCGGGCCGGGATCGAACTCGCGACCCCTGGATCTGCAGTCAGACACGCACCTGTAGCCAGACACGTTACCGACTGCGCTACATTAAAGGTATCTGATTAAAGAAAACTTTAATTCTACAGTGAGCTGTGGCACCCTGCAAAATCTACATTAGAAGATGCCCCTGATGGATTGAAGTTGCTCGAACTGTCAATAGACACTAGAGCTACGTCAACCAGATTCCGCCCACCGGGAGAAGAACCCTTGGTTCAACCAATAGTGCACTCTTCAACTTACATCATACCCACCGTAGATGACTATCTTAGAATCCTACAAGAGGTATACAGTAAAACTTGTGTAAAACTTCACTCAAAAATAGACACAACAAAGTCTTAATGACAATTGGTAGCTTAATGAAGGTCGAAAGTATTGCAGAATTCCCTTGGAGCAATACTTTTGACCTGCATTAAGCGATAATGGGTCTTGAAAACCATCATTTTCTGGTCTTTTAGTGAATGTCCGTTTTACACAGGTTTTACTGTAAATAGGCCACTTTGTTCTGAAAATGTCGTCTGTTTTTTTTCGTCTGCTGCATATATTCAAGTGTACTTCAGACTAGATAGTTTCATGGAGTCAAACAATCACTTTGCTCTGGGTCCATATTGTTTACAGTATTGTCTACTCAAGAACATACATAAGCAGATGAGAGAGCATGAGCGGATCCAGGAATTTTCGTCAGGGGGGTCCAGGTCAGTCTGACAATAAAAAGCTCTGACAACGGTTTTTTTAGTCCTCAGCTTATTTTACAGAAGTCAAATGGTCAATTTCAATTAAATCTATCATTTTTCAAGGCTCCAGAGGGGGTCCAACATTTTCCAGGGGGTTCCAACTTTTTCCAGGGGGGGGGGGGGTCCAATTGCTTATTCCCTATAGAAACCCATATAACTTGTGATTTTCCAGGGGGGGGGGGTCCGGACCCCCTGTCCCCCCCCCCTCTGGATTCGCACTTGGAGAGCAGACTAAAAATGTCATGCATGGCGTGAAAAGGGTTAATTATCTACCACTACTTAGTTGTGACAAACAGTGCCGTAACGTTGCTTCACCCGAGCCTTTACTGGCCAGCTGTATAATTAAGTAATGTTTGTTTGTTTGATTTGATTCCTTACGTCCACTCAACAATCTTTCAGTTATGCGGGACGGGACTTCCTAGGTTGATCCAGTACTAAGCTAGGATAAATGTGTCTTGCTCAAGGACCACAACGCAGTGACGCCGGTGAGGCTCGAACCCGCGACCCTTCGGTCTCGAGTCAAGCACTCTACCACTGAGCCACTGCGCTCCCATAATTAAGTAATGATTTCAATAAGAAACACTCCTTAAATATTAACCATTTTTCTGTCTGACATATTGATTCAATAAGCATGGAATTGTACATTTTATATCTTAAGGGGCTGCTGGTCAAAATTTCTATAAAATGATGTATTTCAGAAGATCGTTTCATTTGGGTATTCACTGCTTGTCAAATTACCTGTTTATCAGTATCCAGAATGAAAAGGGTTAAGATTAGGATGTTTATCTTTCTAGCAAACACATGTACATGCTCAGTAGTAACTTTAGTAAAATAAAATGTGACAATGCATTAAATATGAGATTGACTGTATTAGAACATTCTAGAATACTTTACATTAGACTATCATATAGCTATATTCAAAATATATTAATACTACTCATTAGAGTCGTATTGCTGTGCATTGTAGTCTGGTTACATCTATGGGAGGTTAGGAAATCCAACCTGTGATGCTGTGGAGTGTGCTATCAACGCTTTGGAGGGTGGGGCGGGTACCCTGGTATTTGCTTCTGGTATGGCAGCCATCAGTGCAGCGCTCATTGGTTTCCTCAAAGCTGGGGACCATGTAGTAAGTATAAATGAGCACTCAGCAAAAAGGCATAGCTTGCCCTAGTATCTAATCTAGGTTTTTTTGTTACATATGTGGACGACTAGCGCACGTAAGAATGTGAAATAATTATACTTTCTTAGTTTGAAAATCTTAAAGCACAACAATAAGGAGCCAAGAATTACGGAAGCCCTGGAGGGACATTTTGACTTATTACTTATCACTTATTACTTACTACTTATTACTTACTACTTATTACTTATCACTTATTACTTACTACTTATTACTTACTACTTATCACTTATCACTTATTACTTACTACTTATTACTTACTACTTCTCACTTATTACTTATCATATCATTTATCACCCCTATAACGACGGGAAGCTCCATTGTACATTCCCTGTAATAGCCGTAGCAGCAGCAGCAGCAGCAGCAGTAGTAGTAGTAGTAGTAGTAGTAGTAGTAGTAGTAGTAGTAGTAGTAGTAGTAGTAGTAGTAGTAGTAGTAGCAGTAGTAGTGAAGTAGTAGTAGTAGTATATGTGTAGTTGGTGTTGCTGTGGTTGCTGTAGTAGTAGTAGTAGTAGTAGTAGTAGTAGTAGTAGTAGTAGTAGTATATGTGGTGTTGTTGTCGCTGTTTTTGCTGTAGTAGTAGTAGTAGAAGTAGTAGTAGTAGTAGCAGTAGTGTAGTAGTAGTAGTTGTAGTAGTAGTATATGAGTAGTTGGTGTTGCTGTTTTTGCTGTAGTAGTAGTAGTAGTAGTAGTAAAACTAGTAGTAGTAGTAGTAGTCGTAGTAGTAGTAGTAGTAGTAGTAGTAGTAGTAGTAAAAGTAGTAGTAGTAGTAGTAGTAGTAGTAGTAGTAAAAATATGAGTAGTTGTAGTAGTAGCTGGTGTTGCTGATTTTGCTGTAGTAGTAGTTGTTGTTATAGCAGTAGTAGTAGCAACAGCAGCAGCAGCAGCAGCAGTAGTAGTAGTAGTAGTAGTAGTAGTAGTAGTAGTAGTAAAACTAATAGTAGTAAAAGTGGTGGTTTATGTAGTAGGAAAACGCGTTGTTTTTGATGTTGTAGTAGTGTATTAGTAAAATAGTTATAGTGTTATAGTTTGTAGATGTTGTTTGATGCTGTAGTAGTGTTGTTGTAATAGTAGTGGTAATAATACCATCACTTTTACCACTACTATTCTAACAACATACTACAGCATCAAACAACAACAATAAACTATTACTCTAACTATTCTACTGATACACTACTACTACTACTACTACTACTACTACTACTACTACTGCTTACAAGTAAGTATTAAGTTATAAGTATTAAGTAATAAGTATTAAGTAATAATTAATAAGTATTAAGTAATAAGTAATAAGTAATAAGTATTAAGTAATAACTAATAAGTATTAAGTAATAAGTATTAAGTAATAACTAATAAGTATTAAGTAATAACTAGTAAGTATCAAGTAATAACTAATAAGTCATAAGGTTTAGCAAATAAGTCATAATTAACAGCAAAAAAGTCATATCTATAACCACCACTACTACTATTACTAACCACCACCACCGCCACCACTATTACAATAACACTATTACAACACCAGACAACATCTACAAACTATTACTATAACTATTCTTCTGATACACTTCTACAACATCAATATCAACCAGTTTTCCTACTACTTAAACCACCACTTTTCTATACTACTAGTTTTACTACTATTACTACTACTACTACAACTACTACTCCTCCTCCTATTACTACTACTATTACAGCAAAAACAGCAACAACAACACATATACTACTACTACTACTTCTACACTCCCACTACTAATACTACTACTGCTGCTACTACTACTATTTCTTCCACTACTACTACTACACTTCTACTGCTACTACTGCTACTACTTCTACTATTACTTCTACGGCTACCACCACCACTACTACTACTACTACTACTACTACTACTACTACTACTACAACAACAACTACTACTACTACTACTACAGCAATAACAACAGCTACGACTATTCTGATACAACTTTTCTTCTACTACTACAACCACCACTTTTTTCTACTACTACTACTACTACTACTACTGCTAACAAGTAAGTAGGGGCTTCCGTACTCTACGGCTATTACAGGGAATGTACAATGGGGTTTCCCGTCGTTATATGGGTGATAAATGATATGATAAGTAATAAGTAGTAAGTAATAAGTGATAAGAAGTAAGTAATAAGTGATAAGTAATAAATAGTAAGTAATAAGTGATAAGTAATAAGTAAAAATGTCCCTCCAGGGCTTCCGTAAAGAATAGCTTAGAAACATTTAATATTAGCTAAAAGCTTTGAACCATCCCATAGCGTATTATAGTTACTAAAGAAGAATTTTTATAGTGTTTTAACATTGCATTTGCTGAAACCACTCTTTTTCGGTGTATCATGCATTTTAAGCTCTAAGTTTTTTGTTTCGTTAGTATGTACTGAGTTCTGAATAGGTGATCGATTTGACGCAAATAAAACACAGGAAATATGTGCATATTCCAATAAGCCCATGAACACATTAAATATTGGTGAATGTCACCCCCTCGCCAAGCAGAAATTTTAGCATGTATAGGTCATGCAACCGTATTCCTCAATCGTATTCTAATAAACTAGGAATACACGTAATGCCTGGTGGTGCATATTGAAACTGACCCATCTACATCTGCTAAGGATCATTGACACTTGCTATGGGTAAATGCCTATGGTTTTCAGTAAAAATAAATGTTTGTCAATCGTCCCTTTCTTCACCTTGAAGCTACCCTGACGTGAGTACTTTATGGCTGTGAAATCCATTTTCGATATTAAATGCTTCAAAGATGTAAAATTTTAGGTAGGACAATCAGTTTTACATTAAAATATATAGAAATCCGAAAACATTTTTTAAAATCTCATTCCCCCGTGTGCCAGCAAACGCTTTTGCATGTATATGTGTTACCATATTCTACAAAATGTATGGAAGCGGCTTGCTGGCACAAGGGGGGAAAGATGTTCAGCAGCCCAAAACCCAGGACCTAAGCCCATAAAATGCCTTTTCTACCAAATTAGGAATTAATGACAGTAATGAAGTTCTCTAGAACCAACCTCCTAAATTGCTTTGTATTCTGTGCTAGTTTAATAGAAAGTACTTAAAGATTAAAAGTAGAATTAGCAAGGTTTTATGCATTTTTTTCATAAGAAAAAATCGCACTGTTATAAAATGACACATTATTTTGGAAACGTCCTGTACTTATCTATTTGCATGCTAGGGAATTGTTCATGTTTTTATTTTCGTCTGCTGACTTTCTTCAAAATTAAGTTTTTTAAAAAAAATAACCACCCAGGACCACCATCAGAGTGTCGAACAGTTTGGATCCAGATCATTCATTCTGTTGGTATTCATCTGGGTTCAAATTGTTTGCGAAAGGCTATTGGCAGACAACAAAATTATCCACTGGCATGCAAAGAGTTATAACAGGTAAATACCTTTGTGTTCAATATACATGTATTGTCTCATATAGGGATATACATGCATATGTATACCATAAATATTTGGACATTTTAAATACATTCAACATGCTATGCTCTTTAAACAAAGCAAAAGTAATATTCAAAGGATCTAGTTAGAATCAGTTTTACTTTACTTTCCATTGCTAAATGGGACACTTTCATTCCTTCAAAAATATTTATTTCTTTTGTTGAGCTTTCAGTTTTGTATTATTTACGGTACATGTAGTCAAAATGTACAGGTAACTTCTAAATTATCTCCCCAAAATCATTTTATTACAAAACATATTTTGTTTTTAAAACGATTTCATCAATTATAGTGATTCGTTATTACTCTGCATGTGGTATGTTCAATAGATATCACCACGCCTATCAAATAAATCAAGAAAACGTGCAGAAATCACTTTTTAAAGCACTTTTTTATTTTCATGAAATTTCAGACCCCTTTCCCTTTCTACCCGCCATAACTCTCGAATACGTAGGCATTTCGATTTTTTTTTGCTAGCTGGCTCTTGCCATTAGATTCACATATTGCACTGATACTACATGCACCACACTAGAAACTCAAAAGCAACGTTCTGGGAAACTGAAAAATAGGCGTATAAGGCACAAACCGTCAATGATCCTTTCACACTTGAGATAGAGGGTATGGTGTTTAAAGCGTTGCGCATGCGCCCTTTAGACATCTGATGTTATCCATTTTTTTATCAACATATCCCCTAATGACCAGTCAACATTTACCAAAAAGTGTTGGTTTGAAGTAATAATATAAGTATAGAAATCTTAATAAAATAAAAGTGATGTGCTTCTGAAGTCTCTCAGTATATTATTCTAAAAGACGGACCATGTAATGACGCTGATCAAACTGTGGCAATGCACAGGTTGGTATGTGCATTTTTGCTATTATACAATAAAATTGCTTTACTCACGAATGGTTGCATTTATTCTGCTGTAAGGAGGAGTTGGGGTGGGGAGGGGAGGGTAAGATTGTGACCCAAATAAATCTCCGACATCTAGAACTGAACTACAATCCAATCAATTCATCTACCAATTCATAGTTTTGTTCATTTTAGGTAGCTAACAATCCGATATACAGCGGTACGTACGACATTCTTGATAAGATCTTGACCAAATTTGGGGTGGATGTTACTTGGGTCACCTCTGGTTGCAGTGTTGAGGAGTACCGGAAACACGTGAAGCCAAATACGACGGTAAACATGATGTTCAAAATGATCCGACCGGTTTACTTAATGGATTATATACTGAACGAAACTTCTAAACCGCCAGTTAACAAAACACATTTTTTCAATATAGCTCATTTATTAGTAAACTATTTGAAATGATATTTGGCACAGTAAATTTGGGCACATGTATCCGTCGATAGAACATAACAACGTTTGATTC
Source organism: Loripinus fragilis (assembly GCA_964019695.1). Lineage (NCBI taxonomy): Eukaryota > Metazoa > Mollusca > Bivalvia > Lucinida > Lucinidae > Loripinus > Loripinus fragilis. The sequence continues at coordinate 48,056,354 of OZ026523.1, read as the reverse complement.
AATATGGATGTTCATTTATGCGTAACTATAGAGTAATAATACCGCTTTTGCACGTGGCGCACGATACTAAATGTTTTTCACCTTGTGTATACTCGTATTTTATCGACAACTATCCGACAACTTTATTTTATCACAAAAATTCCAACGTTTGGATTGTATGAGTATAAAGTTGATGGGTCGGGCTGTGGGTTCAATCGAAAACGGGGCCCCGCTGAGACTGATTCATAATTTATCAAAACGTTTGACATTTGTTGATAGAGCCGAAAGTTTACACCACATTCTGTCAGTCATTTTTCATTTTTGCACTCGAATTACAAGAAAAATCGACAAAAACTGAGTATTGTGTACGCCATTAAATGTCCTGTATAGTCCACCATACTTTGGTTCGGTGATGTACAAATGCTGCATTGGAACACCAGAAGTGTCGAGAGTGATGTGCAGTACACAGTTAATGGGTGACGGATGTTTCAATAATATTGTAGACAAAAACAGTTCATCACCATAAACACATTTCTTTGTTCTTTTAGGCCATATGGGCCACCATAGGAGAACTAAATTGCATGAAAATTGTTACTTTATTACAAAATAAACACGATAGTATTCAATACTGTCCATTTACAGCATCAGAAAGTTTCAATAATATTGTGGACAAAAACATGTCCTCTCCATAAAGCATTCTTGTGTTGTTTTATGTCATATGGGCTTCCATAGGAACATTCTTGATTACCTGTACCTGAAAATTCCTATTTAATAAAAGCGAAACCCAAAAATGTTCAATAATGTCCATTTATAACACCATAAAGTTGGTGTTTTTCATTTTAGGTCCCTCGAATACTCGGTTTTAAGCGACGAGTTCAAATTTTAGCGTTTGTGTGAAAATGAAATGCGATGGTGCCTTTATAAAGTCTTTCAATTGAGCATGTTAATTTCAATTTATGAACATGAAATTTTGACAGGTTCTGTTTATTTGATTTTCCATATTGAGTGTAAATTGTAGCCATGTATGTTTCATATATGTTAAGATGTATGAGAAAATATCGAGTGGCGGTTTAGAAGTTTCGCTCAGTATTTATCAATATATAAAATACAGAATGTTGAAAATACAACGTTACTGCCATATAGGTCTTCAGCTACGACAAACCCACAAGAGAAACCCTATTTCAATGGTGTTTCGCTGATGGACCGATATAGCCTCGACATTGTAATACTATGCTGGCTGGAAAGTAGCGTTTGATTACTTGATAATTCGTTTAAAGATATGATAGACCTGTTACTGCATTTTATCATATGCTACCTGGAAAGCGTGTATGACAGTGTTGCAAGTTTAGTACGACAACATACAATTCGAAAATTATGGCATGATTTCAGCTATACCCTTGCTGTATTTTAGTTATTGGGCTTTATAGTCAGACAACAGTAATACTAATATTTTGGCTGTAAAACACAGACTTCAATTCACAGCTAGAAAATTAAAGAAAGAATAGTGCTGAAACTCGTATGCTGGCCAGAAATCAAGAGTTGAAAAGCAAGATATCCTTTTGCAAAATGATACTGATGGCAAACTGGTACAACACATTTTTAACTAAAACTGTTTTAAAATGTGACCACTCTGGAAATTGAAAATGTTTAGTTTTTCTGGTATTTGAAGAAATGATAAGCACAACTTGGGAAAAACTTTGAGTATTCAGTTCTGTGTTTTTTATGCATGCTTTACCAGTATTGAATTCACTCTGTGACAATCAGTTTTTAATTTTGTTTATGGTTAAAGTATCCCCCATGCTTTTTATCGTATACTAGTTTTCCTCAAAATTAACATTTTCATAATCATTTCAGGAACACGGGTGTGGGGGTGAACCTACTTGGTTCCTTACTGGTTTTCATCTGTACCCCTAGAAAGTTACCAGTACATTCAGAATTAATCATTCAGAATTAATCAGGATTCGATTTCATGATACGAAAAATACCTTCTATAACACTGCGTCTGTTTACTGAACAAAAGTGAAAAGGCTACACTACAATTATCTATATTTTGTGAGAAAATATTGGACAAAAACATTTATTTAAGCTTAATTATGTTTCCAAGACATCCAGCAAACGATTCGTTGAAACTCCACCAATTTGTCTCGTTTGATGTCAGAGTTATGCTCCTTTAAGTGTTTAAAGCTTTATTCGCTGAATTTTGCTTTTACGCATGCGCAAATTGAAATTGTTATGCTTATCAAAATTAGTCATAATTGTGTTGCATAAAAGCACAAGAAAACTGCTTAATCACTTCAAAAAAGCTCAGAAATCAATTTCTAATTTATCAAATTTGTAAAAAATTGAAAATTGTCTCCCTTGGACAAAAACAAATGGAATATCAAAAATTTGGTAATCTTCGATTTATCACGATTTTCGATAAAAAAATGCCAAATCAGGAAGACCTCTCAGAACATTGTTACTACCATTTCTCGACTAGTAACGTCCTCATACTAAGATGCTAAAACACATTGATTTTCCTATAGAGATTTCAATCGAGTGTTAAAATTTCAAACTTGGCAATTGATGGAAACCCCGCCTTTTAAGTTTGCTTTTCAAAACGATCAAAACACACTTGAGATAATTCCTTCACATTTGTGGTTGTCACATGTCTAGACTACTATTTCATGCAGTCGGATCTCGTAGGTAGTGGATTTCTGAAGGTCTAAACTGTGTAAGATTTCTGTTCAAATTTGCAACCTTAAAAATTGGACCCCTGTCACATTTAAATGGCTTTCATGCGTTTCCTCGTGACAACATCCGTAAAATCTTTGCTGTTATGCATTACCAAGTATTTGAAATTAAGATACACTTTCATTTGGATTCTTGGTTTGCATAATTTTGTATATAGATGGCAGACAAGTCAGGTGTAGCGTTTTCACTTTTGTTTAGTATATAACACACATACTACTTTCTTTTGCAGAATGAATGCATCAGTGACTTACTTATAATGAATTTATCTGAATAGTTTTGAACATCATCTTCCTCTTTTAGGTTTTGTATGGTGAAACACCATGCAATCCCAACCTAACTCTATTAGACCTAGAAGAATTTGGAAAACTCGGCGCATCTTTAGAAAACGCAGTTACAATGGTGGACTGTACATTTGCTAGTGTTATATGCCAACAGGCAATCAAATATGGGATTGATATCTCCATCCATAGCTGGTAAGTCAAACGTTTCATAGGTTTAGATAAACAACATTTTTCAGTGTAAAATTGTTAAATTTTTCTTATCAGCTTTAACATATGTTTGGGGTGCTCAAAAGAACCGTCTCATTGAGACGGTTCTTTTGAGTACCCACAACATATGTTTTGGTTGAGAAATAAGAAAAATATTTTTTTGGTACGCACTTTTAACTAAAGGCCTGCGTTTACAAAATCTTACATGATAGACTTCGAGCTAAAAAAGGTCCTGCTCCCCCCCCCCTAGGGAATTTTGCAGACATATCCTATCTTGAAGAAAATTTCAAGCCGCATCTTTTAAGAGATGTTTGCACTCTGTGCTCCGGGGCGTTAGTCTCTGACAGCCTGTTACATATGTTACTGTAACAAACTAAGGAAAAAATCAAAATGAAAGTTTGAGCTACAGAAAGAAGACATCAAAACCATCTAAATATTCAAATTTCTTAAGTAGTTTGCAAGCTGGATGCCTAAGCTACATAAAGCAGCAGTTTAAACAAAATAATAGCCTTCAATGGTGTTATATGCGTTACATAGATTAAATTTCCCTTTGAAAGTTGAAATTGTGACTAACCTCATTTAATTTTACAGACGATTTGTGCGTTTTTATAAGTGTTTTTAATCTTAGTTTACTAAAATACCTATTTGACTAATAGAAAAAAACAAGGTTTGCTTTTCTATCTCAAATACATTGTTTTATATGAGCTATTAAACAACCCTACCCCCAATTATAAGTATCCAATTTTGGTATCTATTTTTGAAGAAAAATATATGAAAATATTTGACGCTCGTGGATATCTTACATTTTTGCCACTGTCTTGCTAATGCAATAAAGAATCATACATTTGCAAGTTTGACATAAGGATCAGAGCACTTATTAGAGTATGTAATGTATGTTACATGGCATGATGAATGAGCAAGGAAATAGTCTTGGAAGTAAGAGATGATAGTTCTGAAAAATGCTATTTTTCACATGTTTTCCTATTAATCTCTAGCCTCTGGTGTCTTAGTCTTAATAATTACAGTCATTGCTGATAACAAGCCCAAGGAATAGTGTTACAGATTTTATATATAATCTTTTATCACATATTTCCTAATGCTTATATCATTAAAATATATAGATATATAGATAGAAAATACTAGTTCTCATTTAAATGACACAATCTAATAAATATTCCTATTAAATATAATTATTCAAAAACAATATTTATTCAAGTCAACCTCACAATGTCTATCATTGTGTCAAATTCTATTGCAAAATAATCACCCACTTCATCACAACAAGTAGAATCATGGCATAGTATTAGGACTGCAAACTGAGTACAATCCTGTTCCTCTCCACCCCTTTGGGAATTGTGCAGAAATATCCTTCCTTATAGAACAATTCAAGCTGCATAGAATAAGAGATGTTTGCACTCTATTAACCAGGGGGTTAGCCTGTAGTTGCATGTTACATATGTTACCATATCAATTTAAGAAAAAATGAATTGAAAGTCTGTGAAATAGAAAGAAGACATAAAACTAACTATTTATTTGAATTATTCATGTAGTTTAAATGCTGAATACCTTTGATACATAACATAAGAAAGTGTTTTAACAAATATATAGCTTCCTATTGGTGTTATATGTGTTACATTAATTAAGATTACTTTTTAAATTGGTAATTGTGACAAACATCACTTATAAGCATGCGTGTGATCCTCCTCTTTTGCCATCAACAGACTTAATTTTCTTTGTATGTGTGGCCAGTGCCAGCGTCAAACAAATTGACTCAGCTATAACTTGAATCCTTAGCGTTCTTCAAAAGCAGAAACAGCATGTCAGTGTCATGTGATCAAACACCTGATTAAATATGGGTTTCATGTCATTTCACATATATGCATACAATGGAGTATGACTCTGGTATATGTCTCTTCCTGTGAAGTGGCAAGAGCAATCTTACTGCAGCTGCCTCTGCATCCGTGCTAGTCAAATGATAACTTTGCTCTGATTTTGCAAAAGCTATGTCTCTACCGTGTACCTCTAATATACTTTAAGATTTCTGACATTGGTCAAACAGAAAATTGATAGGCTGCTTTTTTTGCACCATGGAATCTTTCCAGTCTTTTGGTGCTTAAGTCCTCAGGTCTTAGATCAATAGTATTTTGCTGCTCCCAAAGAACTCGATAAGTTTTCTTTAGTTACAATGTTGACTCTTGATGGATTTGGCAAACTGCCTGAAACAATTTCTGTTACACCTTGAAAAGTATCTGGTATATGAGAAATAGCATGAAGTTGGACATTGCCATCAATTAAGTTTGCAGCTGGTTGTTTTTTGTTGTCAGTACATTGAAGCAAGCTTTAAAATAATGTAAAACCTTTGATTTCTCAGTTTTGCAGTCATATCATTAGCTGTTGCATTCAAAAGAAGGAAAGTGGACTATGGGTAGAATAGGATAACCAGTAGTTCTATATTATGCTCTATGGAAGATTTATACAGAGTAAACAAGTTGAAAAGGTTGCCCCATTTTATGATCCATTGAAAACACTGAAATTGAAAACACTTGCCTTTGACTGTGTAATCAAAAAATATGTCACTACAATGCCCTTGCTCATTTACAAGAGGTGTTTCATGTTTATTTGAACAAATTTGAAAATGTTGTTACTAATTAATTTCTCGTTATATATGGAAATAGCTGATTTCTATGGGTTAGTCTGATCTCCAGGAACACGCAACCATTGAGAAAATAGTTCTTGATTTTTATTTTCTGGTTTGAAGCAGTCTCTGAAGATCTCTGAAGATCAGTCAAATTTTAAGAATTTAAAAATGCTGTTTGAAACGAAATGTACTAAATCTTTCTCGAACAATTTCTCTAAAATATATGAAGTTTTTCTCTTGGAATTTTTTTATATATTGTACATAAATAATTAAAGTGTGTTCTGTTAGAAGATAAAATATTCCAGTTGGATAATTAGCAGCAACTTGAACATCAAATTTTAGGGTTTACAGTTTCCATAGCAACACTATATTGTATGCAAAAGTACTCAAATGCAATATTTGGAGATCAGTTTTATCGGCGATAGATACCTAAAATATCTAAGAAATTGAATAGGCTGTAAGTTTTGAGAATTTGTTTTTCAAAATTCTTCCAAGACATTTTTTGGACATGAGATGCCCATTTAGGCACTTGCTTGAAAGAACTTATTTAAGCCCAGTTGGCAAGCAAAAACATGCACGCATAGGCTGTTTCTCATTTGAATAATAGACTGAATGTTCCTCTGAACTTAAAAGAAATATCACACTTAAATTCGTATTTTCTTAGAAGATACGCCCGGTTTAGCTCTTAAAATCAGTTAAAGGGGGGTGGGGATGAATTTAGGACCACTGTGTTATTGCTATGTTTTTAATTGTCATCTTGTCTAGTTGCCAATACAAGTGACACGTCCGTCATGTATGAAAAGGCAAAATTTGTTTGTTTGTATTTGATGCGACCCCAAAAAATGAAATTCGAATCTGTTCAAATAAACATGAAACATGTCTTGTATTATGACGAGTTATATATGTTACATCCTTTACTAAGCGCTCTTATCTTAGAAACTAAGTGAATCATTGAAGTGAAAGGGCCATCATGCATTGCATTGCTTTACCTACTGTGATACATCTAGTTCGTTTATCTGAAGAGAAAGAGTTACCTCTGTTTTAGCACTTCAGAAGTACTAAGGCTTCAAATAAGTTTTTGAATTCTTGGGGAATGATAATAAGTGCAGAGACATTATAAGATGAAAATATATTTGTTGCATGTATGGAAAGGCTACATTTATAAAAGTTAACCAGCTAAGATATGATTCTATATTACATAAATATCAAGGTACATCAGTCCACTCAGGTACTCATTGCTTTTAATGGCATAGTTTTCCTCCTTGTAAAACTTTAGTCTTTCTCCTACTTGCAAAGTATCACTTGAAACACATACTCAAAGAGCCAACTATTAGAAATTTATATCAGTTTCTGAATGTTCCAAGCCATGAATGGCAAAATTGGAAAGTTGATAATGGCTCAATTTTGGGTGGACTGGTGGTAAAATTGTATAACAGTAAATGATTGAAATATTGTGTGATGATTCTACTAGTTGCAAGGAGGCGTGTGATAATAATGATTACCACAGAAGCAGACAACGACACACATTTAACATGAGTGTTAAATCGATGAGAATTAGTTTGGACCATTTCATTTATTGTATTGTCTTGTACAAATTTAAAACTATCTTTTCTATTTGTGGCTCTATATTTAGCATTATATGCACAGTATTAGGAAATGTGTCCAAAAGGTCATTGATAACATCTGTAACAACAGGCCATGGGCTTGATATCAAGAAATGAACATAATTTCTAGTGTTTTTGGCACCAAAGACTGATAAGTACACATTAAGTGTCCTGATCTTAAACTTAATGACATCTTGCAGATATATGAGCAAGACAGACTAAGAAAATGTAAAATAAACACGCTGCGATCGCTTTCATGTGTTTTACTAAAACGGTAATAACAAAATGTGCTTTTAGGTAAACTGGGAGTAGGGCTGTGTATTAGCTCCTATAAGACAATATATTTAAGATAGAAAAGCAAACTTGGTTTTTCCTATTCATCAATTGAGCATATGTTTGTAAAATCTAATAAAACAGTTTGAAACCAATTTATAGTAGTTGTTTAACTAAATGACGATAGCCACAATTATGGCTTTTAAATTATAATTAGGTTCATATAATGCACATAACACCACAGTTAGCCGTATTAATGTTAAACAGCTTCCATATGTAGTAAAGACATCCAGTATGCAGACCATAAGAATGTCAATTTATTAGATAACTTTAATGACTTCTTTCTGTAGCTCAAACATTCAAATTTCTTATTCTCAAATTGATATAGTAACATATGTAACAAGCTGTTACAGGCTAACGCCCCGGCTTACAGAGTGCAAACATTTCTTATTAAATGTACCTTGAATGGTTACATAAGATGGAATATGTTTGCAGAGTTCCAAAGGGAATTAGGATGGAGCAGGCCCTTACTAAGCTTGATGTGAAAATACTGTTTGATGATTTTACTTATCACGCTAACATATGTAACTCTCTCTGATCTTTAAAACTTGGTGACAACTAGCAGATCTATAAGTCTTTATCATACGAGCCAGCTTAAAATCCATAAAAAATGTAAGATATCCAGCAGCTGCAAGTTTTTTCACAATTTTAGCTCAAACTTTCAAACTGCATTTCCTTTATTGATATAGTAACGCATATAACATGCTGTTTCAGACTAACGCCCCAATTTAGAGAGTGCAAACATCCCTTATTCGATACAGCTTGAGTTGTACTTTAAGAAGGAATATGTCTGCAAAATTCCCTCGAGGAGATTAAAACCTTTTAGGCATATCTTACGTAAAGACAATGAGCTTGCCCATTTATTACATCAGGTAACATATGTTACAGCCTCTGATATTAAGAATTTTGCAACAAACTTGCAGATTTATGAGTCTTTTCATATAAGCTAATAAATCCCAAACAATGAAACATATTCATCAACTGCAAATATTTTTTAACTATTTTTACTTTAGTTTTAATACCAAATTTTTCACCTTAAAACTGGGTAGGGGTAGGGTTGTTTAATTGCTTATTCCAGAAAAAGTATTTAAGATAGGGAAACAAAATTTAATTTTTCTGTTAGCCAATTGCATAAGCTAGTCACACATGGTTGTAATTATTTTGCAAAGCACACAGAGAGATTGTGAATGTAAATGATGTTTGCCACACTTGCAAATTTTAATGGGTTATCTGATTTATGTAACGCATATGACACCTTAGGAAGCCGCAATTTTGTTCAAATGGCTATCATACATAGCTAAGATATCAAGTATGCAGACTATGTGAATTATTTTTAATAATAAATAGTTTAATGTCTTAAATTTGCAGCCCAAACTTTCAATTTACTTTTTCTTAATTTGGTAAAGTAACGTATGTTACAGGCTCTTACAGACTAACGCCCCGGAGCACAGAGTGCAAACATCTCTTAAAAGATGTGGCTTTCAATTCTCTACAAGATAGGATATGTCTGCAAAATTCCCTAGGGGGGGGGGGGAGCAAACTCATTCTCAGCCATCCGTCTATGAGATCGTTACTTATCAAACATGTTATGAACAATACATATCTACATTATACAATTATTGACTAATGAGGCATTGGATATGATGTGATATCGACCAGAGAATATCAATATTGACCGAGGCGAAGCTGAGGTCAATATTGGTATTCTCTGGTCGATATCACATCATATTCAATGCCTCATTAGTCAATAACTGTTTTATTATATAACATTTAGAGAAAGATGTACAGGTATCATTGCACCTGGAAAAATAGTGAACTTATTGACAAGATTTGGGACAGTCAAGTATTTAGCAGAAACAGTGCAGACCTAGATAAGACCAGCCGTTTACTACTTTATATATGTTGTGCATGAGTGTCATCATTCAACATTTACTAACAAAAATTCTAACACGCCTCGCCTGTAGAGCCATTGTTAAAATAGTGTTATAAATCAAACAATAATTCGCAGCTTTGAAAGCGCAGGGAAAACGTGTGATAGCTGACGTCATTGTTTTACTGGAAAATGACGTCATTCATGGCGTTAGACGGTGTAACGTCGTTTTTACACTTGAAAGACGTTATAAATACATGTAAACGTATGCGACGTGGGGTAAGTATTGGCGGGAGTTCTTCAGTGCAGAGGCGGAAATGGAGACTTCAAATTTGTTTTCGTCGTTTATTGTGCAATAAAATCGGAATAGATCAGCTCCAGTGTGTGATTTGTTGTTTTCTCGGCAACTACGATAGGATAATTAGCGACGTTTTAGAAAAGCAGAACCGGAACAGAAAAAACACAAGGAGTCTGATTTTAGTAACTCATATTCACCGGCAAGCGCGCGCCAGCCAGTGAATATGACAATATGTAGACTGGCCACGTGAGCGCTCTAAGCCAATGAAAATCGGCCTTTTTACTTAGTTATATAATAAAATAATTTATGGTTGACGGAGGCACACACAGTTTCTTGGGGCTCAGGTAAGCTCGATCAATGTGCAACAAGGCATGTCTGATCAGAAGAATCAAGACGGTATGAAAAATATGTTTGAAAGTAAGCTAGACAAAATATTAAACAATACAAGTGTTTGGCATGGTGCCATTGCAGATTTTTGATACGTGGGTCAGTCAAAAATAATTGAGCCCTACCTCATAAAATTTGAATCAAGTAAAATGGACATATATTTATATGACATTTCATTGTAGTTATATGTCATCTATTTAATCACCTAATTTATTTCTGTTGGTAGGCTTTTTGTAACGGTTGCTAGGCAACAGAATATGACATGTCGAAGGGGTGCGTTCACGCTGTGATACATCTAAATTTAAGCGTTGCTATGGAAACAGTAATATTAAAGCAATGCTTTATTCACTGTCGTCTGATATCTTTAATATGTACCTATACAGTGTCACTTAACAGAACCAACTGATCCTAAATTATAGATGCTGTGGTAGTTTGATTTCAGAATTTATTAAATTTTAACATGCCTGAGGTCCTATAATTTACCCCACCCACATTCGTGTTTACACAAGTTTAATAGAAAACATAAAATATAAGCTTAACAATGCTTTAACAGTTCTGCATACACAAACCAACTCTTAGACGTATTAAGTTCCTTGATTTAAATGCACAATTTTGTTTCCATGGCAACACAATTCAGATGTTTTTTGAAAATTTGTAGAATTTAGGCGTTTTTCGTTGCTAGGCAACGCATACAATAAATGTTCATCTAAACATTGACGAACTAAGTGTAATGAAAAGACAATATGAAATATGTTATTCAAATAAATGCCAAATATGTCTTTCACAAAAACTATCAAGCACACAAGCTTTTTAAAGACATACTGTATATTCCTGGTGGCTGAGATCATGAACGCATCGATCTGACTGACGATCTTCAGTTGCCTAGCAACCATAAGAGAAGCTTCACTAGGGTGCTTCTTTGGGGTTATAACATCTATGACATGTTATACTTATAGAACATAATCGCATTTGTTGTCTACAATACTAAACTAAAATGTAATGAGGTAGGGCTCAGTTATTTTTGACTAACCCTCGTATACCATTAAGGATGGAAAAGGGTCGATACATCAGTGAAACTTTTGAAAACTAAATATGCAGAGTTTATCCCCATAGACAAAGCACATTTTCTTCTTCACTGCAGTTTGCATACTGGTGATTGCCTAGCCGTGCGTGTACACTACACAAAGTTAAATCAAAATTTTAATAAACAGCCATTCCACAAATTGCACTAAATTCATCTACAAAGCTTTCAATCATAGAAGATCATTTTTAGAAACCTTTGCGGCAGCATAGAGGTCAATACACTGCATGTGGCGTTGTTTTGATGACGACTAGCGTAACTGGTTTGTTATGTATATTAACGTCTAAGATTCTTGTGGTCAAATGTCTTCTATACGGGATTGTAGGTGCCAGGTGGAACTGAATCTTTGAGGCTAGCCTAATGTACATGCACAACCTATTGGGATGAATGTGGTTTATTTGCCAAATCTGACCCCAATGTTCTGTTGTTGTTTTGACAAATACATGAACATTGTTTATTTTACGTAGACGCCTGTTCCTTTATTTCAGACTATCATTACTAATCATGCTGCACACAATTTGTTTAATTCTAAGGCATACAAAGATCCGATTCGAAGTGAATAAAAATTCATTACAAAAAAAAGTACATTTGTTTTTTACTATGAGTAGAAATGCAAAGTCATAGATCATCGACCAATAACGTTCCATGGATAAAATAAACACCCTTTTAACAAAATATTTATTGTACAGTTATGAAAATTTTTGTCAGTGCAACGGTTATCAGAGTCAGTTTCTAATCTGTTTGACTCGCTTGAATGCCAGCTAATTATTTCTTGCACACCGGATAAGGATATCTGAAATTTTACCCTAGGATAGAAAATCTTATCTTACCCATGCTATCTTACCCAGGAGGTCAAGTAACGTCATCATACGAAATTGCATCTTCGCGTATTCAGGGACTTCTGGAAGCTTAAATAAATAAATAAATAAATAAATAAATAAAACAGTGGTGAGCAAGAAAAATAATCCATTATTCGTGTGAGGGTAGGATAGAAAAATCCGTCCCTCGGGATCACCGTTTGTCATCACTCGCCAAGCCTTGTGATGCCAAACAGCGATCCTCGGGACGGATTTTTCTATCCTACCCTCACACTCATGATAGATTCTTATATTCTCCTGTTAATTACAGCACCAAATATATGGGAGGACACAGTGATTTGACGGCTGGGTGTCTAACATTCAAGGATGTGAAACACTGGCAAAAGATGAAGAGATATCAGAGCACACTTGGTGCACAACTGGTAAGTGGTCCACAAACTTTCCTCTTATCATTTCTTGTAACCTTTTTCATTCTGATGAATTACCCAATACATAGTCAGTGATTTTGTTACCTGCGCATCCCGCATCTTTTGCGCATAATTTTGTCTCTGGGATGCATATTTTTACTTCAGTTAGTCCCAGGATGCAATAGTATTGCAGACTTGTCATTAAAAATAGTTTTCTGGACTCATAAGTTTGCAGTTGGGCTCATCGATATAGGAAACAGCGAGTCCCAGGACTCAGAAGCCCAAAATTGTAAATGAATCACTACATAGTAAATACTAGGTGAGGGTCTTTTGATATCAAGTTTATTAGGCTCGGCTTTGAGAACGCTTGTTGACATCGCGAGGCTTGCTGAGCGATTCAACATGCGTTCTCAAAGGTGAGCCTGGTAAACTTGATATCAAAAGACGCGAACCTGGTATTCTATTTGTCAGTTTACAAGCATACTAGCGATAATGACGTATTTTTTAGATTTTTGTGTAGATTCAATATCATTGGCGACGTCATTCAAAAGGTGCAACGTCATCATGACATGATTAAGGCACATGCGGTGAGATAGGCAACGTTAAACAGGCCAACGTACAACAATGCAGTTAATATGGGAGGTAACTGATGAAATTTGATACAATATGTCTAGAATCATCGATTTTGTATTTGTATTGCGTACCCATGTTACCAGTCAAACTTTCAATAAAATTAAGTTTTTCTGTTCCTGTAAATTGTCATGCAGACCCTGAGGAAATGTGGCATTGTGAGGCATTCCAGTTGGGTCTTCACTGTTTGCCAAAGAGCCTGTTTAATAGTATCCAGAATGAAAAGCGTTAACAAGGGCAGAAATTCCGAACTGAAAAGTAATCAAAGGTAACTTAGAATATAATATTTCCACTTCTACTCTTAATAAAAAAAAGTATGGTCATGTGTAGATGCGCAATCTACTCTTAATGTTCATGTGTAGATCAGCAAGCTGGTCTGCACCTTTGTTGGTTGCATGCAACAAAATCAGATTTTATAACGACGATGCCTAAATGCTAATTTAATACAACATGCAAAGTGCTGACTATTAAGATATGGCAATGTATGTAGCTATCTATTTTCAGTCGCCACATGATGCCAGTCTTCTACTGCGAGGAATAAAAACCATCCATATACGCATGCCCAGGCACAGTTCAAACGCTCAGAAGGTCGCTGAGTTTCTTGAAGACCACCCAAAAGTAAATTAAAGCCATCTTCTTTATTGTACTAATAAAATGGTATGCATGTACGTTTAGATAATGCGCAAAAAATGGATTCTACAAAAAAGTTAGTATGACCAGGAAATTCCACAATCGCTGACCACCAACCAACCTAGGGAATCGCAAGGAGGAGACGCAAAAGACTGACCACAATATGACAGCAAGAAGACAATTAAAGTAAAGTAACCCCCTCTCTTCATCAGCAAGAGGATTGCAAAACTAGAAAGGAAATCAAAAACTGCATCACAAAAAATGCGAACCCCTTGAACCACATCTGGATACGCCACTGTTTTCTGTATAACCTTTTTCTAGCTTGCATCTTTAACCAAGCCTCTCATCCTATTGGTATGGGCATGTGGTCGAGTGGTTTGATACCACTGCATTTCTTGTGTGCCTGTATGGCAGACAGTACACAGGTCCTTTCTAGACTTCTTAAGATTCGTGCTAGACTATAACCATAATCGATGTGAGCGGCTGTGCGTCCCAGATTTCAATAGCCATCTTTTTTTCTTTTTAAATATGTCTTTTACGATCAAATCTTGGACTACACTTTTGCATATGTATAATAAAACGCCACCTTATATAATAGTGCATAGATAAATATGTCACAAGCAGATTTAATAATGGCGTGTGTACATACGCATTGTAAATGCGCAAATCAGATTTCTATCTGATCAATCATATATTCCATTGGAGTGATTTTTGCATCCTGTATGCCTAGCATTTTTGGAAAAAATGGCACATAGTTAATTTTTTCGTTGTTTGTTTGAAAGGTCAAGGAAAAACGTTAACAGTTGCAACAGAATAAGATAAATATATTGAAAATGATAATCTGAGAAGGCTGGTTGTTTGATCTATGATCGGAAATCACATTTCTTGGTAACACTTGCGTATATAGTCGAATTTTAACCCCTAAAGCATGTGACATACTTCAACAAATGAAAATGTAGACATCAGCTACTCCGAAATTTTATTGATCACAAACACAAAGTATATGGCGTCGAAGATGCATTGTATATTGTACAGAGTATCTCCAAGACAAACGCCATCCCATCACTTGTTCTGCTATCAGACCCCAACTACTCACCCTCCCTATTTGAGTTTAGGACTTTGACACAAAATAAATAAACTTTTATTTGACCACACAATATTGAGTCATTAGCAGTATTTTGATTAACACAAAGCAACGTCACTTTCTTCAGTGGAATAAGTTAGAAAAGTGTTAATATCTTGTGAACAGTGGGACAAATGCATTTGAACAACAGGGGAGATGAAAAATCAAGATTTTTATTTCAAAGAACAAAGGAACAAGCTAATGGATACCCTCTTGGAAGGCTACATTATATTCTCGCATATCGAATTACTGTGAAACCGATATACGCACAGAAACTAGAAATGTCTTGACATTGGGTGGTACTACTTTGAAACGGATAGAAACACATAACCTGCTGAAATGTACTCCTAACCCTTTACTTTATCTTATAAAGCAATATAATAATTCATTGATGTTCAACTGAAGACAATGGTCCGTACAAAGTGGTTTATGTATACCTACAAGGTGCATTTGGGGAGAAGTATAAATATGCAGATACACAAATGAAGATAAATTCCATCATATTACAGCCATTTTGTAATGAAAATATCTTTTAACAGGCGGTATATACAGCATTCAATTCTGAAGTTCACTGTGCCATTAAACCACACAAATAAAATAAGTCAAAAAAAAACGACCACTGAAATCTTGGACGCACAGTAATTCAAAAAATGCCTACCAAACCAGGCTTCATTTAGTTTAAACATATTTTATTCAATAAATACAAATGATATACAACATACATACATTGTAAACATACAAAGGATTAGAACGAAAGCATAAATGCTTATAGAGTTCTTTTCCAGGCTTCATTTGTTTTGGCGATATACATGTAGTTCAAAATAAGTTCTTTTGTATATAAATAAACATTATTGTATATTTTTTCAGGTGAAGTCTGTGCATTATCCGGGACTACCATCCCATCCTCAGCACAAGCTAGCTGTAAGGCAAATGACTGGATACAGCGGCATGATAGCTGTAGAAATAAAAGGAGGTGTGGATGGCGGAAAGGCCTTTGTTGAAGTACGTCTGCTTAAGTCGTCTGCTGCAAATAATTGCCTAGAATTACTGATAAATTAGGTATAGAAGCAAACAGCGTGGACACAGAACAGACTGCTCCTATAGGAGCAGTCTGATCTCGGTCCACACTGTTTGCCATAGAGGCTTCTTAAACATACAGCAGATGAGAAAAGCAGACGACTTTTGTTGTGATTGGCGCATTAAGGATTAACCAATCTAACCCTAGCGTTCTTTTTGTGGGACATATGCAAACAGTGCAGACCCAGACCAGACGCCGCAGAATGCGGCGTCTGATCAGGTTCTCCACTGTTTGCTTACAGAATGTTGAATTAAAAATTGAATAAAAATGAAAAATACTACCCAACAACCCTTAAAATGGAAATGGACTTACCCAACTGATAATCGTTGGAAAAATCATTTGGCTTAAATGGGTTGATCAGTATTTGTTTTGCAAAATGCTAGATAGAAAAGCAAACAACTTGCCTTGTGACTGAGATGTCTTTAGTGCTCGTATTGGCATAATCATGGGTTCTCATGACCACTTACGTTTAGAAAGATGAATGCATTAGTGCAATGTGCACGTCACACTCTGTGCATTACATCACTTTTAAACATTTTACCTGCGTATTTGCCATTCGTTAAAACAAAAGCAACAGCAACAAACTTAGATAGATGGGATCATCGCAAATATCTTTGCTCACATTAAAAACCACATGGTAGAGCTATCTTTGTCTCAAACGCCATACCATCAATCCAAAACCTTTGCTGTTAACTACAAATCAAAATAATCAGTATTCCAAACATGAATCACTTATATCTAAAATATTGGTGTTGTAAGTCATATAGATAGATTTTAAGCATTTTTGACCTTGACTTTTTAACTCTAAGACCTTGGCTGGAATCCAAAAGCTTCCTTGTCATCAAAAGCAAAAGCACTTTGGACACACATTGTGTCAAATATGAATATCCTCCGTCCAATGTATTAGAAAAGTTGGTATTATTACCCAAACAGCCTGCTTTTATGTATATTTCACCTTGACCTTTGACTCCAAGGTCATATTGGTGATCAAAAATATTTGATATCATCTACATGCCATAAGCAATCAATGTACAAAATGTGAAACACCTCCATCGAAAATTTTAAAAAGAGATTGCTTTAAAAGCCATATATTTTAAGTATATTTGACCCTGACCTTTGACTCCAAGGTCCTATCGGTAACCTGCAACTTTTGTTTTCTTTCACATACCATAGGCAATCATTGTGTCAAATATAAACATTCTACATAAAATGTAAGAGGTTTTTGTGTAGCTATCTATAAAGCAGTTTTTAAATATATTTGACCTTAACCTTTAACCCAAAGGCCATAGCTTTGTTGTCATCAACACACCTAAGCAATCGTTGTACTAAATATTAACACGCTTCATTTAACAATGGAAGAGGAGTTCGCATTACGACCCGTAAGATAGATATTAAGTATATTTGACCTAGTCCTTTGAATTCAGCTACTTGTCAATAGGTTTGGATGAGCACTCAGCCACCATGGCACATGGACCAATGATTATGTAAAATGCTAATATGGTCTTTCAGAATCTTCATTTAGCTCAGTTAGCGGTGTCGCTAGGTGGCGTGGAAACATTGGTAGAACATCCTGCTACAATGACACATGGACCAATGATTATGTCAGATGCTGAGAGGGAAGAGGGCGGTATCACACCTGGACTTGTAAGAATAAGGTAAATATATGTACACGAAAGCATACTAATTTCAAAATTTCCAAAAAGTCCCCGTGCACACTCTCCTATATGTATTTGTATTTCTAGCTGTGCTTTATCTAGGGTATTTGAGCACCGTTACGGCATGTGGCACCATGTTTTACGGCAGATTACATGCACAAAGCTTTAAGCAACCTCGTACGTAACGTCGTCATCAACAGACCGAGTCACTTTTTGTGAAGGGGTGGACTATATTACCTCAAGACAAATTTGGACTTTTTTATATAGCAAGATAGTAAACTTGAGTGTTAGAAAAGAAATAAGTCATCCGTAGCTATATTCACTCTAGTTTCTGTTATTGTTTGAATCACATATGTTGATAAGCTGCTTCTTATTAATTCAATGTATCATCATATTTAATAGATTGGTGAAAGTTAAACTCATATTATCGAAAGCTGCAATCAATTCTTGCTTAAAAACTGCATTTTTTTAGAAAAAAAAAAACAGATTTTTTAACTGCAGTCGTTACCGCCATCAATAAAACAATTGGTCAGCCCATGAAAAAAGTTCTTAGCTTACATTTTCAAAACAAATATATTGACAGGATAAGGGTTAATATATTTATGTATTCTTCGCTACTATTTCAGCGTTGGGTTAGAAGATCCTGATGACTTGATCAAGGATTTTAAACAGGCACTTGAGAAAGTAGCGGCCTAGCAAAATGAGAACTAGTGAAGTGGGTTCGTCGTATATCTAAGAATGAGCTCATATCAACGATGCATTGTGCTGAGAAGATGGTCACCTATTGTTACCAGAGTTCCAGTAGTGTATTTGCACAGGCGCATCTGAGCCTTTACTGTCAGACCAGCTATGTAAATTAGTACCAAGCTCACGTGCTGGCTCAGACTATGTTCTGTGAACTTATTTAACGACAACATATACGTATATCTTTTGATAGAAAATGTAAAATAATAAAAACTATCTTTTGCAGTTTTATGTTATTTATAGATACCCCCTCCCCTTGAAAACTCGTGTGAAAGCCGGTGTTGACGATGTATAGTTAACCATTTTGATACTTACTGGCTCAGCCTCTTCCATCTGGTTTGACACAATAAACTTGGGACGGTTTATTAGACATATAATGATGTCAAAGATCCACAGGTTATAGTTTCCAATTCTGTCCCTGAAGATTTGTTTCATCTTACGAGGGTTAGTCAAAAATTACTGAGCCCTACCTTATAACTTTTAATTCAAGTAAAATGGACACATATTTAAATGATATTTCATCGCAGTTATATGTCATCTATTCAATAACCTAATTTATATCTGTTGGTAGGCTTTATATACTGGTTGCTAGGCAACCAAACATGACCTGTCAAACGGGTGCGTTCACGCTGTAATACATCAATATCTAAGCGTTGCCATGGAAACGATAATGCCAATGTAATGCTGCATTCACTGTCGTTTGATACCTATTGCATGTAACTACTCAGTGCCACAGAAAAAAAACAACTGACCCCAAATTATAGATGCTGTGGCAGCTTTATTTCAGAATTTAGCAAATTTTTACACGCCTCAAGTCTTATTACTTACCCCACCCACATTCATATTTACACAATTTTAATAGAAAACATAAACTAATAGCCTAGTAATGCTTTTTGCAGTCCTGCATACACAAACAAACCCTCAGAAATATTAAATTCCTTGTTTGGAATAAATGATTCTGTTTCCATGGCAACACAATCCTCATGTATTTGAAAATTTGTGAAATTTTGACTTTTGTTGCTAGGCAACGCATGCAATCAGTGTTCACCTAAACATTTAGGAACCAAGCGCGACGAAAAGACAATATGACATATGTTATTCAAATAAATGTCAAATATGTCTTTCTCAAAAACTATCAAGCCCACAAGCTTTTTTAAGATATACAGTATATGTATTTTCCTGGTGGCGGAGATCATGAACGCATCGCTCTGACTTTTGTTCTTTAGTTGCCTAGCAACCATAACAGAAGCTTCACCGGGGTAATTATTTTGGGTCAAAACGTCTATGACATGTTATTCTTATAAAAGATAATCACATTTCTTGTCTTCAATGTGAGGCTAAGATATAATGAGGTAGGGCTCAGTTATTTTTGACTAACCCTCGTATCAAACAATATAGACCCTGACGAAATGACGCACGTTGCAGCATTTTATCTGGGTCTTTATTGATTGACACATATAAAGGTATTTTGTTTGTTTTTTGATACGATGTTTTACATTCCAGTCAACAATTTTTCAGTCATGTTTGGATGGGTCTTCCTGGGTTTAACCAATACTAAGCAGCAGATAAAGTTTCTTGCTTAAGGGATCACATATAGATTTTTCTAAAGTATGATGCATTTCTTTCCATGAAGATTGATTTTATTTTTTGCAAACGATGCAAAGGACACTGATGATCTGGCCCGGGTCGTCACTGTTTGCTAAAGTGCTACTCTCCTTTTCCAGAGGCTAGCTAACTTCGTGTGATACCTTAAAATACAAAATGGGCCATTCCATGCGTGTAAAATCCACCAGAATGAAAAACGTTAATGATTTCGACATACTATTCAGTAGTTCCATTTCTTTAACGTGCGTCTGGTTAGTTTGATGCATGCATGCCAACGCATTCTTCAGTATACCAATAATATAAGTAGACCTACATGTAACTGCAGCCGATACTTTTTTCGACATTTTAACGATCTAGAAAATGAGCGGAGCATTGTGGCTCAGTCTGTAGAGCATTAGACTGGTGATTAACGGGCTGCTAGTTTGAGCCTCACCGCCGGCGGAGCCACTGTCCTTTAAGCAAGAAAGTTTATCCGCTGCTAAGTATTATTTTAAGCTTGGAATACCCATCCAAACATGACTGAAAAATTGTTGACTGGGCTATACTTTTAGAGGGTCATTATCTGAGCATGTTGCCAGCTCATTCTTGGGGGTATTAAATGCGCACCCGGACCTCCACTGCACAATTGGGTAGAAAGGCCAATATACTCATATGCTAGATACCAGCGAGTAGACGAGAGGTTTCCATCTTGGCACTAAGATTTAGTTTGTTAATGTGTTTTTTATAATAAATATGTCTGATATCCCTGATATTTTTTTAAACAGTGGATGCTGGGGCTGAACCGATGTAGAAAGAAGAATTGAGTCCCCCACCCCTCTGGCTGGAGACCGTTTGCTGGCTTTAAAATCTCTTGGGCCGCTTATTCAAGATCTTCAATATCCGAGCAAATTCTGGACTCATTCAATACCCATCTTTACCGTCATGTTTAAGTGTACATTGATTGACAACCATTTTCAATTACAAGATTCCGTGTTTTTAATCAAGCACATTATCACTGCAACTATTGGCCATTTTCATTATCACTTAATTGTCCCCTCATTTTATTTCAAGACATCTCACTACAATTAATTGAAACAATAATGATCTCTTTATTGAGAGAGGGAAGAAAACAGCTGCTCGTGGACAAATGAATATTTAATGAATATCAGTTTTGTTGCGTCATGAGAAATCTGTGCTGGTAAATATACATCCATAATGCATTCTGGCTAGACTGCGCCAATACAAAGTCTAGTGCAAAAACATGCGTTCATATCTCACTTGTTTACAAAGGATACCAGTACAAAACGATGCACAGGGTGGTGTTTGCAAGTTTGCGGAGCTAAAAATACAAATATTGATAGGATGTGGGCGGGGATGTGTGTCATTTCCGATAGTTATTATTTCTAAAGCATCTTCAGATTTCAGAATGTAATAGCGAATGAATTAAATCGAAGATAACCAGAAAGAATTTCTAGATTATTTGTTACACAAGTCGGTTTCATTCTGACGCATTTTTCAGGAAATACAAGTTTCACAAAAGTTTGCTATTCCAGTTTATGGTCAACCTTTTACACGCGCACGCTCCCTCAGAGAGAGAGAGAGAGAGAGAGAGAGTGAGGGCTGCATTGTGGGATTTAACCTTATTTAGAAAGAGAGATGCAGTTTGGAAACTGTAACCCCGCCATTACCCATTGAATTTGACCATACGTTTTTGTATAATTTAATTGGGTGGAGAAATCATCAGTGTAAAATAGTCAAGACACCAAAGAGATTGTCCGGACATGTGCACAGGCTGATTCCAGTATTTCACTTCACGCCAACATCTTATGACCCAAACCCTTGACCGTGTATGTTATGAATTCAAGTAGCCCTTTATAGTTATTCAGTGGCGGATGTATCTCCACAGCTCAATACGAGGGGGTTCAATATGTAATGAAAACCCATTCATAACTCCATCCACAAACACGTTAGGATTGTATGCCTTATGCCAGACGAAAGATCAAAGCGTCGCCATTATAATGGTGTATGAAACATACTTTTATCTTTCCAAATTTAATAAGTTAAAGACTTTTAAAAAAGCACACTCATATACACTGCATATATTTTCTTCCGAATTGTAAAGACTCATTTTAACAAAGGTAGAAAGGCATGCTGTATTTTCTAAAACAAGCATTTTAACATGCATGAATCACATATCCATAGTTATTGACCCATTTCACCTTTATCTGCTATAACGATACAAACTTTTGACCGCTACCGATTTCTCGTGCAAACGGTTTTATTACGTTACCCCCTCTTACGTTGACGTTGTTTAAAACAATTGACGTAACACTAAAATACGCACGGTTCTTGAAAAATCGGAAATGTGGCTTTGTACTAGGAAAGGACAATTTTGATTGTCTCGAAGTTTCAATACACACAGTGCATAGGCAGCAGACCAGTTAAACTAAAACCAATATCTAGAAGTATATCATCTGAGTGGTATACCATTTTCGATTCCTATAATTTTATTGTCTGACATTAGCCAGCCAGATTGTGTATATGTAAACTCGTGTAACAATGTCCAAATATTGCATCCGAATGCAAACATCGGGGGAACATGGTATTTTGTCTGATCCATTTCAGTGTAAGCCAGATGTGGCATTCTTTTAAGTGATTTTCTTATTTCAAATGACGTACTTGTGGGTACTTTATGAGCGAGATTAAATATGGAAATTTTAAAATCGGCTGTATTACTTACAAATGAACATCAAAGCGACATCAAAGCGACCAGAAAAAATGTTACAAATGATTTCCGTATAAATTTTGGCTATGTATTCGTTCACGCAAACACGACTCTGTCAAAGGAATGCCAGATAATGTGGCATCAAGGAGGATTTTAACCAAAATGGCAGCCTCAGTATTTCATAGAATATAAAGCAATATCAATTTTTTTGCAGGTATAAATCACCAATATATGGATATTTACCACACGAAGAAACAGACTGAAAACATTCCTCGTTCATGTAGTTATCTGCGTTTGAAAACATTCACGGTTTTATTTCATATCGCAGTGTACTTCAGCACCCTATCTTGGAAGTGGTTTGTGTAAATTAGATAAGGAGCTGGACAACTGCAATTTTACATTTATTTAGCTAAAAAACAGACCTTTTACTGAATAAAAGTAATTATGAAGTGTGTAAACTTTGGGATATACTGGGCTGTTTTTATAACATATTGAACGCCCCTCGTAAAATTAAGTTTTGGTGTTCCGTTTTACATTTAACGTCGGTCTTGCTCTGGATCCAAACCGTTTAACCTCTGATAGTGTTCCGGAAAGAATGTATTGAACACGTTAATTTTGAAAAAAAAGCAGCAGGGCACAACAAAAGCATAAAAATTACTCAACATGCAAAGAGTTAAATCCTAGCAAACGGTGATCGCCTGTCGCATTCTGTGACATACCTAGTGCTACACCATTTGACAAAATGTCTTATTTGTGGAATATTTTTCTTGCCTAGCTTGAAGTAATATGCAACCCTCATCGCGAGAAGGACTGCGACCAGATAAGACACAATTCAGTCTACTCAGCTATTGATACTGGCCAAAATACTGAAGTTTTGTATGTAGCAAGTTATGCTTTTATACACGTACTTTCCAATTAGCGAATAGCAATGGCGCGAAGGAGTACTTAAACTTCGAAAACGGGCAGCCTGCATAAAATTAAATGCAGACTTCTCTTCTCATTCAAAAGATATGTTCGATCTTCTTAAACGGATGCCAAAACACAAGCGTTTACTCTATAACAAGGCTACTCTAACGTATAAAGCTCTAAACGGTCTTACCCCTGAATATATCACAAATATGTTGACACTAAATTCTCAGGTTAATGATCGACCACTTATATCATCGGTCGACGGCACATTAATGGTACCAAGGTCGCGTACCTCTTTGTACGATAAATCATTAGAATCAGTTTCAGCACCAAAATACTGGAATTCACTTCCTAATTATATCAATACTGCACCTTCTCTGTCTAGCTTTCAGACAAATTTAAAAGATAAACTTATGCATTTTTTTAACAAGTATTAAGCCTCGTTCATATGCACAATATACACCCCCAGTGCAAATATACACCCGGGGTGTAAATTTGCACCCGGGGTGTATTTTGGTCATGTAAACGGTGCTTTATGAAAATGCACCTCGGTTCAAATCTGCACCCGGGTGCTAATTTGCTCCACCTTTGTAGGTGGTGCAAATTCGGTGGAGCAAATTAGCACCCGAGTGCAGATTTGCACCGGGGTGCAAATTGCGCACATGAACGCAATTTGTTATCACATATGTACAATTTGATCTTAGATTTTGATAAATTACCCATCTTTTCTATATTGACATGTACATTTGTATGAAAATAAACTATATAAATAGTCCTTTTATCAAATTTAAGACAATGCTTCTCTCTGTATTCACTACTTCATCGGCTATGCCGGGTTGCCACGCAGAACAACTGGAATTTCTGGTCTATGGGCTTCGATTTGCACGATTCTATTTCCGAATAATATCTTTCCTAACCTCAGCAATAGAAATCATAGTTTGCCAGAACCCTGGCGCCATGCACGAGTCCATGCTATCTGATGTACACATCGGTGAAAAGGTCCCCCCTGCATAATAACGGAGTGACCACCTTTACGATTCATGTAATCAACGTGATGTTCAGACACAGCAATAATTAAAATATGTCTACCCTCTATCTTACCCTCCCCCCCCCATTTGGGCACCCAAACCTCTTGTAGCCATTGATAACCTCGATTGAGCCATTTCCCTTCGGAAACTTAACAGAGATTTAGAAGAGAAGACAAAGTAAGTAAGGGTGCAAAGATCAGGAATTGATACAATCAAGTACCACACCCGACCCAGGATACCAATGGGAAAAGGACAAACTCACAGATAGACACCACAAACGAGAGCCAAAAGGGTCAGCCCTTTCCCAGCAGGTGACCACAAAGTACAATTAAACAGATGCGCACAAAGACATAGCAAACACAAGAGAGAACAAAAACATAAAAGATCCACAAAAGAAGTACCGCCTTGGAACGGTCAGTAGAATATTTTACTGGAGGGCTTAAACCGGCTAAACGGCGCGCCAACCTCGCCCTTAATTCAGATGTGGATCAAGACACATAGATATTTGGTTTGCATGAAAGACCCCTACATGTTCACCATGGACGTAAAACCCGTTTCGCGCATTCACAAGACGTTTATTTTGCTATTATACGAAGAGGTTCTCAATTGTCCAGCTCTGCGCAGTCCGAAGTCAAACTGTCACCAGCAGCTTAACGCACACGCGCATTCCGTTGCAGCTATTTGCGCAGTTTGTCGCAGAGCCCGTGACATTCGGAAGCCATGGATCATCAGTACATGAATAAGTCTCAAGCACTACGTTTGTACACCTCTCTTGGCCAGATAGTCATATATTTAGTTAGTACTGCTACAACAGCTTCTATAAGTGCCATTTATGCACCAGTCATTTGTATCCACTGCTCCCCCACCTATGGGGATGGGCGGGGATAATGGGTTTTCACTTTCCAGAGCCCTGTTATAAGCCCGCCCTGTGGGGAAAAGCTGATGATAACAACCCTGCTCTTTGACCCACCCTACACAACAGAAAATCCCAGCAGGGTAAGTGCCCCAATGTTATACCCCCACACTTCCCCGGCACTGCGGGGACAATCAAAAAGTAATTGTCCAGCATCTTACCTCGGCTATCCCACGGCTATCCCCGTAGGTGGGGGCCGTGGATACAAATGACTGGTGCATTATCCTCTTTAAATATTGTATAAATAAAAAAAAGCAAATAAAACCAAATGGAGTTGCATTTTTCTCACACGACGGTAACTTGAATTGAATAATAATCGAAACATTCTCAACACATCGAATTTCTCCTTAATGTAAAACTGAAACATTTGTGATATGTTTAAAGAGCAAATCCAATAACATATGAACACAATTTATTGGCATATGAACGCTACATAAGGGGGTGCAAATTGTGCATATAAACGAGGCTTAAGATGCTTCTCGTAGAAAATGCTTTAAATTTAAGTTTTCCCAAAAATGTTTTTTAAGCTTTATGCGCCAACCAGTAACCTTCACCAGATCTTACCTGAATCAGGGTAATATCATATTGGGATGAACTTGTCTATTGAAGACTGAAAGGTTATGTCTGCATTAGGCATTTGCAAGATGAAATGTTGTTTTTTTTATTTGATATTTGTATATTCCATGTCTTTTATGGAGGGCCACATGGTAGAATAGCCGATAGGCTAAATTCGTTTACCCTCTGAAAACAATGTGAATAATAATAATAATAATCAGACTGTGTAGATGCGCAGGCTGGTCTGCGCCTTTGTTGTTTGCATGCAGTGAGCTCAGGTTTTCTCGAGACGGGGCACTTGTTATGTTAGAATCTTTCAATAAAAGTTTAAAGACATGGACATTTCCAAGTATTTGTTATTGTGTCATGCAAGCAATCACATTGGCTGTTTATGAGTAGAATTTCTGAATAATTAATGACAACGGTTAGTGACAAACTTGCTTAGGCCAGATAAAACAAAATATATGTTTAAGACACACGTTTGATTAAACGAGCCATTACATGTGATTTCCAACAATGTGGCATTTTGACAAGTGAAGACTCAGGCGGGCATGTGCAGCCTCCTTTTAAGATTAAACACTCCAAATGCTGTTAGGTCAGTAGCTTAACAGTCATAGAATATTCAAGCGACTTACAAAGGCTCTGATCAGACTGCGCGTATGCGCAGGCTGGTCTGAGCCTTTGCTGGTCGCACATACCACATTGTAGGAAATTCCATGTCGCGGCTCGAATGCTACTGTCAACAGTAGCAGTAGCAGTGCTGTACTGCTAACTTGACATAGGTGTGCGGCCAGATGCATGTTTACTTTTCCTGTATACATACCTTTTGTCTGGATAGATTGAATGTGAATTCCTCCTAAACAATTTGTGTGTTTCAATAACAACATAATCTATGGGTCAATAGATATTTTAAGTCCACTTCCAGTGGCTCTTGCTGTTGCCCGTTCTAAAAGGGTCTGGATGGGGTATAATGATTAGCGAATAATGACCCTTTTTATAATGAATAGTGAATATTGAGCCAAAAAGAATACTGAATAGTGAATGATGAGTGCCTAAAAATAATGAATAATCATAATATTCTATTGAATAAAAGAAAGAAAAATATGAATAGTGAATAATCAGATTTTAATGAACTAAGGGTCTTATACCAGCCCCCCAACCCCATCCAGACCCTCTTCTAAGGCGGCGATTTCGTTGTCGAAAGTTCTTCAGTGCTGCTCCCATGCATTTTGTGTGGTGTTTCGTGTTTAGTCCTGGCTTTGCTATGTACAGTAAAACCTTGAAAATTCGAAATTCAATTGTTCGAAATACTCACTAAATTTCGTACACAATGGATTCAGAGAATGGGACCAATTTATGAAATATTTAATAACTGTCTATAAAACATATGTTTTGGATGCTTGAAGAAACGTCTCCCAGAGACGTTTCTTTTACGCACCCTAAACATATGTTTGATTGGAACAAAAATTGATAATGATTATTTTGGGGGTTATATACTTTCACGCCTACCTCCCAATAATTCGAAACACTGATAATTCGAAATAAAATATCTAGTACTTTACGACTTCGAATTTACGAGATTCTCCTGTATTTATTGATGTATTGGTGTACATTCTTGTTTGTCTATCATCCCGCTGAGGAAGAGAGGGCTGGTTGTTTAATGATTTCTGTCATTGGCGTAGCGCCATTACGCAGTATATGCAATAGTAACACTCAAGGGAGCTCACCTAATGTGGTAAAATGATTTTTCATACCTTAAGGAACTGTTCTCAAAGTAAAGAATTCGCTCCCTCTAGGAGCAAATTCTTTCCTTTAAGAGAAGTTCTCATTTTCAAAGGGAGGTAATTGTAGAGAAGCATGGCTTGATACAGTAGTCTCCCTTTGATTTGCGTAACTTTTTCAGCGTTCTGGCTTTTAGTTTAAACGTATTTATTGCAAATATAAAGCAAGGGGTCGGGCCACAAGTTTTTCCAACATAAGCTACGCCATTGGCTGTATTCATGATTTCATGTGCTTCAGTTTCGCTTGGTGCCATGGGTTGATCAGTGTTTTGTGATTGGTATATTCTCATAGTTGTCAAAATGTTTTCTTTTTTCAGGCAGGGACCGCTCACCGAGCCCTAAAACAAGTGTGTATGATCAGGATATACCAAAATCACACACTGCAGACCCCGGCTGCAGACCAACCCACGGCACTGCGAGGGAGAGCCACAGAATACTAATAGAATAAACAGTGAACCATCAACAACAGAACCACCACCTTAAAGCGAACAGCAGCCAAAGCCACTAGGTGGGGGTGGCTTAAATGCAGTTTACTGGTACCAAATCTTCGCCCTAGATTCTGTTGTTGTTAAAACACAAAATTGCTTAGCTCGCATTGAGGCTTCCTAACTTATGCAATGCATCATCACAGAGAAACGATCTTATCAAATTAACACACTATGATCAAACAAGGAAAAGTGCTCACGACTCACAGGTACTCAGAGTTAAGGAAAACATCAAGCTGAACCACGGTTGGTCCAGCCCCTCTAATAGTAGAAAATGCTAATAGTACGTTTGCCTCTTGGCATACTATGAGTCGTCGCTTAATATACGCGAATCAATTGTATATGTTGGGGACCCAGGAAACGGGTGCTGTGACAGACAGTGAATATACCAGATGTCTTACTTCCATGTACTTCGGTATTTCATCAGGGCTTGCACTGGTAAAAAAAAGCTTCGGGGCCTGATCAAATTACATATTAATTTTTGAAATTTTGGCCTTTTGCGCATGGACCATCACAGGCTCGATGTTTTTAACCAGCTGGAGGAATTCATTAGTCATGTATACTAGGAATTGATAAAGAGGCGAAGAATACCAAGATGACGTGACCTTGTGGCATGGTCTTATGCTTGATGGAATTTATCTACTTGGACAAGATGAAGACTAAAACTGGAAATCTCTTATTTTATAATTCGTTCTTTTTGCTCTGCTCTGCCATTCCGTTTAACATCAGAGACAGATACGATGATAGCTCTGTTAATTATTTGTCCATCTTAGAACTTTCATAAATAATTCAATGCCATCAATATTGCCTTCATTAAGTTTCAAGACAACTTCTTCCTCAAAAGGAGGAAATGCTAATCAGAGAAAACATCCGGGATCTTGATTGGCGCAGGCAAATAGCTCAGCACAGTGCTGAATGGCTGCTAGTTTCCCGCGTTTTCTGAAAGGACCAATATTGGAAGTTTGAGGAAATGAAAGTTCCAGACGGTACCGGATATTGACATTAGAAACGGAAACCCGGCGGGAAAAGCACATCAGTGATAATGGTAAGTGAATTATTTAGGAAATAAATAATATGTAGAAACGTACTCAATTTCCGAATTATTGTTAGATCTACGTTGTGGTAGGTGAGTTTCATATTTTGAGTGAATTTACAGAGAATACATATGTTTGGGTATATTTCTTTTATTTTTTGTCTTGTTGTCGCTGAAAGTTTTGGATGCTAATATACGACAATTTTACAGATGTGCGCTAATGGTCACACACCATTATTGATAGAAAGGTCCTGGTTATATTAACAGTATGGGTAAATAGGATACTTACTCTGTTTGAGGTTAATAGAATTATGTGTATTTAAAAAATCCGAATTTTTACATGTGTGGAGCATGGAGTATGAGATGAAGATATTGAGTATTGCTTTTGGAAAAAAAGTATTAATTATTTTATACTTTATATTCATGACAAAAATGGAGCTTTTCGCTATCACCTGCAGCTTAGAATCATCCAGCAATTAAGCCTAAATAAGGTTTTCATATGACATAGAAATCTGAGTAAGATAACATAAGACACTTAGTTGTTTAATTGTTCACATTGATCTAATATATTTTGCTTTTCTAAGTTTTTAACCACACACATGACGTCATATATGCGTGATGAAAATATGTAACGTGTCAGTCTTCCGCTAAGTCGAATTAAATGGAGATAAAAAAAAAACGAGGTAAGCAATGAATTTAGCAATGCTAAATAAAAGATACCAAAAGTTTCTGGAGCGACTTATGAATCTGTGACCCATACTTTCAGTAGCTTGAAATGATATAGATGTATTATAGTTGCTACAAAGTAATGCCCTTTCCCATAATCGAACCCAAACCTTAATACTATGATCTAGTTAAGGAACGAATAGCTACCCCACACTTTGTGCTTTTCTTTACTGAAAATTTTTTAAGTAAAGTTGAGTATATTTTCTTTTTTTCTTTTGTGTTTTCTATCAGAACAAGTTGGACCCAATGTTTTTCTTATTCGGTACGCAGTCTTTGACGATATCTATTGGTTAATCGTCTTTGAAGCCTTCATTTGAGTTCAATAATTTTAAGTTTCAACTCAATATTATTTATGTTAAATAGGTTTTGACATATATTCGATTTTTTTTTTTGTTCAATTATATATTCTCTTTATTTCGAGTTTGTATTCTCTATTTTCGTAATTATAGTCATGTGGATTGCATTTTTATTCAATACATTTTAATTTAAATTGAATTTGGTATCTATAATTTATATTTGTTTGTTTGATTGCTCTCTGGTATATGTTTGTTTACTTTTTTTAACATAAGGAAAACAATGGCCGAGGCTGTCAAGCAAACCAGATGATCTTCATCGAGGTGCCGCATGGCTTATTATATCTGCCAATCAATTGGGGTTTCCATAATAATACTATTTGAACAAACCAGCCACCAGCCAGTTAAGGACCAGTAAAACGATGCATTATTGCCATGTTACGACCTGTGTAAGACCACTCACATGGCTGCCTAATCATACGAGCGCACGACACGTTAAATACATTCTAAACAACCAAATGGTACATTTTGGATAAAGGGCTACACCATCTTTATATACGTGTGTCATCCAATAAGTTCTGACAATGGTCTCATATCTCTGAAATCAGAACCCATTGCCTGTGGCCATGGGAGTTACCTACTCTTGTTTGAAATATGCAAATTTTATCACAACCTGATCTGATGCTATACAAATTTGTAAACAATACTGTGAGAGCCCATGGCCGCAAAAATCACGTGTTTTAACTATTTTTTGCTGGGGATAGAGCTAGTTAAAGGTGCAGTATGTTTCTTTAGTAAGTTATATTAGTGGTTTGTGATGTTGTCACAATTGACCCATAAAAGCAAATACCACAATGAAAGTGTGATTTGAACGTTTCTTGGTTGCTAGGTTACAACAGAAAATTACATTTCGCCTCACTTTAAATGGTAAGTATAAAAATGTATATTTTGATCACTTAGATAAGCCATTACGATCAAACTGCGTATTAATAGACAAATGTTTCGATAGATCTGTTCTATAGTCTTCTTAACACATAGAAAAAAATAACTTTCAGTAAATGCTATACGTATACCAAATATAGTACAGTATTAGTAAAAACCCATTCTTGCATAGATATCTATTCGTATAGCTGTTTACACCCATTGTCAAATGAACGGAAATCCATGTTCAAATCAGGAGATTCACGTGCTGTTTGAACATAGGTCTAAACTTGAAAATACTTAAAATGAGCCCTGCATTATTTGCATGACGTTATATACGGAACGCATAGCGGACCAGACTGATCATTTCGCCGATGTTTTTGTTCGCGAAAACGTTGCGTACGGTTATGACGTTCGAAAGTACACAGCCGACGCCATTTTGTTTAGAGAAATCCAGTGTAAGAAAATGGACAATTTAATGTTTCAGCAACGTTTTCAGTGCGAATTTAGCTGGAATAAGGTAAAATATGCAAGAATAACGATCACACATGTTTGTTTCATTGCATTAACACTTGCCGGGTCCCTCGGATGATGTTGAACACTCGGCCTATCGGCCTCGTGTTCAAACAGCATCCTCGGGACCCGGCAAATGTTAATGCATGAAAAAACATGTGTGATCCCTATATTTTAAGGAAAATATTTTTGCAAAATCGGTGATATATCACAATAAAAACCCTGCTAACACCACAGTCGCAAGCTCAACCATTATCTATGATGTTCAGAATCAACATACATAATGTCTTTATTTATCTTTGTAAAAAGTTTGTTGACTTTTTGTTTATTGTTACTCCCATTGTGGGAGTGTGTAATTGTTTTATGTTTTGTTGTACGTTACTTTATGTCCACAATGGGAGTATGTAATTGTTTTATGTTTTGTTGTACGTTACTCTATGTCCATTCTAGTGTTGCAATCATCTTGATGAGGAAGAGAGAGCTGGTTGTTTTGCGTAATTTGTCTTCCTGGTGTCTCGTAATGGTTGAGTGGCTCTTCCTCGCGGTGCCATGGGGTTGTCTGCGGTTTGTGATTGTGGTATTTCCTGATCATCATGACTCACTTACTATTTTTGTAATTTCATAGAAAATTTGGCATATATACCGCATGTAGTGTCCCATCCATGGCCCTTTACCTTGTGTTCTTTAGTTGCTGTCAAATGCTTACTACGCATTCTAGAAATATTATCTGGCCAACATTTATAAGAAGCTAATTAGAAGTTTCCGAAGTGTGCTTAAAAGGAAAAAGAGGAAAAGAATAAAAAAGGGAGAAAATGGGAATGGAAATATTTTAGTCCACGCTTGCTCAGTCGTCATTTTTTAATCAAACAGTATAAACTATGTCTAGTAAAAACACGTTATATCCGCTTTTATTTTCATGTAAAACTTTAATGGTGGATAAATTAGGTAACTTCAGGAGCTAAAAATCCACACCACTCCCCATTTTGAGAATTTAAAAAAATGTGCTGGAAGTCCTAAGGCTAAGCGTCCTTTTTTACCATTCTCGCGAGACCTGACGATACCTCATCTAGATCTCTCGCATTTTGAGCTTTTAATTATGGGTAGATAGTGACAGAATTTATAGTTAAAATCGCAAAAAGTCCAATATTTGAAAGTTTATCATTTCTCTATTAGTCAATATTTTCTTGATGTAAAGCACTGAGTCATGCAACAAGTAATCACATAATATATTTTAATAAAAATGGCGAGTGAATTGCGGTGCAATTCCACTGTGCACCGAGCGAAAGGTGACAGGTTAGTCCGTGCTAGAGTGCTTCTTGTTTGTGACAATACCTTTTTACAGAATAGTCTATTGAAATTTTAAAAAAAAGTACCACCCATTATCCCTAAATTTGGGAATCGACTCGTCCGCCTGATAAAGACAGGAAAGCATTTTTTTTGGCTTAAATGGATTTAGTTTTGGGCAAGAATTACCATTATCATTAATGAGCCGCGACACGAGGAAACCTGTCTTCGATGGTTTGCGAACAACAAAGGCGCAGACCAGCCTGCACATCCGCGCAGTCTGATCAGCGCCTTTGTTATTCGCTTTTTGGAAAGTATCATACGTAAACTTGCTTCAGGTGAAATTTGAATTTTCTAGCTAGTCTATGTAGCTGAGGAGACTTGTATGAGTCTCGCTTTGATGGAAACCCCGAAGACAGGTTTTGTCGCGACTAGGCCCATTTAATGTGTCCTATAATTTCAGGAATATCAAGCAAGAGATTCTCCGCACAGACACACTGATGGAGACCGGCCACCCATTCTTGAAGAAGAAAGAAAGTACCAACCGTCCCTGGCTCTTTCTAGGAGGTTTGAAGGACAGCCTTGTTTTCGATCAGATGTAGAATTGCATCCAAACCGATACGACCCATATTCTAATGACCATGGTAGAATTCGTCATCACAACAAACCGGACATTTTATATTACAGAAGAAAACCTCGTCTAGTACCGTCTTGTCCGACATACAACGAGTTGAGAAACAGTAATTATTCTCCTGTGTCTAAGTTAGGCGAGGAAACAAGAGGAATATACTGTGGAATTCTTGGAGAATACGCAAGAGAATCTGGAGAGTTTCAAAGACCTCTTCACCATGTTGATCAGAGCAATTCAGAACATCAACATGAACGTATACAGAACTCCTATACACAATCTCGGAACGATCTGGATACTTCTTGGAAATTTCGTCAGAAAGGTATGTGCTTTCATTTTGTAAACCAATACTGGAGAAGTCAGCTGGGCATATTTTTCCCAATTAATACTGAACAGATAAATATCAGTTTGAGGAAGAGAACGAAAGCAAACCCTGATATAGTTCTTCTGAGTATTATTTTTGTTTTTCGTGTGCACATTATATCATATACACCAGCTGAAAAACTCAAAAGACTTGTAACAAGATGCAAATTTCTGTCAACGAGTCGCTATCAGTATTAAAAATCAATATTCTTGCATAGATTTCTATTCGTATAGCTGTTTACACCCATTGTCAAATGAACGAAAATCCATGTTCAAATCAGGAGATTCTCGTGTTGTTTGAACATGGGTCTGTACTTGAAAATACTTAGAATGAGCCCTGCATTATTTGCATGACGTTATATACGGAAAACATTGCGGACCAGACTGATCATTTCGCCGATGTTTTTGTTCGCGAAAACGTTGCGTAAGGTTATGACGTTATGACGACGTTATGACATTCGAATGTACACAGCCGACGCCATTTTGTTTAGAGAAATCCAGTGTAAGAAATGGACAATTTAATGTTTTAGCAGCGTTTTCAGTGCGAATTGGGCTGGAATAAGGTAAAATATGCAAGAATAACGATCACACATGTATGTTTCATTGCATTAACACTTGCCGGGTCCCTCGGATGATGTTGAACACTCGGCCTATCGGCCTCGCGTTCAAACAGCATCCTCGGGACCCGGCAAATGTTAATGCATGAAAAAACATGTGTGATCCCTATATTAATGTCCAAATCATATCAAAGTTCTGTACAAATTCAAGTAAGTATGGCTTTAAAGAGATTAGGTCTTTACCTTTTTACATTTCTTGAAAAAAAATATTTTCTATTTAAATCATTTGTAAAAATAGAATTAAGTTATGTTTTCACAATAAATATGCAGTACAGCTGAAAACTGCAAGGAAAAGCGAATTATCTTATTAAAATATGTGTTTTTTTCACATTGGTAATTATTTACGTCCCTCCAATAATTCTAGACAGTTGATTTTTAACATAAATGCTGTTGTTTTGATAGTGGAAATTTGTTAAGATTTACGAAAATGGTAAAATGTTTACCTGAATTTGATTATTTTTGTTGTATTCTTGAAAAATAGAAACTTTATTTCTAAAATTAAAAGATCAAAAGTTACAGACTATGCAGCTTTAAACAGCAGTAAAAGTGGACTCTGGGCTACATTTCACCCTCAATCGTCAGCTATTCGACGTGAAACAAAACCCTGAAATAAACATCGGGCTAAATACCCACATAAACTAGAAGAGTGGAGTTTCGGAAATTCTGTGCCCAGACTGCCTTTACTAAATAAGACGTATTTCAGATGATTTTACCGTTTTTGTACCCCCTCTTACCTTCGCCACAGATAGAGTCCGATATTAGCACAAATAGAGTCCAGAAAATACAGATAGAGTCCTGTTTGCACAGATAGAGTCCCATATGGTTACGCACCGTGTTCCGTGCTCTCTAAGGTACCACCATGCTGTAGTTGATAAATCAGTTGCCTTATAAACCAGGGTTCGCAGGTACGATCCCAGACTTCTCAAGTCTGTCTGATAAGACTGTAAGCTAGTTCAAACATAATTTATTGCCAAATATGATACGGCAATAGGGTTTGATCACAAGTTCTCACAACATTAGTAACGACCTTTCCCCATACATTATAGACATACATAATAGCTTAAAAACATGGCTATATATATACAATTTGAATAAGAACACAAGTTATGAACAAATCAGGGTGATAGCAATATAAACTAAAGAAATATAAGTAATAAATAAATAAATAAATGTAAGAATACAGATATAAAAATAATTAATGAAAAATCCAAAAGTGTTATGAATAAATAAAAAAAATAAACAAGTGAAGTACTAAATAAATAAAGAAGCAAAGTATAAGGCTGCCAATATGAACCCCTGAAACTTGAGATAAAATTTAAAGTCCGGTCACCGAGTACTCTTATTTATATACACATGCTTAAGGATTTGTTTTGAAATGAGTTTCAAAGAGAGAGTCAATGGGGTTATCAAAAGCGTTTTGAGGCATTAATATATCTATGGATGGCCCTGAACAAGACCATATTTGTTTTAGTATTCCTGTTTTATTCCTGTTTTCACTTGCAAAAGTAATCTTGTCAAAATGCAAGTTCAATTTAAGTTTATAGTCATAACTGATAAAGTTCAAGAAAAGAAAACTTCAGATTTTCTCACATTATATTATCATCTATCTTATATCACAAATGATACATACTAGAAATCATAAAATATTATATATGAATACTATCTACTGTTCCCTATCCAATCACAAAACAATATTCTAACTTAAATCTATTATTATGAACTGCCAGTTATAGGTCTCTTGTATAGCCTTATATCAATGATGTCAATAAACCCATACAAATGCTGTTGATAACTCTGACATCAGTCACTATATGCAGCCCACCAAACTATCAGCCAATGTCACTATTATGATATAGCGTCAGTCTTATCTAGGTTCACAAAGATTATGACTCATACGTTAAATAAATCCACTTAGTACCCATTAACGTATTGTATCCACCACACATAACTACTGTACTATTATTCCACCCAGTTCCAGTATTACGTGTTTAGCTTTACTAAATTCACCACATAGAAATCTAAGACATATACGCATCACATTCCAAGTGACAAATGCTTACAGTTTAGACTGGATATATTTCATCACCTTCACTCATAGAGTATATTTATACAGATACGATATATCCTTAATCGATGGTATCTATATTTCTCAACAACTCTGAATACTGGTATCCTGACATCATTCAACGGTAACTTTCTATTAAAACAAAGTTATACTGTATTGACCTTTTATGTACACCATATCACTCACTTAATTCTGATACGTATACTTCATTTTACTATCAATATACACATGAGAACATTGCTTTAGATAATGTTTGACTACACCCTCCTTACAACAGGTTATTCCCAGGTTCAGCCCAAATCAGAACATTTCTGCCGGACTACAGTGCTCTAATCAGTCACTTTCTGCCGGACTATATCTTTGCGCTGAGTGATGACCTTCTAGTTCTACCATACATCACCTCCACTGATTCTTTCTGCAGCTACATGAATATTACTGCTGAATTATTGATGTAACAATAATTCCGCCTCACCAAATCAGTTTTATACACTTGACGGAACTAGTTTTTTGATGACATGACTTTCCTGTTAACATCGTCATACAACATCATGTCAACACTATCTGCTGATCAGGGGTAGTCTTTGTACCAAGCATATGAGGCCACAGCTTCTTCATCTTTGAAAAACCATCTGGATATCCTAGAAATGATCAGATCCACAAAAAATGTCTACTTCACTCAGACACAATCAAATAGCATATGAAAACTAACTGTTAACTTCTGCTGCTCAGAAGTAAACAAAGGCCATGCCTTAAGATAACTTACTGATATTAATCCTATTACTAAATACCAGTTCAATACCTGTGACTGAGCTATAACTATATACTCCACAAAAAAGACATGGAATAAACTTAGCAGAATTAAAACTACAAACTCGAGAAATAAAAACTTGTCACTGATATGTGAAAATCATATTGATGGTTAGGGGATAAAAAAAAATTCTAACTGAATCATTGAGAACCTGTCTTTTATTAATATATACTCAACTACAAAAGAAACCTATCAGTCACTTTTAGGGCAATTATGGTAAAATAATTAAGAAATCAAAATATAACTGGCACCATATTCTTTAACAATCAATTATGCATCAAATTATTGAATAATGTAACAGTTTTACTTTAACCCGTTCATGCTGTACGCCAGTGTATAGACAAGGGGTCATTTCTAAAAGTGACAAGTTTCAGACCATTGGTTTTCACTCGAGTTCTAGTCTTAATCAGTTCACTTTGTCCAATAACCGGTATGTCCCTCTCTGACGAGGCAATCAAGTGTATGCAGAAGCCAAAACAAACCGCCTAGGTTTAGTAAACTGATCTCAATACGATAGAGCAGTTGTTGGGTGAGCTCTGGCGACGCATCCCGAATCATTTAGTGCAACCTCGGAATCTTCGACAGCTTCAGGTTGCTCTCAATTAAGAATGGGCGTGGATTCCCAAGAAAGTTGTGCGGCGTCACATGCCTTTGGTTCGACATCGTTATGAGGCATTTATTGCTGCAGGAGAGGGTCATGTCTGTTTTTGGACGAATTTAACTCAAATGAACTGATTTAGACGAGAACGAGATATTCGTTCTCAAGTGAAAAACTTGTCATTTTTGAAAATGACCCCTTGTCTAAAAACTGGCAAATAGCATGAACAGATTTAAGTTAAACTGTTACATTATTCAACGAAATGATGCAGAATTGATTGCTACGGAATATGGTATAAATATATTTTCATTTCTTAATTCTGATTTCCATAAGTGCCCGGATAAGTGACTGATGGGTTTCTTTTGTAGTTGAGTATATTTTATACAATGAAAGAAGTAATTGGCGGCATCCTCCATCACACAATGCAAATCACATAGAGGGTTATCACGAACATGATTTCTAAAAAGATCATTGTTAAGACTGCTACCATTAAGTCGTGCATATATTACAGAGGCATATCTCCATTATAAAATAGGGAGGAACACATGATGTCAAATTTTGAAATATGTTTTAAAAAGTTGGTAATGAGTATGAATCTTTCAAATCATCTGCAAGAGAGTTCCATAGACTGATGGATGACGGAATGAAAAATTTCTGTGAATTACCAGACTGTAAGCTATGGCCCCGTCTCCTTATTACCCTAGTTGTAGGTGGGATGTTAAACACAAACGCACAAAACACACCATAATAAAAAGAAACACGCAATTCACCACTCGAATGAGCCATTTCCAACCTTGAAAATTCTGATACAGAAATTAGAAGTATTATTTTATCTATGTAGAGAATAACAAAATGCTGACTAGTATGCGTTGATGCACATGCCGATCTGTGTCTAAGCTGCTCGCATAGACATAAATCAGATTTTCTTATGCTTAAATGCATTTGTGTAACTAACATGTCACATGATATTCATTATACCTGAGGGCAAAATATCAGTCACTAACAATTGTGAAATTGAAAGTTTTAAAGACCTGCAGACCATGAATATGTCATTAAATTCAAACGTGTGATTATAAAAATATACTCATTATACATACATGCATTAACTTTTACAACAAATCCTTAGACATTTGTTTATAAGTGTAATCATTGGGATGGAATAATTATTAGTATCGTACTTGGTATATAACATAAGTTCCATTTGACAGCAGGATTGGCCAATGCGTTTGCAATTCAGCCTTTTGCTGGCTTAATTTCATACTTGGTATGGTGGTTACATCCGGATCTTTGATATGTATATTTTAGGTTCCATGATATACTCAATTGTACACTGCATACGCTGTATATGTAGTTCAGTGTGACCATATTTTAATATCATGGTTCAATGGTTAGTATTGCTACAAAACGTGTAGTAGATTCTTATGTTAAATACAGTGCACTATGACTTAACAGATAGTTAATTTGACTTAAAGGCTTTCAAGGCATGGAAATCCTTTCTGTTAACCATATAGCTCATGGAGATTCCTTTTGCAAACAGAGCAGACCCAGATCAGGCAGCTCTTCCAAGAGCTGCCAGATCAGGGTCTTCTCTGTTTGTTTTTGAAAATATAATATCTCTGATCCTACACTAGTGGACCTGACAAGTGATATACCTGTACAAACGTGAAATTTAATTAATATAAGTACGGTATTCATATATTCATAAAGGAAAAGATGGATTAAAAGGTAATTTTGGTTTATTACAGAGGAAGAGAAGAAGCCATTGTCAATGATACAAAAACAGTTTCTTGAAGAAAGACACTGGGCGATAACTGGTCCTAAATCTTTAGGTAATTTGTTCCACCAATGGCCTGGTCCCAAGGTTATAAAAGTAAGTAAGGGTGCAAAGATCAGGAATCAATACAATCAAGTACCACACCTGACCCAGGATACCAATACGAAAGTAACAAACTCACAGTTAGACACCACAAACGAGAGCCAAGAGGTCAGCCCTTTCCCAGCAGGTGACCATAAGGCACATATAAACAGACGCATACAAAGGCATAGCAAACAAGAGACAGAAAAAAACATAAAAGATCCACAAAAGAAGTTCCGCGTTGGAACGGTCAGTAAAATATATTTTACTGGAGGGCTTAAACCGGTTTAACGGTGCACCAACCTCACCCTTAGTTCAGATGTGGATCAAGACACATAGATGTTTGGTTTGCATGAAACTGATTACATACTCAACTCAACTCAACTGAGCATGTACTTTCTGCTCATAAAAACTAAAATGCTAAAAATGTACACTGAAGGACTTAAAAAACGCAAAAATCGAAATTCATAAAATTAACAACTTTTTATTGAGATTTGGCATAAATAAACACCAATATGTCAAGAAAACATGATGCAAATTTCATATCAAAATGATGAGTAATTTTAGAGCATCAGTCTATCAAAAGACAGTACCCTTAGATTCTAAAGCTGCAATTTGAAATTTGTCTTGAAATTGGGCATGATTTAAAGTTATTGTAATGAAATATTTTTTACTAAAAATCTGACACAAATTATCCTTGGAGCCCTGCTATTTGTCTGGCATTGTTGGTAGCCAGCCGGAAAGGATATCGTCGATGTAAATATCGTCGATATAATCGACGTTAGTTGCCGTCTTAATGTCTGTCGCCATTCTTAGATGGCCAGACCTGTGTCAACCTTTAACTGTCCTAGTATAGTGCGACCAGCTAACAGAGGCTGGGCGTGTCAGACAGAGCGCTGTCATACACTGTCAAATAAGACTAGTCTACAGCCTATGTACGCTTTACTCGTGCAACCAACTGTAGCGCAGACGACAAGGGTCACCAACTTTATACGTTAGCATGCCTGGTAAACGTTCATTTTTAGTTTGCTGCTGGGGACCTGCTGCATTTTATTTTCCGGGATGGATATGCTATGAAAGTTTTGGGAGAGGGTAGGTTTGCACTTTCTTCAAATGTTGTCTGTATGGCAAAACTGGTTTGATTTTTAAGCCAATTAGAACTCAGCGGGACAAGGGTTTAGTATCTGGGTCATGAGAAAAGGGCATACAAACTTGAGATTTGGTCTTACCGCATATCCGAAAAAGCCTCTAGTAATCGCTCATTCTTGCGTGTCCAGAGCGACTAGATGCCTTAAAGTTGTTTGGAGTCTTTTTCAACTTGCATACTTTGTTTATGCGAGAAGCGAAAACCCTGGCGAGGTCATGCGTACATGCAGGCTCGTCGGAGCCTTCGCCACACGCCAATGTAATAAGAACCATCATTTCGTGTGCTGACCAATTTATAGTATTATTTTTTCATTGCGGACCATTTATTTTATTTTTTATTCAGTATTATAATTTGAATAGTTCAAATTTCGAAACATTGTCAGAGCGCATATATCTAGACTAGTCAGTCTTGTTATCCAAATTAATTCGAGATGCCCTTTTCTTTCAATGGGCTCAAAACTACTACAGGTATGCAGGTATTTTCACAGGTGAATTAATACACTCTGTCTTACCGATGTTTACATGGAAGTGTCCATGGGTGTGTCTTTGCTAAGAACCGCCCAGTCTCTCTTAACTGAACGGACTATAGCCTGGTAACAACCTCTGAGGTGCTGTATAGCTGACGGATGGCTATTATAATATCTGGCGACACCAAAAACATGCACTCCAGCTTTTAACATTCCAATTGCGCCAGGTCGTTCATGTTCAGACCAAAGTGGCACGAATAATAAAGCTATAAAACTAAAACTACTGTGTTTTCAATACATGTATACCTACAAGCTATATGTGAAATGATAAAATATTTTGCTTCATTGATTTGTGGGGACGTCACGTGCAAAAAATAGTAAATCACGGATGCGTAGCTGGTGGTGGCCATTGTCTATAAAAACACCAGTTTTAGGTAAAGATAGAGGCAGAACGTCGTTTCTAGCCGATTTAACTTGTTAAACAAGACTAAACTTGTTCTGGGTTCAAAAAATAATAATTTTCATTTTTTGCGTTTTTAAAGTCCTTCAGTGTATATGGCTTTGCTATAAAACACTCAGATGTTTCCTTTATCTTGCTTGTAAATGTTAAAACAAAGATTGGCCTTTTAACATAGTTTCATGAGTTGAGCAATGTGAAAAAGTTTCAAAACCTTGCAGCTAGGTCTCCAAAACATTTTACATACCTCAGTATGATAAAATATATTTAATGTGAATTTTGCTTAACGGATGTTAGATATTCAGCAAAAGTCTGGAGCTGTCCATAAGATTTCCAAAAGGAGCTGAGACGGTTTAGTTATGTAGATGGCAACATTAGAGTTATCTGTATGAACTAACAAACTGCTTCAAATGATTAACCAGAAATAGAAATATTTATGGACGGTCCAAAGGTAATATCTTGACAAACGGTCTACACAACATTATGCAGACATGTCGCCACGCAATATAGAGTGTTTACTCTTTGCCTACAAGGTAATTTTGCATGCTTCTTTGTAGTCTGCTGATTTTTTTAACGTCAACTGTTTCGATAAATTCTTTCAGGAATACCAACAGAGTGTCAAATAGTTTGAATCCAGATTATCAATAGACGACACTAGTAGGCAAAGAGTTAATTATATTTGGTAGACTTTTCTATAGAAATTTAAAAATTATAACCTGTAACATCAATTATCACCTTCCACAAAGCAAACTCTAATACAAGCAAATATGACAAGGAAATACTCCAATCACATATCGTAGACTAACTCATGGTGACAAAAGAGAAAGAGACAAGAACGTAGATAAACTCGCATATACGAGCAAGATCATAAGAATCTATATTTGTTATGATGGGCCTGAGCATAACCGTTATTATCACGAGTCTTGCCGAGTTATGTCATACTTTTATCATGCAATTGCACATAAATGTATATTGGATATTTATACAGAAAGGAGAACCCATCCTCTAACTGTCATTATTAAAACTCACAGGTACATTAAGTAGTCGAGATACTAAATGCAATTCATGGCAAATATATTATGTTAAGTGTCTCTGATTAAGTCTTGGCTATCAACGAGTTAATGAGACAACTTTCTACGATATTTACAGCCAGATTCGTCGCTAACACTTTAGATTTTGTCTTTTCAGATCCTTATAAACTGTTTGGACACGTGACTAGCCGCTTTTGCAATTCTGGTATGTATATAAATATAACTTGCTGAAACTAGCTAGTCTGGGCCAGAAAATTTGCATACTCTACACTTTCAGATCTTTGCTGTATTCTTTGCTTCCAAAGGATAACCCTTTTAAGAAAATATTAACCGTTTCTTAACTGAAAGCCCAGGAGACTTACTTCCATCAAGTCTACAATCATAAACTTTGAATAGCCCTTCACATATGCTGATAAGAATTGGTACTTAACTAATTTTGGCCTCGACGCGAGAAAACCTGTCTTCGGGGATTT
This sequence comes from Loripinus fragilis, assembly GCA_964019695.1. Lineage (NCBI taxonomy): Eukaryota > Metazoa > Mollusca > Bivalvia > Lucinida > Lucinidae > Loripinus > Loripinus fragilis. Next base: position 48,012,600 of record OZ026523.1, on the reverse strand, counting down.
GCGAATATAGTCTGGTGGTCCAATCTCATTTTTTCAGACTTGGGAGGCCGGCTTGTTAATGGATGCAGACAATGATATTCTGCTTGCCTAATGTCTGAGTAACAGAGGTAGGCCTGTCTGCAGATCCACAATTGATTATTTAGGTCAAGACAGAGGTCAAAGGTCATGGAGTGCAAAATGTGCTTAATTTGTTATTTTTCATGCAATAATTGTTTTTAACCTTAAAAAAGACCAGGCATGGGCAAATTTTAATATAAATCTCCACTTATGCTTGGCCTGTCCGCAGATCGGCAATTGGTTATTAAGGCAAGGACGGAGGTCAAAGGTCATGGAGCGCCAAAATGCTACATTTCTTAAATTTTAAACAATAATCGATTTTAAGCTAAGATAAGATCAGGTACATGCTCATTTTAATGTTTATCTGCTCTGATAAGATAAAAAAAAAGAATGTGCTTCCTTTCAGCACCAAAATTAATGAAAATAAAAATCAAAGTACTGAAAGTATTGAAGCATTCTTGATAAAAGCCGAAAAGAGTATCACTTTCTCCATGTAATGCTTCTAAAATAATTAATATTTGATTTGAAATATATGTTTTTACCAGCCAGTAGTTTTGAAATCATGGTCCTTTTCAGGTTACTTAAAATGTTGACCAAATAACCTTTGCAAAGTTTGAGACTCATGGAACTTTTATAAACTGCAATTGTCAATTGATATACTTACGTCCAAAGTACAACAACTTTTAAACGTAAGCATTACTGCTTTCAATGTATTCCACTACACATACAACACTTTGAAATATGAGCCATTGCCTGACAAAATCAGCCTTGACATTCACTCAGTCTAACCAGAATCTTTACTGAAGCCACGATGAAAGCTTAGAAGGCCATTGGGTATTCACTAAGTGAACAGAGAGGATGTTTATTAGACTAAGTAGATGCCCAAACTGATCTGAGTTTTTACCGAGTGCAACGCCTATCTCGTTAGTTTAATCAAACAGAAGCCACATGTGTAAACAGTCCCTTTAAAATTATTTCACTGTTCATTATATGAGTTTGAGCACACTGTCCACACAAGAACATGCAGGTGTACAGGTCATCATCCCTGGCGACATTTACATATCGCGATTGAACGTCACTTAGTACATCCACAGGCCTGTAGGAATGGATCAAACAGAGGCTTTAATTGTCAATCATCTTCATCTCTCTGCCACCCATTCTGAATAGGTGAATTTAGCTGCTGTTTTGAAATTAAAGAAGACAATTATCAGACTGTAGCCTCGTAATGGGCTCTACGAATATGTTTAACCCTTTTCTTGCTCTAAGATCCCTTGACGAACAGTCGATAGTGCAACTCATTTATGAATATGATATAAGAGCTTTCTGAGACAAATGCTCAGCATCTAATAAAGTTTCTTCTGATAGAATGCCAGCATTTAAATTCTTGAGGAGTTCTGAATAAATCTCAATCACCTTCCATGATTTCTGTTTGTGATATACTCTGAAATGACTGACAGTGTCACGCTAGCATAATACTTCAATACATATTCTCGCAGTGTATTTGATTTACTTTAATGAACTTGACAGACTTGAGGTTGGCGCTGTGAAACTATTTTGAGCCCTCCAGTAAGATGTTTCTTTACTGATCTTTCCAAGGCGGTACTTCTTTTGTGGATCGTTTTCCTTATTTGTGCTTCGTGTTGGCATGTTTTCTTGTCTGTTCGTTGTAGCTTTGTGGTCACCTGCTGGGAAAGGGCTGACTTCTTGGCTATCTTGTGTGTGATGTTTTATTGTGATTTTGTTACTTTCCCATGTGGTGTCCTGGGTCAGGTGTGGTGTTTGATTTTATCAATCTCTGATCTTTGCCTTCTTTCTTACTTTTGAAACTACATGTTTACAGGACATGCCTGAGCACAATTCTCTTAAAAAGGACGTTAATAGTACCGGTCCCAATAGCCTAGTGGTTGAGGCATCTGCTTCATGAGCAGAAGGTCGAAGGTTCAATCGCCAGTGTCTGTGACAGTGGGGTTTATTCTGAAATGGCTGATTGGTAAGCCGCCAGGTAGTTAAACAAATGGTTACTAATTACTAGCATGCCTGGTGCCTAGCAAAAGGGTGGATTTGGGGAAGTAAATGTAACTAGTTGAAGTGTCCCCATAAGTCAGAAATGGCTGGTCCTTTCAATATGGGTGACACTATAATAAATAAACACTTTACTTTACTTTAGTACACGCACATCTGTGTTCTTGCAACAGATGCAAAACCGTTCATACTCTACATCTGATGTGACTTTCGGATGCTATTTAACCCCTGTGCTGGCTTCTTTATGATATGCATTACGGAGTAAAAATTGCGCCTCATGCCTGATGCAACTTTTGTCGGATCTGTATCTCTAGAAACATCCAAGAAGTTAGTAAGTATGACCACTATCATACACTGCCAACCAACCCACAGCACCATGAAAATAGGCAAAGAACACTTACAGCCACATAACAGCAAACAGACACTTAACATATAGCCAACTCTTTCATCTTTAGAAATATGCTTGCAAAACTAATGAGTATGTACTGCATAACAAGACAAGGGCCAAACACAAATCCCTACAAACAATGGGAGCAACAATAAAGAATGGTCAGCAGCCAAAGCCAAAGGGTGGCTTAAATGAACTGTATTGGCACCAAATATTTGGCATGGATTTAGCTGTCCTTACAGCACGAAAATAGTTAAGCTCATATGGAGGCTTTCTAACTTATGCACTACATCATCAAAAAAACGGAACAATTTATTTAAATTAAAATGCTACAACAAAACAAAGAAAAGGCCTCATGACTCACAGTCAGTCAGAGTTAAGAAAATCTCAAGTTGAGCCACTGTGGACCATTAGTTCATTAGATAAGAATGCATCAAGATCGGCCTTATTGTATGAAATGCTCCAAAGTTTTCAGAAAAGGGCATCTCTGTTTTTGATCAGATGATGAATTGATCTCAGGCTTACAGATCTCCATTAGTTGCACCTTTCATGAAATAGTTCTGGTATGTATCAAAGCAAACACATTTTCTTGATTCAATATTTCTGCTGGTAGCTTCAGTGAAGTCGTATGCGAAATCGCCAAAGGCGTTTGCTTTGGTCTTTCTTCATACTCTGTGCATCAGTGCTTGACCTTCAATTATTGTTATTATGAGATACCCACAGCTTCCAAAATAGCAGCCAGGTCTGATTTACTGTCACGGGGAATGAGTTTTCTGCTAGCATCAGCAATAAACAGAGGGTATTTGAAAATTATTGACATGCATTCTTCTTTAAGCTTTAATCACGAAGAGCTTCCTTGTTGACTAAACTTCTTTCAAAAAGTTCATGGCGAACCTTTATTCTCTGATGTCTGCAAAGTCACTTGGATAGTTCGTATATTGAAGAGAGAGTATAAGATCCATTCAGTTTGATAGAATCATGAAACCTTTCAAGATTCTGCATCAGTATGTTCTTTCAAAATCACTTATTTGTTCGCTTCCCCACACAAGAGACCTGAGTAATACTGCCAATGTTTCATCAGGAGCAACAACACCAACCTTAGTCAGATTTATCAAGTCTGGAAGAACCTTTCTGACGCATAAACATGATCAGGCAGTTTCATAATATTCTTAAAGTCATGTTCATCACCATTTAGGCATGCAGGGTTTGACTCTCATGCTTTCCATATAATGTACTCCTTATTATGATGCCAATCATTTTATTAGTGCTTAGTATGTTGTAGGCAAAACATCATACATCACGAGTTATGCAATCCTTTGTAATTGTTACAAGCCACCAACAATTTTACATATCTTTTTGGTATTCTCAAGGGTTTGGTCTGGTGACAACTGATTGAAATTATGCCTACATATTTTACCTTAACTTTGTCTGTCATGATTTGTTCATGTACACCAAATGGCTTGTTTTGTTATAACATTTCAATGAATAACTAGCACCTGTAAAAACGATACAATACTTGTACAGGCATAACAAACATAGTCTACCTACATCCACTCATATGCATTTACATTTTGATGAACACTGATTATATCTCCAATTAAAGTCCTTAAAATCTAAACTGAATTGGTCTTTAATAACAAAAATTGCCTTTGACTATATAAATACAATGAATACATACATTTTAGGATACGTCTACAACACAAAAAAATATCGCTAACATTTTAGTTCTTTTAGTGCTTTGATTTTAACTGAAAACCCAGAAATTAATCTCTTTTTTCTGGTAAACATTAAAAACAGCCTTAAACCATCTTCTTAACAAATTTTAAGTCAAGTATCAGCTGTAAAAATGAAACCAAAAGCTGTTATTGACATTGGTATGATGCTACAAATGCAAAAATGCACTTGGTGACCTTTGACCTCTGTAATTTGCACAAGGGTCATTTTCTGGAGTGCAGACAAGGCAGGTATTGTTCAGCATAGGTTACTGAACAGTTTCTAGCATATAACTTTGCATTAACATTCTGGCCTCCCAAAAGTGATAATTAGCTGTTTCCTGGAAAATAACTACCAGTCTAATAACAAAGGCGCAGACCATCCTGCGCATCCGCGCAGTCTGATCAGCGCCTTTGTTATTCGCGTTTTGGAAAGTATCATATCTAGACTTGCTATGAGCGAAATTTCAATTTTCTAGCTGAGGAGAATGGTTTGAGTCTCGCTTTTTCGGAAATCCCGAAGACAGGTTTTCTCGCGACGAGGCCCATTTATTTGTCTTTCAGATCGCTTTTAAATGTAACTTTACACAAAATGTTGTTGCAGCTAAACTGCCACTGATTTTGACGTAATCTTTCGACTGTATTTAAATTCCATTTTCTGTTTAGTGTAAACAATATTTCGTTCAAACATGAGTACAGGCAGTCACAAACAAATCATATAACAAATGCATTTCATTTGAAAGGGACACAGAAATAAGTCCCAAACTTGTTTAAATCTGTATAGAGAATAGCGTAATTAATAACAGATAGAAATATATTTATCACTGGAGAAATGTTGGACTCAAGTTGTTGTAGTGGGAAAGTAAGTGTAAGTTTACAACAAAATGGGTGGCAGCTCAAATGTCTGAGTTTTTATGTTAACTTGAACTTATTTTTTCCATCCCTTTATAACTGAAAGATTGTTGATGGGGCGTAAAGAATCAAACAAACAAATAAATTTATTTTGTACAATGTAACAGGCAGTCCTGTCGTATCCTGTACTCCAAACCACAGGGCTTGGCTGTATTTTACTTTAGTAGATCTACGTATACCCTTTTGTTTACAAAACCCTTTTGTAGGCAAAAAGGGTATATAAGTATAGAAAGAGAAAAAAACAACGTGAAGCTCCTGTACTCCAAACTGTCTTCTATTTATAGGTTCTGGGCAGATCCAACTTTGGCAATTTCTTCTAGAACTCCTATCAGACTGCTCAAATGCAGCTCATATAGCATGGGAAGGAACTAGTGGAGAGTTCAAACTTGTTGATCCAGACGAGGTCGCCAGAAAGTGGGGAGAGCGGAAGAGCAAACCCAACATGAATTATGACAAACTTAGCCGTGCTTTACGTTACTATTACGACAAAAACATCATGACAAAAGTTCATGGAAAACGCTATGCATACAAATTTGACTTTGCGGGAATTGCACAGGCTACACAGCCTGGTGTTGAACATTCAAGCCAGTACAGAATCCAACATGATGTTGTCTTTTCGCCATATTTGTGTGCACCTTCGATTGGACTAGTCCGTACACCCAACCAGATGACTGCTACAGGTCCAGCGACAATGAGCGGCGCTCCAGAAAACTGCTGGAGTTCAAACAATTTCCCTGTGACCAGTGATGCTTCATCTTTTTCATACACCGTGGCTAGCCGGCCAGACAATAATCAGAGAACATGCTTTGCATCCTAATATATTTTTCAAGATTTAGTAGGTTAATTTGATTAGGTTGTAGCTCTTTAATGATAAGTTAGGAAGCCTCCATGCAAGCTAAACAACTTTTGTGTTTTAACAATTACATAATCTAGGTCGAAGATTTGGTACCAGTAAAATGCATTTAAGCTCCACTGTGGCTTAGACTGATGTTAATATTAAGCCGGTTGCTCTTTTGTTGTCAATTCATTGTTCATAAATGCTCCCATTGTTTGTAGGGGTTCTGCGTTTGGTCCTTGTTTTGTTGTGCAGAACTTATTGTCCTTTCTAGTTTTGCAACCATCTTAATGGGGGAAGAGAGAGCTGGTTGTTTTGCTCTTATTGTCTTCCTGATGTCTTGTGACTGTTAGTGTTCTATGGCTCTTCCTCATAGTGCCGTAGGTTGGTTTGCCATGTGTGATTGGGTATTACCTGATCATACTCACTTACGTTTTTTGTATAGAAGCCAACTCAAAAGACAATCATTATTTAGAAAGACATTGTTCTAACCAACACAAGCAAAATCCACATCTTCCAGAGACATGAATTGGGAAACTAACTGTGAGTTTGTCAATTTCCCCTTTGGTATCCTGGGTCAGGTGTGGTACTTGATTGTATCGATTCCTGATCTTTGCACCCTTACATACTATGAATTGGGAAATTTGCATTTGATTTAACATCCGTAATTAACTGGACCTGATTTTTAGAGCGAAATAAATGACACTTAAAACTTAATAAAAATCTCTTTTTCCAAGTATTCTGTAGACCACAATGACATCTTTGACCATTATGTGCTGTACCGAACCGGACATTTTATCAACTATTTAAAATATTATGTTTAACTATCAATACTTTACTAAGAAAAGCTCGAGCCTCATCGGAGCACTGCGTTGTGTCCTGGAGCATGACACTTTATCCTCTGCTTAGCACGTTTTTACCCCAAGAAGATTCGTCTCCACATGACTAAAAATTGATGACTGGGGCGTAAAGAATCAACACAATCGAACAAATGCACTAAAAAGTACTTAAATCTTAAAAACGATAGTATTTCTGGGGCCAGATGTTTTATGTTTATGTAACCTTCAAACGGGATTAATTTGCTTCCAAATTCAATTTATATGCTTAGAACCCTTTTAATTCTGGAAACTGGTAAGCAGTTATTTCAGCAAACAGCGAAGACCAAGATGAAATGCCACTCTAGGGCGGCATCTCATCAGTGTCTGCACCGTTTGCTAAGATAAACACTATCTTGACATGGATAGAAATACACCATTTTACAGAAAGTTTGACCTACAATCCCTTAAAACACAAAACGTATTGTATAAATATGTTTAGGGTGAACCATCAGAATGAAAAGGGCTAAACAGAGGAATGGATATGGTTGAAAACTCTCCGGTTATGTCATCTGTTAGCTACTCTGTGATGATACATTGCTTAAGTCAGGAAGCCTTCATGCGAGTTAAACACGTTGTGTTTTAACAAAAACATAATCTAGGGAAAAGAGTTGGCGCCGTAAAATGCATTTAAGCTCCCAGTGGCTTAGGCTGCTGTCCGTTCTAAGCCATGGTGGTTCTGTTGTTGCTGATTCGTTGTTAGAGGTTCCACCCATTGTTTGTGGGGGCTCTGTGTTTGATCCTTGTTGGTTGAGCATTACTTAGTGTTCCTTCTAGTTTTGCAATCATCTTGGCGAGGATGAGGGAGCTGATTGCTTTGCTTTAATAAATATTATGGTGTCTTAAGACATTTAATGTTCTGTGACTCTTCCTCACGGTGCCGTGGGTTGGTCTGCAGTGTGTGATTGTGGTATTTTTTTATTTGGTTTCTTGACGCTCAATCACGCCTAGCAAACATTCTAATGCTCAACCGCTGGTTAAATTTGAAAAGCAATTGCCTAGAGGAAGCTAATCAAAAATCCGGGAATGTCACGCAAAAGCCTATGAACTCCTACGTCTGTGGTATAAATACGAGATCAGAGAGTATTTTCATTATGTCATATTTACTTTTCACGTAAGAAAAACGTTTTGTCGGAATCTGGTACACATTTATTACGCCAAAAGTAAATCTGTGAAATGTGCATGATCTGTTTTTGAGAATGTGGCTGTTTCGTGCTAGATTTCCAGTTGCTATCAATCGCGATTGGCTGTATATTTAGGCGTAATATCCATGTTATATCCCACTCTTTTATAACGTTTGAAAATCAAGAAAAGAAGGTTTTTCACAGATTCTTTTGAATCTATAAACTAAATCACCATACAATACGGACTCTGGTATGCCTTGTTGCAGAAGAGTTACCAAACCAACTTTGTATTTATCAATCAACTCTGAGTGTCTGTCTATCGTAAAGCGAATAATCTGCGACATTATATACCCCATAATGGGGGAGTGATGATTTTCAAATAATTTCTGGCGTCACCAAAGTATGCAGTATTGATACACACTATGTAGATTTAGGATGATCTTACTATTTTATTACATTCTTCATTACATCGCTCCTAATTACCTCTCTGATTTTTCGCATCCTCTGATCCAAGCAACCACCACATATAGTCTTAGAAACTCGAATGATACCCAAAATTATCGAGCTCGCACAAACCGTCTTTTTAACTCCATTTTTCCTTCAACAATACGTCCATGTTATGATCTTCTATGCGATATGGAAACAAACTGCATGTGGCTTCATTCAAACATGGAATCAAGCAAAATGTAAAGTAACCCTCAAAGTACTGCAATCTTGGTACCCATAAATTACAGGTATTTCATACTAAACTAAGGCTGGAGTACAGCTTCTTGAACGCTGATCTCTATTCGAAACACAAATTTAAAAGGTCCCTCGCATCAACGTGGTAATTTTGGAAGCGCTGCTTACTTCTTACTACACTGTCCATTTTTAACGACTGAACAGCAAAGTTATCAACTTGACAATGTTAGAATCTATGTCACTAAAGACCTCTTATTTGAAAGAGAAAATCTTCTTACAAGTCCAAAATTTTATTTTTAGGCCGGGAAGATTTGCATTACTCTGTTCACCCTCGTGTATGCATCTTTACTGTCCTCATACGATAGGAGTCAATCACTTCTCAATATTTTATTTGTGTTTCCATGTATTTTATTATACGTACATGTATTATTGCAGCCAATAATCCACTATAAACTTCTTGGACGAACAACGTGTTTGCATATTGCCATTTGTATCCCCATATCCTGAGCAGCGTTACTGTTCCTCGTCACCTGGAAAACATATTATTCATACCTTTTCAATCCAAATTATTGTTATTCTTTATTTATATTCTCTGCTACCAAGCAGACATCTTGGATTTAGAGCCGTCAAAAATACACACACTCAAAACTGTGCTTCCAGAGATGTGACACATTTCATGGCTTCGATTAGAACGAAATTGAAACAATTCAAAAGGCCACACTACCACGTTTCATACAATGTTGTTATTAGCTTGTTGTACCGTTTATGTATGGTGCACACAAATATCTATCTATCTATCTATCTATCTATCTATCTATCTATCTATCTATCTATCTATCTATCTACAAAATTAGTGTAGAAAGGCCATTGACAACTGTTCCTTTTATGTATACAAGCTCTTATGCAATACATACATGATAGTATGCTTACAAAACCGAATTTATTACTGCTGGTGTTTTTGATGCTGACCTCGTGCTTCCGACAACAATTTTGATTGGCTGATTTAGTCATGTGATATAACTGCATGTTATATGGAAAAGTATTGAAGGACTAAAAAATTGGCATTGTGTGGCATCCTGGTGACTTTCGAGCTATGAACATTGTTAAAGTACTTGAAAGACAGTTTGGTGTTATCTGTAGTCCTTGTTCGCAAAAACACACTTTGGTCTAACATTTTCTAAACAGCTAGATTTTTTGTCTTCAGATTGTAGACAAAACACAAAATATAAGTATTTGTGTGAAATGGGGAGTCCTTTTTGTAAGACTTCAGTCGGTAGTGCTGTTAAAAAACTGATATCTAGCTACTCCATCTCGCCAGATGGATGACGCATCAATAAGAGTGACAAGAAATGAATGCCATAGTCTGATGACAGATGGTAAGAAGGAGTTACGGTAGGTGTTCACAGTGGAATATGGTCGAAGAAATCTGCTAGTATGTCCTCTGGCCTGGTTGCCCTTGTTGTGGAAATATGGTGCTGTCAGGATTTACAGTGCTGTTTACGTGTCTGGAGTTCCACCCATCCGATCTGCTGTAGCATAATGGTAACACTGCCTGTTCACCTGCAGTCTTCTTTACCAAAATGGGTAGACCTTCTCTGTTCCTGTACAGCTTCAAACTTAGATATGTTGGACTTAGTAGACTGCTCCCATACTGTTGACACACATTCTAGTTGTGGTCAAACAAGGTATTTGTAGCATGTGGCCTTGACTTCCTGGGGGCATGAAGATAGATGTCTTCGAAGGAATACTGCTGTGTGGTTTGCCTTCTTCATAACCAAGTCAACATGTATGTTTCAAGATAGCTTGCTGTCTACGGTGACTCCAAGATACTTGGCATTGGAATGTCATCTGCTGCTGTTGATCATGTATGCAATAAGTAGCAAGAATATTAGAATAAATCAGGAGTGTGAGGGTAGGATAGAGAAATCCGTCCCGAGGATCGCCGTTTGGCATCACGAGGCTTGCCGAGTGACGACAAACGGTGATCCGGAGGGACGGATTTTTCTATCCTACCATCACACGAATAATGGATTCTTTTTCTTGCTCACCACTGTTTTTATTTATTTATTTTAAAATAAGCTTCCCTGAATACGCTAATGTGCAATTTCACATGATGACGTTACTTGACGTCCTGGGTAAGATAGCATGGGTAAGATAAGATTTTCTATCCCAGGGTAGAATCTCAGATATCCTTATCCGGTGTGCAAGAATAAAGCGTCTCTTGTTGCTAACTCTTAACACCTCTTCTTCCTGAAGCGTTGCTGTTTAGTCAGTCAGGACACTGTGTTTCTCAAAGAAGCTGTTGATTAGATTACTGTGGGCATGTTTTCCAACATTTACTAAAGATGAAGATGAAAAAGACGAGTTGTATTGTTATTGAAAATAGTGAGTATGATCAGGAAATACCACAATCACAAACCGCAGACAAGCCCATGGCACCGCAGGGATAAACCACTCAACCATCATGACACACCAGGAAGACAAATTAAGCAAAGCATCCAGCTCTCTCTTCCCCATCAAGATGATTGCAATACTAGGATGGACATAAAGTAACGTACAACAAAACATAAAACAATTACAGGCTCCCACAATGATAATAACAATAAACAAAAAGTCAACAACAACAGAAGCACTGCAATAGATCGAACAGCAGCCTAAGCCACGTGGGGCTTAAATACATTTTACTGGTACCAAATCTTCGCCCTAGATTCTGCTGATGTTGAAGTACAATAAATGTTCAGCTCGCATGGAGGTCTTCTAACTAATGCTATGTATCATCCTGGAGAAACACTCTAATCAAATTAACACACCATGATGAAACAAAGAAAAGTGCTCATGACTCACAGATAGTCAAAGAAAACCTCAAGTTGAGCCACGGTGGCTCAAGCTACAGATAAGCATACGGCACCAACCCACCGATTAAAGCTTTACGTCAGAGCCGTCACAGAGTCTGACCCACCGTCGTTCAATTAAAGAGGAAACCATAGCTATAAACTGTGATTGGGTTTAAAGCCAGGCATGCAGACTGTCGCATGACATTCAAGTTATGTCCAACCCTTATATAACGTTTTACAATCTTTTTGAATTGATCACATTAGATTTTCCAACAATTCGTTTGAATTTATAAACTAAATCACCATAAAATATAGGTTCTGATATGCCTTGCTGCAGAAGAGTTTTTAATCCAATGTTGTATTTAACAATTAACTCTGAGTGTCTGTGGTAGAATTTAAAAAAATGCTTTTCTAATTTTATGATATCTATAACCTTGTTTTAATAACTTAGCAGTTAAAAGTAAGCTTCTGTTGTTGAAGTCATCGACATTAGAACACACACTAGCAAAACGTATAAGCTGAGACATATATACACCATAGGAACAGGAGCGAGGAACATCTCCATCAAGAAATGGGAAATATACTATTTCAAAATTAAAATCATTCCCTTTGTCATAAATTTTAGAAGAACCTATGCCATTTGTTATTGACAAGTTCAAGTCCAAAAACGGAGCTTCAGTATCAGAAGAATTAGCCTTATTTAACTGAAGTTCAGTAGGATACATCTGACCTACCATTTGTTCAAAATAAGGATTATCAATATTAAGTAAGTCATCTAAATACCTGGAGGTGGAGTTAAAAGCTTCAATAATATCAGTTTGATTATTGTCTGACAGAGATGAGTAGTTGTGTTACAATTTTTTGCTCTTTACAAAGCAGTACGTACAGCGTTTTGGAGTTGCCTTTGTGCTTACCGATATCCGATATCTGCAGCTAGGCTTGAACCAGAAAATATTAAATTCTGCTATTTCCTATAACTTAACAAAATGCAAATATAAACAAATAAGTATTTTGTAGTGCCAGCAGTCCTTTGCGTAAAACTTAATTCATTTACCTGATTATCTTGTTAAGCTATGGGTTTCGCCATTTATCAGTAACCTCTCATATTTAATGCATTGTTGCACGTTGACCTGATAAACGTTGGCTATCTCACTGCATGTGCCTTTATCAGGTCATGATTATGTTACACTTTTTGAATGATGTCGCAAATGACGCCGAATCGACACAAAAGACGATTATTATGTCATAATCGCTAGCAATTGGTAAACTGGAAAATTGGTAAGCCTGCGATTCCACATTCATTCTCAAAGCCTTGCCTGGTAAACTTCATATCAAAAGACACTCACCTAGTATTCTCTATGTATCACTAACAGTCCAAGCACTAAATGCCTAACAAAATTAAGAGAGTTTACTGATGAAACATCAAAACTGACAATTGGGCAAATTGATCCCTATCTCTCACCACAGAAGTAAACTTTGCAACACAATCATCCTCAATTTCAGCAGAGAAAATTTCAGATTCTAGGAGGGCATTCCTATCCCTTATTGTTTTGGAAAGAGGCTGCCTTTTTAATTATCCGTGCAAGCTGTAGGGGTCTGAAATACCATTGAGTGGTGATTTCATCCACTCTGGGTCAAGAGGATGGGGATATCTGATAGTAAGCTGGCTTCACCTTTTAGACTTTTGTATAAAAGGGTGAGTCCATTAACTTTCCTCCGATTTTCTTGAGGAATTCCAAGAATGTCTGACACACACACAGTTTCATAATTGTAGCTCCCAGTTAAAAATCTGGCAGCACGCTTTTGCACACTTTCTAATTCCTCATGAAAAACAACATCTTGTGGGCCTAAACAGATCTGCCATACTCCAGGATTGGGCGCACCACCAGTCCTTTGAAAGCTGTCCCTTTTGCGTCTTGGGGACAAGGATATAAATTTCGCCTAAAGAAACCAAGTATTCTTTTAGCCTTTGTGCAAGTATTGCTAACGTGTATTCCATCTCAAATTCTCTGTAATTGTTACCTCCTGGTTTTGTTTGTCGACATTTTGAAGAATGGTAACCTCTAAAGTGAACTTAGCATTGATCTTGGCCTGGTTTTCTTGTTATGTGCAGCGTATTACATAAATAGCACGCTCCATGGTACAGCCAAAAAGTTACACACTAGAAATAACCAAGTGGATGCCAGCCTTTTTTATTTCTACCAAGCTTTTGATAAAGTCCTCATATGAGACCCCTGCACAAGCACAAACAACATATGGCGTGAGAAGCTAAACACCCATCAAGGCTTTCCTCAGCTATAGACAACAACAGAACCTGCTAGATTGTACCTGGGTGTTGACCTCCAGAAAACTCTATCTTGAAATACACACATAGACAGGATCTCCAAGTAGTCCAACAGCATGCTCAGGTTCTTAAGACACAACCTCAGGTCTTGTAGTGAGGACACAAAGCCAACGCCTACCTCAGCATGGTCCACTTGAATACTGCTCGTCTGTCTGGAGTTGGCACCAGAACGATCAGATTCAGAAATTAGAGATGATTCAGAGAAGTGCTGCCCAGTACACAACAAACGGATACAGCAACACCAGTAGTGTGCCATCAATGCTCAAGCACTTCCAGTGGGAGTCTCTTGAATCCAGACATTCCAAAATTCTACTGACCCTTCTGTACAAAATTATCAACGACTTGACAGACATACCAGCAGATAAGTACTTAATCAAGGGAACATCCAGGACAAGATCTGGACACACAAAGACGTAAAGACAGTACCATACATCCACAGTTTCCGTTAAATAACTTTATTCATTCCCCCCCACCCCGGACTATCTCATTGTGGAATTCTCTTGAAATAGACATAGAAGATCTATATTGTGTGGAATACATTAAACATATTAAAACATAAGCCCTGTTGGGCTTTTACGTCAACAAACAAAGAATAATAACAAGCATAAAATATATCACAGAGAATGCGACATATACATTGTAAGACTTCGAGTAAATAAACTTTGAGGAAGAAAACCTAAAATATTTAAGGATATATCTATTTAAATGTTTAAGGGTAAGTACTGACTAAAAATTGATGCTAAGAAATAAAGAAAAAGGATGGTATATGCGAATAGCACTCAATGGTAGCTTAAAATCTTCTCTTAAGAATATAATCAAGGAAAGAAAACAGTGCAGCATATTTATGTTGCAAAGTAATCTCATCCCTTAGTAAACAGGCAGGTACCCTAAAAACGAAAGGTGAAAAAAAACAAGACTTGACCCAGAAGGCGAAATCTTTAAAGTTAGAAAGAGGGCAAAGATCAGAAATCAATACAAGTTAGCACCACACCTGATCCAGGATACCAATGGGAAAAGCACAATTGTACAGAAGGGATAGGATGACAGGTTAAATTAAACACAAAACAGCAAAGCAAAGCAAAGCAGCAAAGCAAAGTAAAATAAAGCTAAGCTAACACAGAGGGCATCAAAATAGAAGGCCATCCCAGCTCTGGAGCAGCCTTCGGAATTGCGGGTATGACTCTGCTACCCGCAAATTATAAGGAATACTATTCCAGATCTGGAGAGCCTCCAATCTGAATGACCTCATACCATACCTTGTTGTGTTTGCTTTTAGTAGTTAAGCCTTTCTCTCGCCTCTCTTCAAGTTTCAGTTGCTGAGGCCTTTTCTTTGGTATCTTTCAACTTGGGAAGGGGCTGAAACCTATTATTCTTCTAACAATGTTAATGACACACTTGTCTGGTAACTCATCAAGGAGGGGATCTGTGCTGTTGGAGATGTAAGGCCCTGGTACCACCACGGAATGCAGATATTTCTCTGCCTTATGAGCCAAAGCAAGTGGTGAAACTTTCTTCCTTCTATCTTTTTTAATTATCGTAGCCTTTATTTTTGATAACCATATTATACTCTTATCATCTTTAACTTCTTCGTCTTCCTGATACAGATCAGTAATCCAATACTGGAATGTAACTTTGACCATGGTGAGGTTTGGACAAGACAGTCACCTCTCAAAAGTAGATACAATAAAATGTTGCAGTACATATGTATCTACAAGATAAAACTATGTACACCTGTAGCTTGTTACACTGTGGATGGAGGCTGAACGGAGGGTAGTCCTGAAGGTCTAGATCATCTAAACATCCGTAGTTGTAGGTGGCATTTTGTTCCAGTCCTGAATGGTCCTTGGGAAGAACGACATCTTATACACTGTGACATTGGTATAGGGACGAAAAGCTCCTTTGACCCTTGTGTTCTGTCGTCGTTGGACCAGATGCTGGATTCTGACTCTGAGATCTCAGCCAAATTATGCTTGATCTTGAAGACCATGGTTAGACTGTGAATCGTTCGGCAGTCTTGGAGTGGTTCCTAGCCTAGTGAGCTAACAATTGCTGTGACGCATCCTGTGGTTCGTTCTGTGTAATTGTTGCAAGTATAGCCTTGTCAAGACTTTTTACATCTTCTACCTTGTACAGGTCCCAGGATGTGGAAGCATACTCAATTGTTAGTCGCACCATGGACTCCATAAAAACCCTATTAAGCAAGATTTATAGCTAATTCTAGTACGACAACAGAACTTTCTAAATTGTTAACCTCATGCCTTACAGCTGTTAAAAACATGTAATCAAGTACTGCTGTGAAAAGGTATATGAGAAAGCAGGTATAAATCTATTTTGGTCTATTAAAAATTCAGGTTAAATTTTAGATAAACTTAAAGCTAGAGATTTCAATGCGACCAGTTTGTCTACTTATGATTTTTCTACTCTTTACACTACTTTACCTCATAATTTAATTAAAGATATAGTTATTGGTCTTATTGAAAGAGAAGGCTCTTCTTACCTTGCATGTAACGACAGAAACACATTTTTTTCTTCAGGAATAACTCAAAAATATCATGCATGGTCTTGTCAAAATGTATGTGATATGCTGACCTTTTCTTGGACAACATTTTATTCGATTTGGCACCAAGTTGTATAGACAAGTAGTTGGGATTCCCATGGACACTAATTGTGCTCCCCTGGTTGCCAATGTATTCCTGTTTTGTTATAAGAGGGACTTTATGATGTCTCTTTCTGATGATAAGCAGGCTGATATTGTGGATGCTTTTAATACTATATCCAGATATTTGGACGATATTTTAAACATTGAGTGCGTTTCTTTGACTTCACCGGGCGTAGTCTATAACTGGTGGGGCACTGGATTGGTCTGGATCACGTGGCCGCTCACCCGATAGGCGCACTACGGGCGTTCACCGGTCTCGCCTAATTTCAACCAAGGCGTGAAAGCAGCGAGGCCTGTTTTGCCTTTAAATGGTTCGTACCGCAAAGGAGGTATTGTTGCGCCGTTTTTGCTCGATTACAGCGGCTTACTACCCATCTTCAGTCATGTGATAAGCATAAGCCGGATGCGCAGGCTAGGCAGTGGCGTACGCTGTTTTGGCGCCAAAGAAACACAGCCATTGACAATGTTTATTTTAACAATATGGTAAAAGTAAATAAGGGTGCAAAGATCAGGAATCCATACAATCAAGTACCACACCTGACCCAGGATACCAATGGGAAAGTGACAAACTCACAGTTAGACACCACAAACGAGAGCCAAGAGGTCAGCCCTTTCCCAGCAGGTGACCACAAAGCACATATAAACAGACGCGCACACAGACATAGCAAACACAAAACAAAACAAAAACATAAAAGATCCACAAAAGAAGTACCGCCTCACTAAGGGTGAGGTTGGTGCACCGTAAAACCGGTTTCAGCCCTCCAGTAAAACATTTTACTGACCGTTCCAAGGGGGTGCTTCTTTTGTGGATCATTTATGTTATTTCTGTTTTGTTTTCGTTATGCTTGTGTGCACGTCTGTTTATTGATGCCTTGTGGTCACCTGCTGGGAAAGGGCTGACCTCTTGGCTCTCGTTTGTGATATCTAATTGTGAAGTTGTCACTTTCCCATTGGTATCCTGGGTCAGGTGTGGTGATTTATTGTATCGATTCCTTGTCTTTGTCCTTTTTCTTACGTTGTATGTAGTGTCACGAACCTGTTCGCTGCAACCCCTGAAGTTGCCTCTAGGAAATTCAAGGGTATGAGAAGCCTTGGCCGCTGTTGCTAGGGTGAGCTTCTCCCAATGAAGGCCGTCTCTGATGGTCATATCAAGATATTTAGCGCTGTTTAGACTTGAAGGTGTTGACCATGGAGGAAATAGTTAGTTTCTCTACAGTAACACTTGCTATTTTTGATACTCAGCACAGTGTACTTCTCTGGGTGGAAATTCATCTACCACATGGATTCCCAGTCCTCCAGAGCCGTTAGGTCTTCTTGTAATTTGAATGAATCCCTATCGGAATAAGAGTGTGTCGTCTGCAAACAAATTAGCACCTTGAGGGGATTTACACACAGGCATAAGGTCGTTGATGTAGACTAAAAAAGTAGGGGGCCAAGGACTTCCCTTGTGGCACTCCTGACAAAACATCCAGTTTCTCTGATGTGCTCCCAGCTACCAGGAATTGTTGAGTTCTCTCATGTAAAAAAGATGAAATTCATTGGAGGATATTAATTGCCTCGTATGCCATAGTAGTTCAGCTTAAGCAAAAACCTTTGAAAAGGTAATTTGTCAATTGCTTTTGCAAAATCTAATAGGATACCATCAACTTGGTCTTTTCCTGATTTCAGATTTTTTAAATACCCTGTATGGTGGAAATTAGTTGTGTCTAGCACAAACGTTTTGATCGAAAACCATGTTGGCTTGGAGTGAGAATCTTGTAGGAGTTAAGATGTTTGATAGAGGAGCTGAAGATAATATATTCTAACATTTTGCTTACAGCAAGGTTGCTAGTTTGCGGCTATATTACGGGGACCTTTCTTGTAGAGAGATGTTATCAGAGCCTCTCTCCAATCAGAGGGAACCGTTGAAGGAAGTTTGAAAAATTCTAGTGAGCATTAGGGCGATTTTTTCTGCTACCATGATCAAGATTCTAATTGGTGTGTTGTCAGGTCCAGGGACCTTGTGGGGTTTGATATTTTAAAAAGCTTGATGGCGCAGGGAGTAGAGATGGTGATCGACTCCATAGATGGGACGTTACAGTGGCCAATATCAGGGATGATCGAAAGGTTTTCTTTAGTGTAGACCGATTGAAATTCCTGATTTAGTATCTCAGCCTTACTGGTGCTACGACTTTGTAGGAAACCATCTTTGTTGAGCAGTGGTGAAATACCCAAGGTTTCTTGCCTATTGCTTTTGACATATGAGTAAAAACGCTTAGCGTTTAAAGTAAGGTCCTGGTTGACAGTGTCTTGGATGTAACCTTGGTGAGCTTTTCGCATCTCTCTTTGAGTGTTGGCTTTCAAGAATTTATACTTGCCCCAATCATCTATATTGTTATATGACTGGAGATAATCCTGTCTACTGATTGACCCACTTTGTCTTCATAAATCTCTATGTCTACGTGGAAACCGGTCTTAACCAGTCCACAAGTTAATATTGCATGAAAACCAGCTCAAACTAGTTTCAAGAAGTTAGTATTTTGACACTTCTGCAATATTACCCTCTAGAGAGATAAAGATAGCATGATGAGTGTTAAACTAGCATGTGCTGCATGAAATCGACATGATTTGCTGTTTCACCTCCCAACAGGTAAATAAAAGACTTTCATGAATTTTTACACCAGTTTTGTTTTGTTTTGTTTGCTTATTTATCTTTGTTTGAATAAACGAACTGTAAAAACAGTTCAATGATAACATTTTTTGTTATATGACTGGAGAGAATCCTGTCTCCTGATTGGCCCAATTTGTCTTCATAAATCTCTATGTCTACCTGGAAACTGGTCTAAACCGGTTCACAGGTTAATATTGCATGAAAACCAGCTCGAACTAGTTTCCAGAAGTTAATATTTTTGACACTTCTGCAATATTACCCTCTAGAGAGCTAAAAATAGCATGATGAGTGTGAAACTAGCATGTGCTGCATGAAATTGACATGATTTGCTGTTTCACCTCCCAACAGGTAAATTAAAGACTTTCTTGAATTATTACAACAGTTTTGTTTTGTTGTGTTTGCTTATTTACCTTTGTTTGAATAAACAAACTGTAAAAACAGTTTTATGATAACATTTTATATTCCTTATTAAGAAAATTAATATACATTTGAAAATGCAAAATACTAAATTATAATAGTTTAGTAAAAGTTGCTAAAACTTGTGAGAAAGTCCTTAGATGGCTTAGATAGAAGGTTGAACATGTCTTAAACAACAAAAATGAAAGTAGCAAAATTTTCATTCTTAAATGAAAAGTCATATAACAAAACAATTATTGACTTCAATTTCGGTATACATAAGGATTTATCTACCCTTAAAAGTGATATTCACCTCGGCCTGGCGGCCTCGGTGAATTATCACTTTTTCGGGTAGATAAATCCTTATGTCTACCTCATTCAAGTCAATAATTGTATAATATTCCCCACTAAGGGAATTATTATACATTTGAAAATGCAAAATACTACATTAAAATATTTTAATAACATGAGTTAAAACATGTGAGAAAGTCCTTAGATGTTGAACATGTCTTTAACAACAAAAGTGAAAGTAGCAAAATTTCATTCTTAAATGAAAAGTCATATAGCAAAACAGTTATTGACTTCAATTTCGATAGACATAAGGATTCATCTACCCTTAAAAGTGATCACTTTTTCGGGTAGATAAATCCTTATGTCTACCTCATTGAAGTCAATAATTGTATATTTTTTGAAAACTTTACCTTGAGATATGCTCTGGCTTTGCGGCAGCTAAGGCGATGAGTCTATGTGGAGATTAATATTATATTATTCTACAATATTCATTGTAAATTTGGATTTCTTCTTCTCTTTCTTTAATCTTTCTAGCGTTACCAAAAGAAGTCAACCCGTTGAGTAAAATTCTATAATTTGACGTTTCAAAATATAGATGTAGATGTGGTATAGTCCGACCAGTTAAGAGAGACTGTGCGGTTCTTAGCAAAGACACACCCTCGGACATTTCCATATAAAAATCGGTAAGACAGAGTGTATTTATTCACCCGTGAAACGCTTTACAGCTGTAATCCTGTATATATACCTGTTGTAGTTTTGAGCCCATTGTGAGAAAAAGGCATCTTGAATTAATTTGGATAACAAGAAGACTGACTAGTCTAGATAAATGCACTCTGACAATGTTTCGAAATTTTAACTATTCCAATTATAATACTGAATAAGAAAATATAATAATGGTCTGCATTGAAAAATTACTATAAATTGGTCAGCACACAAGATGATGGTTATTACATCGGCGTGTGGTGAAGGCTCCGACGAGCCTGAATGTACGCATGGACTCGCCAGGGCTTTCGCTTCTCGCATAAACAAAGTATGCAGGCTGAAGAAGACTCCGAACAACTTTTAGACAGTCATCTAGTCTCTCTGGACACGTCAGAATGAGCGATTATAAGAGGCTTTTTCGGATATGCGATAAGACCAAATCTCATATTTATATGCCCTTTTCTCATGATCCAGATACTTAACCCTTGTCCCGCTTAATTCTAATTGGTGATTTATTATTATTATATCAGGCTTAAAAATCAAACCAGTTTTGCCATACAGACAGAATTTGAAGAAAGTGCAAACCTACCCTCCCCCAAAACTGTCACAACATATCCATCCCGGAAAATGAAATGCAGCAGGTCCCCAGCAGCATACTAAAGATAAATGTTTACCTGGCATGCTAACGTATAGAGTTGGTCACCCTTGTCGTCTGCGCTTCAGTTGGTTGCACGAGAAAAGCGTACATAGGCTATTGCACCCGATTTACTGTAGACTAGTCTTATTTGACAGTGTATGACAGCGCTCTGTCTGACACGCCCAGTCTCTATTAGCTGGACGCACTATAGCTCAGTGGTTAGCGCACTTGCCTCTGGTGCTAGACGTCCCAGGTTCGATCCCCGCTCGTGGCGAGGAAAATTTCGGAGTCCCAACATGCTTTCTCTGGTGTCATTTGCAGCGATGACACTAGATAAGAACACCCTCCTTCTGATCGGGATGTTAACTGGATGTCCCCTATGCAGGGAAAGTCACCCCTTGTGCAGGTTAAAGAACCCTACGATAATTTAGATAATTTGTAGGCTTTCATCCTGCAAACCAGAATGTACAATTTACACCTGTCGATAATGCTCGAAAGCGAGTGCCAGGCAGTATAGAGAGAAAGAAAGAGAAAGATATTATGCCAAGATATTTTGCGGACTAAACGTTTTCCAAGGTTTGTTGGTGCAGTGTGGAGTCGTGATGCATTAGTTTGTGTGAATAATGCCGGATCTGAGTTATCTGTCAAAAGAGAAAATATGTGCAAAGCAAAGCGGGGCTGAAGGCCCCGCGTGCGAAGCACGTCTATAGATAACACATGCTGTATGTACAAGTTAACAATGTTCTATTTACTTGGCTAATGATCTTCAAAAAGTTCTCCAACATGGCGCCTCTCAGACCTCAGTCGTACCCAGCCTCGATGCCGATTTTGTCTTTCCCAAACTAGAGCTGAAACACAGGGTCCGATGCACAAAAAAAATCTCAAAGCCTCGAGAGTGGTTTGTTATCCATTAATTTCTTATTTAAATTCTTAAAAATATTTTTCTTAGATCAAAACATGCAATAAGAAGTTAATGGATGAAAGCTGATTTGCATTAGCAACGTGTATCAAAAAGCAAAATAATTTTTACCAGAACACACCGCCATTACTGTTACATTAGTTCTCAGATTCGCGAGTTTTCAGATCACTTTGAAATTCTTTCATCCGTTTCTAAATTTCTCCCAATTATTTCCATAGCCCAACAATCATTATTCAACATTAAACTAAAAGCAAACAAGCGATTTCCAACGTTCGGGAAAGAAAACAGTGAGTGACGTCATAACACACGTCACTGCCGCCCGTACAACGCCCAAGCAGTGTGTATTTCCCGCCGTTGTTTGTCGCACTCCCTTGAAGCCACAAGAAAGGAAGGATAGCTTCACAGTACGCCCACAGATATCCAAACTCAAAAATAGTAAGTGAGTATGATCAGGAAATACCACAATCACAAACTGCAGACAACCCTGTGGCACTGCGAGGAAGAGCCGCTCAACCATTACGAGACACCAGAAAGACAAATTAAGCAAAGCAACCAGCTCTCTCTTCCCCATCAAGATGATTGCAATAACGGACACAAAGCAACGTACAACAAAACATAGAACAATTACAGACTCCAACAATGGGAGTAACAATAAACAAAAAGTCAACAACAACAGAACCACCGCCTTAGAACGGATAGCAGCCTAAGCCACCAGGGGGCTTATATGCATTTTACTGGTACCAAATCTTCGCCCTAGATTCTGCTGTTGTTGAAGTACAAGAAATGTCCAGCTCGCTTCAAACAGAAAATCAAAAACACAATGTAAAATAATCAACCTTTTCATCCTCAGGGAGAATAGTGCCGGACTAGAAAGGATGCGTACAATTTTATCACAAAAGTAGGACCAGACACAAATGGGTCAACATCAAACATTGGACAAGCAAAAACAAAGTTCCCTTCTGCTTCAGCCAACTGATGGACTTAATGTATTTTACTGACCAAATTTTTGCCGCCCCCCCCACCCCCTTCCCCAGTCTTAAAACATATACATGAATACTTTTGTTTTTGACTTGATTCTTTACGCCCCAGTCAACAATTTTTCAGTTATATAAGGGCGGGTCTTCCTGGGTAGAACCAATACTAAGCAAGGATTTATGTGGTTTGGTCAAGGACACAACGCAGTGACGCTGGTGACGCTGGAACCTCAATCCCTCTGTCTCGGGTCAAGCACTCTAGCTACCATTGAATCACTGCGCTCCCTATTAACATGAATAACAGAACCCAGATAAACAAATACATGCACATATTAAAGCAAAATGCAATTGAAGTACAGAAACCAGTTCCCCTTTCTTAGTACGATGAAAAAACAGGGCAAAACACAAAACAAGGCCCAGAAGAGTTTTCAATCCAATATTGTATTAACATTAAAAGAAAACAACTCCGAATACATGTATGTGGTAAAATTTAGAAAATGTCTTTTCAAGTTTAGGATTTTACACAGCCGAGTATTGGTCAGAAATAAACATTTATTTATATTCGAGATTCAAGTCATTGAAATTATAACCAAATCGCGCAAAACTGCTCTGCTGCGAAACATATACGAGGGGGGTTCAATATGTAATGAAAACAGCCCAATATATCCCAAAGTTTTATAGTTACACACTTCATAATTACTTTTATTAAAATATCTGTTTCTTGGCTAAATAAATGTAAAATTGCAGTTGTCGAGCTACTTACCTAATTTACACAAGCCACGTTCAAGATAGGGTACTGAAGTACACTGCGATATGAAATAAAACAATATTTTCAAAAGCAGATAACTACATGAGCGAGTGATGTTTTCAGTCTGCTTCTTTGTGTGGTAAATATCCATATATTGGTGAGTAATACCTGCAATTTTTTTTGATATTACTTTATATTCTATGAAATACTGAGGCTGTCATTCTGGTTAAAATCCTCCTTGATGCTGCATTTTCTGGCATTCCAATGACAGAGTCGTTTTTGCGTGAACGAATACATAGCGAAAATTTATACGAAAATAATTGGTAACATTTTTTCTGGTCGCTTTGATGTTCATTTGCAAGTAATACAGCCGATTTTAAAATTTCCATATTTAATCTCACTCATAAAGTACCCACAAGTACGTCATTCGAAATAAGAAAATCACTTAAAAGAATGCCATCTCTGGCTTACACTGAAATTGATCATACCAAATACCGCGTTTCTTCGATGTTTGGATTTTTGATGCATTATTTGTACATTGTTACACGTATTTACATGTACACAATCTGGCTGGTTAACTTCAGAGGATAAAATTATAGAAAACGAAAATGTTATACCACTCAGATGAGATACCCCTAGATATTGGTTTCAGTTAACTGGTCTGCTGCCTATGCACTGTGTGTATTGAAACTTCGATGCAATCAAAATTGTCCTTTCCTGGTACAAAGCCACATTTCCGATTTTTAAGAACCGTACGTATTTTAGTGTTACTTCAATTGCTTTAAACGACGTCAACGTGAGAGGGGTAAACGTAATAAAACCGTTTGCACGAGAAATCGGTAGCGTTTAAAATTTCTACCGTTATAGCAGATAAAGCGGAAATGAGTCAAAAACTATGGATATGTGATTCATGCATGTTAAATGTTTGTTTAAGAAAATACAGCATGCCTTTCTACCTTTGTTAAAATGAGTCTTTACAATTCGGAGGAAAATATATGCAGTGTATATTAGTGTGCTTTTTAAAAAGTGTGTAACTTATTAAATTGGAAAAGATAAAATAATGCTTCATGCACTATTTTAACGGCGACGCTTTGATCTTTCGTTTGGCATATGGCATAAGATCCTAACGCGTTTGTGGATGGAGTTATGAATGGCTTTTCATTACATATTGAACCCCCCTCGTACACCTAAGAACGTGAGCCACCCATCAGACACCTGCCCAGACACCGTCAGCGGGCTGCAGTCCTCTGTACGTTCTCTATTGATAAATCTGAGTTTAAGCATGTGTAGAGTAAGGATTCCCAATTGTAACTTCCTTACACAGTAAGCTTATAAAAGCAGGCCACTTTTGCCCATAACAAGCAATCTATATGCCAGAGGCAGGGTCCGCACTACGCTGACATTACAACCATAATAAGCAAAACATCATTTTAGTGGCGTTTCACTGATTGACCATAAGTGACATTTGGTCACTCTGCCTCCCACTAACAGAAACTATCAAGTTGAGGTTATTGAGGAAGAGAGAGCTGGTTGCTGTTGATGGTTGCTGGTTGCTGTAGATTTTATGTTTCTGTTGTCGTTCTTTGTCTCTTCCTCACGGTGCTTTGGTTGTCTATAGTGCGTGATTGTTGCATTTCCTGGTTAAACTCACATACCTTTTCTTACATTAAAAGACAATCCTTTATGAGGTATATGTTCTTACACAGGACACATTTGTTTAAGAAAAAATATAAAGTAATCAAGGTCTAGAAATTAAAAAAATGTGTGTTCCAAGTTGCTTGACTGGTGCCTAATTTTTTATCCCCAACCCTAAATTTTAAGCACTTTTAAGGGATTTTTCAGTCCAGCCATATTGTTTCCCCCATTTCCCCATGTAAAAACGTTTACCAACATTAAAGTATTTCCTTACCTCTGGTCCTATTAAAAATAAATGTAACCTGAAACACACGTATTTGTTTTTTTTTTGCCTAATATAAAAGCAGGCCACTACCGAATCGTCTGCTGACACCATTTCAATGGTGTTTCACTGAGAGGTCGAATATGTTATTTGGCCAATCAGCCTGCCAATGTCATAAGCCATATTAGCCGTGACATGTGATTTCCAGAAATGTGGCATTTTGACATGAGTAGACACAGGCAAACCTGAGCAGCCTCCTTTTAAGCTAAGAAACTCCAAATGATGTTTGGTCAGTAGATTAACCCTCATAGAATATTCAAGCGACTAGCAAAGGCTATGATCAGACTGCGCGTTTGCGCAGGCTGATCTGAGGCTTTGCTGGTCGCACATACCACATTGTTGGAAATCCCATGCCGTGGCTCATATTGTCTTTTGTATTTCATGTTTCTGTTGTCATAAATCAGGAGTGTGAGGGTAGGATAGAAAAATCCGTCCCGAGGATCGCCGTTTGGCATCACGAGGCTTGCCGAGTGACGACAAACGGTGATCCGGAGGGACGGATTTTTCTATCCTACCATCACACGAATAATGGATTCTTTTTCTTGCACACCACTGTTTTTATTTATTTATTTTAAAATAAGCTTCCCTGAATACGCTAATGTGCAATTTCACATGATGACGTTACTTGACGTCCTGGGTAAGATAGCATGGGTAAGATAAGATTTTCTATCCCAGGGTAGAATCTCAGATATCCTTATCCGGTGTGCAAGAATAAAGCGTCTCTTGTTGCTAACTCTTAACACCTCTTCTTCCTGAAGCGTTGCTGTTTAGTCAGTCAGGACACTGTGTTTCTCAAAGAAGCTGTTGATTAGATTACTGTGGGCATGTTTTCCAACATTTACTAAAGATGAAGATGAAAAAGACGAGTTGTATTGTTATTGAAAATAGTGAGTATGATCAGGAAATACCACAATCACAAACCGCAGACAAGCCCATGGCACCGCAGGGATAAACCACTCAACCATCATGACACACCAGGAAGACAAATTAAGCAAAGCATCCAGCTCTCTCTTCCCCATCAAGATGATTGCAATACTAGGATGGACATAAAGTAACGTACAACAAAACATAGAACAATTACAGGCTCCCACAATGATAATAACAATAAACAAAAAGTCAACAACAACAGAAGCACTACATTAGATCGGACAGCAGCCTAAGCCACGTGGGGCTTAAATACATTTTACTGGTACCAAATCTTCGCCCTAGATTCTGCTGATGTTGAAGTACAATAAATGTTCAGCTCGCATGGAGGCCTTCTAACTAATGCTATGTATCATCCTGGAGAAACACTCTAATCAAATTAACACACCATGATGAAACAAAGAAAAGTGCTCATGACTCACAGATAGTCAAAGAAAACCTCAAGTTGAGCCACGGTGTTCCAGCTACAGATAAGCATACGGCACCAACCCACCGATTAAAGCTTTACGCCAGAGCCGTCACAGAGTCTGAGGCCTGACCCACCGTCGTTCAATTATAGAGGAAACCATAGCTATAAACCGTGATTGGGTTTAAAGCCAGGCATGCAGACTGTCGCATGACATTCAAGTTATGTCCAACCCTTATATAACGTTTTACAATCTTTTTGAATTGATCACATTAGATTTTCCAACAATTCGTTTGAATTTATAAACTAAATCACCATAAAATATAGGTTCTGATATGCCTTGCTGCAGAAGAGTTTTTAATCAAATGTTGTATTTAACAATTAACTCTGAGTGTCTGTGGTAGAATTCAAAAAAATGCTTTTCTAATTTTATGATATCTATAACCTTGTTTTAATAACTTAGCAGTTAAAAGTAAGCTTCTGTTGTTGAAGTCATCGACATTAGAACACACACTAGCAAAACGAATAAGCTGAGACATATATACACCATAGGAACAGGAGCGAGGAACATCTCCATCAAGAAATGGGAAATATACTATTTCAAAATTAAAATCATCCCCTTTGTCATAAATTTTAGAAGAACCTATGCCATTTGTTATTGACAAGTTCAAGTCCAAAAACGGAGCTTCAGTATCAGAAGAATTAGCCTTATTTAACTGAAGTTCAGTAGGATACATCTGACCTACCATTTGTTCAAAATAAGGATTATCAATATTAAGTAAGTCATCTAAATATCTGGAGGTGGAGTTAAAAGCTTCAATGATATCAGTTTGATTATTGTCTGACAGAGATGAGTAGTTGTGTTACAATTTTTTGCTCTTTACAAAGCAGTACGTACAGCGTTTTGGAGTTGCCTTTGTGCTTACCGATATCCGATATCTGCAGCTAGGCTTGAACCAGAAAATATTAAATTCTGCTATTTCCTATAACTTAACAAAATGCAAATATAAACAAATAAGTATTTTGTAGTGCCAGCAGTCCTTTGCGTAAAACTTAATTCATTTACCTGATTATCTTGTTAAGCTATGGGTTTCGCCATTTATCAGTAACCTCTCATATTTAATGCATTGTTGCACGTTGACCTGATAAACGTTGGCTATCTCACGGCATGTGCCTTTATCAGGTCATGATTATGTTACACTTTTTGAATGATGTCGCAAATGACGCCGAATCGACACAAAAGACGATTATTATGTCATAATCGCTAGCAATTGGTAAACTGGAAAATTGGTAAGCCTGCGATTCCACATGCATTCTCAAAGCCTTGCCTGGTAAACTTCATATCAAAAGACACTCACCTAGTATTCTCTATGTATCACTAACAGTCCAAGCACTAAATGCCTAACAAAATTAAGAGCGTTTACTGATGAAACATCAAAACTGACAATTGGGCAAATTGATCCCTATCTCTCACCACAGAAGTAAACTTTGCAACACAATCATCCTCAATTTCAGCAGAGAAAATTTCAGATTCTAGGAGGGCATTCCTATCCCTTATTGTTTTGGAAAGAGGCTGCCTTTTTAATTATCCGTGCAAGCTGTAGGGGTCTGAAATACCATTGAGTGGTGATTTCATCCACTCTGGGTCAAGAGGATGGGGATATCTGATAGTAAGCTGGCTTCACCTTTTAGACTTTTGTATAAAAGGGTGAGTCCATTAACTTTCCTCCGATTTTCTTGAGGAATTCCAAGAATGTCTGACACACACACAGTTTCATAATTGTAGCTCCCAGTTAAAAATCTGGCAGCACGCTTTTGCACACTTTCTAATTCCTCATGAAAAACAACATCTTGTGGGCCTAAACAGAACTGCCATACTCCAGGATTGGGCGCACCACCAGTCCTTTGAAAGCTGTCCCTTTTGCGTCTTGGGGACAAGGATATAAATTTCGCCTAAAGAAACCAAGTATTCTTTTAGCCTTTGTGCAAGTATTGCTAACGTGTATTCCATCTCAAATTCTCTGTAATTGTTACCTCCTGGTTTTGTTTGTCGACATTTTGAAGAATGGTAACCTCTAAAGTGAACTTAGCATTGATCTTGGCCTGGTTTTCTTGTTATGTGCAGCGTATTACATAAATAGCACGCTCCATGGTACAGCCAAAAAGTTACACACTAGAAATAACCAAGTGGATGCCAGCCCTTTTTATTTCTACCAAGCTTTTGATAAAGTCCTCATATGAGACCCCTGCACAAGCACAAACAACATATGGCGTGAGAAGCTAAACACCCATCAAGGCTTTCCTCAGCTATAGACAACAACAGAACCTGCTAGATTGTAACTGGGTGTTGACCTCCAGAAAACTCTATCTTGAAATACACACATAGACAGGATCTCCAAGTAGTCCAACAGCATGCTCAGGTTCTTAAAACACAACCTCAGGTCTTGTAGTGAGGACACAAAGCCAACGCCTACCTCAGCATGGTCCACTTGAATACTGCTCGTCTGTCTGGAGTTGGCACCAGAACGATCAGATTCAGAAATTAGAGATGATTCAGAGAAGTGCTGCCCAGTAAACAACAAACGGATACAGCAACACCAGTAGTGTGCCATCAATGCTCAAGCACTTCCAGTGGGAGTCTCTTGAATCCAGACATTCCAAAATTCTACTGACCCTTCTGTACAAAATTATCAACGACTTGACAGACATACCAGCAGATTAGTACTTAATCAAGGGAACATCCAGGACAAGATCTGGACACACAAAGACGTACAGACAGTACCATACATCCACAGTTTCCTTTAAATAATTTTATTCAGTCCCCCCACCCCGGACTATCTCATTGTGGAATTCTCTTGAAATAGACATAGAAGATCTATATTGTGTGGAATACATTAAACATATTATAACATAAGCCCTGTAGGGCTTTTACGTCAACAAACAAAGAATAATAACAAGCATAAAATATATCAAAGAGAATGCGACATATACATTGTAAGACTTCGAGTAAATAAACTTTGAGGAAGAAAACCTAAAATATTTAAGGATATATCTATTTAAATGTTTAAGGGTAAGTACTGACTAAAAATTGATGCTAAGAAATAAAGAAAAAGGATGGTATATGCGAATAGCACTCAATGGTAGCTTAAAATCTTCTCTTAAGAATATAATCAAGGAAAGAAAACAGTGCAGCATATTTATGTTGCAAAGTAATCTCATCCCTTAGTAAACAGGCAGGTACCCTAAAAACGAAAGGTGAAAAAAACAAGACTTGACCATTACGAGACACCAGAAAGACAAATTAAGCAAAGCAACCAGCTCTCTCTTCCCCATCAAGATGATTGCAATAACGGACACAAAGCAACGTACAACAAAACATAGAACAATTACAGACTCCAACAATGGGAGTAACAATAAACAAAAAGTCAACAACAACAGAACCACCGCCTTAGAACGGATAGCAGCCTAAGCCACCAGGGGGCTTATATGCATTTTACTGGTACCAAATCTTCGCCCTAGATTCTGCTGTTGTTGAAGTACAAGAAATGTCCAGCTCGCTTCAAACAGAAAATCAAAAACACAATGTAAAATAATCAACCTTTTCTTCCTCAGGGAGAATAGTGCCGGACTAGAAAGGATGCGTACAATTTTATCACAAAAGTAGGACCAAACACAAATGGGTCAACATCAAACATTGGACAAGCAAAAACAAAGTTCCCTTCTGCTTCAGCCAACTGATGGACTTAATGTATTTTACTGACCAAATTTTTGCCGCCCCCCACCCCCTCCCCCAATCTTAAAACATATACATGAATACTTTTGTTTTTGACTTGATTCTTTACGCCCCAGACAACAATTTTTCAGTTATGTCAGGGCGGGTCTTCCTGGGTAGAACCAATACTAAGCAAGGATTTATGTGGTTTGGTCAAGGACACAACGCAGTGACGCTGGTGACGCTGGAACCTCAATCCCTCTGTCTCGGGTCAAGCACTCTAGCTACCATTGAATCACTGCGCTCCCTATTAACATGAATAACAGAACCCAGATAAACAAATACATGCACATATTAAAGCAAAATGCAATTGAAGTACAGAAACCAGTTCCCCTTTCTAAGTACGATGAAAAAACAGGGCAAAACACAAAACAAGGCCCAGAAGAGTTTTCAATCCAATATTGTATTAACATTAAAAGAAAACAACTCCGAATACATGTATGTGGTAAAATTTAGAAAATGCCTTTTCAAGTTTAGGATTTTACACAGCCGAGTATTGGTCAGAAATAAACATTTATTTATATTCGAGATTCAAGTCATTGAAATTATAACCAAATCGCGCAAAACTGCTTTGCTGCGAAACATATACACCTAAGAACGTGAGCCACCCATCAGACACCTGCCCAGACACCGTCAGCGGGCTGCAGTCCTCTGTACGTTCTCTATTGATAAATCTGAGTTTAAGCATGTGTAGAGTTAGGATTCCCAATTGTAACTTCCTTACACAGTAAGCTTATAAAAGCAGGCCACTTTTGCCCATAACAAGCAATCTATATGCCAGAGGCAGGGTCCGCACTACGCTGACATTACAACCATAATAAGCAAAACATCATTTTAGTGGCGTTTCACTGATTGACCATAAGTGACATTTGGTCACTCTGCCTCCCACTAACAGAAACTATCAAGTTGGGGCTATTGAGGAAGAGAGAGCTGGTTGCTGTTGATGGTTGCTGGTTGCTGTAGATGTTATGTTTCTGTTGTCGTTCTTTGTCTCTTCCTCACGGTGCTTTGGTTGTCTGTAGTGCGTGATTGTTGCATTTCCTGGTTAAACTCACATACTTTTTCTTAAATTAAAAGACAATCCTTTATAAGGTATATGTTCTTACACAGGACACATTTGTTTAAGAAAAAATATAAAGTAATCAGGGTCTGGAAATTAAAAAATGTGTGTTCCAAGTTGCTTGACTGGTGCCTAATTTTTTGTCCCCAACCCTAAATTTTAAGCACTTTTAAGGGATATTTCAGTCCAGCCATATTGTTTCCCCCATTTCCCCATGTAAAAACGTTTACCAACATTAAAGTATTTCCTTACCTCTGGTCCTATTAAAAATAAATGTAACCTGAAACACACGTATTTGGTTTTTTTTTGCCTAATATAAAAGCAGGCCACTACCGAATCGTCTGCTGACACCATTTCAATGGTGTTTCACTGAGAGGTCGAATATGTTATTTGGCCAATCAGCCTGCCAATGTCATAAGCCATATTAGCCGTGACATGTGATTTCCAGAAATGTGGCATTTTGACATGAGTAGACACAGGCAAACCTGAGCAGCCTCCTTTTAAGCTAAGAAACTCCAAATGATGTTTGGTCAGTAGATTAACCCTCATAGAATATTCAAGCGACTAGCAAAGGCTATGATCAGACTGCGCGTTTGCGCAGGCTGATCTGAGGCTTTGCTGGTCGCACATACCACATTGTTGGAAATGCCGTGCCTCATATTGTCTTTTGTATTTCATGTTTCTGTTGTCATTCTATGTCATTTCCTCACGATGCCATATGGGTTGACCTGTATATAGGGTGTAATTGTTTCATTTCCTGGCTATACTCACCTTTTCTTGCATTATAAGATAGTCTGTTCATAGACATGGTAAAAGTGCTTGAGAAAAGGCAAACAGAATACCACACATATCTAGTAAATACTTTATTAAAATAAGGAAGAGTCACTAACTACGATACCCTATCGTAGTTGCTGGTTCATTTCAATTTCGACCATTATGCCAGGTAGTGCTTATTTTGTAAATTTGACAAAAATCTTTTGGCTGTGTTTCTGACTAAATGAGGAGACCCTAAACTCTTCTATAGCCTTGGCATTGATTACTGAAAAAAAGACTGTTCCGACGTGGAATATAGTCATAGACATAGAAGTTTTATTTTGCGTCGAATATTGTACAACATGTAACATAAGCCCAGTAGGGCTTTTACTTCGACAAACAAGAATAAACAAACATTTTTAAAATAACGAGTATCACAGCATGCACATATATAAAACAATATTATAAGAGACAAAGCACAATGTACAAAATATATCACAGCATGCAGAAAGCAATTAAGATATAAGAAGGTAAAAATGTATGTACCAATAGAGAACATCAGCAGGGGGATTGATGAATCATCGACCCTACTGCTGACGAGAACTATTGGACACTGCACTATATCTGGGGAAAATTTTGGTTGATGAGATTCAGAGTTATTAGACATTTAGATTGCAGTGAGCAGACACCCAAAGAAACACAGCCTATGCAACAAAGCGAAAGAAAGCGAAAAAGCAGGGGTCGACAAGCGAAAGCTTGTAAGCAAAGGGAGTGCAAAGGAGTTAAAACATAACTGCAGAAGCAAAGCAAAGCCTTTATTTAACATGAAGGACATCCGCAAATGTCACCATCCCTTGCATGTATAGTACAGGGTAAAACACAATTTTCAGGGCACCTCTTTATGTCTGGTATCTACAGTGTTCGGCACTGTGTGATGACCTGGAGAGTGTGACTTTCGAAATGTGAGCAGCGGTCAAGTACTTTTTTTCATCAGACACAGTACAACAATAAATCTTGTGAAAGAGCAGCAAAACGGGTCCATCACTAAGGACCACAAGGGAGGAGTTTAGGGCACTCCTCATTTAGTCAAAAACACAGCTAAAAGTTGTTGCTGTTTTTCTTTCCCCTCAAAATTTCAAAATTCGCACTCCTGGTATAATGTTAAAAATTGAGCGAGCCAGTACCAATAGATAAAGAGATGGTCACTCAAGCTCACCCAGCATGTCGCTGAAACTGGTGAAGTCCTAATTGTCTTTCGCCATCTCCCGCGGGTCAAGCGGGCTGTCGGCCTTTGAATTTTCTCAATCAAGGAAGATAAGTGAGTATTGTAAAGAATGTACTTTACAATCGTCAGTGACCTATATAGGCCACTGATCCCCTGGACTGATCCGATTAAGTTTTACATACCAATTTAACCCTGATCCACTGGTGCGTACTGAATTACGTGCACGCATAATCATTGTGAATGGATATGCTTGATTGCTTTGCACGATTTAGGTAGCGCCTAAGTTCATATTAGGGGTGTGGGGAATTCATTGCTTTGTTTAAAAAAAACTCTTTTCGCGAAAAGAAGTTCTTTATACACGTTAGGGTCGCCGCATATTGACTTCCTCTCGGTGTTTAGCTAAACCTGTAATAAGCTTATATCATGGAAAATAATAATAGAAATAAACAAAAAACATACAAAAGATTACTTTATATATTGAGCAAAAAATTTATTTTGGGTATTATACTTCTTAAATAGACTGAATGTGAAAGTTTCTCCCGATATTTATTTCATTTTCTTTTACATTTCTAAACGATGTTAGCGACTCAAGATGGGAGACGAAGCTGAGAAAAATTTACGCAAACAGATCAAGTTTTTAACAGGTGTGTAGGCTGAGAGGGACAGAAAATGACTACTCTGATTTAAAAAAAAGAAAGAAACAAAAGTTCCCCAATTCGAAACAGAGAAATAACTTCTGAAGTAATTCCAAGGGGAAATATTGTGGGTCCGCCAGGATTCGAACCCAGAACTTCTTCGTGACAGTCGACCACTTTAACCAAGTTGCTAAAGAGGATAGCGGGTCAAGTCGGCCCCTGAGTCAACTCGGCCCTGGGTCAACTCGGCCCGGTGTATTTTCAGAGCGTTCAGTTACGTACATGGTTTGTTTTGTACATTTATAATCTTTCAGGACTTGCCATTTGATTTAAGTTATAATGGCTGCCTTGAACCACAGGAGCTTGAAGTTCGGTCCTTATATAACATATATAGCCTCAAAACCAAAAGCTCACGGTGTCGTAGTAATGACCAGGAGTGAAACTAAGCTCTCGGTAGCCATTCCGGCTCCAGTTTCCGGTCAATCGGCAGTGAATGTTGCGAGGGCAACGTCAAAGAGTTCGATAACTTTTCTTCTACCTTATGATCAAGATGGCGACGTTAAGACAAAACAGGACAATGTCTCAAATATACTCTAAGTCGCTATAGTACCGGGAAACCTATTTGTTAGGGCATAAACAATGAGACAATGACGTTTTCGTCTACGGAATAAGCCCCAAGACGCTATGACTTGACGTTAAGCTTTGTACGCCAAATCGTGCACGACGTCAACGTCACACGATCTTTGAAAAAAAACGGTTTCAGTTTTGAATTTCCGCAAAGTTTATGAAAAACAGAACTTTTCGTGATAAGTAAATGTAAGGGTTTGATTTATTTAATATTTTGAACACATTTCACTGATTGTTTCATTTTTTGGTTGAAGATTTGTAAGTTTTTAAATGTATTTTCTCCAAGTGTGACGAAGGCTCGGATTCACTGCGTCAAACCGGATACTGGAGCCGGAATGGCTACCGTTACTTTTTTCTTATTTTCAAACGCTCATTATTTTGACTCAGCGATATGTCAGAAAAAGTTATCCATGCCTCGCATGACCTGTTGACATAGTTTTTATGGTTAGATGTTCAGTTTTCGCCAAAACCTCCTGGTAACGGCGATTCAAAGGCGCCTGAAATTTAGTTTCACTCCTGGTCATTACTACGTAATGACATTGTGAGTTTTTGTTTTTGAGGCTATAGGGGTGATTTAAGGATCGAACTTCAAGCTCCTGTGCTTGAACCTAATGAAAGTTTTCACACGTTTTCAATCACTGACTTCCCATATCTTGTAGACTTTTTCTGGCCATTGAATTAGTAATTTAACGGGTCCTAGCACAGGGCCATCGCCGCGTATTTGAAAGTGGTCCGGCGGAGGAAATCATCGAGTGCCGACGGCAGGGGGTTAGGGGGTCTCCCCGAGAAAATTTTGAATTTTAAGTGCTTCTATGTGCGTTTTTAATGTGTTTTTTATGCGTTTGGGACCAGATTTCAGTCACGATTTTTTGCTATAAAGATATTTCTTGGCGCGTGAGAAAACCGAATGCTAAACAAAATCGTTTTCAGATAGTCACGATTTTTTTTCTTCAGCATATTTCTTAGACATTATGTCACCTATGTTCCCACAGGTTTTGGCAAAGTACTTTAAGCACTGATCCTTGGTTGTCATGGGCGGATCCAGAGAGGGGACAGGGGGTCCGGACCCCCTGAAAAATCACAAAAATTAGGGTTTCTAAGCAATACTGGTCCAGATCTCCTGAAAATTACAAAGCTACCAAGCCAGCATTCAATGTTGGGCCATTATCGCCCGCCAGCCTCTGACATAACTTTCTGGATCCGCGCATGGTTGTACTTTAAAGAGTTGTATTTTCGAAAAGACATACGTAAGCGTCTTTTCAATTAGTACACCCGTTACTTTTAGGATGCAGACGACTTCATCTAGATTTTTGCTGCACAACTTTCCTTGATGAGTTCCCTTGTCGATAGGCATACAACGTGGGATATTACGATGAAGCCAGGGCCTACTGTCGAACTACGATGGCTAAACCCTTCTCTGTTCATGCTTCTTAAAGTCGAATGAACGTTGGGGTAACCGAAAAGTCTTGGGCTGAATTGGAACAGGCTGAACTTGTATATCCGTAACGGAATGAATTGTAACAACACATGCCCACGATGCTCGTAACGTTTAAACATACTTAGTCGCTCGACATGTTATTTAGAAGAAGAAAAAATGTCAATTTGATGGAAATGAAACTGGCGCATAGAAATTATCTGGGCCTCAATGCGAAAAGACCTGTCTTCGGGGTTTACGACCATGCAAGACTCAAACCAACCTGCTCAGTTACAGGGAGTACATGTAGCTAGACAGCTGAAATTTTGCGTGTAGCAAGTTTATCAATTATACTTTCAATAGGGCGAACAACAAAGGCACTGATCAGACTGCGCGGATGTGTAGGCTGGTCTGCGCCTTTAATCTTCGAACGCAACTTCGTCAGGTTTTCTCTCGACACGGCCCATAAGTATGATAATTGCATTGTTTTTCAATGTTTTCACACCTTGGCTAGGTGGTCTATTGATGACACGCGCAACGAGCGTTATTGATGATTGCATCAATAAATTGAAAATCAGAGGTAAGCACAAAGAAAAATGAGCCAAAACGAGAAAAAAGGGACACGGCGGAAAGCATACTCGTCTTAAAAAGTGGTCCGGCGCTCACCGTCCTGCCGGACCGGCGACGACGGCCTTGTAGCACAAATGGATAATATATATGATCCATTATAAACTGGTACCGCTGATTTTTTCTCTTTTTGCTTAAAAAGAAAATAAGAATAAACAACTCAAAAATGTATTTTTTGTCCGTCTCTCTTTCCGTAGTGAAGTCTGACCCGTTGGTTGAAACAAGTTTGACAGACCAACAATATAGATAGAACCAATCATTATTCCCTCAAACTTTTGCTGGCATCCCTTATGAAAAAGTAGACAAAATATGACCAGGCCGATATATTACCGGGCCGACTTGACCCAAGGCCGAGTTGACCCGCATTCCTAAAGATTTAACCCAACAGCAAGGCTGTTAGAATTGGCACTCTCGCTACACTCTTCCCCCTTTATTTCCTTAAGAGCTGGGCATCAACCACAACATAGTATAGCCTGCTACCACTCCAAGACGCCGACTCGAGCGCTACCGAATTAGAAGTTTGGACAGAAAATTCCAACCCCGGTATTTACCGGTAATTTTTGGCGTTGCAAATAAGGCTCAAGTGGCAAATAATGACAAATATATCGTTTTTGCTGTGAAATAAAAAATCGCGAAAATTTGGCTCTGTGAAAATATTCCGTTTTAGGTACATCATTGTTTGGAAATAACCTGTGACCCCTCAATATATAATTGTCCATCACAAGTTTATTGTATCAAACAAGAAGAATCCATTAGTACATAAAGGGTGAAGGTCTTTTGTTTCTGTTTTCAGATCTAATTAAGAATGCTGACAGCAAGCAAGGGGTTGTTGATGAACACACTAGCCACGGACACCAAACGACTAGTCAAACTCAAAGAGCAACTGCATATACAGCAAGGAGATATTCAAATAAGCCATACAGAGGTATGACACTCATCTTCAGTTCTTTAGGTAAGAGTCATCATATGATAGTTTTTTTATTAACGTGCAGGTACAGGGTCATCACCCACAGTGGGCCCCCTTCCAGGTAACTGGTTAGCTGCGTATCAAAGAAATATTTTTTTTATTTCTCAGTGGTTCTTTTGAGTACCCACAACATATGTTTTGGATGAGAAATAAAGCAAATATTTTCCAATACACACTCTTATCTGGAGGCCTGATAAAACATAACATCATGTATTAAAAACGATAAACCACTAGTGTTTTTCACATTTTGTAATGTTATGCATTGATGCCCATAACAATGTTGCATATACATGTATTACTAAGCACTTTCAAGCCAAAGAAGTATAGTAAACTATCTTATCGCATGTTGTCATGTCTGAATGTATTCTTTCATGGTCCTGTATTATTGAATTTATTAATCTAGTTGCAAGCCATGCATTTTATCTCTTTTCCCCAACTTGTTTAATAAATTCAATAAAACACTAGTGTTCATGTTAGATCCTCTATGTATTAAAATCTACTAGTGTTTTACATATTTTGTTATGTAATGACTTCAATAACAACTTTGCTTTTATGATGACAAAATCTTAACTTGTTCACGACAAAAATGCAATTTTAAAGTTAATTTAATCTTATATGATAAATAGAATCTAATATTTGTGCTCCTGTATTAATGAATTTATTAAACTGGCAAAAAAGTGATAAAATGTGAGGCTTGTCTCACATTTTATTGCTTTTCCTCAACTCATTTAATAAATTCAATAATACACAAACACTCATGTAAGATCGTTTATTTACAATTGTATGTATTATTTTCCAGGTGCGGGAAGGTCTTTCAACACAGCTTATTCTGCTTATGGCAATCACAGTATCTCAGCTTTTTCAAATCAGCAGAATTCTGGCAGAGCAGTTAACCACTTTCACCCTGCAAGAAAAGCGACACATTCATACATAAAATCTGAAAAAAATGATTTAAATCCTGCCCTGTCAACAAAGTATAGTTGGAGAAAGGTAGATGTGGCCCCTAAACTACATGAAATCAATTCAAATAAACCTTATCCCGTGGCCACAAAGTCTGATCAAAATGTCCTCTCTTCAGTGGAGAGTCATTATACTGGTTTAAGGAGGGAGAACACAGAACCACAGGGAATTGGCAAGGACAAGTTGACAAGTAATATAGGAACAACCTCAGAAACTTCGTTGCTATCTAATACAGTGCTAAACAATCTACAGTCTTTGTCTAGATCACCTAGCGTACCATCTGTAATTACATTAAAGTCAGAACCAGTCGCTGAAGCTTCAGTAGAAGGTGCTAATAAAGGTGTTAATAATTCTGCAGTTTCAAAACAAAAAGAGATTGAACATGAAACAGGGATTATAGATAAAAGCACACAGTTGTATGTACCACAGAGTTCCATGGAGCAAAATAAAGCAATCAATGTATCTGCTTCATCAGTTTCAACCTCAATGTTTAACCCTATAGCACTCAGGAGGGCCAAAACTCAATTGAGTTTTGGCCCTTCTGAGTGCAAAAGGGTTAACATGGATGCAAAGCTTAAGGCTTTGTCAAGCAATTTGAAGGATGAACTAAAAAAGACAGAAGAGCAGATTCATTTCCTTAAACAAAACTTAACAGAACAAAAATCATTGATGACCTTGAAAAAAAATCTCACTGAGCCAAGCAACTTGCTTTCAGAGAAACGAAAAAGATACAAACCAACTGATAATTTGGCCAATCTTCAAACTGTGGAAAAGCAACCGTCAGACACAAGCCAAGTAAAACAGCTGCTGACTAAATCGCCAGAAAAATCAAATGCCATTGAAGCTGGTACACATACTACAGTTCCTGATAGTGTTTATATTTCAAGATCACCTTATAAACTTGTTAAATGTCAGTCAAGTCCACAAAAGGTGTTTTCTAATAATACATCAGAACTTACTAGCAGTACTAAGAATACAACACAAGCGAATGTTCTCCAAACAAAATTGAAGTTTGAAGCTACTGTGACAGAACACCTTGGAAAAGATCAATCAAGTAAGGTATTGAATGAGGATTTAAATGGTACATCTGTATTTAAGAAAACTAAATATTCTTTGAGAAGGATCCAATCAGCTCCAGCTGGGAAGATGAAAAAGACACCATCTAAATTTGTGAGGGTATCGAAGTATTCCATCAGGAAAGTAAGGAGATCTTTGTCTAACAAAAGTAATGAAGACCTAAATGAAAATACTGGACAGAAACTACTGAGTAATAGAAGTCGTAATCAATATGCTTCTAGATTTGTTAAGAGTAAATACAAGAGCAGTGCTTGGCATAAGAGACAATACAGTACTACATTCAATAGATATCCTTACCACACAAAACATCCTAAATGGAACACTAATTATTTACAGAGCAGAAGAGGCAGACCATTTTACACCAGTCCAAAATTACATCCAAAGGTGCATTGGAACAATCTAGCAGGTCACAGATACAGTCAAAAATTGTCTCTGCCTTATCAACAGAATTATAAAGGTTAGTATTTTTGGGAATGAAGTAAGCCAACTTGCATGAAAATGAATAAATACAGTGTGTACAAAAAGAAACGCAAACTGTACATAATATTTGATAAGTAGAGCCATTTCAAAGATAAGCATTTCAAACTTGCATGATACTTAGATTAACCTCTCACCTATAATAAGCGTGAATTTCAAATCTTATCATGCAATATAACATCATTTGTTCTGGCGACTTGCAAGGGTACCCATGAAAGAAAAAGTCGCAAACACAATATGTAATGAAAACTTGTTTCCTTTGATTTACAGACTCCCTATGCCCTCACACATTTGAAACCACATTTTATCATTTCTAAATTGTTCCTCTGATATCATAACATATTTGAGAGTCACATTATTTGATAATTCACCAAAAGCATTGTAGAGAAGATTACCAATGAATGGCCAATCTGGCATACTGACAAAAGTGTTGCCTTTTTACACAAAATTTTGTCAGTATGCCAGGTTGGCCATTCTTTGGCTATCTTCTTTTCAATGCATTTGGCAAACTTCACGAACCAAACAATGTGACTCGCAAAATGTATTTGGATTTCAGAGGAACAATGGGAAAATGATAAAATATCGTTCCAAATGAGTTAAAACATAGGAAGTCTGTAAATCAAAGGAATCAAGAAAGTTTTCATTACATATTGTGTTTGCGACTTTTTCTTTCATGGGTACCCTTGCAAGTCATCAGTAAATATAATGTTGCAGTGCCTGAAAAGATATGGAAATCAAGCTACTGAAAGGTGACAGTTTAATCTAAGTATCCTGCAAGTTTGAAAGGCATTGCTCTAGTTATCAAACATTAGGTACTGTTTGCGTTTCTTTTTGTACACACTGTATCTGATATTTTGAATCTGATCATTATGTATTATATAAGGTAAATGCTCTAAATTTTCGAACACTATTTGCCTGCAAAAATGGTCTAGACAAACAGGTCTTTCCTGTTTGCTATTCTGACAAGTATTTTTTTAATCACAGCCCTTAAAACCAACTTTTTATTTAAGAACTGAAAGATAAAAGTGTTTGAAATTTTAAAGCATTTACTGTATTTACAGTACAACTTCAGGCAAACCCCCACAATCTTATTTTGTTAAGTCTAAAAAATGAATGTTTTTGACTTATTGGAGTGTAACATTTTAATCCTTAAAATGCATGCAAAAAATGTATCTGAATATATATGTTGTCTGCTGAAGTCGTCTACTGCATATATTTGCTTACATCATTGACTTATGTCTGATCTGGGCCTACAATGTTTGTCGTAATTTCTTCTACAATATTTCAACTGATGACAAAAGCATACAACTTTTATTGTGATTGGTGCTTTAAAGGTTAATAAAAGAAAAAATCCCCCCCCCCCCCCCCCACAAAACTGAATTAATGTTTTATCATTACAGCACTAGACAAATTTCTAATTTCCTAATCCCCACAGACCCTCATCAATATTGGACTGTTTGCTTAGATAATAACAATTATTATGCAATAAAACAAAGAAATGCGAAGCTCGATATTCGTGACCCATTGGATATATAATCAATCAGCCAAACTATATTG
This sequence comes from Loripinus fragilis, assembly GCA_964019695.1. Lineage (NCBI taxonomy): Eukaryota > Metazoa > Mollusca > Bivalvia > Lucinida > Lucinidae > Loripinus > Loripinus fragilis. Next base: position 47,970,402 of record OZ026523.1, on the reverse strand, counting down.
TACCAAACTAGATGGAAGATTCCACCAGTCAAGAGATGTTAATAATAATTTGCACAAGATTTTTTTTTTTTTTCAGATCCTCGATTCAATTTCCCAGTGTATTGTGGTCCTTCTCAACGTTTTGGTTGGAGGAACGGTTTCCAACAAATGAGAACTGACTATAGAATGAGGTTGAAAAGATTGCAAAATCTGAAGAGGGCAGTTCCATTCAATCCTAGGTGAGTGTTGATGTTATTCTCTTGAAATTGGATGCTTGAATTGATTGCCTTATTTTGCTATATCAACGGGAATTCTCTTTTTAGCTCGCCTGAGCCGAAGGCTCCGAGGTGTGCTATCAGTATACCAATGACTCCGGCGTCCGTCCGTCAGTCAACTTTTTCAAAAATCTTCTCGTCTGAAACCACTGGGCCAATTGAACTCAAATTTCATATGGAGACTCCTAAGGAAGGGGGAACAAAAGTTTGTTCAAATGATCCTTGTCACATGACCAAGATGGCCGCCATGCCCATATATGGTAAAAACCTTTAAAAATCTTCTTCTCCAGAACCAGAAGACCGGTGACCTTGGGACTTGTTATATAGCATAGGGGATGTTGGGCTTATCAAATTTGTTCAAATGATGATCCTGCGTTGACCTTCCTATTTAACGTCAAGGTCAAATTTGCTTCCAAATGCATTAAAATGGGGAAATTTTTGAAAAGTTGATTTTTTGAAAACTATTGAAGCCAACGTTATTATTCTCACTTGATATGTTTAATCTAATGTGACAATGGCTATAAATAAGTTCAAAAGGTCAAGGTTGACCTTTGACCTTTCTGCCAAGGCCGCTCATATTGGAGTCCCATCAATATATTAAAACATAGTTTCCTCAGAAACATTGGGCCAATTGAACTCAAATTTCATATGAAGACTCCTTACAATAAGTTGTCAAAGATTTATGCAAATTGTTTTGGTCACATGACCAAGATGGCTGACATGCCCATATATGGTAAAAAACCTTTAAAAATCTTCTACTCCAGAACCAGAAGGCTGATGACCTCGGGACTTGGTATGTAACATTTGGGATGTAGGGCCTACCAAGTTTGTTCAAATGATGATCCTAGGTTGACCTTGACCTACTTAACATGAAGGTCAAATTTGCTTCCTAATGCATTTAAATTGGATTTTTTGAAAAGTTGATTTTTTAATACTGTTGAAGCCAAAGTCATTGTTCTCACTTGATATGTTAATAGGCAATTCCAAAGGTTGACCTTTGACCTTTCAGCCAAGGTCACTCATATTGGAGGCCCATCAATATATTAAAGCATAGTTTACTCAGAAACCATTTAGCCAATTGAACTCGAATTTCATATGGAGACTCCTTAAGTTGAGTGGAGTAAATTTGAACTAAATGTTAATGGTCACATCACCAAGATGGCAGCCATGCCCATATAAGGTAAAAACCCTTTAAATATCTTCTACTCTGGAACCAAAAGGCCAATGACCTTGGGACTTGGTATATAGCATTGGGGATGTGGGCCCTTCCAGGTTTGCACAAATGATGAATTTGGGTTGACCTTGTTCTATAATTGTTTAAGCCAAAATCATATTATATTCGAGAAATGTTTAACCTTATGGTTTTGTATAAGTACCAAATGTCAAGCTGATTTGTGACCTTTTATCCAATGCCACTCATTTTGACTGCCACATACCTACCTAAACATTGGTTTCTCAGAAATCACTGGACTGTTTGATGGAGTATTCATTAGATTGTTTTAAGTCACATTACCAAAATGGCTGCAACTTCCATATATGGTAAAACAAAATATGTTTTATTATACGCTGTAGTTGACCTTGATCTATTTTAACATTATTAAAGAGGTCAAGTAAGCACCTCAGGACCTTCGGGTCCTCTAGTTTTTTATTATATCAACAGGAATTCTCTTTTCATTATACAGTGCAGTCCCTTTATAACGTTTGTTTTGGCTCCATAGGAATTAACAGGGTTATAAGTGAATTGTAAATTAAAGGGACAATTTTACAAAGGGATTGTAGCACGCTTAGGGATGTCTGTTACAACGCAAGGTGGTTCTGGACGACAGTGCGTTACAGGTCCCGGACGAAATTTTCCTAAATACAGGTTTGTGTTATTGAATGTGTATCGTTTTTGGGAGACTTAAGACACAATAAACCTCAAGCATCTTATTTTGTCTTTGTATATTTGTCCGCGACACATATCTGAACTTATTCAATCCTGTAGAGCATGGTTACTATATCTAGTTAACACGTATATGATACATTATTATTCTTGAAGCTGTATTTTACTACTACACATGTCCTCATATCCTTATTTAGTACTTTCACATTCGTTTTCTTTGAACATTTTATGACTTGGTGTTATTAGACATTGCATTGTCCATCACATAGACCAAGAAAGATTTTTCTTATGAACCCGCTTAGTTTAGACGAACGCGTTTTTAAAATCAAAACGAATGTACTGCAGTCATTTTTCCATGTTACAGATGTGTAACGACTGCAAATATTTTGTTACAGGTTATTGTCGACAGCGTAGCAGGTGGAGACGACAGTGATGGATTTATTAAATATTTATTACACTGAAGAATCTTCTGTTTTGACTGAGGGTGAAATGTCAATTACCCTGTATGCGAATAGGAATATGGCGGATACTCAGATAATGTACTGTTATTTCGAGCGGAACACGACTTGACATCGTGACCTTGTGCTTAGCGGGTCAGACTTTGGAACCAGAGGACCAGGGTCGATTCCAGGGTGGGCACTTATAACAAATCGTTTTGTTTGTTTTTCTTTTGCTTTTTCCTCTTGTAATGCAAAATTACTTCATACAAGAAATATGGAATTATATATTAAAATGACAAAATTACACTCCTTAACGTTTTATATTGAATTATCCTCGAAATAGTGGGGATTGGGATAACTTTAGCCCTCATGCAAGATAATTAGTCTGGTGACCCCCAATTTTTTTTCTAAAATGTCAAATGATAGTCCATGAATAAGATTTTTATGTCAGATTTTTTATATATAATTTACTCTAAAAATCGAAATCCTTTTGTGAGGGAATAACCAAAATATATCATGCAGTACTTTGACATGGCTTGGGAAAACAAATACATTTTTACATTTTCCAGAAAGCTTGAGGTCATGCGCAATGATTAGAATTAAAATTAAGAAGCTGGATGGCGATTACAAATATTTTAGCTTAATATTAAGGACTTGGATTTGTTTCAGAAAATCTGTAAAATGCTGAAAACTTCCATGTGATATTATGAAAAATTGAGTCTAGTGACATATCCTTTGTATTACATAAATTGACAGTCCATACATAAAACAAACTGTATGCGAACAATTAAAAAGATTTTAATGTGGGAAGTATTACCCGCAATTGCCCTCAATAAGCTCCAGGTATGACAAAGTGTATACATGGTCGAATAAAATAATGTTTTAAGCTCACGGAAGTTGAAGGCTCCGAAGGTAGCTAACAGTATACAAATGACTCCAGCCTCCATCCGTCTGTCTGTTCGTCAATATTTTCAAACATCTTCTTTGAAACCACACTGTCAATCGAATTTCATTAGAGACTCCATAGGATGGAGGGACGAAAGTTATTCAAATGATCTTAAAATGCATTTAAGCCCCCACCCCCGTTGCTTAGGCTTCTGTCAGGTTTGAGGCGGTAATTCTCTTGTTGTTGATCTATTACTTAATGTACTTCTCATTATGGGGGTTCTGTGTTTGTCTTTGTTTTTGGTATGCATTACTTTGCGCCCTTCCTAGTTTTGCAATCATCTTGAAGAGGAAGAGAGAGCTGGTAGCTTTACTTTTATTGTCTTATGGATATCTTGTTACTGTAAATGTTCAGTGGCTTTTCCTCATGATATAGTGGGTTGGTCTGGAGTTTATAATTGTTGCATTTCCTGATCATACTCACTAACTTCTTGGTCTTGTGACCAAGATGCCGCCTTGCTCAAATAAGGTAAAAGCCCTTCAAATTTCTCTGGAACCAGAAGACTAAAATGCCACCAATCCCATATATTGTATTAACCTTTAAATTCTTCTGATTACCTGGGGCTTGGTATGCACATTCGATGGGAGGTCGCACAATGCTTAACTACTTCTTCATGCGTTAAATAGGCTTCAGAGCAGTTTTTACATCTAGTCAAGTGTTCATGAAAGAAAGAAAAATGTCGTCACACATCTGTTACAGAAAAACTGACGTCGTCTATTGCCTGTTACACAGCCGTCTCTAACCAGTAACATTAGAAAAATGAAATTTTGAGGTTTTTCAGTTTTCTTTTAAGAAGGACATGTTAAAATTGACAGAAAAATCATGTGAGATCTATTGTTGGACCATTTATGCTTATTTTATGATGAGAACGCAAGTGATTTAACGCAAATTACACATTTCTGAAGTTTCTTTTCCAGTCCAGAGTTTTACAATTTAACTACAAATATCTATGGTGTTTGTACTTCTGATGTCGAACTTACAAACACTAATATGACAGGAATTATTTAAAATAGCCAAACACACTATATTATCATTTTCTGCGACGTCTGTGTGTGTTGCCTCTTTCCACTGTCGTCCAAAACCCTAAATCTGTCATCTAAAACCGTTACCTGTCGTCCAGCACAGGTAAGCAGTCGTCATGGGCCTGTAACGAATTGTCGTCCAGAACCACCTTGCGTTGTAACTGACATCCCTAAGCGTGTGTAGGAAAATGACCATGTAATGGTCATTTTCCTATAAATCCTTCATAAAATTCCATGTTAAAATAATTTGGGAGCCATAACATGACAGTGTTATATAACATGACAGTGTTATATTCAAATCGGTGTTATGATGAGGTGTGTTATAAAGGAACTGCATTGTATTTGAGGTACCTGTTGACATTGGAGCACTCATTTCAGGTTACGTACAGATTACAGACAAACCAAGACATTTGATTACTCTGGTAGAAACCTTGTTATGATCAATGGAGTGGTGTACCGGTCAACACAGAGGCAGTTAGTGAAGGCTGCTTCCTCATCTGCTGGTACTGTAACTAGGCACAGGCACTCAATAAAGAGTAAGTACATGTATGACAGGCCTCCAGATAAGAATGTAGTTGAAAATTATTTTTTCTTATTTCTGAACAAAAACATATGTAGTGGGTACTCGGAGAACGTGTCAATGAGCATCCAAAAATTATTTTAAACTGATGGGTAAGAAAGTGATTACAATTGTATGTTTAAAAATGTTGCTTATTTGGACTCGTGATATGAGGGGTGTTCCAAAAATAATGTCACTTGTTCTGATCACCAATACAACAATTCTTTTGATCTTTTTAACTTGCTCTTAAATGCTGATAATGGGCCAGAAAACACTAGGTTCTGAACTCTTGATTTATATCTGGCCCTGCTGAGCCTAGATTTATCCTTATTGAGAACACTGTAGATCCAGAGCAATTGGCTTCTGATGAAATTTTTTTATCCAGATCCACACTATTTTCCACTCTGATTTAAATACATGCTTACAACTGGAATGCTTCAGGCTAACAGAATTATAATTGTAGGGGAGTGAAGTACATAAAATTGTCATCATGACAAGGGTTAAGTTTTGGAAAATAAGTCACAGGGAGGGGGATCTGGCCAATTAGGAGGGTGTGATACAAAGGTAACCTCTGACTACAAAAACTTGTCGTTGGGCAGAGAACTCAAAAGCAAGCCATTTACTGGCAGATATCAGCAATAAAAAATAGTGACTTAAAAAAAAATGAAAAATATCTTCTTGTCAAAAACTACTGGGCCGATTTGAAAATGATCCTTGGATTGACTCTCTACCGAAATTGTTCAAGTTATCCAGACTTGATGAAAATCATGGCTGCCAGGTCAGGTTTTCTAATAGATATATTGAGAAAACATTAATAAAAACTTAGTCAAAAACTGCTAGGCTGGTTTGAAAAAATACACAAAATGTTTTTGGGGTGACCCTCTACCAAGATTGTTCAAATTACTCAGACTTGTCTCAAAAATAGCTGCCAGGGTAATTTTCAAATGAGGTTCTACAACATTTTACTTTTGTCAATATTACTTAAGCTTTTCCATCTAAAGTCTTATTGAAACTGCTGATCCATCAAAATTCATACATGCAGTTGCAATGTTGGAAGCAATAATTCTTTCCCTTGACCATATAAACAGTAATATTCAAGTGAACGAGCCAAGGCCAAAAGCCCTCCTGTTTTGGTGTCTGTTTATAGTGTGATTTTAACTTTCAATTTGTTTTTGTAGATACTCCAAGAAGGCAGAGCTTAACTCAGAGACCAGGAGCCAGTGTGAAGCTAGGTGGAGTCACCTACCTGCAGACAAAGCCGGGGTCACTTGTTAGACAAACATCTCTGAAAACTAGAGTTGTTGCTGCGTAAGCTGTCCAGATAAATAACATTTGTTAATGCACCACCCAAACTTTGAGATATCAATTTTAGCTATTTCCTTTTTTTCACTGCCGATTACCTTTGCAAACAGCTAGGACCCTCAGGGCTGTCCCATAGGACAAGTGCCATAAAAATTTACTCGTCCTTACATGATTCTGCTCGTCCTACATCAAATTGCCACAGAATATTTTTAAACCAAAAATCTGACCAAATGCATGCAGATAGTTTTTACCGTTCACTTGAGACTGTAGGGAGGGTAATAGAAAGAGTTTTAAACAGTGATGAATATTTGTTTAGGGCATTTATGACAAATTCGGCAAAATAAAGCACTTGCTGTCTCAAGGTATTCCATCCAGCTCCCATGTCATTAAAGCCTTTTAAAACTTGCTACCTTTTTGTCCTGCCAAAGTTTGTTTACTCTTGTTCGGCAGCTTGCTTTAACGTTTTTTCATAATCCCAACCACCTTGTTTTGTCCTAAAGTTGCTGTCATCGGCTCCTGTAGAGCCCTCATTCTGCTTGAAAAACAACCACATGTCTGGGTTTTCTCAATATTTAATACCGGACTGGTTTAAAATCGATTTTTTAGTGTGATACACTGTCTGCCTAGTTTTGGCGGTAAACGTTGCTATGGACAACCGTAGTTTGCGCATTCATTTTGCTGGCTTTAAAGAATTAATTGCAATAATTCCACATAGCGAGCAGACGAGTAGAATTTTCCAGGCCTGACCCTGATCAGACCTGACTAAATGCCTGGCCTGATCCGGAACCAAACTGTTTGACACTGATGGTATTGCTACTAGAATATTTTGAAGAAGTTCATTGAAAAAAAAAAATCAACATTCAACAATAATTATTCAAAATATACTGGTTTATGATTTAGTACAGTACCATACCGAACCCCATGGTGTCCTTGTGATCAAGGTTTTGTCTTCATGACATAATAGTGTACACATCAAACACTGTTCTTCAATTGCTGAATTACATGTTTGGTTAGATTAAAGTACTTTTTACTCAGGAGCACAGTGGCTTAGTGGTAGAGTGCTTGACTTGAGACCGAGAGGCCATGGGTTCAAGCCTCACCGGAGTCACTATGTTGTGTCCTTGAGCAAGACACATCAATCATTGCTAAGTACTGGTTCAACCCAGGAAGACCCATCCGGACATAACTGAAAAATTATTGGCTGGGATGTAAAGAATCAGACAAACAAACGTTTTCCTAGTAGTTAGTTTTTACCCAATTTGGGCAATTTAATTTGTGGGATGTTGCATGAATATTATGTGATGATTTTATTTTTTTGATTGATAATTTACCAACTGTACATTGTACATGGATTACCATTATAGTCACATGGCCATCCATGTTAGCTTCAGTGTTGGTTAAAGTTTTTGGGTGATTTTCTTTAAACATTTGTAATCCCTTTAATACATTGTTAAATTTAAGCAAATATCAGATTAAGGGTTTTTTCTGTACGTTCTCCAGTATCCCCAATGTCAATGTTATTGACTTGGAAATTGATTTTGTTTACACTGTTTTGAATCTTTATTCTGTACAGAAATATTATACAGTAAAATTTGGAAATTCGTAATGTGTGTTTGAAATAAACTGAAGATATGTTGTCAAACTGTGAATGCCCTGATGAGATGACATAAGAATCTGGTATCTCATCAGGGTCCAGCCTGTTTGCTAAGATGAAAATAATATTCATTGCAGAAAGAGAATGAAACTTGGAAATTCTTAACTGACTCAAATTATGCAATGGAACCAATTTTATTGCATCAAACTGGATAATAGGATCTATTAGTAAGTAGTTAAAATGTTTGGTTATGGTTCCATTCAACAATAGTGCTCATCTTCACTATCATATTGTTATATTTAACAGGCAGCTGGTAAACAAAAGTGTTGCCATGGCAACAGCCAAGTACAAGAAAGACAACACAAAATTGTTGAAAAAGAAGAAATACTGTCTGTTCTACAACAGATTTGGTAAATGTAACAGGAAAGAGAAATGTCCATTTACCCATGATCCGAAGAGAATTGCTGTTTGTACAAGGTATATCCATATTTTTTGTAATTTAAAGCGTAGGTTAAGATAAGCATAAAAATGTGAGTATTTTCTTACCCATCATTTAAAACATCTGTTTTGGGTGCTCAAAAGAATGGTATCAAAGACAGTTCTTTTGAGTACCCACAAAATGTATTTTGGTTGAGAAATCGAAAAAATATTTTTTAATTACACACTCCTATCTTGAGGTCTGTGTAGACATATGCTTTACAATCTGCATGGTTTTGGTTCATTTATTTAAAGTGCTTCAAAGAAATTTTTGTGAATTAAGTGGCAGAGAAAGCATGTTGACAGATATATGAGCCGTGACATGTGATTTCCAACAATGTGGCATTTTGACAAGTGAAGACTCAGACGAGCCTGTGCAGCCACCTTTTAAGATTAGAAACTCCAAAAGGTGTTCAGACAGTAGCTATGAACTCATAGAATATTCAAGGGACTAGCAAAGGCTCTGATCAGACTGCGCATATGCGCAGGCTGATCTGACTTTGCTGGTCGCACATACCACATTGTTGGAAATCTCATGTCGCGGCTCATATTTGGTATTTGTTTTCCATAGAACAACTACAATTTTTATGATGTAGATTTCAGATTTCGCAAATCGTGTGACACTTTCTTGCAATTGCACAAATGTTTGATTTTATATTATGTAATGTTATACAACGGCAACATGCGAAGACGTCAGTAAGGGTGCTATATCCTTAAGTGTTCCAGTATCTAGTGATTTGGGCACACTTGTTTAATCCTCTTGTTTTAGTCATTTGATATTTATAGTTATTTACAGTAAAACCTTGAAAATTCGAACTTCAATTTTTCGAAATACTCACTTATTGGAAATAAATTTGGTACACACTGGATTCTGAAATTAGGTCATATTCACAATCTATTTAATAACTGTTTGTAATAACATATGTTTTGGATGTGTAAAGAAATGTTTGAGATGTTTCTTTTAGGCCCCCAAAACTTATGTTTGATAGCAAAAAAAACTGATAATTATCATTTTTGGGGTTATATATTTTTATGTCTACCTCTTATTATTCAACAACTGATAATTCAAAATCAAAACACTAGTCCCAAGGACTTTAATTTCTTGAGAATTGACTGTAATAATGGTGTAACTTTGGTGCTTGAGGTTAGACAACCTTTTGTTTTTCAGAAAATGAATGCATCTATTAAACTGAGTTTAATACAAGAAAATACAATGTATATTAAAGTGTAAATATTCAAACTGAAAAGTTCTTTTCTGCAGATTTTTAAGAGGGACATGTAAAGTAAATAACTGTCCATTCTCCCACAAAGTGTCAAAGGAGAAGATGCCTGTATGTTCGTACTTTCTACGTGGCAAGTGTAACAGGGATGACTGTCCATATCTCCATGTCAACGTCAACCCTGATGCTGAAATCTGTGAGGATTTTACGGATGGCTACTGCCCTCTAGGAGATGAGGTATACACAAATGTACAAGGCAAATCTACAGCAAAACCTAGATAACTTGAATGATGATTCAGAATACCCCCTTAAATAAACCTAAATTTGGGATGTTTTGGACTCACATTATAGCCTGTAATTATGAACTTTTTTTAATCATTTCCTGCGGAGTGCAGTGGCTCAGTTGGTAGAGCGATAACATATGGATAGAAGGGTTGCTAGGTGGAGACTCACCACTGTCTGGGTCACTGTGTTGTGTCCAAGAGCAAGACACTTCATCCGCTTTTTAGTTCTGATTCAACCTAGGAAGACAGGAATCTTCTTGAAAAATTGTCGACTGGGACATAAAGCATCAAAACAAACACAAATAATCATTCCTTTCACATCATATGTTACTGGTAACTTTTAAGGGCCCAGAACATATGTTTGGTAGGTAATACTGAAAATAATAAGATTTTTGGATTATATATTACAGTGCAATCGCTTTATAACACCCCTTGTTATAACATGGATTTGGATATTAGACAGTAATGTTGAGGCTCCCAAATGATTTTTTATCATGGAATTTTACATCATTTGATGGCCATTTTCTTATAATTCCTTTGTAAATTGTTCAGATATTTGCTTATAACATGGCCCATTTCTATGGACCCTAAACATAGCATTACAAAGGGACTGCACCTCTTTTTGTATGAGCCACTCCTTGCTCAAACTACTGATTGTTTTTTATATACTACACTGCTCCCCAATTTTTATTCTGTTAACCTGCAGCATTCCAGTTGTAAGCAGTTATTTTAAATCTGAGAATAGAAACATAATCAATTATGGAGAGCATATTCTTTTCTTTATTAGTAGCCTCTTTTAGCATGTGGTTTCCTCTATGTTGAAACAAATCCTACCGTTCAACAGATGGTTTTTACCCTACCGTTCAACAGATGGTTTTTGACGATACAAATACCAACATTCTAAGGATGTGTGTCCATTTATTGCTTATTGTGTAACTGAATAAAAAACTGTATTTTGCAATCTCATATTTTGTTTTTACTGCCAATAGCTCCAAATAAAATCACCCACTAAGTACAGGTCAACCTCGCTATGTCAAACTTGCTTATCTCAAATACACAGCATATGTCGAAGTGATCAGCCATTCCCGAGCATTTCCCCTATATTTCTTTCTATTTCAAACCTGTTTATGTCGAACTTGGTTATCACGAAATCTCGGCTATATTGAAGTGGTTTTTCATTCCCGAATATTAGTTTTCCGCTTTTTTACCACTACTTGTGTCGAATTAAATTTTGTGTTGGTCAAAAAATTAAACAATATGAATGTCAAAGTAATTAACCCTCAGATAGCGAACAATAGCCTTTAATTCAGTCCAGTATATTCCATTGTTGCGGGTAATCACCAAATAGTTATAGCGTGGAGGTGGCCATTGTTCATTGATCAGCTGTTATTGCATCGATTGACCTTGACAATGCATAACAACCCAGGCGTGCTTGATTTGAACATCAGATAATTGGCGGTGCCATTCAAATCTTAATGGTGTCCTTTGATGAGATATTTTCGACAGTCTTTTCTTATTCAACTTAGTTTGGTTTTTATGTTTGTTTATTTTCTTGAAAAAAAATCGGAAATTTCAATAATTAAAGCCTGTTTTCACCATTTCCCTATTCATTACCAGGAACTTAAAAAATCACCGTTTCCCCAATAGTGTTTATCCCTCGCTATTAAAGGCTGTGGCATTATGGCGGTCCACAACGTAATTAAAGTGGAAATAACACAAATTAATAGGGAGCGCAGTGGCTCAGTGGTAGAGTGCTTGACTCGAGACCAAAGGGTCGCAGGTTTGAGCCTCACCGGCGTCACTGCGTTTTGGTCCTTGAGCAAGACACATTTATCCTAGCTTAGTACTGGTTCAACCCAGGAAGACACGTCCCGCATAACTGAAAGATTGTTGAGTGGACGTAAAGAATCAAATCAAACAAACAAACAAAACACAAATTAAAATGAATATCTTTTGTCTTCATTTCAAATCGGTTTTCAGTAGGAACAGTTTGACTACACATGTACTGCAAAAGTATGTCTTGGAAAAATTGAACATGTACATCATTTTGGGGTGACGTCACATTTTGCTTATGTCGAACTACGGATAACTTGAAGTATTTTCGCCATTCCCGTGGACTTTGAGATAGTAAGGTTGACCTGTATAAATGTTTTACAGTAATGATGACACTGGTCTCAGTGTAAGCTCTGACTGATCTCTTTGTGCTTTTTTATTTTCAGTGTAAGAAGAAGCATACCCTTGTATGTCCAGTGTTTTCTAAGACTGGTTCTTGTCCTAATGGTAATAAGTGTAAACTTCAGCACAGAATGACAATGAAAAAAAGACTGGCACAGTCTGAAAAATTGGAAGCATCAAGGTAATTTGTGAATTGTGACTATGAAACTCTAAACTAACATTGCGTTGGGGATTTTTGCATTTATTTGGCAACAGCCTTTAGCCTGCTTATATACTATTTGTGAAGAGAACAAAGGACCTTGCGCATTGATATTAAAATATGATTTATGCCAGGAATCATCCCTCCTATGATTGAGTTAAGTCTGAATTAGGCTTAGAGACACTTGAAAACTTTCGGTTTTTGACCCAAGTTTTGAAATCACAGACCAAAAATTTAAAAGAACAAAAGTACCAGACAGAAATTAATGTAAAAATCTTGCTGTGAAAACACAAGTGGGTGCAGATATTTTAGGGTCCAAGTTAGAGTTGCATTATACCCAACCTCATACATTATCACGGTGAGTACTATAGTCCGTACAGAAATTCAGTGAACATCGTTTTTCTTTTTTAAAATATCTTTAATGATAAAATTTTGGACTAAAATTTTGCACATACATATAATAAAGCACCGCCTAATATACAATTGCATATTTGAATATTTATGATAGGAAAATGAGTCTGGAATATCTTGTAAAATAAAATAACTTAGTCGTTTTCGATTTAGAAAACTCCTCATTTTCCCTCAATGTATTTCATATGGGTAGCACGTGGTTTATACAGTTCAATGATTACCATGTTTACTATCGTATATCAGGTTGTATGATAAAGAAAAGGTCACCAGCAGGATATCTCTTGGTATGTCTATATACGCACTGCAAATGCTTTGAATAGACTGCGTAAATTACAAGTCTGTCTAAGTTATCATATTTCACGATAATCAAATTCCAAGCGTTCATGGTAAAATGACACATATAGCAATTGGACCGCGACTGAGAAAAACCTGTCTTCAGTGATTTGTAACAATAAAGGCGCAGACCAGCCTGCGCATCCGCACAGTCTCATCAGCAACTCTGTTGTCTGTTTTTTAGAAGAATAATATATATCTAGGCTTGCTACGAGGAAAATTTCAATTTTCTAGCTAGCAGACTGGTGTCGGACTCCCAGAAGACAGGTTTTCTCGCACCGTGGCCTGTGTGTTGCTTGCTCGACCACTCTAGACAAATACACTGCTCCAAATATTTAAAGGAACACCGTGCTTTTTGCCATTGAACACAATATAAACGCACTCATAGTCTGAATCATAGCAAGAGTTGGGTTAATAAGGCAAACACATGTTTGTCCTGTGAATAGTATGGTTACCTATCAAGGACGATGCTTGTTGATAAAAATAAAGTAATCTCTTTCCAATAATCTCCATGGAACGCTTAATGTAAAATGGATTTTTTAAAAATAAATACCCCTTTTATTAAAGCCAAATTTTAAGGCGAATTTTTCAACCAAGCACCACAGCAGCATCATTTCTGTACAGTAAATAGCCTTTTTCGTGTTACAGAAATCATTAGCTTACGCTATTAACAAATTCGGAAGATTCTACAGAGTTCCAGGAAAAATCGTCATTTTCAAGAAAATTAAAAAATACAAAATTTAAGCCATGAACTTAAGCAGCGATCATTTTATTGAAAACTTTTATTGATCGAAGACTTTGACTATCGTAGCAAAAATAGCAAAAGAAACTGGGTTTCTGCCTTATTGTCTAGTGAAATTAATTACTTGTCTATTGGACAGGGGTTAAAATTATCATCCATGGAAAATTATCAGTTATTCCTTTAAACATTTTGAGCAGTATATTATAAGCGCAACTGATAATATATATTGAGGAGGCCGTTCATCAGATTTATCCTGGTATGATCCTGTACTAACAGTGCATTTTCACGGCTGGGGCGTGGCTACAAATGACTGGTGCGCATAATTTGTTTCGTATTTATGCACTAGTCATTTGTGACCACGCCCCAACCCAGAGGAATGTCGAGGACTTTGACTTTTTGTCTGCAGTTCCCCATAGTTACCACCACTCTGTGGGGACAGCTTGCTGGCAAAACCAGGACAGTTCTCCCCCGCAGTCTGTTATTATACTGCACTGCCATATTTGTCTAGGTCTATCAAACCCCTACATTTCCTCTGCATTGTGGAAACAATATAAATGTAAAAACCAGCACATTTACCAGGCTATCGATATCTCTGTCCTGCTCAGGGGTTGGGGTGAAGCAGCTGTTACAAATGACTGGTGCATTATTTTAGCCTATGAAGCACTTCGCATGAACATTTAGTTCTCAGCCATCCCCCCCCCCTAAAAAAAAGAAAATATATATATATATATATATATATATATATATATATATATATATATATATATATATATATATATATATATATATATATATATATATATATATATATATATATACAGACGGATATAGTGAATCAACTGAGCCGATAGATGCTGTAAATATTTTGCCTCTAGCGGGATTCGAACCCACGACCTCGGCAACACCGCCTAGCACTACACAGGACATCAACGCTACCAACTGCGCCACTGAGTCATCCCCAAAAAAGGATGTTCAGGAAGCGCTGATATCGATGACGACTGATGCAGTACACGTCGTATATTGGTTCTTTTTCAATGGATGGCATCTATTTCGTTCGCAAGTGAAAGCCTGATGGATCCAAGGATACAAGTGAAATTAGATAAATATTAGAAGTGCGGAAATATAATTTCACAAACATCATTGCTTTCGAGCTACACAGGATCAGAAACTGATGCAAATTCAGACAGTAGATAAATACAGACGGATATAGTGAATCAACTGAGCCGATAGATGCTGTAAATATTTTGCCTCTAGCGGGATTCGAACCCACGACCTCGGCAACACCGCCTAGCACTACACAGGACATCAACGCTACCAACTGCGCCACTGAGTCATCCCCAAAAAAGGATGTTCAGGAAGCGCTGATATCGATGACGACTGATGCAGTACACGTCGTATATTGGTTCTTTTTCAATGGATGGCATCTATTTCGTTCGCAAGTGAAAGCCTGATGGATCCAAGGATACAAGTGAAATTAGATAAATATTAGAAGTGCGGAAATATAATTTCACAAACATCATTGCTTTCGAGCTACACAGGATCAGAAACTGATGCAAATTCAGACAGTGGATAAATACAGACGGATATAGTGAATCAACTGAGCCGATAGATGCTGTAAATATTTTGCCTCTAGCGGGATTCGAACCCACGACCTCGGCAACACCGCCTAGCACTACACAGGACATCAACGCTACCAACTGCGCCACTGAGTCATCCCCAAAAAAGGATGTTCAGGAAGCGCTGATATCGATGACGACTGATGCAGTACACGTCGTATATTGGTTCTTTTTCAATGGATGGCATCTATTTCGTTCGCAAGTGAAAGCCTGATGGATCCAAGGATACAAGTGAAATTAGATAAATATTAGAAGTGCGGAAATATAATTTCACAAACATCATTGCTTTCGAGCTACACAGGATCAGAAACTGATGCAAATTCAGACAGTAGATAAATACAGACGGATATAGTGAATCAACTGAGCCGATAGATGCTGTAAATATTTTGCCTCTAGCGGGATTCGAACCCACGACCTCGGCAACACCGCCTAGCACTACACAGGACATCAACGCTACCAACTGCGCCACTGAGTCATCCCCAAAAAAGGATGTTCAGGAAGCGCTGATATCGATGACGACTGATGCAGTACACGTCGTATATTGGTTCTTTTTCAATGGATGGCATCTATTTCGTTCGCAAGTGAAAGCCTGATGGATCCAAGGATACAAGTGAAATTAGATAAATATTAGAAGTGCGGAAATATAATTTCACAAACATCATTGCTTTCGAGCTACACAGGATCAGAAACTGATGCAAATTCAGACAGTGGATAAATACAGACGGATATAGTGAATCAACTGAGCCGATAGATGCTGTAAATATTTTGCCTCTAGCGGGATTCGAACCCACGACCTCGGCAACACCGCCTAGCACTACACAGGACATCAACGCTACCAACTGCGCCACTGAGTCATCCCCAAAAAAGGATGTTCAGGAAGCGCTGATATCGATGACGACTGATGCAGTACACGTCGTATATTGGTTCTTTTTCAATGGATGGCATCTATTTCGTTCGCAAGTGAAAGCCTGATGGATCCAAGGATACAAGTGAAATTAGATAAATATTAGAAGTGCGGAAATATAATTTCACAAACATCATTGCTTTCGAGCTACACAGGATCAGAAACTGATGCAAATTCAGACAGTGGATAAATACAGACGGATATAGTGAATCAACTGAGCCGATAGATGCTGTAAATATTTTGCCTCTAGCGGGATTCGAACCCACGACCTCGGCAACACCGCCTAGCACTACACAGGACATCAACGCTACCAACTGCGCCACTGAGTCATCCCCAAAAAAGGATGTTCAGGAAGCGCTGATATCGATGACGACTGATGCAGTACACGTCGTATATTGGTTCTTTTTCAATGGATGGCATCTATTTCGTTCGCAAGTGAAAGCCTGATGGATCCAAGGATACAAGTGAAATTAGATAAATATTAGAAGTGCGGAAATATAATTTCACAAACATCATTGCTTTCGAGCTACACAGGATCAGAAACTGATGCAAATTCAGACAGTAGATAAATACAGACGGATATAGTGAATCAACTGAGCCGATAGATGCTGTAAATATTTTGCCTCTAGCGGGATTCGAACCCACGACCTCGGCAACACCGCCTAGCACTACACAGGACATCAACGCTACCAACTGCGCCACTGAGTCATCCCCAAAAAAGGATGTTCAGGAAGCGCTGATATCGATGACGACTGATGCAGTACACGTCGTATATTGGTTCTTTTTCAATGGATGGCATCTATTTCGTTCGCAAGTGAAAGCCTGATGGATCCAAGGATACAAGTGAAATTAGATAAATATTAGAAGTGCGGAAATATAATTTCACAAACATCATTGCTTTCGAGCTACACAGGATCAGAAACTGATGCAAATTCAGACAGTGGATAAATACAGACGGATATAGTGAATCAACTGAGCCGATAGATGCTGTAAATATTTTGCCTCTAGCGGGATTCGAACCCACGACCTCGGCAACACCGCCTAGCACTACACAGGACATCAACGCTACCAACTGCGCCACTGAGTCATCCCCAAAAAAGGATGTTCAGGAAGCGCTGATATCGATGACGACTGATGCAGTACACGTCGTATATTGGTTCTTTTTCAATGGATGGCATCTATTTCGTTCGCAAGTGAAAGCCTGATGGATCCAAGGATACAAGTGAAATTAGATAAATATTAGAAGTGCGGAAATATAATTTCACAAACATCATTGCTTTCGAGCTACACAGGATCAGAAACTGATGCAAATTCAGACAGTAGATAAATACAGACGGATATAGTGAATCAACTGAGCCGATAGATGCTGTAAATATTTTGCCTCTAGCGGGATTCGAACCCACGACCTCGGCAACACCGCCTAGCACTACACAGGACATCAACGCTACCAACTGCGCCACTGAGTCATCCCCAAAAAAGGATGTTCAGGAAGCGCTGATATCGATGACGACTGATGCAGTACACGTCGTATATTGGTTCTTTTTCAATGGATGGCATCTATTTCGTTCGCAAGTGAAAGCCTGATGGATCCAAGGATACAAGTGAAATTAGATAAATATTAGAAGTGCGGAAATATAATTTCACAAACATCATTGCTTTCGAGCTACACAGGATCAGAAACTGATGCAAATTCAGACAGTAGATAAATACAGACGGATATAGTGAATCAACTGAGCCGATAGATGCTGTAAATATTTTGCCTCTAGCGGGATTCGAACCCACGACCTCGGCAACACCGCCTAGCACTACACAGGACATCAACGCTACCAACTGCGCCACTGAGTCATCCCCAAAAAAGGATGTTCAGGAAGCGCTGATATCGATGACAACTGATGCAGTACACGTCGTATATTGGTTCTTTTTCAATGGATGGCATCTATTTCGTTCGCAAGTGAAAGCCTGATGGATCCAAGGATACAAGTGAAATTAGATAAATATTAGAAGTGCGGAAATATAATTTCACAAACATCATTGCTTTCGAGCTACACAGGATCAGAAACTGATGCAAATTCAGACAGTGGATAAATACAGACGGATATAGTGAATCAACTGAGCCGATAGATGCTGTAAATATTTTGCCTCTAGCGGGATTCGAACCCACGACCTCGGCAACACCGCCTAGCACTACACAGGACATCAACACTACCAACTGCGCCACTGAGTCATCCCCAAAAAAGGATGTTCAGGAAGCGCTGATATCGATGACGACTGATGCAGTACACGTCGTATATTGGTTCTTTTTCAATGGATGGCATCTATTTCGTTCGCAAGTGAAAGCCTGATGGATCCAAGGATACAAGTGAAATTAGATAAATATTAGAAGTGCGGAAATATAATTTCACAAACATCATTGCTTTCGAGCTACACAGGATCAGAAACTGATGCAAATTCAGACAGTAGATAAATACAGACGGATATAGTGAATCAACTGAGCCGATAGATGCTGTAAATATTTTGCCTCTAGCGGGATTCGAACCCACGACCTCGGCAACACCGCCTAGCACTACACAGGACATCAACGCTACCAACTGCGCCACTGAGTCATCCCCAAAAAAGGATGTTCAGGAAGCGCTGATATCGATGACGACTGATGCAGTACACGTCGTATATTGGTTCTTTTTCAATGGATGGCATCTATTTCGTTCGCAAGTGAAAGCCTGATGGATCCAAGGATACAAGTGAAATTAGATAAATATTAGAAGTGCGGAAATATAATTTCACAAACATCATTGCTTTCGAGCTACACAGGATCAGAAACTGATGCAAATTCAGACAGTAGATAAATACAGACGGATATAGTGAATCAACTGAGCCGATAGATGCTGTAAATATTTTGCCTCTAGCGGGATTCGAACCCACGACCTCGGCAACACCGCCTAGCACTACACAGGACATCAACGCTACCAACTGCGCCACTGAGTCATCCCCAAAAAAGGATGTTCAGGAAGCGCTGATATCGATGACGACTGATGCAGTACACGTCGTATATTGGTTCTTTTTCAATGGATGGCATCTATTTCGTTCGCAAGTGAAAGCCTGATGGATCCAAGGATACAAGTGAAATTAGATAAATATTAGAAGTGCGGAAATATAATTTCACAAACATCATTGCTTTCGAGCTACACAGGATCAGAAACTGATGCAAATTCAGACAGTGGATAAATACAGACGGATATAGTGAATCAACTGAGCCGATAGATGCTGTAAATATTTTGCCTCTAGCGGGATTCGAACCCACGACCTCGGCAACACCGCCTAGCACTACACAGGACATCAACGCTACCAACTGCGCCACTGAGTCATCCCCAAAAAAGGATGTTCAGGAAGCGCTGATATCGATGACGACTGATGCAGTACACGTCGTATATTGGTTCTTTTTCAATGGATGGCATCTATTTCGTTCGCAAGTGAAAGCCTGATGGATCCAAGGATACAAGTGAAATTAGATAAATATTAGAAGTGCGGAAATATAATTTCACAAACATCATTGCTTTCGAGCTACACAGGATCAGAAACTGATGCAAATTCAGACAGTGGATAAATACAGACGGATATAGTGAATCAACTGAGCCGATAGATGCTGTAAATATTTTGCCTCTAGCGGGATTCGAACCCACGACCTCGGCAACACCGCCTAGCACTACACAGGACATCAACGCTACCAACTGCGCCACTGAGTCATCCCCAAAAAAGGATGTTCAGGAAGCGCTGATATCGATGACGACTGATGCAGTACACGTCGTATATTGGTTCTTTTTCAATGGATGGCATCTATTTCGTTCGCAAGTGAAAGCCTGATGGATCCAAGGATACAAGTGAAATTAGATAAATATTAGAAGTGCGGAAATATAATTTCACAAACATCATTGCTTTCGAGCTACACAGGATCAGAAACTGATGCAAATTCAGACAGTAGATAAATACAGACGGATATAGTGAATCAACTGAGCCGATAGATGCTGTAAATATTTTGCCTCTAGCGGGATTCGAACCCACGACCTCGGCAACACCGCCTAGCACTACACAGGACATCAACCCTACCAACTGCGCCACTGAGTCATCCCCAAAAAAGGATGTTCAGGAAGCGCTGATATCGATGACGACTGATGCAGTACACGTCGTATATTGGTTCTTTTTCAATGGATGGCATCTATTTCGTTCGCAAGTGAAAGCCTGATGGATCCAAGGATACAAGTGAAATTAGATAAATATTAGAAGTGCGGAAATATAATTTCACAAACATCATTGCTTTCGAGCTACACAGGATCAGAAACTGATGCAAATTCAGACAGTGGATAAATACAGACGGATATAGTGAATCAACTGAGCCGATAGATGCTGTAAATATTTTGCCTCTAGCGGGATTCGAACCCACGACCTCGGCAACACCGCCTAGCACTACACAGGACATCAACGCTACCAACTGCGCCACTGAGTCATCCCCAAAAAAGGATGTTCAGGAAGCGCTGATATCGATGACGACTGATGCAGTACACGTCGTATATTGGTTCTTTTTCAATGGATGGCATCTATTTCGTTCGCAAGTGAAAGCCTGATGGATCCAAGGATACAAGTGAAATTAGATAAATATTAGAAGTGCGGAAATATAATTTCACAAACATCATTGCTTTCGAGCTACACAGGATCAGAAACTGATGCAAATTCAGACAGTAGATAAATACAGACGGATATAGTGAATCAACTGAGCCGATAGATGCTGTAAATATTTTGCCTCTAGCGGGATTCGAACCCACGACCTCGGCAACACCGCCTAGCACTACACAGGACATCAACGCTACCAACTGCGCCACTGAGTCATCCCCAAAAAAGGATGTTCAGGAAGCGCTGATATCGATGACGACTGATGCAGTACACGTCGTATATTGGTTCTTTTTCAATGGATGGCATCTATTTCGTTCGCAAGTGAAAGCCTGATGGATCCAAGGATACAAGTGAAATTAGATAAATATTAGAAGTGCGGAAATATAATTTCACAAACATCATTGCTTTCGAGCTACACAGGATCAGAAACTGATGCAAATTCAGACAGTAGATAAATACAGACGGATATAGTGAATCAACTGAGCCGATAGATGCTGTAAATATTTTGCCTCTAGCGGGATTCGAACCCACGACCTCGGCAACACCGCCTAGCACTACACAGGACATCAACGCTACCAACTGCGCCACTGAGTCATCCCCAAAAAAGGATGTTCAGGAAGCGCTGATATCGATGACGACTGATGCAGTACACGTCGTATATTGGTTCTTTTTCAATGGATGGCATCTATTTCGTTCGCAAGTGAAAGCCTGATGGATCCAAGGATACAAGTGAAATTAGATAAATATTAGAAGTGCGGAAATATAATTTCACAAACATCATTGCTTTCGAGCTACACAGGATCAGAAACTGATGCAAATTCAGACAGTGGATAAATACAGACGGATATAGTGAATCAACTGAGCCGATAGATGCTGTAAATATTTTGCCTCTAGCGGGATTCGAACCCACGACCTCGGCAACACCGCCTAGCACTACACAGGACATCAACGCTACCAACTGCGCCACTGAGTCATCCCCAAAAAAGGATGTTCAGGAAGCGCTGATATCGATGACGACTGATGCAGTACACGTCGTATATTGGTTCTTTTTCAATGGATGGCATCTATTTCGTTCGCAAGTGAAAGCCTGATGGATCCAAGGATACAAGTGAAATTAGATAAATATTAGAAGTGCGGAAATATAATTTCACAAACATCATTGCTTTCGAGCTACACAGGATCAGAAACTGATGCAAATTCAGACAGTAGATAAATACAGACGGATATAGTGAATCAACTGAGCCGATAGATGCTGTAAATATTTTGCCTCTAGCGGGATTCGAACCCACGACCTCGGCAACACCGCCTAGCACTACACAGGACATCAACGCTACCAACTGCGCCACTGAGTCATATATATACGGAGGGATATAGTGAATCAACTGAGCCGATAGATGCTGTAATATATATACGGAGGGATATAGTGAATCAACTGAGCCGATAGATGCTGTAAATATTTTGCCTCTAGCGAGATTCGAACCCACGACCTCGGCAACACCGCCTAGCACTACACCAGACACCGACGCTACCAACTGCGCCACCGAGACATCCCCAAAAAAGGAAGTTCAGGAAGCGCTGATATTGACGACGACTGATGCAGTACACGTCGTATATTTGTTCTTTTTTTTTTTCAATGGATGGCATCTATTTCGTTCGCAAGTGAAAGCCTGATGGATCCAGGGATACAAGTGAAATTAGATAAATATCGCAAGTGAAATATATATTGGATGAGTCTTTTTTTTCATTTGAAACACACCTAACGGGTGAGCCCTTTGATAATTTTCTCTTATCAATTGCCCGGAATTACGTTTTGGCATGCATAGTATTGCATTGTCAACAAATCAGTACTTATTTGGAATAAACATAAAGTTCAATTTATTTAATAAAACAAGTTGGAAAACATGCGCGGATCCAAAAAGTCTTTTCAGAGGTGTTCCAAATTTGATAACGTTTTTTTCTTCTTTTACATGGTGAGGGGAGGAAGGATCCAAATACCACTATTAGCGGGCCATCAACGGCCCGCCAGCGATACGCCATTTAAATAGCGTTTCGCTGGCGGGCCGATGGCGGCCCAACATTGAATGCTGGATTGGTAATTTTGTTATTTTAAGGGGATCCGGACCAATATTGTTAAGGAACCCTATATTTTTGTAATTTTCCAGGGGGGGTCTGGACCCCCTGCCCCCCCCCCCCCCCTCTGGATCCGCACAAGGTAAAGTATTTAAAATTTGATGATCAAACACGCTCGGATCCAGAAAGTTTTGTCAGAGGGGTCCAGCGTTTTTTTTTTGTTTTTTTTTTGTTTTGTTTTTCGTTTTTTTACTTGATGGGATGGAGAGAGGATCAAAATGCCACTTAAAGTGGGACATTATCGGCACGCCATCGAAACGCCATTCCAATGGCGTTTCGCTGGCGTGCCGATAATGGCCCACCATTGAATGCTGGCTTGGTAGCTTTGCCATTTTTAGGGGATCCGGATCAATATTGCTAAGAAACCCTATGTTTTTGTGATTTTGCAGGGGGGGGGGGGGTCCGGACCCCCTGTCCCCCCCCCCCCCCCCTCTGGATCCGCACATGTCAGAGAATGAGCAGGGAACACAGAAAATCAAGATCAGGGGAACACATTCTCGCGAGACCTGACGATTTCTCATCTAGATCTCTCGCATTTCGCCCTTTGCATCATGGGTAACTAGCGATATTTGGCTAGTCTCGTTCAATTCTCGCACTCCGATAGTGAAAGAATTTATTGTTAAAAATAGCAAAAAGTTAAATTTTTGACAGCTTATCATTTCTCTTATAGTCGATATTTTCTGGATGTAAAGCCCTGGGTCATGCAAGCAGTGATCGCATGATATATTTTTAATAAAAATGGCGGCTCAATCCCAGTGTGCACCGAGCGAAAGGCGACAGGTGAGTATGTGCTAGCATGCTTCCTGTCTGCGACAATGCAGGGGAACACAGAGATCCATTTCATAGGAACAAGCGGACGGTTACCCACTGGGAAGGCCTCAATATTTTCTCGTATGCCAAAATTCTGTGCGCCCAAACTATGGCCATAATTTTCATTTGATGGAACTATTTTGATATGATAAAAAACCCTTCTCCTAACACGTTACTTCGTCTTATAAAACCGTATAATTATTCATCGATAGTAAACTTTAGGCAGTGATCCGTACAAAGGTGCATTTAGGGTAAATTAAAAAATGCAGATGCTCAAATGAGGACAAATTCCATCATATCACAGCCCATTTGACAATACATTTTATAACGAAAAAAATATCACCAATTAGGCGATGTTTAGTCATAGTAAATTTTGATGGTCATTGTGCGATCAGTCCGCACATAACGAAATAAACGCTAAAAAGCGGTGTTCACTGAATTCCTGTACGCACATTAGTGGAACCAATGTGAATTGACAGGGGGCACAACTGAAACATACCTTTCACATTGTTTTGGCTATTCTCAATGCAATAGGGTTACAATTAGGTGAGGGCCAGAGTCTGACCTGGATCCATACTTTTTGAAATTTCAACTTCCAAAGTACAAAAGAAACACTTTACCTTTATAATAGCAAATGACACTGCTGATGACAACTCAACTAGGGGCATTAAAAAGATTAATTCAGCTGGCAAAGGAGACCGGTTCTTACCCCATTGTCGAACAAAATAGGCTCAAGCGAGCCTACATTCTTTGCTGCTCACATACACAAAGTTTTAATGTAGATGAAGACTCTTTCCATGCTAGCGGCAACTTTTGTTGTCTGTTGATAACCTTTGCAAACAGTTTGGACCAAGATCAGGCCCGACAAAATGTCGGGCCTGATCTGGATCCAAACTATTTGACACCCTGATAGTATTCCTGAAAGAATTTATGCGAAAAAGTTTAATTTTGAAAAAATCAACAGACAACAAAAAATGATGAAAAATTACCCAGAACGCAAAGCATGAAAGAAGGCATTTACGCATACAGTATAACCTGTCTTAAGCGGCCACTCAAAATGAAGACCAAAATTGGTTTTCAAGACTGATTATTTCTTAATGGAGGACCTTCATTAAACTACCAATTTCCATTAAGACCTTTGTTTTGTCCATTTTTAAGTGGCCACTTAAGACAGGTTTTACGCATATTTAATAATACGAAAACCACGTGAGCTGGTTCATGTAGTTCTTTTTTTGTTCACAGAATAGAGACACCAGTCTCAGTGAAAATCAAAATTTCACCATCTATCAACACAGATCAGCATACAGTATCAACGTCCAGTGCTAAAGC
Source organism: Loripinus fragilis (assembly GCA_964019695.1). Taxonomy (NCBI): domain Eukaryota; kingdom Metazoa; phylum Mollusca; class Bivalvia; order Lucinida; family Lucinidae; genus Loripinus; species Loripinus fragilis. The sequence goes on along the minus strand of OZ026523.1, from coordinate 47,945,111 downwards.
CCCGAGTCTGCTGTCATCCTGGACCAGTATATTACCAGCTAAGAACAAAGATGAGACTCTCGTCCTTGATTCTAGCGACGAGGAGACTGGTGACTCACATTTACCATTCAAGGACAGAAAATTACCAACTTATATATCACTGAGTGTGAACAAAGATGATGGTGATGATGTTACAGGTGATGATACTGAAACAAAGAAAGGTAAGTGATGGTGAATAGACAATCAGAACTGCCTCGGACAAGTCCGCGAAATTCCGTGGAATCAGACCACAGATGTACATAGAGGATCTACTTTGATAACGCGGGTGATAACGTGACCCTGACATCACAGAAACCATGTTAACACAATAACAAGTGTGATTGCAGCAAAACAAATGGCTTAAATGAAGTTTATGTTTTTTCAATACAATATCGCTATAGCGATATTTTATTGAAAAAACATAAACTTCATTTATACTGCTGATTAAACTTTTTGGATAATCAGAATAATTGATTTAAATAGAGCTGAACCCACATGTTATAGAACTAATTTTCCATACGCCAGTTCCGGCTAACAAAATGGAGCTTTTTGGTACATAGTACTACGCGTAATGCTCCTTACATACACCCGGGCCATGATTCGATTCTCAAATTGTGACGGAATTTCCCAAATGGGTGAATAGAGAGTAAACTACACCCAAGATATCATTACTGTAAATGGTCTAAAGATTCGAACACTTTTCACTTTCTGTTCTCAAATAAAATGTTGGTTATCATGGCTGGAATTAACAAAATGCTCGTCAGAATGGCAAACAAAGAAGACCCTGATTACAGTGATTAGACTGTGTCTGTGCCTTTTTGCTAGGCAACCAGTGTTCTAAACTTTAGGACATCTACCTCAATAAGAATGTGCAATATTTGTAGAATTAATGTGCCAATCACAACTGAAGCATACAAAAAACTTTGGGACATCTTTCCCAATTTTTGACAAAAATAAGGTACGATATTACATGAGAATTGTCTGCCAGCAGATGATTCTCATGAAATATCATGCCTTATTTGTTTTTTTGAAAAAGCGGCAAAATTTGAAATTGACAACTGCTGCAAATTATAGGTGGTGCTTTAAGGGTTAATTGCCAAATTGTAAGAAAGTGTCATATGGAGGTGTAAGACAGAATTTTCTTCTTGGCTGAAAGCCTATCTTCTATGAAAAAGGTGGACATGCACCAACTTCTTATCCACAAACATATAAAAATACAGTCAATATGTGCAATGGGATGTGAAGGAGTATGTTAGCCCTTTGTAAACTGGAAACCCCTAAAGGGGTACTTATGCAAACAGTGAATTCCAGATGTCAGGGTCTGCACTGTTTACAAAATTAATTACAAACTTCAGGGACTGCAGTACATAATCATTTTGAAATTTCTACCTGTGACCCTTTAAAATAAATAATGAACAATACCATCCTTATTGTATAATTTATCTGTATGTGAAACTCCATCAAGAATACAAAGGGTTAAAATATCAGATGTAGAAAATTGAAAGAGAGAATTCACCTCAAAAGATAGTAATGTTTGTTTTATATCTGTGTTTTCAGATGATATTCGGACTGTGAAGATAAGACCACAACTTTGAAAAGTTCTTCAAGAAAAGATCTGCTTCAGTGCTAGTTATATTATTTTATGAACATTTGAATAATGATCATATGTGCCAACTCATTAGATTTCAGTACTTACAGTGGCGGATCCAGAGGGGGTTCTGGGGGTCGGCTCGAACCCCGCTCCTTTACCCAGCTTTTAAATATCCTACGAAAATGAAATGATTTGGTCTCAATGAGACCAAATTATTTCATTTTCATGGGATGTTTAAGAAAAAAAGAGATAAAATCAGCAAAATGAACCCCCTTTCCAGAAATCTTGGATCCGCCCCTTACTTATTGCATATACTTTAATCCATTTGAGCTGAATGGAGTTTCAAATCCTTATCAATATGGACGAGTCCATTTCCAATTTTAGGGTGTTTGAATGGTATTTTTCAATTTTATTCAAATTTTGATAGAACATTCTGTAAGCAAGACATGGAGACTGATCAGATGCAGTGTTTTGCATCATCTGATCTTGGTCTGCACTGTTTGTCCATGTCCCATAAAAAGGATGCTAGGCTTATATGGGTTAAGCTGTACTTTAAAAGTGGATCAACAATGCAATGAGACCTGGCCTGGAGTAAATGAAAAACTTTTTTCATGCTCAACTCAAATGAGCATGAAATTTGTCCTGTTTATATATTCTAAAATGGCAACAATTGTTGGCATTTTAAAAGATATGAACTTCACAAATGATATTTCTTCTGTTCTGTGCTGAACATTTCCTCATTTGCTTGTATTTTGATAGTTATGAAGATTTCAAATTTCTCGTTTAAGCATGAAAAAGTTTTATAACTTCAGGGCCAAATTCTTAGTTTATGGTCTGAAGTATCATCTACAAGTAATGATATGAAGAGGTTGTGAGCATGTACAGCCTCTTCCAGCCTTCACTGGTTGTCCTATATGCAGCAAGTATCAAACACTTGTGAGCTGGCATATACTGTGAAACCTGTATAAACTGGCCACTCAAAAAAAAAGGTCTTAACAACAAATGGTTACGGTAGCTTAATGAAGGTCGAAATTATTGCAGAATGCTCCCCTTGGAGCATTCTGCAATACTTTTGACCTGCATTAAGCGATAATTGGTCCTGAAAACCAATTTTCGGTCTTTTGAGAGTGGCTGTTTTACACAGGTTTTACTGTAGTATCTTTTTATTTTATGTATGCATGCATTTCAATTTTGAACACGAGTAGCTTGACAAAAAGGTCAGAGCAAACAATCCTGTGGCAGATTAGCCTGCTCCATAGCCTTCTCAGCTCCTATCCTGACATAAATAATGTGAATTAAAAGTCTGATAACAAGAAAAAAGTCCAAATTTTCAGAACATTAATCATATTTATTTTAAATTATTTTCAGTTTCTAGTCAAATTTGAGGTTTAATATGAGCCTTACTATGAGATTTTGATATTTTTGCATTTTTTATCAATGAAGGCTCAGATGAGTCTGCACAGAGTCTGCACATGTATGCAGATTTGCTAGAGACTTTGCTGATAGTATACACAGAATAAAGACTCCGACCAATATTGAGACCTCTAGTCCTGCTGGCTATATTGATACCTCTAGCCCTGCTGGCTATATTGAGACCATTAGCCCTGCTGGCTATATTGAGACTACTAGCCCTGCTGGCTATGTCAGCATAGGCATTTATTGCGGGCCTTTGTGCATATGTAATAAGTACCAAAATCTCAAGTGCTGGCTAATATTGGATATTGACCTTAACTTGACTTATTATTTATTATAATTATCCCTTGTCCTGATCAAACTGGATATAATCCACTTTTGAAAATAGTGTAGACCCAGATCAGCTGGCTTCATTAGAAGCCAGCTGATCAGGTTCCACACTGTTTTCCATTCTGCCTATGATATCATGGTGATGAATAGGATCAGGCAACACACCTGGTGGGAAGTGGGTAAAGGAAGTTGAGAAACCAGGTAAACATGGGTGCTCATTTGTTATTGAATTTATTAAACAAGTTGAGGAAACTAGGAAAAATAGGAGACTCTGCTTTGCATTTTATCGCTTTTTCACCCCCAAAAAATCATTATACGGGAGCACAAATGCTAGATTCTATTTATCATATCAGCCATATGGCATTTAAATTATTTTTAAATCGTACTTTTGGTGTGAAAACGTCATGATTTTGTTATTGATATGTGACACTGTAATAATTGTCATTTCATAATGTTACCAAAGTATGATATTCACTAGTGGTTTATTGGTTTTAATTCATGGTGTTATGTCACTCCCAGACGTGATGCCATATGATTAATTGAGAATCTTATAAGAATCAGCTGGTGGCCTAGATCTTGTTAATAGAAAGGCACATGCCAAGTAACTTAGTTCCGTCAAAATTGGTCAATAAATACAGTCTTTAGAGAAGGGGGGGATGCCAGTTCACCTATTTCAGTCCTTTAGATAAGAGTGCATAGCAAAAAAAAATTTCTTATTCCTCAACAAAACATGTTGTGGGTACTCAAAAGAACTGTCTGAGTGAGCACCTAAAACATATGTTAAAATGCCAAGTTTCGTCAAAATTGGTAAATAAATACAGTCTGTAGAGCGGGGTGAAAACATCCCTTCAGAGGCCAGTAGACCTAATTCAGTGTTTTAGATAAGAGTGCATAGCAAAAAAAATAATTTTCTTATTCTTCAACCAAAACATATGTTGTGGGTACTCAAAAGAACCGTCTCAATGAGACGGTTCTTTTGAGCACCCAAACATATGTTAAAAATTTATATATTTGCAAATTTTGAGCATAATGGAACTTGACCTCCAGCTTGTCTTTAAAAAGGCACAAGAAAAGTTCATTCAAGGGGAGCGCAATGGCTTAGTGTTAGAGTGCTTGACTCGAGACTGAAGGGTCGCAGGTTCGAGCTTCACCCTTGTGTCCTTGTGCCAGACACATTAATCCTAGCTAAGTACTGGTTCAACCCAGGAAGACCCGTCCCTACATAACTGAAAGATTGTTGATGGGATGTAAAGAATCAAACCAAACAAACCAAAAACAGTTCACTCAAAATATTTCAATAATGCAGCTAGAATTTGAAAGCGAAAGTTTGGCACCTCCAGAATGCCATTATTAAGAGGATGGACAAATTACATTCTTACTTATTAGATGTTCTGTCTTCTGATTGGCAAATGCTTTCCTCACTTAGAGACTGTATTTATTGACGGATTTTGACATTACTTGGCACATATTTTCATATCACAGTATAGGTGATTAGTGCATGGTTCAAATAGTAGACCAAACTGGTTTGCTGTTTGAAAAAAATCACACTAAAATATGTTTAGCCTGCTGGATAAGAAAACAAATGTGCCGGATTCTCGGTAATGTGTCTGACTACAGATGCATGTCTGACTGCAGATCCATGGGTTGCGAGTTCAATCCCGGCCCGGTCCCATACTTTCATGGAGATTAATCACGAAATAATTTCTACGTTCATTTTCCTCCCTTCAGCTGATTCATTCAAGAAGGGTTGTTGTCAGTTTCAAGCGAATGTATGTGCATGAAGTACTGGTTAATCGCTTGTTCAAGCTTGCTCAGGAAAAAAGTGTGGTTAGGTGAACTGACAGGCCTGACATGACCATAGCTGTTTACTGGGATGTAAAGCAACAAAAACAAAAAAAAAAAATCTTTCAGTTAAACAGGGACGGGTCTTCCTGGGTTGAACCAGTACACATTTATCCTAGCTTAGTACTGGTTCAACCCAAGAAGACCCGTCCCTGCTTAACTGAAATATTGTTGCTGGGACGTAAAGAATCAAATCAAACAAACAAACAAAACAAATACAATTTTCACTCAAAATGATTTACTGATCTAGACCTATGGTTTGGATTTTTCTTTCATCAGGACAAGGGTTAATAGTTTAATATTTTAATAAAAAAAAATTAATAATTCATTGTTATCTCTTCTCAATTGTTTGCTTTGCTTGAATAAAAGTGATGGTCATGATTTTTTTTAAAAAAATTGAAAGCTGCCAAAGTCACCATTAACCACAGTGCTGGTAAAGCAAGGGTCACATTCATCTCCAGTCTGCTGGACGAAAATTATAAAATATAACAAAAACAGACCCATTTGTACTTTGCATCCACAAATGAGCAGTGACATGAGATTTCCAACAATGTGGTATGTGCGACCAGCGAATGCTCAGACCAGCCTGCGCATATGCGCAGTCACTAGTCCTTGATTTTTTTATGACTGTTAAGCTATTGACCAAACAGCATATGGAGTTTCTAAGCTTATTAGGAGGCTGCACAGGCTTGTCTGAGTCTATTCGTGTCAAAATGCCACATTGTTGGAAATGTGTTTCATCTGCCACTTGTGGACACCATAACCAGGTCATTTGTCACCCAATTCTCAAAAATAGTGAGTATGATCAGAAAATACCACAACCACAAACTGCAGACAAACCCATGGCACTGCGAGGAAGAGCCACACAACCATCACCAGACACCAGGAAGACAAACAAAGCAAAGCAACCAGCTCTCTCTTCTCCATCAAGATGATTGCAAAACTAGGAGGGACATAAAGTAACGTACAACAAAACATAGAACAATTACAGACTCCCACAATTGGAGTAACAATAAACAACAAGTCAACAACAACAGAACTACCGCCTTAGAACAGACAGCAGCCTAAGCCACCGGGGGGCTTAAATGCAATTTACTGGTACCCAATCTTCGCCCTAGATTCTGCTGTTGTTGAAGTACAAGAAATGTTCAGCTTGCATGGAAATTTTATATTTGAATTACTTTAATCAGTGTCTTGGACAGGTTCAAATATGTGTTATGTCCATTGTATACTACTACTACTAGGATGACTGCCCCCAGTTCCTCCCCACAAGCAATAACTAAGTAATTGTTCACCCCCTTCTTTCCAAGTTTCATATATACATTACTTTTATCATCATCAGACAACTTTGACAGTTTCCAAGATGTTCAATATAATGACATTTTCTCCTAGTGGGCTCAATAACTCGTTTATCAATCAAGTTATTACTTTCATACATGATTAACTTGCATCAGTGTTTAAGAAGTTCAAATATCTGTTCTTTCTGATGTTTGCTTTCCAAGATTGTCCCCTAAATGACCATCAAATGACCATAAAATTTACACATTCACTAATTGGCGGGCAATGCCACATTTTCCCTTTGCTTGGACACTTATTTCTGAACAGATTTCTTCCTATTTATATGATTTACTTTCATCAATATCCAGTGCTGATTGTGCCCTTATAGGTGTGGTTATTGGGTCTAATACAGTATTTGGAACCTAGGTTCCCTGAAGGATGTTCTTGTATTCCTTTAAATGGTTACCTTGTAGTGGTATTGAAAGAGATTTGATGTCAAAATGTGTAATACACTGAACTTAAGGCTTCACTTTGCAAAAGACAAATGAGTAAGACCAGGAAATGCCACAATCATAGACCATTCCATGACACCAATCTTAGACACCCGCATGACAGTATGAACTTAATTTAGAAAGGAGTTCAATTTTTAGAATGTTCATGGAATCATGAATACTTCAGGTCTCTTGCAAAGTAAGTATGTGTGCAAAGTAAGTATGTTAACTTTGCAAGAGACCCAAAGTATTCATGATTCCATGAACAGACCAAAAATTGAATTTATTGCTTATATTTACATTTTATAATAGATATCTAAAATACTGGTATAAAAAAATAATTATAATTCAGGAAACAAAACAGTTTTATATTTAATATGAAATCGTATTAGTGCAAAATGGAAAAGCAGAACAGCCAGCATTAACATGCACAGCCAATCAAGCAAACAAGAGGCTTGTTTTGCATGTGCAACTCTGATGTGGCTCACTGTCAGTCACAACACCAGTTTCTCTTCTGGCGAATAAGCTTCATGTTCGAAATGTATTGCACCGGCAAGAGAGCTTGGCATCTGTCAATCATATTTGTGTCATTCATGATCCTATGTAAGGTTGCAAAAATCTAAAGGTTCATTAAAGGAATGCTTCGAATATTTATAGAGGATCTTACATGAGTGCTCATGTTTTATTGAATTTATTAAACGAGTTGGGGAAAAGAGATAAAATGCGAGGCTTGCCAAGCATTTTATCTCTTTTTCGCAACGAGTTTAATAAATTCAATAATACAAGAGCATGAATGTTAGATTCTATTTATCACATGACAAAAACTTTGAAATCTCATTTCTGGCATAAAACGTTAAAATTTGTCATTATGTACGCAACGTTGTTATGGACGTCATAACGTTTCCCGTAAATCGATAAACCACCAGTGGTTTACAGATTTTATTGCATGGCGTTATTTCACTCCCAGACACGACGTCATATGATAAATAGAGGATCTTACATGAGTGCTCATGTTTTATTGATTTTATTAAACGAGTTTGGGAAAAGAGATAAAATGCGAGGATTGCCAAGCATTTTATCTCTTTTTCGCAACGAGTTTGATAAATTCAATAAAACAAGAGCACGAATGTTAGATTCTATTTATCATATGACATTAAGAATACTTTGAAATCTCATTTCTGGCGTAAAAACGTTATAATGTTGTCAATATGTACGCAACGTTGTTATGGACGTCATTACGTTTCCCGAAAATCGATAAACCACTAGTGGTTTACAGATTTTATTGCATGGCGTTATTTCACTCCCAGACGCGAGGTCATATGATAAAAAGGGAGCGCAGTGGCTCAGTGGTAGAGTGCTTGACTCTAGACCGAGGGGCCGCGGGTTTGAGCCTCACTGGCGTCACTGCGTTGTGGTCCTTGAGCAAGACACATTTATCCTAGCTTAGTACTGGTTCAACCCAGGAAGACCCGTCCCTATATAACTGAAAGATTGTTGATGGGATGTAAAGAATCAAATCAAACAAAAATGGACACCAACTGAGGCTTGAATATATCTTGCTGGTCAAATCTTTGCCCTAAATGAAAACTGTTTACAGCAAAACATGTGTAAAACAGACACTCAATAATAGACAAAGCAAAGATCTTAATGACACATGATAGCCTAATGAAGGTAGAAAGTATTGCAGAATGCTCCCCTTGGAGCATTCTGCAAGACTTTTGACCTACATTTTTAAAAGCAATTCATTTTGTAATTGGTCTTGAAAACCAATTTGTGGTCTTTTAGTGAGTGGTCGTTTCACACAGGTTTTACTGTAGCTCACAAGTCATTGCATCCATCTCACATTGTATGTGGAGCATGGTTCTATGGGACTGTGGATGTACAACATGGGATTACATTGATCACATGATAATGATGTCAAAGAAATCATCAATGTCAATAGCAGCAGGAAAATGCCTACAACAGGCTATGATAAATGTCTTAAATGGAAGATATTATAAAGGAAGATGCATTAGCGATATACATGTATTATGGATCATTATGGAAAAATGTTAGCACTATTTTACCTGTTGTCAGATAGAACTGGGTAACCAGAATATTTAATTTTACTGACCCCATGCAGTTCTAGCTAACAAAATGCAGCTTTTTTGTACTAAGTACTTTGTCTTACATCAATCCGAGGCCTGATCTGGATTGGGCTGAGGAATCCTGAATGAGTTAATCTATGAATGAATTCTATATTAAACAGAGGTTTTGATCATATTGTCATGGTGAGGCTGACGGTCAAAATCTAGGACTATTGTGATCGGTCTTTGTCCGTCCGTCTGTAAACTAATTTTTAACGACATTTCCTCCCAAACCACTGGTACAAATTTCATATAACTTCACATTAATGTTCCCCATGATGCCCTCTTTCAAAATTGCACTAATGGTTTTGCTGCATCGAACAGAAGGGCCGCTGACCGGGCCGCGTAGCGCAGTCGGTAACGTGTCTGGCTACAGATGCGTGTCTGACTGCAGATCCAGGGGTCGCGAGTTCGAGCCCGGCCCGGTCCCATACTTTCGTGGAGATTGATCATGAAATAATTTCTACGGTCATTCTCCTCCCTTCCGCTGATTCATTCAAGAAGGGTTGTTGTCAGTTACAAGCGAAAGTATGTGCACAAATTACTGGTTAACTGCTTGCTCAAGCCTGCCCAGGAAAAAGTGTGGTTAGGTGAACTGACCGTCCCGCAATGACCATAGCTGTTGACTTGGGACGTAAAGCAACAAAACCAACCAACCAACAGAAGGGCCGCTAGAGCTCTAGATAAGAAATCTTTTAAACAACATCTCCTCCTGAACCACTGGCCCAAATTTAAAATAGTTTCACAGAATTGTTCCTGATAACACCCTCTACCAAAATAGCACAAATGGTTCCGCTCTGCTGAACAAAAGGGCTGCCAGAGCTCTAGATAAGAAATATCTTTAAACAACATTTCCTCCTTAACCACTGGTCTAAATTCAAAATAATTTCACAGCATGGTTCCTCATAATACCCTCTACCAAATAGGCACAAATGGATCTGCTCCACTGATGGCACTGAACATAAGGGCTGCCAGAGCTCTAGATAACAAATATCTTAAAAAAGCATTTCCTACTGAACCACTGCCCAAATTCAAAATATGTTCACAGAATTGTTCCTCATAACACCACTTACCAAAATTGCACAAATGGTTTTGCTCTGCTGAACAAAAGGGCTGCCAGAGCTCTAGGTAAAAAAAATATCTTTAAATTGCATTTCCTGCTTAACCACTGGTCTAAATTCAAAATAATTTCACAGAATTGTTCCTCAGAAAACCCTCTACCAAAATTACACAAATGGTTTTGTTCTACTGAACGAAAGGGCTGCAAGAGCTCTAGATAAGAATCTCTTTAAACAGCATTTCCTCCTGAACGACTGGTCCAAATTCAAAATAATTTCACAGAATTATTCCTCATGATGCATACTACCAAAATTGCGCAAATGGTTCTGCTCCGCTGAACAAAGATGCCACCAGAGCTCAAGATAAGAAATGTCTTTAAACAACCTCCTTATCCACTGCTCCAAATTCAAAATGATTTCATAGACTTGTTCCTCATGATGCACTGTACCAAAATCGCACAAATGGTTTGGCCCTACTGAATAAAGGGGCCACCTGGGCTCTAGTTAAGAAATATCTTTAAACAGCATTTCCTAATGAACCACTGTTCCAAATTCAATATTGTTTCACAGAAATGTTCCGCATGATGCCTTCTACCAAAGTTGATCGGAATGTTTAGCTCAGCTGAACAACATGGCCACCAGAGCTAAAAATATCTTTAAATGATATCTCTTTAGCCACAGGCCAATTCATCATATGTGCCAGGACTCAGATGAGCGATCCAGGGCCTTATGGCCCTCTTGTTTAATCAAATGTTCTGTTGCATGTATTGTTTTATATATGTTTAGTTTTAAAAATTACAAGCAATTGTAAATGAAAACCTGATAAGCTCTTATTAAATGTAATGAGACACTCCCTTGAGTTTGGGGAACATACAAATGGTCATTTATTTTGGGGGAACAAGGCCCCGGGAACAAGGGAACAAAGGCCATATTTTGAGGGGAATAGGAACAAAAACAATATTGGGGAACAGGGAACATAAAACTTTTGAATGTATATTTAAAATAAGTGACTTATTTTGCGCAATTATCTTCTTTTCATATTTATAACACTACTTTGTATACTCACTTTGCTATATATAGATAAAATACTGCCGTATGCATGTACACTAACAGGAAAAGAACTCTATAAGCATTTATGCTTTTGTTCTAATCCTTTGTATGTTTACAATGTACGTATAATGTATATAATTTGTATCTATTGAATAAAATATGTTTAAACTAATGTATATTTGGAGAACATACAGGCAAATAAGCCAATTTATTTCAGGTGAACAAGGAAACAGATACCCCCAGGGAGAGTCTCTGAATTCATTTTATAACATGGAACACATCACGAAAAAATTGCTATATGGGCTTTAAATAATTGCTATTTGAGCTGTTTAACTTTATCATACAGTACCAGTTATTCACAAATTCCAGTGTGTATTGGCTCAGGCCTGATGCTCTCCGGGGGGGGGGGGGGTGGGGGTGGTTAGTGAACAAGGGAAGAAGCCAATTTATTTCAGGGGGACAAGGTAAGAAATAAAGGTCAATTTTAGAGGAACAATGACAATATTGGGGAACAGGGAAAATGTATATTCAGTGGCGGATCCAGAGGGGGTTCAAGTGCTCTCTTGTCCCCGTTTTTAAATATCCTATGAAAATGAAATAATTTGTCTCAGTGAGACCAAATTATATCTTTTTCATCTGAAAAATAAAATAAGCAAAGCGAACCCCCACACCTTCATACATATGGTAACAAGTCATTTCGTCCCAAGACCAGTTCGCCCCTAGTCGTTTCGCCCCTGGTCGTTTCGCCCCAAATTTGATGCTTAGACGTTTCGCCCCTACACCCTAGTCGTTTCGCCCCACTTTATTTTTTTACCCTAGTCATTTCGACCCTCTATTTTTTAACCCCTTTAAAATGTTATACACTTCATCAAGATATTTTAAGCCCAGGGGGGTACTCTAAATTCTTCTGCATACGTAGGCTGGGACCCAGCATCTACCACTCACCCCCAAAAAATATCAGAAATTTGAAGCACCCCAAAAAAATATTTGAAATTTTTGCAACCCAAAAAAATATTCCGATTCTGTATATTTACTTTAAGAAAAGACCCTAAAATACATAGAAATAACCCCTAAAACTTGTCCAATTTTGGGATGACCCCAAAAAAATATCCACAAAATGTTCATACCCAAAAAAATATTCATTTTTCTGAAAACCCAAAAAAATATTGAAATTCAAAAATTCGACCCCAAAAAAATGGACCGAGCCTACGTATGTATGAAAATATAAGAGTGCCCCCCCCCCCCCCCCCCCCTGGGATTTTAAGCATTATTAAAATATGATAATAATTTAATTTTAACGATGAACACGCTTCAGTATTAATTTATTTTAACAATGAATGTAATAATAATAGCAATTAAGCCTTGTGGAACCCAGATCTATCTCTTTTTGTATATCAAAAGCCATCTGATCAGGATCCACACTGCTATAAATATTATCTGATAATTGGTATGGTGCAGGCTCGAGGGTGCAGGTGTCCATGAAAAAAGTTTGGGAGGAGTGTAGTGCATAAATGTAATAAGCATGACTAGGATAAACCGTGATAACAAAATGCAATCCTTACCAAAAAATAGGCCTACTTATAAAATAATTTTATATTCCCTTCACCTCTGCGCCAATACGCAGGGTGGCAGCGCTCTGCTCATCGCATTAAGAAAAGGGACTGACTGATCAACCAGTTAAAGTAATTGGACGTTAATTGTCTCTAATACAAGTAAGTGTGCGGCCGGATAATCTCTAATCTGTGAGTCATCAACGGGATTAAGACTAGGGTGTTGAAAACACACCAATCAATCAGCTGCAATTAAAATTTTATTGATCAATTAAACTCCGATATGTCGGTGACGTGCTTTGACTTTGTCGGTGAACGTACGCCTTGTGCGGTATGTCCTCCGTATCTACAATGTTTATTCATGATCCGCTAGTGTTTAAATAAAGTATTTCAGTAAAATGTTTTGGTACGGAAACTACGTATACCACGCATTGTCTGAAAACATAGGAATCACGCCAGCATCCAATCTTGTGTCACTATCGGCCGGCGGTGAAATGCTTTTCGAATGGCATTTCGCTGGCGGGCCGATAGTGGCACGATTTTACATGCTTACTGGGAAGTGGGCGGGCAATGGGCTAAGTTATGAGTTCATTTCTGAAATCCTAGACCTGCCCTCGATATTGGAACAACTTATATCAAAGTGCAGCAATAACTCTTGTATTCCTATTTGCACCAATGTTTAGGAGTTACATCCCTTGTGTCTTAAGCCCCGGGTGAAATTGACGATGGGCGGATAAAATATCTGATCAAATGTTTACATAAGTTGTAAACGTGATCATCACAAATGGCTAGGAAAAACGACTCTCAGTCAAATCTTACGTAAAATTGGCGAGTTTTTATTTTCGTGAAAGAACTTGAGTGTCATTTCAGTAAGTTTGCATTATGATAGTTTCATGCATTGTTTTATGATCAAACGTGATTGAAGGTTGTAATAGGTTTTCGCGACACCAAGGTCAATGTCAACACATCTTGAGAGATAGAGACTGAACGGGACAGGGACAGGTACACTTATTGTAAATGTGTGAAAGTAAAGTAAATCATAGACGTGTCTTCAAGGAAATTAATTTGATTTTCAGTGAGTCAATTTGTACAGTAGATAAAAAGACCTGGATCAGCATGGGAACTAAACCTACCAACATTAGAATATCGTAGGAGAAGGGGAGATCTTATTCAAATGTTCAAAATTCTTCATGGTATTGATGATATTGACAGTTCTAAGTTTGTTACATTAAATGAGAATACAACACGTGGTCACTCATTAAAACTAAATAAGCCAAGGTGTTTAAAATCTTTACGGCAGAATGCATTTCCTGCTAGATGCATTGATGATTGGAATTCCTTACCAAATGACCTAGTTTGCATTGAGAAACTAGACACATTCAAGAATCGACTAGATGTATTGTGGAGAAGCAAGCGTTTCGACACTAGTGATATATATTGAACTATTATAATTATAACATACTAAAGTGTTAAAATTAGATATTTAAATTTTAACTGAAAATAAACCGGAAACCGGAAAAGTACATAGTCAAACCAGGATCGGGGGATAAATACAAGCTGAAAGAGCTTCAGAATATCAGAAGATTGAAGTAAGCCTAAGCATCTGGTTCTCTTTCTGGTTTGGTCTTTCTTTCTATCTTTACTGGTTTCGCTCATACTTGAGCATTACACCAGGGAGTGTGTCTTTGGACATTTTGATAAAATAAAAAAATAACAACACAAAAAAGCAAAACAACACAAAAAAAACACCAAAACTTTTGTCACTTTCTTGAGGGTGACTGTATCAAGGCTGTCTGTCGGTAAGATAAGTTTTATTCAGCTAGCAGTTCAAGACAAATAGCTATATAAGTGTTGTCTGTCGGATCTGATCAGCCTTGGCTATGCACTCTATGGTTGACAGTGAAGACTGTTCAGACTCAGCGAATACCCGGCTGCTATAGAGACTCAGATCAGCAAGGTTGTCTCTTGGGTCTGATCAGTCTTGGATGTGCACAGCCACTCTAAACATGGTATCTTATTAAACTTAAGGTTGACAGTGAAGACTGATCAGACAGCGTGGTAGCTCAGTGGTCAGCGTTTGCCATTTGCAGGGATGACACTAGATAAGTGCGTCTTCCTTCAGATCGGGATGTTAACTGGATGTCCCATTTGCAAGGAAAGTCACCCCTTGTGCAGGTTAAAGAACGCTACGGTAATTAAGATATGGTTACTTGTAAACTTTCATCCTGCAACCAGGAGAGTATACCTGCCGATAAAACTCGCAAGCAAGGGTCAGGCAGTATATAGAGAAAAAAAGAAAGACTGGGCAAATGCCCCAGCTGCTATAGAGACTCAGAGCAGCAGGTTGTCTGTCGGGTCTGATCAGTCTTGATTGTGCACTCTATGGGTAACTTTAAGTACCCCTGGTATCTTTAGGTTGACAAAGAAGACTAACAGACTCAGCAGGTTCCCTGGCTGACACTGTAGAGACTCTGAGCAGCAAGGTTGTCTGTCTGGTATGATCACTCTATGGGTAGCTAAACACCCCGGTATCTTTAGTTTGACAGCCAAGACTGATCATATTAGCTGAAGCCCTGGCTGCCATGAAGACTCAGATCAGCAAATTTGTCTGTCGGGTCTGATCAGTCTTGGTTGTGCACTCTATGCCCGGTATCTTAACGTTGACAGCATAGACTGATCAAACTCAGCGGATGCCCCAGCTGCTGTAGAGACTCAGATTAGCAAGGTTGTCTGTCCGGTTTGATCAGTCTTAGTTGTGTACTCTATGCCCGTCATTGCCCGGTATCTTTTGGTTGACAGCATAGACTGATCAGACTCAGCGGATGCCTTGGATGCTGTAGAGACTCAGAGCAGCAAGGTTGTCTGTCCGGTTTGATCAGTCTTAGTTGTGCACTCTATGCCTGCCATTGCCCGGTATCTTTTGGTTGACAGCATAGACTGATCAGACTCAGCGAATGCCTTGGATGCTGTAGAGACTCAGAGCAGCAAGGTTGTCTGTCCGGTTTGATCAGTCTTAGTTGTGCACTCTATGCCCGGTATCTTTTGGTTGACAGCATAGACTGATCAGACTCAGCGGATGCCTTGGATGCTGTAGAGACTTAGAGCAGCAAGGTTGTCTGTCCAGTTTGATCAGTCTTAGTTGTGCACTCTATGCTCGCCATTGCCCGGTATCTTTTGGTTGACAGCGAATGCTAATCAGACTCAGCGGATGCCTTGGATGCTGTAGAGCCACAGAGCAGCAAGGTTGTCTGTTATGTCTGATCACTCTATGGGTAGCTTAGAACCCCAGTATCTTTAGTTTGACAGCGAAGACTGATCAGACTCTGTGGATGCCATGGCTGCTGCAGAGACTCAGAGCAGCAAGGTTGTCTGTTGGGTCTGATCACTCTAGGGGTAGCTAAGTACCAGTATCTTAGGGTTGAAAGAGAGGGAGGCCCAAATTACATGGAAGAAACTGAAGGAAAGAGACTGCCATAAGTGGAAGCTCTTGACAGTTGACCCTCAAGAAAGGAGCACCTGGAGATCAGGTGTGAGATCTTCTATGTGTGCAGCTAGCCAGTTACCTGGAAAGGGGCCCACTGATGTGGATGATGCCCCTGCAAGTGCACGTTAATCAAAAATCCGATTATGATATGATATGATAGAGAAGACTGGTCAGACTCAGTGGATGCCATGGCCGCTGTAGAGACTCAGAGCAGCAAAGTTGTCTGGTCAGTCTTGGCTGTAAATTTCTTTATAGATAACTAAATACCCCCGGTATCTTTGGTTGACAGCTAAGAGTGATCAGACTCACTCAGTGGATGCCCTGTCTGATATTTGTTTTTGCTAAGCATACAGAATCAAAACAAACAAACAAACAAATAAAACAACATAGGTTTTGGTTGTCAGAGAAATATGAAAATTAATTTTCAATTATGCACTCTTATCTGGAGGCCTGCTCTAAGTTTCTTTTCTTGTGCCACACCTCTTACTAATCAGTAATGCAGGACTTTAGTTAAGAGTGAGTACCAAAAAATATAATTTTCTTATTTCTCAACCAAAACATATGTTGTGGGTACTCAAAAAGAACCGTCTCAATGTGACGGTTCTTTGTAGCACCCAAAACATATGTTAAAATTAAGGGGTAAGAAAATATTAACAATTTTACGCTGAAAAATTTTGTGTTTATCTAAACCTATGGTAATGTATATTAATTATTTCTTTTTCAGGTGACAAATTGAACAATGGCAGCTGCTGGCTGTGTTTCGAAAATATCAAGGCTGTCTCAAGTTACGGAGAAAGTGGGGAAACTGTTTTCTTCACGATATTTATTGGTGACAAACACAGCTATTACTGTATGCTTGTCCTGTACAGGAGATGCATTGCAACAAAACTATCAAAAACTTAAGAAAGAGAGGATTCGGTTGGACAAAAGCAGATCTGTCAATGTAGCTCTTACAGGATTTCTGATTGGTCCATTCTGTCACTACTGGTACCTCTTTCTGGACAGATGGCTCCCTGGAAGAACATTCAGAATCATCACAAAGAAGCTGATTGTGGATCAGATTATTTGCTCACCAGTTGTGATTGGTTCCTATCTGGCCATCACATCTTGGTGTGAGGGAAGAAGGGGTGAGGCCCTGAAACAGGAACTCATTGAGAAAGGGAAGATGCTTTATAAAGCTGATTGGGCTGTGTGGCCTGTTGCGCAAACAATCAATTTCTACTTTTTACCTACAAGATTTCGAGTGCTCTATGATAATGCCATTTCATTTGGTTTTGACTGTTACTTTGCTCATATAAAGTTTGGTGTAGACCTTGAAAATGAGTCTGAAGATTCTAATATTTTATTACCAGAAAATGTAGATTATATTTTTAAAAATCACACTCCAGAGATGGAGAAAGTGACAAGACAGTTAATGCAACGAACATGTTGTCAGATGCCATATATTCATTTAATGAGAACTACAGTTTGCAATCATACAACAAGAAAGGCAGTGATACGCACATCTGAAGAACCGCCTGAGGATTTTCAGTCTGCACCATATGGGAAACATATGGAGTTACATTATATATGTGAAAAATGTGATATCGCGAATACCTCAAACTCTTAGCAGAATGAATACCACAGACTAAAAGTTTTACAAAAAAATGTCTCCTATAACTAATTATTAAGTCACTGGTCATTATTACCAGCCAAAGCAAATAAGTAATACAGTAAATGCTCTGAAATTGCAAACACTTTTCCCTTTCTGTTCTCAAATAAAATGTCCTTTGTCAGCGTTGGAATTAACAAAATGCTTGTCAGAATTGCATACAGGGAAGACAATGATCAGATTGCTTCTTCAGAAGCAGTCTGATCTTGGTCTGCACTGTTTGCCTAGGCCTATTTTGGCAAGTAAATAGTGTTCGAAATTTTAGAACATCTACCGTACATCTGAGCCTTCCCTATGATATAAGATTTAAACAATAAGTTTGAGGTGTTTAACATTTGCAGCAGCCCAATGTTGATAAACAGATTTAGGTAAACAAAATTTTTGAGCATAAAATATTTTCTTACCCGTCAGTTTTAACATGTATTGAGTACTCAACAGAACCATCTCAGAAGGTTCTTTTCAGTATCCACAACATATGTTTTGATTTAGAAATGAAAAAAATATTTTTGTGTTACACACTAAAAGCCATGACGACACTTTGCATTGGGCATTAACAAAGACCAAGGGCGCCAGCAAGTTATACACCAAACAACAGTGGTAAAACACAATTCCTAAATATTAATCATGTAGTCTATTGTTTTGCTTATTTTCGATGATTTTTTTTTTCTTGTCCTTTGATATATAGAGTTAACAGACAAGTTACCTTGTGGAAATCAGCACATGTCCACTCATTTCAGTTGAGCAGGAGCTTGAGCAGCTTTCTCCTGGTTGACTATGGCCTGTTTTTTTTTTTTTCCAAAGCAGTGAAGGCTCTGTCAAGACTGCAAGAAGTACAGGCTACATGGGAGTGAAAAATAGCAAAATTTTATACTAGTCCAGAGACAAGTTATTGGCCACAATGTCCTTATCCAATAAAAAAAAAAGTTAAATTGTTTCAAAGAACAGATAATACACAAAGATTTCAGCTTAGCCCTTACTTTGCTGATACCATGCATGAACTCTTTAAAAACAGTATGAAACCAGATATTAACCCAATTGAAAATAGTGTAGATCCAGATCAGCTGGCTTCTGACAGTATCCACACTGATTTCCATACAGCATGGCATTATGAGTTCATAGTAATTTAATTAAAAATGAAATTTCAAATATACAGAATTGCATTAACTTTGTTAATACTTGTCTCAGGACAAGTTAATAGAATTTTTTAGTTTATCCTGAATGAAATTGGACTAGATTGGACAAGTTGGGTATGGTATTTCAACACTCTTTGGCTAATCAGCCAGCTTCAGAATGAATGTGTTGGCTGACCAGAGCCTTCTTTTTCCTGGTAATAGAAGACCATCTCTAACATTATGTAAACACATATGGTATTTATATCTTGATTTATATATAGTTGTGATCTGCTTGTATTTAATAAATATGTATATAATGTATATTTTGAGGGTCTCATGGAAGATTAGTTATTACATTTGTCATTATTTGTATACACTAAATGTAGTCACCCTCGTTAAATAAAGCCTTTACTTACTTACTTACTTAATCTGAGCCTTCACTTGTAGCATATGTGACAAGCTCCACAATCTCTTGTGTTGGCTTGTAGGGGTCTTTTATGCAAACCAAACATCTATGTGTCTAGATCCACATCTGAACTAAGGGTGTGGTTGGCACCGTTAAACCAGTTTAAGCCCTCCAGTAAATTATTTTTACTGACCTTTCCAAGGCGGTACTCCTTTTATGGATCATTTATGTTACTTATGTCTTGTGTTTGTCATGCTTTCGCGTCTGTTCATTGCTGCCTTGTGGTCACCTGCTGGGAAAGGGCTGACCTCTTGGCTCTTGTTTGATATGTTTAATTGTGTTTTTGTCACTTTCCCATGTGGTAGCCTGGGTCAGGTGTGGTATTGATTGTATTGATTCCTGATCATTGCTGCCTTTCTTTTACAATATTTTATTTTATTTTAATATTTTAATAATAAGCACACCATCATGACCATGCAATAACTATTTCAAAATGTTATCCACTCTTTGGAAAACAATGTAGATCCAGATCATTATTCACATTGATTTTAATCCTTGCATGAATATTTGTTAATTTTAATGAAAATACACAATTTGATTGACTGGAAATCAGAAATTCTTCCAAGGCCAAATTAAAAAAAAAGTGTGTTTTGGGTAACCAGTCTGAAAATTTTAGGTAGGGTAGGCACACACATTTTTTTTTAAATATTTATTTTTCTGAAAAAAAAATGCATTTAAAAGTCATTTTGCCTTTCAAAATGCATAAAATTATATATTTTTTCAGAAAACCTGAAAAAAATTCTAGGTTTCGCCGGTAAATCTAGGTAGGGTTGAGCTACCCTAAACACCGGTATTTTTTATTTTGGCCCAATGAATCTATGTTACAGATGTAGTCTTAATGAAAATACACAATTTGATTGACTGCACATCAGAAATTCATGTAGTGTAAGCAATCCTAAAAATATTTATAGGAGCATGTGCACTTTTAATATATTGAATATCAGGGGGCAAAAATTCCACTCGTCCGCTCTTAATTACGAGTGAAATCTAGTAAGGACGAGTAATTCTTTCCAAAGGACGAGTGCTTAGGAAAGAAATACTCGAGGAAGTCATATTACATAACACTCCCTTATGTTCTTTATTGCATACACTTTTAAAGGACAAGTGCTTGTGTTTGCAGGACAAGTGAAAAATAGCCGCATAATTGCTTCCTGAGCAGAATTGTAGCTTTGAAATTTTTGATAGTAATAAGATATAATACATTGATTTAACTCTTCATATACACATGAATAAAATCATCATGATCATGCACATGTTTAAGTGGGGTTTTTTTACTGTTTAACAGTTTTCACTTCTAAAAAATTCCTAAAATAACCCAAAATGCTGCATATTTTTTCCCAATTCAAGCCAGGGGCCTTTGCCCAAAATAGCTGAAAAAGGCCCTGGGACTGGGGGTCTGGACCCCCTCCCCCCTGAAAAATCACAAAAATATAGGGTTTCTAAGCAATACTGGTACGGATCCACTGAAAATCACAAAGCTACCAAGCCAGCATTCAATGTTGGGCCATCATCGGCCCGCCAGTGAAACACCATTTAAATGGCGTTTTGCTGGCGGGCGGATGATGGCTCGTTTTAGTGCAAATTTTATCCTCTCTCCCTTCGCAGAAAAACAACAACAAAAAGCATCAGACCCCTCTGGCAGAACTCTCTTGGGTCGTGCATGCGCAGATCGGGGGATACTAACATGTTTTTTAGTCCTCAATGTATTTCACAGAGGGCTGTACGAATCTACCTCAAGAAGCAATTGGACCATGGGTCCAATTGCTTCTTTAGAGGAATCCATACCAGTATTTCTAAGGAAACCTGTAACCACTTGTGATTTTCCAGAGGGGAGTCCGGAGCCCCTGTCCCCCACCCCCTGGATCCGCTGATGATTTGGATTTTATGCCTGCTGATGATTCAGAGTTGGTTGAAACATCAAGTAATATATGTTTAGATTTATTATCTTGTTAATTATACAGTAAAGTACTCAAAGTGCTGAAAGCGGTGTTGATTTTTACCTGTAATTATTAATATGTTACATGATTTGTATATGATTACTGTACATTGTATCTGCCGGTTGAGATTATTCTGTGATAAACCCACATGGCATATTTTGTTTCCCTTTATTTGCTAACCAGGCAGTCGAGATTATAAAACTTTTTTCATGCTCAACTGGACTGAGCATGAAATGTCAACTGCTCATAAAAACTAAAATGCTAAAATTAATGACTTTTCTTGCTTTCAACATCCCAGATGTTGTATTTATCATGCTAATAAATGTTAAAATGCCAACAAACATTTATGAGCATGATAAATTCCATGCAGTGTTTAGTTGAGCATGAAAAAGTTTTAAAAACCTTAAAACTTTTAAGGCCTCAGGTCAGTTTATGCAAGGCATGTTGTCCATCATCCATCATTAACTTTTCACAATTTCAACATTTCCTACAGAACCTTGTCAGATTGAGCCTTAACTTTCTGGGAGCTATAAAAGGTACCATAATGATTTAGAATTGCTTAAACCATTGCATTCTGAATTCCCATCTTGAAACTCTTCAAACAGCATCTCCCAAATCATGAAATGATTAGTTGAATTGAGCTGAATCTCAATGGGAATTGAAATTTTTTGAACAACATCTGTCGAGCTGCAAACTAGAATTGTCTGAGGATCTGACGGCGCTTTTCATTATGTCAAACTGCCAAGTGTGAATGAAAATCCCAATTAACATCAATCAAGGGCCATTTTGCAAATAAAATCACCTAGATCTTGTCAATATGAATCCATATACAAAATTTGGTAAAATTCTGTCAATTAGTTCTCAAGATATTGAGCGAAAACGAAATTCTGACATCAATCATGGGCCATAACCCTGTTACAAACAAGTAAGAATCCCTAGGTAGATCTTATCAACATCAATGCTCATGCAAAATATGGTCAAATTCTATCAATAAATTCTCAAGATATTGAGTGGAAACAAAAATTCTGACATCAGTCAAGGGCTATAACTCTGATACAAATTCACAAAAAATGATAAGTAACACTCCCAAGCTAGATCTTGTCAACATAAATGCACATACAAAATTTGGCCAAATTCTATCAATTCGTTCTGAAACGAGAAATTCTGACATCATCGAGGGATATAACTCTGATACAATTTTGCGAAACATGACAGATAACACTCCCAAGCTAGATGTTGTCAAGGTCAATGCACATACAAAATTTGGTCAAATACTACCAATTAGTTCTTAAGAAATTGAGTGGAAACGAAATTCTGACATCAGTCAAGAGCCATAACTCTGTTACAAATTTGCAAAAAAATGACAAGTAACATTGTCTACTACTAGCTTAGCAGTCAAGAATTTGTTCTATTGTTGAAATCACTGACATTAGGCTTTATGAACCTAGCAAAGCAAATAGGCTGCAAAATATATACACCATAAGAAGGAGGGGGCAAGGGACATTGCCATCTAGAAATAGGAAATTTCAAAATCAAAAAGCATCTTGTTTATCAGTCATTTTAGATGAAACTATGCCATCAGTTATTGGCAAGCCCATCTCTAAAAAGAGGGCATAAGTATTACAAGAATTCACTTTGATTTACTGAATTCTGTGGGATATATCTGATTTGGCATTTGTGTAAAATAAGGATTATCAATATCTAGTAAGTCATCTTGATATCTGAAGTAGAGTTATAATACTCTGACCAGTTAAGAAAGACTGGGCGGTTCTTGATAAAGACACATCCGTGGACATTTCCATATAAAAGTTGGTAAAACAGATTGTATTTATTCACCTGTGAAATGAATATACGGGTAGTAGTTTTGAGCCCCATTGTGAGAAAAAGGCATTCGAATTAATTTGGATAACAAGAACACTGACTAGTCTAGATATATACGCTCAGACAATGTTCGAAATTTCAACTATTCAAATTATCATACTGAATAAGAAAAGAAAATAATGGTCAGCAATGAAATTTTAATAACACTTACGTTGTGTTACGACATAAAGCCGGTCAGGAAGGAAGAGGGGAAATCCTATTGGAAAATTCCTTTATGCGATGACGATGCTACCAGGGAAAAATAATGCACACAACTAGCAAAAACTTTTCAGTACTTTATGTACTAAGAAAACATCAACAACACATTAATATACAATGACACCACCTTCGCTGTTATTTCTGGCTAATTGACCATCCTATACTAGGGCAAGTTGCCACTCCAAGATCATTTCAATTAGAATCAATCTTGGAGTGTCCTGCTCTAGATGTACGTCAACTAGTCAGAAATAAAAGACGTAAAGAATATGATTAACATATAGCTTAAGTTCTCATAGGAAAAAAAATTGGGCCCTTTAATATTTCAGTTCTCGTATTGACGAGAAATCTTGAGATTATACGTGTCCCGCGAACACTATAACTGTTGATATTTCACGTGTCTCGCGAACACTATGTCTTCTTAGCCGCACGTTGTCTACTTCAGACCATCGGCGCTGAGGTGATCGAACCTGTACTTTGGTCGTCACTGGTTTCGCATAGTATTTCTTGCGCGTAATACTGATCGTCGTTCTAGACGTCAGGATTAGTATAAGTGGTTCTTCCTGATCGTATCCCCACGTTGGGATGTCAGATTCACTTATAACAATTCAAGCCGGTTGGCTCCCAACTCGGGCTATTCTACGTTGTTGGATGTAACGATTTTGCCTATTCCACGCTGGTCGTGGCCTGAGGGGGACAGCTAATAAGTGCCCTCAGGTGACAATCATTTTTGGCTCACCAACATTCAGCCTCCAACGTAGGAGGGGACACAAGAGACGATTCTGCAAAAAACAATCTACTTTTAGAATCTCAGAATCACTCTGTTGCGTCAATAATGGAGTTGTTCATTTGAAGTTCACAAAAATAGAAATAATTTCAGTGGTCTTACTCTTTTAAATTACAGCCTAACCCTATAAGAGTGATTAGCCCTCACCCGTGGGTGTATGGCTAACGGCTCCCATGCGGTTAGGATGGATCGGCTCTTCTAAATATCCACACTCAAAATTATATAATAGAGAAGTATTTTTAGTGACTGGCCTATGTCAGCGCTAAACAATACCTCTTATGCCAAACGAACAAACCCATACGTAACAAAATTTCCAATACACTGTCGTAACGTCACCCTGGTTGAGACGCTATCGCAGCCGAAACATCAAGATCCCGTGGCCCTTTTTCCCTTCAAGGTCACGTTATCTAGATAGTTTCGAGGTTTACAAATACCGATACCAATTCTCTTAAAATTCCAGGAAAAGGTTGAACAGTGTGGTGCCGACGTAACGTTTGGACGTTTACGTCGGACATCACCCTGCCCACGGGCTAATTTCGTACATGTATAACGTATCAGTTGTAAACAACTAATTATGACCTCTCGGCAAACATATTTACATCAATATTGAGAGATTATATTCTGCTGTTTTATGTGTGTAAAACCGTACAATATTTTTTTACATTTATTTTGGTGTAACAAATATCTTTACATTTACTTTGGTGTAACAAATATTTTTACATTTACTTTGGTGTAACATTACACCTACCTAATCTCTAAACATACATGTCAGCTATCACCTTATTTATGTAAGTGTGTTGTAGTATATGCACCTAACCCTTATTCTTATATGCGTCAGATATAACTCGAGGTGACACATACAGGACGCTACAGAAAGTCGACTATCACTGGAAGTTAAATCCTCTTTCCAATAACGCCATATAAAATCACAACAATTTAAAATCTAGCTGCTAAAATTGTTTTTCACCTATCGGTCCCTGGTAAATCTTTCAGCATACCATTATAGTTTTATGTGCAGGCCCGACATGGCCTGTGACTACTTTTGTCCGAAATAACCCGACGAGTCCATCCGGACAGCTTTTACTATAGCCGCAAGAATGGTCTCAGCAGATTTTTAGGCATTACGCATGTGCGTAGCTTCATACGCAAGTGCGTAACAATCGCTATTTTCACCAAAAAAAACGGGACGTTATTGATAACACCCGAAAGAACTCAAACACGTAATGCTGGCTGATTCAACAGACGACAAAATAGAAAACGAGTGACTTATTATTTCAATACAATGTGACATGCTAGAGACATCGCGATTCAATGCAATAACACGAGTCGCCATCGCCCTGTCATGTACAATTTCAACACAGTAAAAATATATATAACTTCACGTACCTTTTATAATAATGAATAGCGTCTCTATATCAAACCTTTCAACGGTATGTTTAAAATGTCCCCTAACAAGAATGGGAAATTCCATCCTTTATATATTGAAAAATGCACAGGATTTCCAAGATATTCAAGAAAAGTAAGGAAATCGTACAAGCGTTGATATAGACACAATGAATTCCATCTCAGACAAACCGACCTTTTATTGGGACTATTAGTAGAAAAGGTACTGTATCATGGTTCGAATAGGTGACCAGGTGCATACCTAAACCTTTGCGTATTTGTGCGTATACGCAACCATCACTGATTCTGTTGTTCCATCTATTCTGCATCGTAACACGTTGTATTAAAAATTGGCCAGCACACGAGATGATTGTTCTTATTACATCAGCGTGTGGCGAAGGCTCTGATGAGCCTGCATGTATGCATGACCTCGCTAGGGCTTTCGCCCCTCGCTTAAACAAAGTATGCAAGTTGAAGAAGACTATGAACAACTTTTAGACATCTAGTCTCTCTGGACACGCCAGAATGAGCGATTATTAGAGGCTTTTGCGGATATGTGATAAGACCAAATCTTGTATACATTTTCTCACGATCCAGATACTTAACCCTTGTCCTGCTGAATTATAATTGGTGATTTATTATTACTGTATTGGGTTTAAAAATCAAACCAGTTCTGCCATACAGACAAAATTTGAAGAAAGTGCAAACCTACTCTCCCACAAAATTTTCATTACATATCTTTCCCGAAAAATGAAATGCAGCAGGTACCCAGCAGCATACTTAAGATAAAGGTTTACCAGGCATGCTGACGTGTAAAGTTGGCCACCCTTGTCGCCTGCGCTTCAGTTGGTTGCACGAGTAAAGCGTACATAGGCTATTACACCCGATTTACTGTAGACTAGATTTATTTGACAGTGTGTGACAGCGCTCTGTCTGACATGCCCAGTCTCTGTTAGCTGGTCACACTATAAATGCTTCAATAACATTAGCTTGATTATTGTCAGAGAGATGACAAGATGTCTCATAACAAAACATAAAAAATTCTGCAATAAAAGGAGCACAATTAGTACCAATAGGAATGCCTACAATTTGTCTATACAATTAAGAGCCAAATCTACTAAATATATTGCCCAAAAGATAATGGAGAGTGTCACAAAATTTCTGACATGGTGGAAAATTATATTTCTTGGGTTGTTCAGAAGTAAAAAAAAATGTGTTTCCCATGAAAAATGTGTTCTCATCACAAGCCAAATAGAGTGAGCCCTCTCCATTAAAAGTTCATTCAATTACATGTAATTGGGTACATTTTCCTTTGATTAGATTATGGGGCAATGTAGTATAGAGAGTTTCAGTAAAGTTATCAGATGTAGACAAACTTAATACTAGCAAACCTTTAGATTTTTATTTAAATATAAAGAAACTCACCTGATATTACATGTATTTACTATCCCTGTCACAATCTCTTCCACATTATTTTATATTATGGATCTTAATCGCAGTGAGGCAAGAAGTTAAAAGTAAGGCATTAATCAGGCTGATGTTATTGAAGTGTTCAACTCTTCTTCAAGGTATCTAGATGTCCATAACTAATGGCATACATGTAGCTTCATCTAAAATTATTGATATACATGATGCTTTTAATTAATCATTTTTTTGTCATTGGACTTGTCTATAACAAATGTCGTAGTTTCATCTAAAATTTATGATATTAAAGCAAGATCATTTTAATTTTTAAATAGTTAATTTCCCATTTATGGATAGACCTTCTTAATGTGTTAATGTTTTGCAGCCTATTCGTTTTGAGAGTGCATATTGTAATGTTAATGACTTCAAACATATATTGAAAACAATTTTTGACTGCCAATAAACTTCGTAAAGCATTTTCTAAATTCTACCGCAGAAACTCAACGATGATAGTAAAATGCAAGGTTGGCTTGAAAACTCTTCTACTACAGGTTATATCAGAGCCAGTAGTTTATGGCAGGTTAGTTTTATAAATCCAAAAGGATGGTTGGAAAGCCCTTTTTTCTGATCAATTTAAATAGACCATCAAGGTTATAAAAGAGTGGGATATAACATGGAAATTATGCAACAGACTGTATACCTGGTTATAACCCCAATCACTGTTTAGTGCTATGGATTCCTTTATAAAATTTCACAACGGATGGTGAGGTTTCAGACTCAATGAGCGGAAACTTAGGAGGCATTTGGCTGGCCTGGAGATACAGAATTGCTAAAATCTTTGCGTGGCAATATCCGAGATCGCTGCCATTCTTCAACAGGGTTCCCACAAGCTCTGGAAATCATGGAAAACCTGGAAATTCACTAAAAAAAAGTTTCATACATGGAAAAATCATGGAATTTGAAAAAAACTGAATGATCATGGAAAAAGCATGGAATTTTGTTAAATAATATGACAAAAACACCTGTACAGCTAGTTTTCTGGCTACTGGTAGTTTCAAGTTTTAATAATTTCAAAATGCATGCGTGGTCTACAAGCATGCTGTTATTGCTGCATTCCGCATTTATGCTCAGCGTAGTGAAGTTGCTGCTTAAAGGGAGGCCGAGTCTGCGCATTTAATAGTCATGGAAATTGCATTGTTGATCATTAAAAATCATGGAAAAATCATGGAATTATGTTTTTGAATTTCTGTGGGAATCCTTTTCAAGCATCATCTCCTGAACTGAAAGGCAGATTGAGACGAAACTGGGGCGAGAGGCATCAGCGCAATATTGAGATTCATTATTGTCTACTTCCCAAAATGCCCTCTAAGTTGGAAGCGCCCATTTGCCTAGCTGTTCCAAATTTACTTAATATTTAAATTTATTTACTGCTTATTGATCTCACCACTCCCATATGAAAACGGGCATATTTTTCCATCATATAAAGAGGCAGTAAAAGTTGAATATAAAATGAAATGTAGTACATGTAAGTGCCGGTACATCTGTGATCTTATTCGTATTTTCAGGACTGTGTATTTCTAGTTGTACGCTTGCACATGCAGACACATGAACAAAATATACAAATAGGTAGACAGACGGAACCAGGCAAAATGATAGTGCTTGGTAGGCATGAAACGCGTAAATAACCCATTATCCGTAGAACTATATAAGCAGCTTGGATTGCATCGTAAAACCTCACCATTTGATGTTACAAATAATCTGCTGTAATCTCTAATGGACCTTTTATAGCTGAGCAAATACTACGATATCTATCCCAGGTCTATTGCACTGACAGTACAAACATGGGTACTAAACGTGTATTTCCATTCCAACAAAAAACTAAGTTATTTATTTTTACAATATATCAGAGCAGTAATAGTCTATAAGATTGATATCATTCTCGGCCAAAATTTAAATCTAGTTAGGGTTCTGCTATATGCGCATGCAAATTTTCAGGGTGAAGAAACCATGTAAATTTTAAAAATGAATAACTGTGTTCCATTTGAGGTGCAATACTACAGTAGACCACTGGCTTTGCCAGTCTGTCAGATGAAACTAAACTGTCATCCCGTCTCCACATGACCTTGGCTGTTGGTGGGACGTTAAACACAAGCACATGCATGATTAAAGCACAGGTCCTAAATTAAAGTATAGGGTCCGTGATTAAAGAATAAAAAAATACATAGAAAAACAATAACATTTATTTAAAGGGAAAACACATTATAATGCCTTCAATGTTCACTGTCGTAATTTGGCTCCCGGTACCGCTAGTTTAACAAGTGACAGGGCCCAGGGCGACGACGGTAAACATTGCGCTTACTGTAATATAAGATGTTATTCAAAAACATATTTATCGTCTGTACTAGTAGTAGGTTATATATGGATAATAACCATTGTCATTGCCGTTATCATAACCATTATCATAACCATTGTCGTAGTCATTATCGTAGCCATTACCATAACCTAGAATAAATAATAAAAACTATCTTAAAGCTGTTATCTTAGCCACATGGGTGAAAGTTTTCAGGATTATTGCTGAAGTAACGGGGTTTTGAGGCTGACTTTTCATAGAAAGTTTTTTTTAACTTTCCAGCCAGTCAGTCACAAAATCTCGAATTTAGCAGCTTAACCCTTTATATGTTACAAGTGGCTCCTAAACGAGAACTTTGGCAAACAGTGAAGAACTAGATGAAATGCCACATAATACGCATTCCATCGAGGTCTACAGTGTTTGTTAACACAAAAACAATATTCAGAGAATTAAATACTGTCTGCCAACATTGACCTGAGACTGATTAATTTCCGCCAAAATATACTCGGACTTGGCTCATGCTTTTACCGAGATGTCCATGCATTAATGCAAATGGTCTAGTGATTAGTTAACACAGATCGTACATTCCCAGGAACCCTCTTTTTTATCACTGCCAAATGTATGCACTTTTTATAAAAATAAGATAAGATTGTTATTTAAGTTTACGTCATCTCATACGTAACTTTTCATATCAGTCTTGCGCAGATCCTGAAATTTTCATCAGGGGGACCTATGTCCAACAGATAAAGTTCTGACAACGTTTTTGTTTTTTAAGTCATCAACTTATTATACAGAGGGAGTCCAATTGCATTTCGAGGGGGTGCGATCAGTACCACCAGTATTCTTAAGGAAACTTGTAGTCACTTGTTAATTTCAGGGGGGGGGGGGGGTTCTGGTTCAGCATGTCTTTTCATTTGTTTTACTAAATTTTAGTCGATTATGCATTAAGTATTTCCTAGGTTTCTTCACAGGTGTTTATTGAAAGCATAGTGCTACGCATGCATTTGATGTATACACGAATGCCTGATTCATATTAAATTATCCATTTATGCACAAAATCATGAAAAAAATAAATAAAATAAACAAATACATGAGGTAAAATATATTAAAAACGATAAAATAAAACAATCATAGATTAAAAAGGTCCCTGACTCTTGATTGCTAACGACGTACTGTTATCCACTAGGCTACTGAGGAATTGGATATTCTGGCATTCTGATAAGTAATTGTACAACAATCTAAAGTGTATTTTTCATGATGATTCCTGGAGATTGGGTGAAATGATTGACATTCATGTGTCTTAGGTCAATGTTATCAGGCAATACACTGTATTTGCAAAGTTTAACTGTGACCCTGGGCCATTCCAAGCTTTAGGAATAATCTATACCGAGAGACATTAGAAACGCACAACTTATATATCTTACTAAAATTTCTGTACTTCTATAATTAATTCAAACCAACACTTAAGAAGTCTGGGATCAGTCAATGTCCGTCAGCGACGTCAACAATTTCCTTTAAATGACACAACTCCTTTACCACTGGGTCAAATTTTAACCAAACTTTACAAGAATGCTCCTTAGGTGATCCTGTACAAAATTAGCTAAAGAAAATTGATCCGTGGACTACGCCAGGGGCGTGGCTTATCGCGGTAACAAACACTATTTTGGGGATGTGGCCAATTTCCCTTATGTCTCTATGTAAGGAACTTAAAATAATTTCTCGTGAAACCAGTGGTCAGAATTGAAAATTATTTAGCAGAAATAGTCACTTGGTGACCCTCTGGTGACCCTCTGCAAAAAAGAAAAAAGAAATTTGATCCGTCAAAAAAAACATGGCCACCTGGGGGCGTCTTATAGTGAGTAACGAAAACTTTAAAATTCTTCTGCTCTGAAACCATCCGTCAGAATTCAAAAAACTGGCCACTGTGTGACCAACAAAACGAGCTTACACAAAGAAGTTCTAGCGACAAGGCGTATATTTTCCCTAGTTGACATGATTACAAACATTATTAGGGAAAGCATCTAAAAATAACTGAAAGACACCAGTTTCATCTTTCCAATGACAAACGTCACACTTTTAGGTGTATTTCGTACCTATGCGCAGAGGGAATACGGTAAGATTTACTCCTATCCTTAACATTTTAGCACTTTTACTCTCTTTTTTAAACCTAGCAATGCATTTACTCGAAGTCTGGTCTAAACGGCACCCAGTATAAAGACGTAAAATGAGGGGTGGGAGTAGAAAGTGCACGTTTTCACGGTATTGTAAATGATGAATTGCTTTGGTATGTATTTTGTTGCTTACTATGCATATTTTACTGCTGAACTACACCAATTTTTAATAAAGCATTAGGGCAATTTGAAAATTTTGTGTTTGTAATCATGTCAACTAGGGAAAATATACGCCTTATCGCTAGAAGTTCTTTGATGCGTCGAAAACATGACCGCCATGGAGCGGCATGTACCTACAGGAAACTTAAAACGTATTCTCTAATACCAATGGTCAGAATTGTTTTTAAAAATGGACAGATACAAACACTATGTGACCTACAAAAATAGCCAAAAGGAATGCGATCCTTCAAAAACAATAAATGGCCACCAGAAGCCATAGCAAGTTTCCCTTATGTACCTATATAAGAAACTTTAAAGGTCCCATCTGGAACCAATTGTCAGAATTGAAATACGAGGGGGGTTCAATATGTATTGAAAACTCATTCATAACTCCATCCACAAACACGTTAGGAGTTTATGACATGCGTCACCGTTATAATGATGCGTGAAACATTATTTTATTTTTCCAAATTTAATAAGTTACATACTTTTTAAAAAGCACACTAATATACACTGCATATATTTTTCCTCCGAATTGTAAAGACTCATTTTAACAAAGGTAGAAAGGCATGCTGTATTTTCTAAAACCAACATTTAACATGCATAAATCACACATCCATAGTTTTCTGACTCATTACCCCTTTAACTGCTATAACGATACAAACTTTTGACCGGTATCGATTTCTCGTGTAAACGGTTTGATTACGTTACCCCCTCTTACGTTGACGTCGTTTAAAGCAATGGACGTAACACTAAAATACGCACGGTTCTTGAAAATCGGAAATGTGGCTTTGTACCAGGAAAGGACAATTTTTATTGTATCGAAGTTTCAATACACAGAGTGCCTAGGTAGCAGACCAGTTAACCTGAAGCCAATATCAAGGGGCATTTCATCTGAGTGGTATACCATTTTCGTTTCCTATAATTGTATTGCCTGAAATTAGCCAGCCAGATTATGTACATGTAAATACGTGTCACAATGTCCAAATAATGCATCCTAATGCAAACATCGATGAAACACGGTATTTTGTCTGATCCATTTCAGTGTAAGTCAGAGATGGCATTCTTTTAAGTGATTCTTATTTCAAATGACGTACTTGGGTGTACTTTATGGGTGAGATTTAATATGTTAATATCAAAAAATGTCTGTAATACTTGCAAATGAACATCTAAGCGACCAGAAAAAAAAATACAAATGATTTTCGTATAATTTTTCGCTATGTATTCGTTCACGCAAAAACGACTCTGTCAGTGGAATGCCAAAAAAGTAGCACCAGGGAGGATTTTAACCAAAATGACAGCCTCATTATTTCATAGAATATAAAGCAATATCAAAATATTTTGCAGGTATAAATCACCAATATATGGATATTTACCACACGAAGAAACAGACTGAAAACACCCCTCGTTCATGTAGTTATCTGCTTTTGAAAACATTATTTTATTTCATATCGCAGTGTACTTCAGCACCCTTTCTTGAAAGTGGCTTGTGTAAATTAGATAAGGAGCTAGTCAACTGCAATTTTACATTTATTTAGCCAAGAAACAGACCTTTTAAGGAAAGTAATTATGAAGTGTGTAAATATAAAACTTTGGGATATACTGGGCTGTTTCCATTACATATTGAACGCCCCTCGTAGTTTGTCGTTTTAAGTGTAAAAATTAAGACAAGCTATTTGAATACCTACACCCATAGCAGCGATAAATCCATGGTGTGCCTTGAACCTCTACCAGTGTCATGACAAGAAGAACGAGGATCAGTGTCACCCATGGCATTGCGTCACTAAATCCCATCTCTAATATGAACTTGTATTTCAGAACCTGTTAACAAAAACATTTTTGCATATAATAGGAATGACATTATCTCTTTCTTGTCTGAAAAATAGCACCTTTGTCTGCTAATGTTCTTAGCTAGCCTATATTGCAAACAATAGGTAGGTCCGTACGCCCCTCTGTGAAATACGTTGATGACTAAAAAAAGTTTTCATGACCACCACCCATCCCCCCACCCACACACACACACTGACGGAGTTTTCTTGATCCTCGCATGCGGATCACATTGGATTTGCGTTATCATGCTCAGAAACGCAAACCGTACACAATGTTTGTTAGTTAGAGCCATTTTAAAGATGAGCATTTCTAACCTGCAGGATACTGTTAAGATAGGAATGTCATTTATAAATAGACTGAATTCCATATTTTTCAGACACATGGCATCATGTTTTTTGTCGGCATTCACGGCACACTTGATACAAAAAGTCACAAACACAATATGTAATAAGCACTTCTCGTATCCTTTGATTTACAGACTCCCCATGCCCTAAATCATTTGGAACGATAATGTGTCAGGTTGATCATGTTTGGCTATCTTCTTTTCAATGCTTTTGTTGAAGGATCAACCAGCCTGTGTGTTTGTCTAAGCGACTTACAAACTTCAGTATGAAATAAAGTAGCATTTGAAAAATGATAAATTGTCATCCGAAACATAGTGTTTGTGACATTTTGCTTCATGCGTATTGACACTTTGTATATTGGAAACCCCTAAATGGGTATTTGGCAAACAAATGAAGAACAGGCGAAAAGCCGCAAAACGAGACATTTCATCTAGGCCTGCACTGTTTGCTACGATAAAATATAATCTCCAGGGAATGAAGTACATACAGTATTTGAAAAGTTCTACCTGTGACTCCTTAAAGCTGCATAGTCTGTAACTTTTGATCTTTTAATTTTTGAAATAATGTTTCTACTTTTCAAGAACACAGTAAAAAAAACTAAAATTCAGGTATACATTTTACCAATTTCGTAAATGTTTACAAATTATCAGTATCAAAACAACAGCATTTATGCTAAAACTTGACTGTCTATAATCATTGGAGAGACGCAAATAATTACCAACAATAGAAAAAACACCTGTTTTTATAAGATAATTCACTTTCCATGCAGTTTTCAGCTGTAGTGAACATATTTATTGTGAAAACTTAACTTAATTCTGCTTTTACAAATGATTTAAAAAGAAAATATTTTTTTCGAAAAATGTTCATAGTTGCAGAACTTAGTCTCTTCAAAATATATACTGAACTTTCCCATCCTTATTGTATTGAATGTATCTGTATGGGAAAATCTATCAGACTACAAAGGGTCAACCTAGCTTGAATGCCAACAAAAGCCACGATGCTATAGTGCCTGAAAATATGGAATTCAACCTTTTGATAAGTGACATTCCACTCTAGTATCCTGTAAGTTAGAAATGCCCACCTTTAAAATGGCTCTAGTTTAATATGAAACATTATTTATGGCCACCTGTACTTTAATCTATGGCTACAAACACAGGGTAGCTTGTTTGATTCCCTAAAATTAATTCAACATAAAAATGACTGATATTGAAAATGTCATTTAATAATAAATACATTATTTCTTATTAAGAACAAGACGCTATACTCGTATGTAAAATTATGTAGTGCTTACGTTTCTTTTTGTACAAACTGTATTTACATTGTGATCTGCGTTTCATTTACTTCATGTTTAGCTATATTTGTTCTTGCCCCTCATTGGTTAATTAGCTAACCTGAATGAATAATTGTTGAAGTACTTCTTTACTTTGAACATGTTTGCGAGCAGCGAAGGTTCTAGCAAGATCTCACAGAGGTGCATACTAAGTACCATTTCCATATGAGCTGAATAAATCACAAAATTATCATCATTTAAAATCCTTTTCTGAAGTATTTGCATGCATCGCTTTTAAACATGGAAATGTATGGATACCCACGCACAAACAGCGTTCTCTTACCTCACCAAGATCCTAACTTATATTGGCTATTTCTGTTTTTTATAATGGACTGGACACATGTTTATATAAGAAACACACATGATTTGTCAATCACTGATTTACGAAGGACATGTTGAATTATGTTTAAGGTTAAATACAGTTACAATCCGCATTTGGCATTTGAAAATATTTTAACTATATTAATGTATGCATATGTTAATTCTACTATTTACTCAATGTTTCGGACAGAAGCCTTTGTCAAGAAAAAAATGCACTGCAAAATTAACTACATAGTCACTGTTCCACAATTTTGTACTTATCTATAATAGTAAAATGAAGTACCTATGTAGATTAAGTGACTTATATGTAGTCCATTTCAGAGTGCATTTTTTCATGAGAAAGGCATATGGCCGAAATATTGAGTTATGGGTAAAACAACATAAGTGTTTAATATTGTCCCCCTAGATGTGAAATGCAACTGAAGATGCATGGACATTTTAACTCTTTGACATCTAGTGACGACCTTTGTCATCTGCTGTTATCTTTTGCAAATATACTATGCACAATAAATTTAGCAATTGTTTTGTATGGGTGAGCCCATCCACATCAGATCTCGAGTTCCATTTGCTGTCATGAGAATACAAGCGCCGATCATCTGACAAGATTTTCCATTAATAAAAATACAGAATTACCAAACGCTGCGGCTGTGCTAAAGTGACGTTAAATTTTAAGACTAGCGGGTAACGTGGGTATTTCTGATCATTGGGGGAAGCCCAAACCATTTTCAAATGATTGTTTGGTCACTGAAAACCAAAAAAGCATAGCAAATGCTGCAATTTTCTGGTCTTTTTCAGAGAAATAAAGGACCAAGTTTTCACAATTTGACGTTTTTACTAATGCTTTTACGTTATCACCTTTAAACGGCGTTTCTAGTCGGGTTTTCTTAAACCACATAAACAAGTAAAACTGCTTGATGCCCTCGAACACATTCAGACAAATAATGTTGAATGGAACATCTTCACTACTACAGTGCACGAGCCGAAAGATAAAATCTAACGTCACCGTTATCTCGCAAATGCGTCGCACCATTTTTCAGTAACTTAAGGTTTTAATCAACCATAAGATGAGTTACATTGTAAGCCTATGATATTTTTGTAAACTGAGTCTCTGTTGAATTGGCACGCCAATTAACATTAGAAGTTTAATCAAATGCTGAATACCTTTTGACGTCATTGATGGCAGATGAATTTTTCAGCATGAAATCTTTATCACATCTGTCACATAACCAATAGTTTTTATATGCATGAGGAACATGAAAGACCATCAAATGACAAATCACGTGCTTGTCATTTTAGCATTACTTACAACGGATGTGATTTTTGCCTACTGACCCCTTCTGCAATTATTGCTCTCCCCATAGGCCTATTTATAGGATGGCGTCTGAAATTTCGTGGTTTCATTTGCCTAAGATCCTGTTCTCGTCATTGCAATAAAAATTGATCGGCACTGCACAAAGATGAGCACAAAAAAGATGCGAAACATAAGAAATTGCTAAACTTATTGTGCATAGTATAGTTTGGACCCAGACTAGGCCTGACAGGCAGAATGTCGTACCTCGTCTGGATCCACACCTTTTCCCACTCTGGTGATATTCCTGAAATATTTTTTAAAACATTGATGGCGAATCTTGGGCAAGTTTTTAAGATTTTCCCAAGGGTCAAATTTGACCTTGCGGTAAACTATGTCAAGGCCAACCTAGGGTCATCATACGAACATTTTTGTTCACATCCCCAATGCTACATACCAAGGTCAATGACCATTGGCTTTTTGGTTCTAAAGAAGATGTTAAAAGAGATCTTACCTTATATGGGCATGTCAGCTACTTTGGTCGTGCGACCTGGATCATATTTGAGTTGTTCAATACATTTTACTTCAGCTTGTCTGATACATTTCTGTGAAAATATGATTAAATTTATTGATGGCAATCCAGACTGAAAGGTCAAGGGTCAACCAAAATCAAAACCAAAATCTCATATGCTGGCTCAATGAGTTGTCTAAAGAACCAGTAGCATTCTCCATTCGGATGGTAAAGCTGTGTTTTTAGTGTTTTTATATCACTTCAAGGGAGCGTAAGTGACCGGACAGGTGCGATTGAATTGAAAGTAGCGACACTTGCAATGTCCTGTCACTTACGGTATTGATTATTCGCTTACATCCAACCAATTACCTTTCTTTTCATTCTCGCGAGACTTGACGATACCTCATCTAGATCTCTCGCATTTCGCCCTTTGCATCATGGGTAACTAGCGATATTTGGCTAGTCTCGTTCAATTCTAGCACTGCTGTAGTGACCGAATTTATTGTTAAAAATAGCAAAAGGTTAAATTTTTGACAGTTTATCATTTCTCTTTTAGTCAATATTTTCTGGATGTAAAGCCCTGAGTCATGCAAGCAGTGATCGCATAATATATTTTTAATAAAAATGGCGGCTCAATCCCAGTGTGCACCGAGCGAAAGGCGACAGGTTTGTTCGTACTAACGAGCTTCCTGTGCGACAATGCCTTTCTTTTTCTTTCGAAAAAAAGCAAGCAGATTGAGACTATTGTTGTTTATCATTCTTGTAGACAATACTAGCTATTGTTGTCGTATAAACGAACCTTACTTTTGATCAGTGTCTGTGCATATGTGTGAACATGCAAATACTATCTTTTCGTGGAAAATATTGCGGGTCATGAGAAAACAATCCTTATAACAAGTGGGTAGTAATAACGACATGCACCTGCATGAGGTGATCTTGTAAAGGTAGTCTGAAGGACCACACTTTTGTAAATAAACTAGAAACCTGGAGCACCACACTTCGAATACCAGTAGTTTCTTGGCTATGTAATGTCGACGATACCTTTCTAGGGATACAATGTGTACTTGGTATATTAACTCTTTGCTCACTAGTTTCGTATGCAGATAACCTTTGCAAACAGTTTGGACCCAGATAAGTTCCGAAAATGTCCTGCCTCGAAGATTTTTTCTAAACAGTTGATTTTGAACGACAAAAATGCAAAATTACCCAGCATGCAAAGCGTTCATATGTTTTTGTGTTCGGTTGAATGGTTAACATTTTGTAAAATCACTTTCAACTAACTTCTATACATTTCATGACGTTGCATAGATAGGAAATCCGCCACTCTCTCGCTGTAGGCAATGTTTTATTGGCCTGCTGCGTTACCAGAGACGTGCAATGCATGTGCAAGTTATTGTTTGGTTTGGGAACTGGAATATAATAAGTGAATTATCTTCCATACAACCATAACTTTCTTATTGGACCAGCATACATTTGCACTTTGTGCATTGAGAGATAATAAAAGGTGCAATAAAGCGTTTTGTCGCAAACCATTTCGCAACGGTATGCTACAAAAAGAGCTTCATGTCATTACGTGACAAAGCTTGGACATGTTTTCAAGATTTTCCCAGGTGTCATATTTGACATTTCGTAAACTATGCCAACGTCAACCTAGATTAATCAGTATAGTCCACATCTCCAATGCTACATACCAAGGCTCATTTGGTCATTTGCAAATGATGTTTGAAGAGGTTTTACCTTATGGGTAAGACTGATTATCGCTTAATGCAGTTCAAAAGTATTGCAGAATACTCCAAGAGAGCATTCTGCAATACTTTCGACCTTCATTAAGCTACCAGTTGTCGTCAACACCTTTGTTTTGTCTTTTTGAGTGGCCGTTTTAGACATGGTTTACTGTATTTAATTTAGTTGTCTCATCTAATGGATACTTGAATATGAAATTAAAGTTCAACTGGTTTTGTAGTTGCTGTGAAAATACGTTTAAGTATATTGATGTTAGTCTGATATAAGCGACCTTGGCTGAAAAGTCAATATAGCCATTTAACAGTCATTAGATTAAACATAATTTGTTATTCAAAAAGTGTACTGGTCATGTCTTCAAAAGAAATATAATAATAAACATTTCAAGATAATTCCTATTTAAATGCATTAGGAATAAAACTTGACATTGTCGTACCAACCGTGAATCATCATCTGAACAAACTAAGTAGGGCCCCATCCCCAATGATACATACCAAGCCCCAAGGCCATTGACCTTCCTGGTCTGGAGAAGATTTTAATGGGTTCTTTTTACTACATATGGGCATGGCGACCAACTTGGTCAGGTGTCGAGGATCATTTGAATAAACTTCTTTCCCCCACCGTAAGGAGTCTTCATTTGAAATTTGAGTTGAATTGGTCCAGTGTTTTCAGAGGATGTTTGAAAGTTTTAACAAACGGATGGACGCCAGATGGACCGACGGAGGACGAACGTCGTCCGTGTTTACATTTGAATACATACAGAGAGTATGTGGCTAATAACTCGTATTGTTACACTATAGTGGCTAAAACCTCTTGAGTGTCTAGTCACCTAAGAAGGTGTTTAAAACTGCATAAATCAACTAGGTGTGTGTGTGTGTGTGTGTGTGTGTGTGTGTGTGTGTGTGTGTGTGTGTGTGTGTGTGTGTGTGTGTGTGTGTGTGTGTGTGTGTGTGTGTGTGTGTGTGTGAGGGGAGGGGGTAACCCCTGTAAGTTTTGAAAAAAAGACACTAAGATTTGGATATCAAATTATCCATGTGTATGGACCTCCAACACCGTCCATCTACAAAATGTGGCTTGGTAAAATATGTCCATGTACCAGGTGTCTTGTCCATACACTATGTGCCTTGATCTTACATGCCTACTGAAATAGAAAAAAAGCCCGTTTTCATTGCCAATTGATTCTGTCAAAAAGCTATTCTAAGGGGGGTAACCCTGATATAATGGAAACAAAAATCTGTTACAGTTTGAGCCCCTGGGAGCTAAATGTATGATTAGCCACTAATAAAAAAATAGCATCCTCCAAAAAATAGTCACTTGAATCAATGGACAGAATTTAACCACTTAAAATTCGATGACCCATAATGTTTTAGACACATAGCTCTTAGCCACCTAAATGGCCATTCGGTTCCAGTCATCATGGCACGTGTACACCAAACGTCAAGTAACAGAGTGATCTGACACGTGTACACCAATTTCTAGTAACAGAATGATCCAAGTTTCCAACTATCATGCAAGGCATTGCCTATTCGAATGAGTTGAGCAATAACCTCGGTGTCTGATATACAATGTCGAGCAATTGTTTGAGAGAGTATACCTGCGCGCGCGTGTCAAGGCAAATTTATGGGACAATATTTTGTAATTTTACTGTACTGAGTTTAATAATTGTGAGAAAATGGCCCGTATTGTAATATGGAACGATCACCTCTGTCCTGTGAATCTATGAATCGTATTTTTATAGTTTTGATGACGGCGCACTGCTGTCCCACAGGTCGTAACCATTTTCAGCGTCCGCACAGCGCCCAGTTTTATGCACCCACCAATGCTTAAAGTAAGGAGTTCTGGCTGTTGTCCTTCGATATCCATGCCTTACAGACTACCTGGTCGTTAAATAATACAAAGGGTCGGGTATTAGAGGTGTGAATTTTGAGGATGTTCTAAAACAGACTATGTTCGCCGAATGGACCCCCATGGGGAGGGGTACTCTAATTTTTTCTTGCTGGGTAGGCTTGGACCCAGCACCTACTGTGTACTCCCAAAATATCCGGATTATCAGACATACCAAAAAAAAAATATTTGAAAATTTTAGCAAACACCCAAAATATTCACGTTCTGTACCTGGACTTAGCCGCAAGAATCCCTGTCTTAAGAAGTTCGAGACCAGGAAGGAATCAAGCCAACCTGCTCAGCTAAAGAGGCAAGCTAGAATCTTGAAACTTTGCATGTAGCAAGTATAGCTGGTATACTTTCCAGAGAGTGAAGCTCAAAGGCACTGGTCAGACTGTACGGATGTGCAGGCTGGTCTGTGCATTTGTTGTTCGCATGCTACAAAATTGAAGAGACCTATATTGAAGGGACCTTGTCTCACAGGACGTTGAAGTACTTTTTTGTTATATATTTTTTGTTTTGTTATAATTTATTCGTTTTCTATATAATAAATTAGCTTTCTCATTAACTAATCAGTTTGGTACAGTGGTTTGGTAAGATAGGTTATATATATTGTTTCTCGTGGAAATACTTGGATATTGGTTAACCCATATAATATGTTCTTTTGAGTGGATAGGAATTATTTGAAGCAGTTTTTAACAATCGGTTATCACTATCTGAAATATTTGATTAAAATGCTTTTTTACACTTTTTCAGTTGATCTTAAAACGCTATAATTTTATCTTTTACACACCTTCAAAGTAGATGCCCTTTACCGCAATTTTAACCCAAACGCAAAAACTTCTTTTGGTGTCTTTTGGAGGCATTGGTAATTGACACTGCCAATGGAACTTTTGGACTTATATTAATTTCCAGGAAACATCTTCTTGAGCCTTGGAACATGGACTCAGCTCAGGTCAATAAGGCGGGTTGTTTCCCACTACCATCTTTTCAGAAGCCAATAAAAAAATTCACAACGTCACAGCGTTGTGTAAAAGATGGACCCCTGACCATCCTTTGTTTGGACGTTTCATGTTGTTAAACCGTTTCACCTTCTTCAGTTCATTGTGCACATGTTTTCAAACTACATGGACTCAGATCATTTTGTTTGATTTGATTCTTTACGTTCCATCAACAATCTTTCAGTTAAACAGGGACGGGTCTCAAGGACCACAACGCAGTGACGCCGGTGAGGCTCGAACCCGCGGCCTCTCGGTCTCGAGTCAAGCACTCTACCACTGAGCCACTTCGCTCCCTGGACTCAGATCAGACTGCCTCAGGGTTCATACTGCTTGCCTCCATGAAAAAATATAATCTGAAGTGCACTTGAATATATGCAGCATAAGTAAAATCAGGACAAAAATGCAGGAAATGGGATAATGCTGACATGGTTCTTGCACAAATGCCTAGAACGTAATTCCTTTTGTTTACATACTGTACAATACCGATGTGCCATATATGTTCGTATCGACCCGTCTTATTAAAATTAAACCCCACAGCGGGAGAACTTTAGGCAGAATGACTCCCCTAAATACATTCAAATGCTACGTCCTCCTCTCTTGATAACATCTTCCATGTAAGTCACAGTTCAAAAAAATCCATATGAGCCATGACATGTGATTTCCAACAATGTGGCATTTTCAAAAGGTAAACTCAGACGAGCCTGTGCAGCCCCTTTTAAGCTTAGAAACTCCAAATGGTGTTCAGTCAGTAGCTGAAAAGTCATAGAATTTTCAAGCGACTAGCAAAGGCTCTGATCAGACTGCGCGTATGCGCAGGCTGATCTGAGGCTTTGCTGGTCGCACATACCACATTGTTGGAAATCTCATACTTTTACTTCCGTCTATGATTTTCCTTGTCATCGGGATCTATACTGTCTGTCTATGCACCCAATTATGATAAATCATGGATTTGTTAAACCAAAATACTCGTATGCCTCGTGTTTCAGATACAATGATGGGTCTTCGTGAAACGCTGACGTGGTTAAGTGTAATATGCGCTCTGTTGCTGTTGGGAGTCGGAATTGGTGCAGCGCCTTGGGGTATGCCCTATGGTTGTCCGTGGTGTGGACCTTGGGGATATCATAGAGGTAATATTTATGTATTCAAGTATGCCGAATGGAATTTCCCACTCTTTACAATTGGACCAGGCTATTTCCATTTTTCCATTTTATTCAAATGTTAATACATGTAGAACATTCAATAAGCAAATATTCTTGCATGGGAATTCGTTACGCGAAGCTGTTTGAAGCCGCAAAATCCATGTTCAAATCATGAGATTCACGTGCTGTTTGAACATGGCTTTTACTTGAAAAGCCTAAACTTGGCCCTAATTTGCATGCACGACGTTAGGCTGGAATGCGTTGCGGCCGTGACTGATCATTTCGCCGATGCTTTCGTTCGCGAAAATGTTGCACGCGTATATATGACGTTGTGGCGACGTAATGACGTTCGAGAGTTGACGCTGACGCCATTTTGTTTTGAGAAATCAAGTGTAAGAAAATGGATATTTAATGGTTAAAGCGATGTTTTCAGCGCGGTTTATGCTAAACTCATGTAAAATATGCAAGAATAGGCCTAACGATCACACATGTTTGTTTCATTGCATTAACACTTGCCGGGTCCCTCGAACGATGTTTGAACCACTCGGCGTTCAAACAGCTTTCTCGGGACCCGGCAAATGTTAATGCATGAAAAAACATGTGTGATCCCTATAGTGGAGGCCCTAATCAGACGATGCATTCTGCGGCGCCTGATCTGGGTCTGTACTTTTTGCATATGTCCCACAACTGAAAGGGGGAGTGCAGTGGCTCAGTGGTAGACGAGGTGCCGCGGTTCGAGCCTCACTGGCGTCACTGTGCTGTGTCATTGAGCAAGAACATTAATCCTAGCTCAGTGCTGGTTCAATCCAGGAAGACTCGTCCCTACATATCTGAAAAATTGTTGATGGGACGTAAATAATCAAATCAAACAAAACAAACAAACAACTGAAAGGACGCTTTGCTTAAATGGGCCAACCCTTTGTCATAAAAATGTCTGCTTTTTACGTCTGCTGCATATATTCAAGTGCACTACAGGGAAACGAAATGTTATGGATTTTGTAATGTTTCTCTCCAGTATGTATCGTAGGCTACCAAACGGCGGCTATTCACGTGTGAACAACATCAGGTATAATTAGCAAAACATAAGGGTCTGAGTACCTTCAGGCTCATTTTGACGATACCTATTGAATAAATTTATCCCATGGGAGAGCATGATAAAATGCATTTTTCTTTGAACTTACCATTCGACCCCATTTGGTTTGAAACCAATTTTCTTGAACACATTGTAACCCCCTGGTTGCAGAAGATTTACAATGCAAGTTATTGAGATTATGTCAACAATATTTTTTCAACAACTTGTGGTCTCTTTGACAAAATAACTGCACTGTATGCGTTTCTTTTTTTTCCGTTTTTTTTTTTTTTTTTTTTTTTTTTTTTGGGGGGGGGGGGGGGGGGGGGGGGGCTTGGTTGTTTTTGCGCGCGGATCTATCTGTTCAATCGGTCTGGTATTATTTCACTCTGTTAG
Source organism: Loripinus fragilis (assembly GCA_964019695.1). Classification (NCBI taxonomy): domain Eukaryota; kingdom Metazoa; phylum Mollusca; class Bivalvia; order Lucinida; family Lucinidae; genus Loripinus; species Loripinus fragilis. The sequence goes on along the minus strand of OZ026523.1, from coordinate 47,900,531 downwards.
CCCTTAAAGCGCTAAGAAAAAAAATGCATCTGAAAATGTTGTCTGCTGAAGTTGTCTGCTGCAAATAATTGTCTAACATTACTGACGAATTAAGTACAGAAGAAAACACCGTGAACCCAGAACAGACTGCTCCTATAGGAGCAGTCTGATCTGGGTCCACACTGTTTGCCAAAGGGGCTTCTTAAAAATTTCAGCAGACGAGAAAAGCAGACAACTTTTGTTGCAATTGGCACATTAAGGGTTAGTAATGTGTCTTTTATTGCAGGGAATGACAACGACTATAACAATTACTTTGACAGCGATTACAGAAGAGGCCCATACTATGGCTAGAACTCTAATACCTAGAACTCTAATACAGTACAGACTACACCCTATTCATTAAACCAAACTGTTCTGAAATTGTAAAACAAAATAAATATATGCGTATTTATATACATGGGTGCAATTGTTCTTAACTCTTTCCTTGCTAGTGGCGGCTTTTGTCGTCTGTTGATAGCCTTGCAAACAGTTTGAATCCAGATCAAGACCGACAAAATGTCAGTCCTGATCTGGATCCAAGCCGTTTGACACTCTGATAGTGTTCCTAAAATATATTTTGAAAGTTAATTTTTTAAAAAAATTGTTGTCTGCTGGTAGTCTTTGTAAACAGTTTGGGCCCAGATCAGGACCGACAAAACGTCGACCCTGATCTGCATCCAAACTGTAATGTGTGGTCCTTTGTGTTTGAGAGGAACAAATGCTCTGAAGAGACAGCAATATAAGCCTTAGCTGCTGGCCATATGTTATATGTTTGTACAAGAAAACCTGTCTTCGAGGTTTGTGATCACGTAAGACTCATTTCAGCTTGCTGAGCTACAACATGGGTGAAAGTTCAAAATTTCCAAAATCCTGAACTTCTGAAACTTCAATCTTAAAACTTGCAGTATGCCCACTAAATATTCACAATTTCAAGTTTAACTGATCAGTTGCCTTTAGACAGACTGTGTATACACCCAAAACCCTTTTATAATCTTTCTAATTCAGAATTTTGAGGCTGACTTTCTTTGGAAAGTCAGCCTCAAAATCCTGAATTCAGGAATAATCCTGAAAACTTTCACCCATCTAGAATATTGAAATTTCTCATGTAGCAAGTTCAGCTATTATACTTTCCAGTGAATGAAGAAAAAAAGGTGCTGATTAGTATGCGCAGGCTGGTCTGTTTGTTTGTTTGTTTGTTTGTTTGTTTTGTTGTTTTACGTCCCAAGTCAACAGCTATGGTCATTGCGGGACAGTCAGTTCACCTAACCACACTTTTTTCCTGAGCAAGCTTGAACAAGCAGTTAACCAGTAATCGTGCACATACTTTCGCTTGTAACTGACAACAACCCTTCATGAATGATTCAGCGGAAGGGAGGAGAATGACCGGAGAAATTATTTCAGATCAATCTCCACAAAAGTATGGGACTGGGCCGGGATCGAACTCGCGACCCCTGGATCTGCAGTCAGCTTCGCATCTTTAACCAGACACGTTTCCGACTGCGCTACGCGGCCCGGTGCAAGCTGGTCTGTGTGTTTGGCAGTTTGTAGTTCATCTGCAACAAAGTCAGGCTGTCTTGCGTCGAAGCACATATGTGCCGGCACATATGTATTCATAAGAGAGATGTAGAAACTAATCATTTGAACTGCGACATGAGATTTCAAACAATGTCGTATGTGCGACCAGCAAAGTTTCAGATTAGCCTGCGCATATGTGCTGTCTGATTTAGATCCTTTGATAGTCGCTTGAATATTCTACAGCTCTTAGGCTACTGACTGAACATCATAAAAAGTGTCTTAGCTTAAAAAGAGGGTGCACATGCTCGTCTGAGTTTACACTTGTCAAAATGCCACATTGTTGGAAATCTTATGTCGTGGCTCATTTTTCAGTTCAAAATGTAGTCATTTGAAACAACTGCCCCCTACCTAAGGGAAAGGGTGTGAAAAGACTGGACTAAGGTATGGGGCAATAACATTTTGCTTGCCCCTGCAGTATGCGGGAAGTGCAAGGGTTCTAACAGGAGTGGCTTTTTTTCCACTCCAATGGAATTAGCTGTTATACAGAATGGGGATAAGACCAGGCCTCAAGGTTATAAAACTTTTTCATGCTTAACTCAACTGAGCATGAAATTTCAACTGCTCATCAAAACTAAAATACCAACAAATAAAGAAGTTTCTTGCTTTAAGTCTCTCAGATGTTGTATTTATCACGCTAATAAATGTTAAAATGCCAACAATTGTAGGCATTTTAACATTTATGAGCAGGATAAATTTCATGCTCAGTTGAGTTGAGCAGGAAAAAAGTTTTATCACCTTGGGGCCAGGGCTCACAGGATAGGGCTCATACCATGGCACTGAAAATTGAAAAGTTATTAGCCCCGCTATTCCCTGTAGGTGGTGGGGTGGGGGCAGTAGTTACAAATGTCTGGTTCATAATAGTAGCTTCTAATGCATACTGTCTAATAAATACGGTTGCGACCAACTGGGCCATGCTGCGCTGGGCTGTCATTAAAAAAAGAAAAGCATACTGTCTAATATAATCTCTATGACTGTAACGTTAAATTTTCTAAAATTTTGAACACTTTTCTTTTTCTGTTTAGAAGTAAAATGCTGGTTATCAGGGCTGGAAGTCACAAAAATGCTTGACTAAATAGCTAACAGGGTAGACCCTGATCAGATTGCTTCTTCAGAAGCAGTCTGATCTGGGAATGCGCTGTTTGTCTATGCCTTTTGGCAGGCAACTAGCGTTTAAAATTTCAGAACATTTACCATACTGAAAAGACAACGATAATAATTGCTCTATAAATTATATTTTATTTTGATACAACAATCAGATACACAGCATGCATATATACATGTGAACTTCTATTGGTGAAAATACTGATAATTGCATGAGTGATTAACATAGCATGAAATGAAAAACCTTCATTCTGCACTCTTTGTATGTCAGAGATGCAAGAAAACAGTCCACTTTTACAGTTTGTGACAAGCTTTTATCATGCCCAACTCAACTGAACATGAAACTTCAACTGCTCATCAAAACTAAAATACGGAAAATAGATTTTTTGTTGCTTTTAATACTACTCTCAACTGTTGTTTGTTTGATTTGATTCTTTACGTCTCAGTCAACAATTTTTTTCAGTTGTCGGCACGGTCTTCCTGGGTTGAACCAGTACTAAGCACTGATTATAGTGTCTTGCTCAAGGACACCATGCAGTGACTCCAGTTAGGCTCGAATCCGCAACCCCTCGGTCTCAAGTCAAGTACTCCACCACTGAGCCACTGTGCTCCCTGTTGTATTTATCCTGCTAATAAATTTAAAATGCCGATGATTCTTGACATTTTGGCATTAATGAGCATGCTAAATTTCATGCTCAGTTAAGCTGAGCATGTAAAAAGATTAATAGCCACAAGGCCATTATAAGATGCAAAACAGGCCCTGAGGCTATGAAACTTTTTTCACGCTCAACTCAGCTGAGCATGAAATTAAGTATGCTCATAAATGTTAAAATGCCAACAATTTACCATTTTAAGCAAGATAAATACTGCACCTGTGAGTTATAAAGTAAAAATAATATTGATTTAACAGCATTTTAGTTTTCAATTAGTTGAAATTTCAGCTGAGTAGAGAGCATGAAAAGAGTTTTCTAAACTCCGGGGCCACCTTCCTAAGCAACAGTGACTACGCGTAGTTAGAATCTTGAAATCTTTGATACAGTAACAGGGTAGGTAGTCATGTGGTTTTTGTTTAGATACACTGCATGGATGTTCAAATACACTTTACAGATATTCTGATCAAATGTACGTAGATTCCTTTAGGATTTCTCATCTATACCCAGAAAGTTATACATCATTTTCCAGCCTACATTTTTCCCGATCAAACACTACTAGGATATCCTCTTTAAGCTTCTTACTTTGAGTACAAACTCTGACATAAAGAAAATAATTGCCGTCCGTACAATTTATTTCTATAATTCAGGCTCAATCTTCGCCACTAAATTTTTTTGTTGCAGAGTCTGTACTCAAAGTAAGAAGCTTTATAAGGTTATCCTGACATCGTTAGATCGGGAAAAGTGTGGGCTGGAAAATGGTGTATAACTTTCTGGGTAACAATAAAAAAAAACAGGGAAAAATCTCTACCTACTGTCCAAGCAAAACCCATGTGACTCCCCAACCTGGTAAATGAGCCAGCATTTGAGATATTTGAGATTTTGCCACTTATCAGCACATGCTAGCAGCCATGACTCTGACATACCTGTGCAAACCCACAGAATTGCCACAGCCTTCACTGCTTGCACACACAAATAAGGGTCATAGATGAAGGGTCTGTAAAAATTTTAGGTCTTTAAGCCCACTAGATAGCTGTGCACACATGTATAAAGAATGACATTACCAATATGTGACAAGTAGCAAATCTCATTGACCCGCTCTAATGTGAACAATTACAGTACAGCGCAGTTCCTTTAAAAGGCTATGTTTGGGGTCCATATGAATGGACTGTGATATCAGTGAATCATGTTATAAAGGGACAATGTTACAAAGGAATTATAGAAAAATGACAATAAAATTGTCATTTTTCTACAATTCTTTTGTAAAATTCCATGGTTATTATTTTTTGGAGCATGTTCATGTTATATCCAAAGCTGTGTTATAACAAGGATAGTGTTCCTGATTTTTTTTCAAAAAAGTTAATTTTCAAAAACATCAGCAGGGGACCAAAAAGCATGGAAAATTAGACAGCATGCAAAGAGTTATTAACTATACCACAATCATATTTGCTAGTAAATGCCATGTTTTTTGTTCTTTTTGATTCTATACATCCTAGTCAACAATTTTTATGTCATGTCAGGATGGGTCTTCCTGATTTGAATCAGTACAAAGCAGCAGATGAAGTGTCTTGCTCAAGGACACAATGAAGTGACTCTGCCTGAGGAGAGGCTCAAACTAGCAGCCCTTCTATCCCCAGTATAACGCTCTACCAACTGAGCCACTGGACTCCATAAATAAATTCCAAGATATGTCAAGCATGTGCATGCATAAATTTATACATTATAATTTTCTCTGATGAAAGTCTTCACTTCTAAATAAAACACACTATTCCAACTCCAAAGTTTAAAACATATATGATGTATTCCTCTTCAACTATCCATGCTTAGTTAATTTTGTGTGTTTGTTTTATTTGATTCAGTATATCCCAGTCAAAATTGTTTAGGTATGTCGGGGACAGGTCTTCCTGGGTTGAACCAGTACCAAGCAGAGGATAAAGTACACAACACAGTGCCTCCGGTGAGGCTTAGTTAATTTAAGCATGATTTTCTAAATACATGTATAAACTAAAAAAAATTCATGAACATAAAATTTTCTCTAATGACGGCTTCATTTATAAATAATGTCCTTCTTCAACTATCAATGCCAAGTTCATTTTAGCATAATCTTTTGCAAATACATGTATTTTCATAAACTTTTCATGAACATATAATTTTCTTTGATGAAATTCTTCATATAACTAGAGGTAAATAAAACACTATAACTCAAACGTTTACAATATTTATGTTGTAGTTCTCTCCAACTATCAATGTTATATATTCACAAACCTTTCAGTCTGTTGTGACAACCTTACAGTCTCTTGTGACAGACACATTTCCGTGCAAAAGTGGCCTCAATTTGAACCTGAGATGCAGTTAAAATGGGGGCACACCTAAGTAGGTCTTTATATGGAGGGTCTCACCTAAGTGTTTATTTATTAATGAATTTATTAAACAAGCTGGGAAAAAGAGCTAAAATACAAGACTTGCCAAGCATTTAATCACTTTTTTCACAAAAAATTTAATGCTAGATTCTATTTATTATATACTGATGGACTTTAAAAACGCAACATTAACTTCCCTTTTTATCTTTCAAAAGACAGTTGTTTGTAAAATTCCTTTGCCTCGATAATGTCATCATGAGTTGGCTTCTTCAGCAAACACTTTAGTTTTAATTGTACAACTAACCTCAATGACATTATTTGCTCGGTATGAATTTAGTCACTGAAATATTTCTTAAGTAGAGGCGATTTTAAGTCATCGAATGAAAGGGTACAAACAGATAAACGTCAACTTTGCAAATATGCTGTATCGCAGACCTGCCAATCAATCTCGATGATTTACAAAGTCCATGACACAAATTTGATGCTTCTTGTGTTTCTTGATTTAAAGAAGAAGGGAATTTTGTCACATCCTATCTCAAAAAGTTTACATTTTAATGCGTTAAATTCATTTTAAATGGACACATTTTCCATGTGTCACATACAAATGAACACTCTTTAACATACAATCAAAATAATTGTTCTGCCTTCTTTTTCGAGACATAAATTAAAGCTGCTATCCAAGCGTTGCGTTTTTAAAGTCTGTCAGTATATGACATTAAAATGATTTTGAAATAGCATTTTTAGCCTGAAAAGTTAAAAAATGTCCATGATGTATGCAGAGTTGTTATGGACGTAATTAAATAATGCAATTATATAATTATGTAAATGATAGTGGTTTATCAATTTCGATACATGGCATTATATCGCTCCTAGATGCAATGTCATGTGATAAAAAATGTAGCTTGTTTCATGCATACTTCATTGTTAATCAGTAGATAAACCTTGATGAGAAGCTTCTAGTGGGTACCCACAATAAATGTTTTCCTGGAATATCCACATTTATCTGTTTACAAGTTCTGTATAAGATCAATTACAGTTAGTTTTCCTGATAAGTCTAGCCCCAAGGTTATAAAGTTTTTTTCATGCTCAACTCAACTGAGCATGAACTTTCAACTGCTTATAAAAACTATATAGGTGAAAAATTAAGATTTTTCTTGCTCTAAAACTCTCAGATGTATTTATCCTGCTAATAAATGTTAATATGTCAACAAATATCTATCTTTGTAACTACTGGCTTGCTCAATTTTGAACATTATTCCAGGAGTGTGAATTTTGAGAGAGAATACCCCCCTCCCCCCCAAAAAAAACTTTTAGCTCTGTTTTTGACTAAATGATCAGTGCCTAACTCTTCTGTGGTCTTGGTATTGGCCACAGTAAGAGACAGACTATTCCAACCAGGAATAATTCAGAGGAAAAAGGAATTCTTGGGGGCATCAATGTATGCCTGGTATCTACAATATTGAGCACTATGTGATGACCTGGTAGTTTTCGAACTGTGAGCAGGGGACATATACTTGTCTTTTTCAATAGACACTGCTCCACAATGAATCTTGTGAAAGAGAAGCAGGGAGGACAGATCCCTACGGGCCTCAAGAGATGGCCATTCAAGCTCATCAAGTATTTCTCCTATATTTCTTGTGTTTCGCCATTTCCTGCAGGTCCAGCTATATCAAGTATTTGAAAATATACTTATGTCCAATGAAAACCCACCACCTGCAAAAATGACTATATCTTTTTAACGACATAACATTTTATTTTTGCAATTGCGTCTTATTGTACTGGAGCAATTTATCAAATTACTGCTATGTCCTTAAAACGGAATACTCACTAAAGACCAATTATGGAGGCATGTAACAAAACAACTGTCAAAACAGAAAGTCACACAACCAGCCATCGAATGTGTCAGGATTTTCAAAAGCATTATTTTCGCATTTTTCTGTGCATAAATTGCAAAGAATCTCTTAATTGATAGCCCAGAATAGTCATATTGCCTTGAAAGCGGCTATAACTTCACAATGTGACGTCACTAGCGTTATTTTTACTAGCGCTTATAATCAAGACTGGTGCAAATTTATGACAAGGTCGTAGCAAGAAGATTTCTTGCTCGTGTAGCGGGTCATTTAAATCGACGGAGCGTATGTATCAATGTTTTTTTTTAAAAGTCAATCTCTAAAAGCTCGTATACAAAAATTTAAGAGTATCTGTGTTAAACTTAATGTTAGATAATACTCGCACCAACAGATGAACACAAATTTTAGAAGATTTAAAATGCTGGCGTTGCAAACAATGACTGGCAACATACTCAAAGATGATGTCATTGATGCAGCCTCAACTTTTTTAGAGGATTTTGATTACGTTTTGCATGTGTGTGGGTTAGTACGACGGAAATCAACATTGTGTAGACCACTAGGACTGTAGAAACTGCAAATAAACATTTTACGTTGAGTTTTGTCGGACCACGCCATATATAAGCTTACATAGTGACATTGTTCACGTTAGTTTAGTGTAAGGTGTTGCGTAACAACTGCCAAAGTTATGGCGAAATGAAAGAGGATCTACTGGCAAACAGAAAACATTTAAACAAGATTTTAGGGTCTTTTTGTATATGCCCAAAATGCAATTAACGCAATTGTGAGGCTGACGTTACGTCATGTGGTAACGGAGCCACTGGCATTGAAATTTTTGTGCGAAAACATTGCATTTGTCCTAAATAATAAATATAAATAGCACAATTTTGCGCAGCTTTTGATAGGCCACAACTATGCGCATCGGAAGAGTGATGCATTTTCATTGGACATGAGTTTATTATGGAAAATGGAGCATTTGCTCATTTGGAGCAAATGCTCCATTTTCCAAAATATATTCAAAATTATTCAAAACTTTACTTAATTTTTCTTGATTTTTTTCAATATTGTCTAAACATAGAAAATGATGTCATGATCTAAAAATAGCCTACGGAGTAAAGGGTTTATATGGATTCACTATCTGGTTGAAAAAGTGTGGGTCCTGATTCATGTTAAATTTGTGAGTGATTCGCCGGAATTTACACATCGATAAAAACCAAAAAATTAAATTTCATTCCTTATAATTCCAACTTTGGAACAAAACAGCAGATTTGTAAAGGGTTGTTGACAACATTTCAAATTTAAAAGCCAACTGAAGGAAAATAGTTCGTAATCGCTGCCTATGAAAAGATGGGGAAGCCATCTTGAAAATTATGTCAGTTCAAAACTTTGTTATGCTAAATAATGATTAAAATTGCACTCTATTTGGAGCGAGTATATGAGTATGAGCTCAAAAACAACTGCATTTAGTTTGGAATTGTTTTCTTTAGCTTGCTGGGCTCATTGAAGGACATTTAGATTAAGGCCCTTCAACGGAATGACAGGTTTTAAAAAGCACAAGTTTACCTTCACAAAGTCCATGCCTTAAATCCCCACATTAGTAGGCCCTAAGCCTTAACCTAAAAAGTTTGTTTTGACGCTGTCAAACTGTATTGAATTTCGTTGTTGATGTAGCAATTGTTCTTCGATGACGTGACTGTTTGTGTTAAGTGACGTCACATAACCACGTCATCAGGTTCATTTCTAAGAGTTCCTCCTGTTGCTTTAAAGATGCATCCTCATACGGTGTAAGGGTTTTCAAATGAGCTTTCAACATGTTTAACTATATTTAAACTGGTGAATGTTTTATCTCGGACACAACAATAGGGTACCCTACTTGTGTTCGAAGTTTTATGTACAGTTCGTTAATAGTACTGTGAAATCAAGGCAAATATCAAATATTCATACGCAAGGGTTTTTATTGAAGTGTAAAAACCATTCAATTTTACCAACGGTCAAATCAAAACCGCTGAAAAAACGATAAAACAATGAGTTGGAGTTATTGACAAATGGTAGCTTAATGAAGGATGAAAGTATTGCAGAATGTTTCCCTTGGGGAGCATTTTGTAATACTTTTGACCTGCATTAAGCAATAATTGGTCTTGAAAACCAATTTGTGATCTTTTTAGAGTGGCCATTTTACACAGGTTTCACCGTAGTGTCATGTGATGAACATTAATTTTATGTATATAAGGTATATAGACTTAAAGATGAATTATTTAATTCAAATGGAATGGACTCCAAGAAATGGCACAAATAAGCTTTAAACCTACAGTCAGATGATGGAACAGGCTACACTTTGTATAAACATTACATGTTTGTTTGTATGTGTTGATGCGTTACTTCCCAGTCAACAATGTATCTGTCATGGCGGAACATTTTCCTGTTTTCCTGGGTTGAACCAGTACTAATTAGAGGATAATGAGTCTTGCTCAAGGGCACAAACCTGTCCTGGGTGAGTCTCGAACCAGCTACCCCTCAATCTCAATGCTAACACTCTTCATTGAACCACTGCACCCCTCTTATCACTATATGTAAATACAGTAAAACCTGTCTTAAGCAGCCTCTCAACAAGAAGATTAAAATTTGTTTACAAGTCTGATTATCGTTTAATGCAGGTCAAAAGTATTGCAGAATGCTCCTGGACCTTCATTAAGCTACCAGTTGTCTTCAAGACCTTTGTTTTGTCTATTTTTGAGTGGCTGCTTAAGACAGGTTTTACTGTATCTACACTGTACTGTACCTATAGGTCAGACCTAAATACTTTAATCACAAAATGCTGAAAATTTACCAACTTTTTAGGAACATGGAAAAAGACCGTTCCTAAAGAAAACATTATTCACTGAATACAGGGAATGCTGAAGTTTACAGGTATGAGAGTATGATGGGAGACCACCTGTGCACCAAAACTGTACAAGAAGGATGGGTTTGCAAGCTTTCATTTCTCTGGGTGAATTGTTGACAAACTCACTCAACACCATTCACCTAACTACCAGTGGTATTACATTGTATGCTATCTAAGAACCTACATATATAAATCTGACTTTCTTTCAAAATATTAATGAGCCACGGCATGTGATTTCCAACAATTTGTCATTTTGACAAGTGTAGACTCAGACGAGCCTGTGCAGCCTCCTTTTAAGCTTAGAAACTCCAAATGATGTTCAGTCAGTAGCTTAACAATCATAGAATACTCAAGCGACTAGTAAAGGCTCTGATCAGACTGCCTGTATGCGCAGGCTGATCTGAGATTTTGCTGGTCGCTGATACCACATTGTTGGAAATCTCATGCACTGGCTCAATTTTTCTTTTTAGACATACATGGTAATCTGTTCAATTAAATAGTATAAACAATAAATTACAGTAAATGTTCTAAAATTTTGAACACTGGATGCCTGGACAAATAGGGCAGACCCAGATCAGACTGCTTCTGAAGAAGCAGTCTGATCAGGGTCTTCCCTGTTTGCTATTCAGACAAGTATTTTGTGAATTTCAGCCCTGATAACCAACATTTTATTTGTGAAATGAAAATGATTGGTTCAAAATTTAGCACATTTACTGTATACAATAATAATCTATACAAGACAACCCAATATAATCAACAATACTCAGCCTGACTATCAGTAAATATATATCTTTCTCTCTTGAAATATTTATGAAATATAGAACTAAGTGAAAAACAACATCAACATTTTAGTACTCGAAAATAATCTACAAAACATAAAATTTTCAAAAGTGGATATATACTGAAAGACTTTAGAAACCCAACATTAACTTCCCTTTATTCAGGCCTCCAGTTAAGAGTACTAATTTCTTATCTAAAACATATGTTGTGGGTACTCAAAAGAACCGTCTCAGTGAGACGGTTCTTTTGAGTACCCAAAACACATGTTTAAATTGATGGGTAAGAAAATAATTACAATTTTACGCTCATAAAATTTCCTTATCTGGATCTATGTTTACATCTTTCAAGACAGTTGAATGGGAATTTCCTTTGCTTCAATGATGCCATGAGTTGGCCTCTTCAGCCAACAGTTAAGTTTTAATTATACAACTAAACTCAACAATATTACTGCTTCAAATGAATTTAGTCACTGAAACAATTACACTTCTTAAGTAATGCAAAATTTTAATCACCGAATGAAAAGGTTCTAGCAGATAAATATCAAATAAGGTCCCCCCGAAAAAAAATGTGTGTGTTTCAGGTTACATGAAATTTTAAAATAGGGACGGTAGGTAGGAAAATATTTTTATTTTGTTACAAGTTTTTACATGGGGAAAATAGGGAAACAATATGGCCGAACTGGGAAATCCCTTAAAAATCCCCTAAATATGCTTAAAAGCTTTAGGGTCTGGGCAAAAAATTAGGCACAGTCGGGTAATCTGAAACACACAATTTTTTATTTTAGGCCTAAGCAAACAAGCTGTATCGCAGAACTGCCAATCAATATGAAACTCATTCTAACGAAGTTCATGACAAACACTGGATGTTTCTTGGTTTAAAGAAGTAGGAATCCTTAACTGATAACATTTTGTCACATGACTCAGTTGACCCCTATCTCTAAAAGTTTACATTTTTAACAATTTAAATTCAGTTTTTCATGTGTAATTTACAAGTGAACACTCTTTAACATACAATCAAAATGATCAAAAGGATCATTTTGCATTCTTTTTCAAGGCATAAATTAAAGTTGCTATCCAAGTGTTGGGTTTTTAAAGTCTGTCGGTATATAGCAAGCTAGACTGGCTCCAGTTCTTAAAACATTTTTTCATCAATGTACCATTTCATATACTTGTAGCTAGTCTAACTCTGATGGCTCTGTTTAAAATGTGTCATTTCATAAACTTGTAGCTAGTCTAACTCAGAGTTAGACTAGTTACAAGTATATGAAATGATACAATGATAAAAAAATGTTTTAAGGACTGGAGCCAGTCTAATAGCAAGCAAGTTATATAATATCGTTTGTGTGTCTGAACAAAATAATCTAGGAGTGTTAACAGGGCTCTAGCTAGGGAGAGACTTGGAAGAAATAGTCCCTAATCTGGCTTACTTCTCCCTACAGTAAAACCTGTGTAAAAAGGCCACTCAAAAATAGACAAAACAAAGATCTTAATGACAAATGGTAGCTTAATGAAGGTCAAAAGTATTGCAGAATGCTCCCTTTCTGCAATACTTTTCACCTGCATTAAGCGATAATTGTTCTTGAAAAACAATTTTCTGTTTTTTTTAGAGTGGCCGTTTTACACAGGTATTACTATATTTTAAAGTAAAACAGAAGTTTTAATGTATAGATTATATAGGTGAATTCAAATTAAGACCTAAAAGAGACTAAACTTCTCTCTCTCTTTGAGAGCTCTAGCCTCAGGCCTGGCCCCGAGTTTATAAAACATGCTCAACTCAATTGAGCATGAAATTTCAACAGCTCATAGAAACTATAATACCAACAAATGAAGAAGTTTCTTGCTTTAAGCCTCTCAGATGTTGTATTTATCAAGCTAATAAATGTTAAAAAGCCCCTCATAAAAATGCCAACAATTGTTGACATTTTAACCGTTATGAGCAGGATAAATTTTGTGCTCAGCTGAGTTAAGTATGCAAAAAGTTTTATAACTTCAAGGTCAGGTCAACCCTGTTGCACTCTTGAGTGGACAAAAAATCATAAAGTTTTGGCCACTCTGAGTGTTAAAGTATTAAAATGTCCAAAACCATGCAATACTTGCTAGTAGTATAAAATGCTACATTCTGCACTACTAGATTATTGAAGTCAACCCTTTCCTTGCAAGTGCTGACTTTTGTTGTCTGCTGATAACCTTTGCAAACAGTTTGAATCTAAATCAAGAAGTACTGAATGTTGAAACTGGTTAAATCTGGAAGTCAGCAGACAACAACTAAATCATGAAAAACAGGGCAAATTCGTCAAACTTATATCCCCGATGAAGGATTATTTCAGAAATGTGTAAAATCACAAAAAATAAATCCCATTTCTCCAACACCTAAGTTCACCTTGGGTATCTTTGTTTGATTTTGTTTGATTTTATTCTTTACGTCCACTCAACAATCTTTCAGTTATGCGGGACGGGTCTTCCTGGGTTGAACCAGTACTAAGCTAGGATAAATGTGCCTTGCTCAAGGACCACAACGCAGTGAGTCCTTTGGTATCATTCAGATCATTAAAAAGCCTGTCAAATATGCTTATCTGCACAATTTCAACATCTGACCTTTCAACCCGACCTCAGAGGACAGGGGTGTGTGTAAGGTCAAAGTTTTTGCATGCATGTTGGTCTACACTTCTTTCCCTTAAATTTGATATGCAACATGACTGTTTTCAGAAAAAATAAAATGTTTTGACCTTTTGACCCCTCCTCTGGGGTTGACGGTGTGTCTGCAGGCAAAATATTTGTTACCATGTAGCTCTATCCCTTTAATTTGATATGAAGCATGACCATATTCCAAAAGAGTAGAATTTTGGCCTCTGCCCCACCTCCTAAGTCCACCCAGGTGATTGGATCCTGGCCTTGAAACTAAAATCCTGTTAGATATGTTTCGTATCTATCATTCCTCTGCATGCATTAAAAAATTTTGGTAAAAAATATTGACAACTGACTTAGTTATTGCGAAAAATTATTATTTGACCTTTGACCCTGCCTAAGGGGTCAGGGGGTGGGGTAACTTTTTTCACACTGTCATGCTTATCTACAGAAACTCGGCAATCATGACCCATTTTGAGCAGTTGTCAGACATAATAGTTTTGGGGGAAATGTGAAGTTCATTACACACAAAAGCCAATCTATTCTAAGTCATGGGCAATAACAAGTGCTAAGCAGTTGATTTTGATTAAACTTATAGGATAATGACTGCCCATGGTACTTATCATTTATACCAAGAATGCATCAAATCTGACTAATATGTACTATGATATGGTTGCCGACAGACAGGCGGACACATGGATGACGCCAAAACTATATATCCCTCCAACTTTGTTGGGGGATAATTACCCAGTATGCAAAGTCATAGAGTCAATTAAGTTTTTACTCTTCTACGTGCAATACCATTAAGATAAATTAACTGAAATATATTTACTGTTTAATTACTCCTTGACTAATTGAACTGTAATGGTAAAATCTAGAATACAAATGGAAGACAGACATTCAAAAAGACAGACAAGGTGTTATATACTGAGACATAAAGTAAGATGTGTTGATGCAACACAAAAGTATTAACCCCTTAAAAGCATGCTCCTAGGGATCAATATAACTGAATATTTTGCCATGAATGTGTACATTACGGTAAACATTCTAAAATTTTAAATGCTTTTTGCCTGCCAAAAAGGTCTAGACAAACGGGGCAGGAAAAAGCAGTCTGATCAGGGGCTTCCCTGTTCGTTATTCTGACAGGTTTTGTTTGATTTGATTCTTCACGTCCCAGTCAACAATTTCTCAGTTGTGTTGGGACGGGTCTTCCTGGATTGAACCAGTACTTAGCAAGGATAAATGTGTCTTGCCCAAGGACACAACACAGCGATGCTGTTGAGACTTGAACACTAGACCCTTGGTCTCGACTTAAGCACTCTACCACTGAGCAACTGTGCTCACTTATTCTGACAAGCATTTTGTGAATTCCAGCCCCGATAACCAGCATTTCACTTGAGAAAAGTAAGATAAAATTGTTCAAAATTGTAGAACATTTACTGTAGTGCACAAGGAAGGGACAAAATTCACAAGAATTAGTTTTGCCCATTTCTCAGGGCAATATGGTTCTATACATGACAGTACAGTTTTATGGTTTTACATTTTAAATAAGAAATTAGAAATGTGTACAAAGTATAAATAAGTCACCACTCATTCTCTACCCCATATCTTTCAAACTGACAGACCATTTTATGACTACAAAAATATTATCAAATCAAGATATGGTAAATGTTCTAAAATTTTGAACACTTTCTTTTTCTTTTGTTTGATTTGATTCTTTATGTCCCATCAACAATCTCTCAGTTATGTAGGGACTGTCTTCCTGGGTTGAACCAGTAATAAGCTCAGATAAATGTGTCTTGCTCAAAGACCACAACGCAGTGATGCCGGTGAGGCTCGAACCCGCGGCCCCTCGGTCTGGAGTCAAGCACTCTACCACAGAACCACTGCGCTCCCACTTTTTCTTTTTCTGTTATCAAAGAAAATGTGGGTCATCTGGACTGTAATTCACAAAATGCATGTCAGAATACATGTAGCAAACAGGAGAGGCCCTGATCAGACTGCTTCTCCAGATCTTCTCTGATCAGACTGCTTCTGGAGAAGCAGTCTGATCTGGGTCTGCCCTGTTTGTCTACGCCTTTTTGGCAGGCAACTGGTGTTCGAAATTTTAGAACATTTACCATATTACATGTATTGGCAATTAAAGGGTTAAGCTTGACTAGTATTGTACACCTCATCTGCAGTACCATTCTCAACAACATGTTCAATGGCTTTTTCGATAATACTCCTATCCACTGCATCAAAGTTGGTGGAAGCTTGTTGCTCCATCTCCGTTCCACCGTGGTCGCAGTTCATATGAATTAAGAGAGACTCTTTGTATCGATACTGACGACCACATAACGTGCAATCATAGTTCATCGTGTAATTCTCGGCACTTCTCTTCTGGTTTTGATACTTCATTCTTTTCCGACGTCCCAGGCACTGGGCTTGCATGTGCAGCCTGTAGGACCTCTCATGGACAAACTTGGTGTTACATTTGGGGCATTGTTTTGGGGTTTTACTGTGGGATTCCATGTGGAATGTGAGTTTGGAATGCGTACTAAAACCTCGGCAACATATCATACAAACAAACGGCAGATCACCTGAAAAATATGAGAACGCATTTAAGGGTTAACTGTATTGAAAATGTTCGTTTAGGGAGGTATATCGTCGGATATATGGTTGGAAATTTAGTTTTACAACGACGCACGAGCAGAGCCGTAAAATGTGGATTTCGACCGTATATCTGACCATATAGCTCCCCAATTACAAATTTTGATTTTTTTTATCCACATTCTAAAGCACTTTTGCAGTTTCACCTCAAATTGGAGGGTTGCAAGCCACATAAAGCCGCATGTCATTCAACAAATTGTGACTTAATTAATGACGTCTAGCTACATGTATTTTAGACAGTATATCGTAGGATATACTATCACAAATTTTTGATGTTACCCAATCAGACGTCACATTACAAAATCAGGTGCATTGGAATATTATATGAGCCCCACCACCAGAACCTCATATTTCCTCAAGCTATACACAAACAGGAACACAATTCTGTGCGGAGCATTAGAACTTTTACTATGAACCATTTGAGACAAAGACATCCGTCTTCAAGCATGTAAAACTTAAAGCAACCTGACCCCTCGTTCATATAACTTTTTTTCATGCTCAACTCAGCTGAACATAATATCTATTCTGCTTATGTTAAAATACCAATTTATAAGCAGGATAAATACATCATCTGAGAGTTTTAAAGTAAGAAAAATCTTTATTTTACAACATTATTTTTGTTATGAGTAGTTAAAATTTCGTGCTTAGTTGTGTTGAACATAGTTTTTTTTTAACCTCAGGGCCTGCTCTGCTACAAAGACTAGCTTGAATCTTTACAATTTGGATATGGCAAGCGTGATTTTTATCCTATGAAAGCAGCTAAATATAATGCCACTGACCAAACCATGTGGATACGCAGGATGCTCTACACCTTTGTTATTCACATACAACAATCTTTGGAACAAAGGATGAAACAATGTCATTTACATACATGAACTTAGATCCAGGTTTCAGTTTGTAAAGGTAAAAATCCCCCCACCCCCTCAGAAAATCGTAAGTATCATGAAGTGACCAGTGCTGCTAAATTGGAAGATATTCAAAATTTCTCATATATAAAGACATGAGGAAACAGACACTCTGGCAGCAATATATTTTTTCATCAGATGAAATTAGTTTGTGCTGTACTGTAATGTTTGGTTAAAATTGGCCCAGGGGTTAGTTAGAGGCATTGGAATTTTAAGGAAATAGTTGATTTAAGATGCATGGCAGACATTTAGTGAAAGAGAATAATTATTTTCTTCTTTTTTTCTTTCTCTATATACTGCCAGACCCTCTAGGATGAAAGTCTACAAGTAACCATATCTAAATTACCGTAGGGTTCTTTAACCTGCACAGGGGTGACTTTCCCTACACAGGGGACATCCAGTTAACGTCCCGATCTGAAGGACGATGCACTTATCTAGTGTCATCCCTGCAAATGACACTAGAGAAAGCGTGTTGGGACACCAAAATTTTCCTCGCCGCTAGCGGGGATCGAACCTGGGACCTCTAGCACCAGAGGCAAGTGCCTAACCACTGAGCTACCACGCTTTTCAATTTGGTCTTCCATAGAATAAAGATATGTTGTGTGTAATCAATAGAATCATTAAGAAGATAAAACATTCCTTTCTGTGTATTTACATTTGCCAAACCCGATCGAGATAATATGTTGCAGCTTAATACACGAAAAGAATGTTATATTGTCATTGTTATATACCTTCCTTTCCAGCACACCAGGCTTAATGGCAATGAACCCTCTGCTGCCGTGTATTAATAGGAATGAAGCTCGCGGCCAGTGATCAGCCACATTGGGACATGTTAAATTTAGATGAAATGTACAACTGTCAGCGTTTGAAACACATCAAGTTTCTATAGTAAACACTTATTAGGTATATAACAATAGTAATTAATGGTCACACCAGTATTCTCAAGCAATTTTTCAATCCAGCAAATTAAAGTCACTGTCCTCTAATTGTACATGTACTTGCATTCTAGTGAACTGACAGCTAAAGGCCAAAGAGAACAAATGACTTGGTGATTCATGCTTCTAAATCTGGCCTTCAGTTAAGAGTCCGTAACAGAAAAAGTAATTTTCTTATTCAACCAAAACATATGTTGTGGGTACTCAAAAGAACCGTCCCAATGAGACGGTTCTTTTGAACACCCAAAACATATGCTTAAAACAAAGGGTAAGAAAATGTTTCAATTTTGCGCTGAAAATTTTTGTTTATCTAAACCCTTGTAAATCGTAAAAAACCTAACTTTCCCAGTTAAATCAGCATTCTTGATATCTGTTGATTTCCTCCTTAATATATTTTAAAGTCAGACTGACATTTATTACTGGTGCAGGCATTCAGACTGTCTCAAAATTGAGCCACATCACCTGAGATGTACCTTCACCTATACCATACATAAAGCCACCATGGTGTAGGGGATAAGCCTATGCCTTGTAAACCAGGGGTCGCAGGTTCGATTCAGGCTTCTCCATAAAACCACTTTCAGTTGAGCCTTCAGGTGCTCCCGTCATAAAATACACACACAAATCATAAACCCTCCCGGCCCAGTACTGGGTACTACCCATGGAAAAGCCACAAAAAGTTGGGGGTTTTACCATGCATAAAATACAAACTTGCAAATCCTATCCCCAACCTATAAACAGCCGATTAACTCTTCAATACTTCAATATTTTTTTGCTTGTTTGCTCAGTCAACAATTTTTCAGCCATGTGGGGATGATTTCCTGCCTTCCTGGGTTGAACCAGTACTAAGCAGCGGATAAAGTGTCTTGCGCAAGGACATAACACAGTGACTACCCTGGGGTGAGTATCTAACTAGCAACCCTTCAATTCCCAGTCTAACGCATTTCAATATTATTTAAAACCCTCTTCTTTTGAGCAAACAGCATAGGCTCAAATCAGCCTGCACATTTGCCTATAGATGCATAAGGTGTATTTTAGCTTGTTAATATGGTTTATTTTTTTACATGACACATGTGTCAATTGATGATCAAAAAAACCCTATCTAATATATGGACAAATAAGAGCATACCAGTGGTCATGATTTTTAATGGTTTAACCGCAATTAGCCATAAAACTTGACAAATTAGTCATGATTTGTAAGAATAATTAATAAGTTCATATCATAAACAAAAAACTAAAACAAGAAAATGTTATGTTATGTCAACTAGATGAAGTGAAAGAATTGATGAGTTTGAAAATACATGTACAGTAACTGACTAAAAGTGTTTGACAAAAACTATAATTGGTCCCTTGTCTGGCTGAATAAAGTTGATTTTGATTTCAAGGCAGTTCAGTTGATTGATTTGTTTGTGTTGATGCTTTATCTCCCTGTCAACAATTTTTCAGTCATGCCAGGACAATGTCTTGTCTTCCTGGGATGAACCAGTGCTAAGCTGAGAATAAAGCATCAAGAACACAACCCAGAGTTGGATTTCTTTTGCTCCGGAATTCAGTTTTATTTACTGTTGAGTCATTATCTTTGCTAAACTCCTTTTTATATCTTGCTTTATATGTTCTGGGAGATAATGCATTGATAAGTTAGGGGTCTTTCATGCAAACCAAATATCTATGTGGATCAAGCCACATCTGAATTAAGGGTGAGGTTGGCCCCCTGAAACCCGTTTAAGCCCTCCAGTAAATTATTTTACTGACCGTTCAAGGCAGTACTTCTTTTGTTGATCTTTTATGTTTTTTCTGTCTTATGTTTGTTATGCCTTTGTGCATGTCTGTTTATTTGTGCCTTGTGGTCACCTGCTGGGAAAGGGCTGACCTTTTGGCTCTCGTTTGTGGTGTCTAACTGTGAGTTTGTCACTTTCCCATTGGTATCCTGGGCCCGACATTATGTCCGGCCTGATCTGGGTCCAAACTATTTGCAAAGCTGTCACAAAATTTGTTGTCTGCTGTAGTCATGACTGGCTCTTTGTCTGCTATCCTACTCACCTGTGTGAATGGGTAAATATTACTTGACTTTTCGCTTGCTGTAAAGGCAGCAACTTTAATATTCATATTTGGGCGTGCTTCGGCTATTTCATCTGCTAAGGAAGGGGATTCAGGTTTTATTTACAATTTGGAAAACAGTTAATAAGCTTTTAGTGCCACCCAAACGTGCGTGCATTTCATGAAAATCATAGCCGTATACACACTGAACTCACATTTATTAACCCTTAAATCGCATAATCACAAAATGTATGTTTTTGTCGTCCACTAAACTATTTGAAGCCTCATAGATAAACAGTGTGAACCCAGATCAGACTGCTCCTATAGGAGCAGTCTGATTTGGGTCCACAATGTTTGCCTCCCTGCTTATGTTAAATAGACATTTTTAGATGCAGTTATTTTGCTGGCGTTTTAAGGACTAAATAATGACTGAGGTTGTGGCACAAGATGATACAGTTCCTTTTTAATAAAACCACAACTCCTTTTCAGCTTTTACCTATAGCTAAGGTTGACTAGTCCTAATTACGCATTCATTAGGCGCTGCCTCGTAAGCGAAAAGTCAAGTAATACTTGTCATCTGCTATCCTACTCACCTGTGTGAATCTTTGAATGTTCTTTCAGATTCCTTTCATCCTTTAGTTCTTTATTACAGATCTTACACACCAGCCTACCGCCACTACCAACATCATGTATCCTCCTAAGGTGAGCCCTCAGCAATATTGCAGTAGAAAACCTAAAATAAGCATAGGTTTAGATAAGCAAAAATTTCAGCGTAAAATTGTAAATATTTTCTTACCCATCAGTTTTAACATATGTTTTGGGTGCTCAAAAGAACCGTCTCATTGAGACGGTTCTTTTGAGTACCAACAACATATGTTTTGGTTGAGAAATAAGAAAATTAAATTTTCGTTACGCACTCTTAATTAAAGTCCTGATAAGACAATAGTTACATTTCAACATGCTTTCAATGTAAAAATATGTCAACAACTAAGTGAGATCAAGTTCTGCTATGCCTGCAGCTACCCAGTTACCTGGAAGGGGGACAACTGATGTGGAAGATACCCCTGCATGTTAAACAAAAATCTGATTATGATGATATATGAAGCTGCCCAAAAAGAGCAGTTTAACACTGCCTGTTGGGTAATTTTTCAAGTTTTTTTTATCATCTGTTGTTTTTTTTCTTCAAAATTATTTTTTTAAAAAATACTTAAGGAATACCATCAAAGTGTCAAACAGTTTTGATCCAGATCAGGCTCGACATTTTGTCGGGCCTGATCAGGATCCAAACTATTTGCAAAGGTAATTAGCAAATGACCAGAATGTTCACTGGTACATGTAGATAAAGATATAAATCTGTGTCTGATCTGTTTCTGTGTGCCTTAACAGTAAGTACATGTATATCTCAATCATGAAATCCTTACTTACAACCCTTAGATCCCCGATCACGACTTTTGTCATCTGCTTATGTTCTAATGGTAACCTATATGGACCCAGATCAGACTGCTACCAGTACCTTTGTGGCAGTCTAAATCAGGGCTCATATTGTTTGCTCCCATGAAAAAACTAGTCTGAAGTGTACTTAATATATGCAGAAGCAGATGTAAAAGCAGAAATTTTCAGGAGCAAAAAATTAGTGGCGAGATAAGGATTAATCCTGGAGATTATTTCCTCCAGGGTGGAGTAATATACACAACTACATATGAGCCGCGACATGAGAGTTCCCAACAATGTGGTACAGTATGTGCGACCAGCAAAGCCTCAGATCAGCCTGCGTATACGCACAGTCCGATCAGAGCCTTTGCCAGTGGCTTGAATATTCTTTAAGTGTTAAGCTACTAACTGAACATCATTTAGAGTTTCTAAGCTTAAAAGGAGGCTGCACAGGCTGGTCTGAGTCTACACTTGTCAAAATGCTACATTGTTGGAAATCACATGCCGCAGCTCAATTATAATATTCAGCTTTTAAAAGGTATTTTGTGCAAAAAAAATACTTTAACCTTTTACTTTGCTTACCGTATATAAAGATGGTATTGTCAACTCCATTATATATATTAAGGGGTGACAGGTCAGAGTTTTCAAATGATGATGTTTTTATATCCCTGAAGATTCTATTTACCTTCACTAACAGTGCAGACCCTGATGAAATGCCATATTAAGAGGCATTTCATCTCAGTTTTCACTGTTGCCAAAGTATTTACATAGGTGTTACCAGTATACAAATATTGGCCAGTTTAGATGATAAACGTTATTAAAATAATTGAGCCGCTACATGTGATTTCCAACAATGTGGCATTTTGACAGGTGTAGACTCAGACGAGCCTGTGCAGCCTCCTTTTAAGCTTAGAAACTCCAAATGATGTTTGGTCAGTAGCTTAACACTCGTAGAATATTCGAACGACTAGCAAAGGCTCTGATCAGTCTCAGCAAAGGCTCTGATCAGTCTGCGCATATGCACAGGCTGGTCTGAGCCTTTGTTGGTCGCACATACCACATTGTTGGAAATCTCATGCATAAAATAGACAACTGGATTTTAAACTTTGAAAATGATAATGTTGCATTTGTCTCCCTTATATACAACACCCACACTTCATACATAATTTTTAGAAAAAACAGCATTTCCTGCTTCTTATGTGCCCCTGAACTTCAGAAATTCTCCATTTTAAGCTAATTGCTAAGCAAGCACCTGTCTTAACCGTTTGAAGACTGGACACCCCTAAACAGGTACTTTGGCAAATAGTGAAGACCCAGATGAAATGTCGCTAACCGTAAGGTGGCATTTCATAAGAGTCTGCACTGTTTGATAAGACAAAATTGATCTTCAGTGAAAGAAATAATATTTTTGGAAATTATAACCTGAGTAACCCCTCAATATATACAATGGACCAGTCTGACTTAACTGTATCAAACATTATGGAATTTTTCATTGGTCTTAAAAGGGTTAAGCAAGCAAATCCAGTTTTTTTCTAAAGAGATCCAATAGTAGAATTAAGCACTGCATTTTGGTAAATTTTCTCATAAATTTGGGACTGTTCGTCTGCTTCATATATTCAAATACACTACAGACTAACTTTATTATGGAAGCAAACACTATGAACCCTGACTGTTCTTAAAGGAGCACAGGACACATCTTGACATGATATAATATATCCCTACAAAATATTAGTAGAATATCTCATAGGGTATGAAAGTTATGGAGTACACAAGCTTTCGTCTACAGGCAGACGGACATTTCTTATATTCATATTTCCATCACTTTACAAGTATATAGAGCCAAGAAGAAATATATGTGTGGTTCAGGTTACCCGACCTACCCTAAATTTTTACCCCCTACCCTGATTTTTTTTTATTCCAAATTCTGAAGTTGGAAATGAACAGCAGAACAAAATTTTGTTTTGCTATTCTCTTTTAAGAATTGGAGAAAAAATTAGTATCAATATGACCATCAGAAATGGAAATCTAAATTTCTATGCATTCAGTCTTTGGTATTGGAAGTAAAAGGATTATAACAAGGTTATATCTTCAAAAACAAACCCTTTATATCAATTTTGTCATTTCATTTCCAAGCTGGTCTGTATATTCCAAGAAAAAAAAATCTAAAAAGAAAAGTTCTCTACCTACCTGTCCTATTTTTTTCAGGGTGTAACCTGAACCACACACATTTTTTCATTTGGCTAAGTGAAAGTTCAAAATTTCCAAAATCCTGAACTTTCCAAATTTCAATTTAAAAACTTGCAGTATGCCCACTAAATATCTACAATTTCAAGTCTAAATGGTCAGTTGTCCTTAGACAGACTGAAAATAAATCAATACCATCTCCTTAATTCAGCATTTTGAGGATGACTTTCCATAGAGAGGATGACTTTCTATGGAAAGTCATCTTCAAAATCCTGAATTCAGGAATACTCCTGTAAACTGAAAGTATGACCTGGAAATGCCACAATCACTGATCAGTCCAAAACACATGAGCCATTTAACTCCATTTTTTACCCATTTAAGTGAAATATAGAATCAATCCTATTTAGAAACATTGTGACGACTTAAATCCTAGACACTTAAGCTAAAGGGCCGATTTGTTTACATGGATGGACAGGGTAATGGACTCCAGGCTGATTGGTACAATCCCAGATCTTGTCAAATGTACTTCTATCTAGGGCTTTTAAATTATCTGATGGAATGAACTAATTATATGTATCATATATGTACTAATTAGCGCACTGTGCACACACCTGACATTTTCGAAGTACTATACCCTCTTTTGAAAACAGTGCAGATCCAGATCAGCTGGCTTCATTTGAAGCCAGCTGATCAGGATATACACTGTTTTCATCTACACAAATATCCACATTTACAATGAAACTGCACTACAAGTTCATTAATAGTCAATTAGTGTGAACAACCTATCTAAAAGTACTTAGTGTGCCCTTAGAGGAGCATGTGCCCTTACTGAGTTGTATATGGTAGTTGTGGATTTTGCAGAGTAGAGTATAAATGGTTGTGTTATTTAATTCACTATAGCTACAATGAACTATGGTAAATGTTCTAAAATTTTCAAACACTTCTATTTCTGTTCTCTTATAAATACATGTAAAATGCTGGTTTTCAGGGCTGGAAATATAAAAAAAATGCTTGTCAGAATAGGAAACAGGGAAGATCCTGATCAGACTGCTTCTTCAGAAGCAGTCTGATCTGGGTCTGCACTGTTTGTCTATATAGATGCCATTTTGGCAGGCAACTAGTGTTCGAAATGTTAGGGGAGCGCAGTGGTTCAGTGGTAGAGTGCTTGACTCGAGACCGAAGGGCCGTGGGTTCGAGCCTCCACCGGCATCACTGTGTTGTGTCCTTGAGCAAGAACATTAATCCTAGCTTAGTATATGTTCAACACAGGGAGACCTGTACCTATATAACTGAAAGATTGTTGATGGGACGTAAAGAATGAAATAAAAAATCGAAATGTTAGAATATTTACCATATAATATTTTTGTGGCTAGTTCAATATTAAAGGACTTAAAAATCTGGAGCGCTACATGTTTGTACTTACTTGGCAGGACACTGTGGGCACTTGACACTCTTCTGCTTGTGAAGAGCAACCACATGTCTCATCAGGTGAAGCTTGGTCGTCAAAAACAACCCACAACTGTTACACCTGTACACGTTCAGACTTCTAGGATTGACTTTGTTCGTAAAATCTTTCTTCAGGTTGGGTTTCTGGTCATCAATCTCTTCCCCGGTGTTGTCTGTATACTTTTTGACTAATTGCTTATCAAGAATGCATTCTGGTCTATAGACACAGTAATTTGTATACTGGGGTACACGATTAACTCTCAGTACGAAGTCCTGAATTAACCTTTCTAGTGTTTTGTTTGTAACAAATTTCTTTGTTTCAGCTCCACCAGTTTCTTCTACATGATTTTCTTCTGAGGACACTCCTGCATTCAGCTCCCGATCATTATTGCTTAAATCATTTTCATTTGTTTCGGCATTTTTCTCAGACCTCTGAATAAAGGATATTATGTGTCTTTTCTTGTGTAAAGACAGTGATCCGTTGGTTCGGAATTGTTTATCACATGCCATACAAACAAGGTCTTTCTTAATGTGAGTGGCCATGTGACTCTCTAATGTCATTGTTGTCAGGAATGTCCGCGTACAAAGAGCACAGTCATATGTAGGAATTTCAAGTGTATGAAATCTTTTCACATGGTTTTTGAGTCCTTTAGTTGAATAAAAGTATTTATCACAATCTTTACAGGCATACGTTCTTGCATCAACAGTCATCTTATCATGAGAATTGTAGTTATGTAGTTTCAACCTTTTGGAATCTGGAAATAATTTATGGCATATTTCGCATTCATAAACGTCGTGATCTCTATGTGTCTGCATATGTTCCTTATAATCTTCTCTCTTTATACAAAGGAAACCACAAATAGTACATTTCTTGTTGTATTGATTAAAGTGAATTTTTCTCATATGTCTTTTCACACTTGAACGTTCGGAGAAGAATTTACCACATAGTCTACAATCGTAGGGTTTTTCGCCACTGTGTAGACGCATATGACTAGCAAGATGACCCGTCTGTGTGAACCGTTTACTACATATATCACAAGCATACGGCTTCTCTCCCGTATGAAGACGTAGATGTTTGGCCCGTGAACTCGCATCCTTTATGTACTTTCCGCAAACAGGGCAGTCATAGTTTTTTGCTTGACCCGAATGGTAGTGGCTTTGCATGTGAGACTGGTACAATATCAGATCTAGGAACTTTTCATTACATCTGTCACAAGTCAGTGGATGGAAGCGTCTACGATGTGCTCTGTAGCTCTTGTATGATGCAAAGTATTTTTCACAATCAAAGCAGTAATGCTTATTGTTCTGTTTGCTCTTAACATTGTCACCTGGTGATGAGCCTATCTCTTCAAGTGAATCAGTAACAGCTTTGTCATAATAAGTATCTGTTTCCATCTTGTCAGTACCATTACTTGACATTAACTGGTTTTGAAGTATTGATGATGAATCATTAAAAAGTCTTCTCCTTATTTCTTCATCCAAAAGAGCAACATCATTTTTAAACTTCTCACTGGAATAAACATCTTCATGCCCATTGTCATTTAAATCAGTATCATTTGTATTACCAGCGTGATCAAACATTAAGCTTGCTTGATCATTATCAAAATGAGATGGTTCTTCTTTAATACAAAATTGAGAAGCTTTACCCTCTGGAGTATTGGTTTGACAAGGTTCTCTTTTAAATGTAAGTTTTAAAGGTTGAGGAACTGGTAAAATTTCTGTTTTGATTTTCTTCTGAGGTGTACCTAACTGTGCTTCTGCTTTCCTTTTATAGTTTTTGTCATCCTTTTCAATTTCTTCAGTTTCTAAGAAACTATCGGCATTAAGGGAAGACTCATCTAGGTCAGTAATTTCACTGTTTTCTGTAATGTTTTCTGAAGTTTCAATAATTTGCTGTGGTTTTTCATTAGTAGATTCATAAAGTTTTTGATATATAGCAGATGACAACACAGAATTATAACAGTCTCTAACTTTTACATTAGGATTTTTCTTTATATCAATTACAGAATAATGCATAGAAGTCTCATATACCCCGAGATCCGAATTACCTAAACAATCTTCCATATGATCTTCCATCTGGTTTGAATTTGGGCTTAAACCGTGAATCTTTACCAAATGTCTTCTGGCACTACTTCGATCAGCAAAATACAGTAAGCACAACTTACACTTAGCTCCTCTTAGTGTGTGCGTTTTAACATGACTTTCAATTAGTCTTATTTGAGGAAATACTTCAGAACAAATTTCACATTCAAATGCCACATGACCATCATGACGACGTATATGCTTTGATCTAGCACTAGCATCTCCAAGCTCTTTCCCACATATTGGGCAATCATAATGCTTCATTACAAAACTCATTTTTGGAGTAATTGGCTCCAGTGATTCAGCTGTTAGAAGACCATCAGCAGATTTATCTGTCTTAATTGCTGGTTCACTTCCGTTATCATTATGACCATCCACACCCTCAAATTTATCATATGTTAGCTTTTCTTCATTGATCTTATTATTGTCCATGTCATCAGCATCACTTTCAGTATTTATCTCATCCTTGAGACTAAGAGGATCTATTGAACCATTTTCTTTCCCCTTTAAATCAACATTTGCTTCCTTTTGAACTTCATGAAACCCATCAGCATAGGCTTGTGCCCCTTCAAGTGTAAAGCCATGAGCTGCCCTTAAATGGGAGCGATACCTTGACCTTTCTGCTACAGTTTTTCCACAAATATTACAGATAAGATACTGTTGGTTGTGAACTGACATGTGTTCCTGTAATGCTCCTGCATTAGCAAAAAATCTCTGACACACAGTGCATTTAAAATCATCACCGTGACGCTTGATATGTCTCCTCAATGAAGTTTTACCACCAAGTAGCTTTCCACAAATATGACAATCATATACTTTTGGTTCTGGCAGAAACCCAAGGCCAGATACATTAGTTTCAGAATTGTTCAGGCTTTCATTCATTTCATCCAAGTTATTCCAATGTATTTTTGCATTAAGGTGATCAAGTTTACCATCTGTCTCAGACTTGATGGCAGTACTGTTTGATAAAGTCATGTCACTTGTAGTGTCTTTTCCTTTCTCTTCGTCATTCATAGTATCAGTTAAATTTTCACCATCATATTTACTGTCTTCATAATCGAGAGGTTTTGCATTTTTCTCTTGAGTTTCATCCCATGTACTATTTGATAATGCCTGGCTATCATCATGACTCACTTCTTTGAAATTATCTTGAACGTACTGTCGTGCAGTATCCAGAGTAAAATCATGAAACCGCCTCAAATGCCTTCTATAGGTGGATTTTTCTGTGAACATTACTTTACAAAAATCACATTTAATCTTCTTCTCAAATTGATGTGCAATCATATGTTCTTGTAATGCAGTTGTCTCTGAAAAACTTTTCTTGCAAAGAACACATTTATAAGCATTATCATCCTTGTGTCTTGTAATATGCTTTCTGAGAGCACTGGGGCTGCTAAAATGTTTACGACAAATATGGCAGTCTCGCGGCAAAGGTACTTGTACATTTCTGTTTATTAATGGATTCACCAATGGTTTTTCATCTGTACTATTTGACATGTAAAGGTGTAAAAGATCTCTATTTAAGTCTTTATTGATGCTTATCATTTGTTCTTTCTTTTTATTCAAGTAAGCCAAATTTAAATTCATTTGCTCTTTTCTTATTCTGGCAGCTACTATTTCACCTATATTTGGGGGCGGTTCACCAGGACTTTCGTCATCATCCTCATCAAAAGAGACCTCATCATCACAACTATCACTGAGGTTCTCACCTATCTTCTCATCTTCTTCCACATTAGTAACATTTTCATCATTAAAAATTTTCATTTCTAAACCACAAGGCTCATTATTTTCTGATTTTAATGTCTGTTTATTGCTGTAAACATCAGAGTCTACATCCTTTTCACTTGCTTTGTCAATGTTTTGAAATAAATTAGTTTCAATAAGCAGTCCAGAACTAGAGTTACCATTTTCTAAGCTTTCATTGATATTTTGATCCACAATTGAATGTTCATGCTCAGCATTCTCTTCAGACATCATATTATCAGCTACAAAATCTGTTCCTAGTTCAGAATTTATTAGATTATCATCAAGGACCTGGTCTGTATTGTATTCACTTGTATCATTGCCATTGTCAGCTTCCTGCTGTGTGGTAAGAGAGTTGGTATATAGCCTGTTTTCAATAAGATCATAATCATTTGTTTTATGAGTTTTTCGTAAATGTCTGGTCATGCTGGATTTTTCTGAGTAACAATTGCCACAAAGACGACAGGCATATGGCTTTTGTCCATCATGGGTCCTCATGTGAGTATCAAGGTGTGTACGCTGTTGGAATAATCTCTGGCAAACATTACACCTGTATGAATCCATTCCATAATGATGTTTTAAGTGCTTTCTCAAAGTCTTTTTGGTCTGAAGCAGTTTACCACAGACATGGCATTCATGTTTTTCACTGGCTGGAGCTGTACGACCACAACCAAACAGAATGTGACTTTCATAATTAGCTCTAACACCAAACCTACTCCCACAGCTCTCACACACAAAAGCATGTTTGGACAACCTATGGTTACTGAGTGAACTGTGCTTTGTATACACCATACCACAATCTGTACATGCATATTGTTTCTTTTTAGACTTATCAGGATCATTTTGAGGTAGATCAGTGTTTTCAGCACCTTGAATTTCACTTACTGGTTCGGACTGCAACACAACTGATGTTTCAGAATCCAAATTAGAATCTATGTTACTAGATACATCTTCGAACTGTTTTAAATCTGACTCCATCAAAGAAACACCAAATTGGACAGCCATAAAATCTAGATCTCCCTCTATTACTTCCATTTTGCCTTCCTTTACAACAGCTCAATTTTTCAGGAATCTGGTTCTATTTGTCTTATTTATGTAGAGACCTCATAGAGTTTTACAGCCGATTGCAAAATTCAATGAATGGTACAATGTTATTGGATCTTCAAACTGATGGATATCACAAGTCTTCTCCCTCCCTGTTTCAACTACATACTTGCTGGCACTATTCAGGGGGTACATTTATCCATTTAAAGCCTGGCATTTGTGAGGATCTCTTATTGAGGTTATTGCTGCCATTGTTGTCATCTCTGGAAAATAAAAAAGACAAATAATTACATTAAGCCTGTCATAAGCATTAGCTTAGCTCCCATTACGCAGTATAAGCATGTATACGCACATGCGTAATAAAAATAGTAACATTCAAGGGAGCTGACCAAATGTGGTAAAAATGATTTTCCATGCCTTTAGGAACTGTTCTTAAAGGAAAGAATTTGCTCCCTCTGGGAGCTAATTCTTTCTTTTAAGAGAAGTTCCCATTTTGAAAAGGGGCGTAATTGTAGAGAATCATTGCTTGATACAATACTCTCCCTTTGATGTGCATAACCTTTTCAGCGTTCTGGCTACGCCATTGTTAGGCAGCCACTCAAAAAGAAGACCTAAATAGGTTTTCAATACCAATTATTGCTTAATGCAGGTCAAAAGGGAGCATTCTACAATACTTTTAACCTTCATTAAGCTACCATTTTCCATTAAGACCTTTGTTTTGTCTATTTTTATGGTAGCTTAAGACAGGTTTTAATGTAAATGTTAAATGGAAAAGGGCAAAGTGCACAAAATCATCTCACTGCATATGGTGAAGAGCGAGTTGATTGCTTTACTTTTATTGTGTTCTTGGTGTCATGTGGCCGTTATTGTTCTTTGTTTCTTACTCAAAGTGCCAAGGGTTGGTCTACAGGGTGAGATTGTGGCATTTCCTGGTCATACTAACTTACTATCTAAAATTTCAGAGCTCTTTGAGCAAATATTGTGCCAAAATTCTTCATTTAGCTTGATACTTGAATGTTTCGGCAGTCTATTTTATTATTTTATATCCATAATTTGAGGAGTCACAGTTAACTTAGGATTGTCTAAATATATATTCATGTACACGCAACAATATTTTGAGGTGAAACAGATGTTCCAATTAGAATTCAAGCTTTAGAAAAAAGGAGTCTTAAAAAGGAGTGTAGGACAAAAGCCCACTAGGACAAAATCCCACTAGGACAAAAGCCCATTGGATAAAAGCCCACTAGGACAAAAAACCACTGGGACAAAAGCCCACTAGGACAAAAACCCACTTATATGCATTTAACAGGGATAGGCAGGTTTGAACTGATGGATACACAGACAAACGGACCTAAGATGAAGAATCTCCCCTCTTCTCAAATCTGAAATTTCAAACATTGCTTTTTGTTTGGCACCTCTCATAAAAGTGCATATGCTAATTGTTACTGCCAGATCAAAGGTCATAATTTGGATTAATCAGACATATGTTTCCCAATTATAATAGATTGTTTGACCCAAACTGTAAATTGATATTCTTCAAATACCAATGGCTTTTAACACCCAAATTAAGTTGTTTGTCACAACATACAGGAGAAATAATGATGTAAGTAAGTGAAAACACACTGCAGGTGTGACTTACCCTGAAGGAACAGTCTGATCAGGGTTAACAGTTTTATAAAAGACTTAAACCTATTTTTTTCAAAGAAGTGGACTTTTGTCCACCCTGCCAAATTTAGCAGTGGGCTTTTGTCCAGTGGATATTGTCCAGTGGGATATTGTCCTGTGGTATTTTGTCTCAGTGGGCTTTTGTCCGTTCCCCCTTAAAAAGACCTGTCCCCATTTAAATATATTTCTTATCTACAGCTCTGGTGGCCTTTTGTTCAACGGAGTGGAACAATTTTGTTAAAGAGCATCATAAGAAGCATTTATGCGAAATTATTTTGAATTTGGACCAGTGGAGATGTTGTTTAAAGATATTGCATGACCCTTGGGTCTGCACTATAACCACTATGTGAGTCTGTCCGTCCATCAGAACGTCCATTCGTTACCAGTTAGTGAAACTGTTCATAATTCTTTAAACCACATGGTATATTTTATCACATTTTACATACATTCCCTAACCACTGGCATGCGAGCCCACCTGCTTTTGATAGATATGGGTTTGCTATGCAATTGTCCAGCCTGCTGTGGTCAGTTAGTGAAAATCCTCATAATTCTTGAAACTTATGGGATATTTGGATCAAATTTTGCATGCTTATTTATTTTAATATTGCCCAGGCACCCTGGTATGCAAAACGGTAGGCATCAATTTGGCCGGTCAAGGTCTTTTAGTGAAAATGCTCATAACTCTTGAACAGCATAGTATATTTTAATCAGATTTTGCATACTAAATGTTCTCAATTCCACGGGCCCAGGCCCCATTCCCAAAACGGGGTGTGAGAGCCCTGGAAATAATTTTAATTTGGGCCAGTAGTTCAGTAACAGACGTTGTTTAAAGAAAAAGGTTACGGACGCATGACAGATGAAAAACCATCAAAATAGCTCATCTTGAGCCTTTGGCTCATGTGAGCTTAAAAGAGAGCCCTCTGGCCCTGGGTTGCTCACCTGAGAATGACTGTTTATAAAGGTATAGGAAAGCATAGCTCCCACCCCCCCCCCCCCCCCCCCAAAGTCCAGCTTTGAATTTTGGTAGATCAGTAGTTTCATTAAGACGTTACAGGGACAAGTTTCTATTTTTAATGTGTCATAATTAACAGGATGTAGAACCTAAACTTTCCGTTACATAATTCTATGTAGAACATGTAACCTCCTGGGCATGATTTAAACAAATTTGGTTGAGGTTCACAGCCTCTAGAGTTAATGGTTTCAGACAAGAAGATTTTTTAAATTTTTCCTATTATAAGCCTACATGTATGTAAAACATTTGACCCACAGAGCGGGGCCACTTTTGGCCCAATAATGGGGATTTTAAAACACTAAAATTTTCAACAAAATGTTGCTTTCATTTGTTTATCTTTAACTTCTAAAATCTATCCAGAATCAAGGGAGTGAACTCTATATTTACCTTTTCCACTAATAAAGAAAGATAACCCAAACTACAAGTATTGTCTCCCTTACAACATCATTTCCATTGATTCATAAAGTTTTCCCTTTATTAACATAGGAGAAACTGGCCACGCACCCGTGCAGCCATGTTTTTCAATGGATCAATATAATTTGAACAATCTTGGTAGAGAGTCACCCAACGGCCATTTGTACCAAATTATTTTGAAATATGCCCAGTAGTTTTTGACAAGATTTTTAAAGTTTTTCATTTTGGTTGCCATGGCAACCAGAAAGTTGCATGGAATCGAAATCTTTGAACAACTTTGAAAGGAGACCACCCAAGGATCACCTGGATCATTCCTATGAAGTTTGGTGAAATTCCACCAAGTGGTTTACATGTAGGAGATGTTATTTAAAGGAAACTGTTGACGGCGACTGAAGGATGACGGACATCCTACTGTATGATCACAATAGCTCACCTTGAGCCTATGGCTCAGGTGAGCAAAAAAAACAAAGTTTGCTATTCTATCTTAAATATTTTGTCTTAAATGAGGTATTAAACAACCATACCCCCAATTTTCAGGGCCCAATTTGGTATGTACCATTTAAATAAAAATATCATATCATATCATCATAAACATAATCAGATTTTTGATCAACATGCAGGTGCATGGGCATCATCCACATCAGTGGGGACTTTTCCCAGTAACTGGCTAGCTGCATGCATAGCAGATCTCACACCTGATTGCCAGGTGCTCCTTTCTTGAGGGTCAACTGTTGTGAGCTTCCACTCACAGCAGTCTTTCTCTGTCAGTTTCTTCCACGTTAGCTTTCTATGCATATAAGTGGACGTTTGTCCTAGTGGGCTTTTGTCCTAGTCGTCCTATGTCCTTGTGGGCTTTTGTCCTATACTCCTCAAATGTTCCCTTTGCCAGGGCTCTGGAAATATCATGATAGTATGCCATGATATTGATAGTATGTTGTGATAGTGGTTTAATGGATAGTGAATATTATTGTGATAGGGACATCCTTAAAAATTGTTTGTCTGCTGTCACTAAAAATGCGATCTACCTGAAACAAGAGGGCCCTCCGGCCCTGGATCACTCACCTGAGTCCTGGCACATGAGTAGCAGTGATTCATTTACAATTTTGGGCTTATGGGTCCTGGGACTCGCTGTTTCCAATATCAATGAGTCCCAACTGCAAACTTATGAGTCCAAAACACTATTTTTAATGACAAGTCTGCAATACTATTGCATCCCGGGACTGGCCAGGACTCGCTGAAACAAAAACTTATGTGCAAAAGATGCAGGATGCGCAGGTAACAAAATCACTGGAGTAGATGAAGTATTGGCCTGTGGCTAAGGAGATTTAAAAGTATTTCTATCTAGAGCTCTGGTAGCCATGTTGTTCAGCCAAGCTGAACCTTCTGATCAATTTTGGTAGAGGGCAACATGAGGACCATTTCTGTGAAATTATCTTAAATTTGGACCAGTGGTTCAGGAGATATAGTTCAAAGATGTTTCTTATCTGGAGCTCTGTCAGCCTTTTTGTTCATCGGAGTGGAACCGTTTGTGCAATTTTGGTACAGGACATCAAGAGGAACAATTCTGTGAATTTATTTTGAATTTGGACCAGTGGTTCAGGAGGATATATTGTTTAAAGATATTTCTTATATGTAGCTCTGGCGGCCCTTCTGTTCTGTCATTTAAATACCTTTCTAATCTAGAGCTCTGGTGACCCCTGTACCAAGCCCAGCGAAACTGTTTGTGCAATTTTGGTAGAAGCCATCATGGGGAACAATTCTGTGAAATTATTTTGAATTTGAATCAGTGGTTCAGATGTTGTAAGATATTTCTTATCTAGAGCTCTGGGGGCCTTTTTGTTCAGTGGAGCAGAACCATTAGTGCAATTTTGGTAAAGGGCTTTATGAGGAAAATTTTTTGTGAAATTATTGTGAATTTGGACAAGTGTTTTAAGAGGAAATGTCTTTAAAATACATTTCTCATCTAGAGCTCTGGCAGCCCCTTTGTTCAATGGAGCAGAACCATTTGTGCAATTTTGGAAGAAGGCATCATGAGGACCAATTCTGTGAAATTATTTCGAATTTGAACCAGTGGTTCAGGATATGTTTTAAGATTTTTCTTATCTGTAGCTCTGGTGGCCCTTCTGTTCAGCGGACTGGAACCATTTGTGCAATTTTGGTAGAAGGTATCAAGAGGAACAATTCTATGAAATTATTTTGAATTTGGACCAGTGATTCAGGGAGAGATGTCGCTTAAAGATATTTCTTATCTGGAGCTCTGGTGGCCCTTTTGTTCAGCGGAGCAGAACCATTTGTGCAATTTTGGTAGAGGGTATCAAGAGGAACAATTCTGTGAAATTATTTTGAATTTAGACCAGTGGTTCAGGAGATGTCATTTAAAAGATGTCTTATCTGGAGCTCTGGCAGCCCTTCCGTTCGGTGGAGTGGAACCATTTTTGCAATTTTGGTAGAGGGCATTATGGGGAACATTTATATGAAGTTCTTTTAAATTTGACCAAGTGGTTCAGGAGATGTCTTTTAAAGGAAAAGTTTACGGACGGACAGCGGACCAAGACCCATCACAATAGCTCACATTGAGCCTTTGGCTCAGGTGAGCTAATTTCTTTTATTCTAATTTTTTACATCATTTCTTTATTTAATGTCTTTTTTAAGGAATCAGTGAAAATAGAAGAAATACCTACCCACCTGGAAAATTATGAGTATGGGGACAGCAAACAAATATACTTTTAAGGATATGGCCTAGTCAAAATAGGCATTGATAGTCAGCCCTAATAAGCTTCAGGGTCATTTAACGTGAATCCAAAGAAACTTCTTTCTTTCTCTATATACTGCCAGACCCTCTTGCAGGTGCACTTTGTACACTCGGGGTTGCAGGATGAAAGCCTACAAACAACCATATCTAAATTACCATATAAAGGGTTCTTTAACCTGCACAGGGGGTGACTTTCCCTGCACAGGGGACATCCAGTTAATATCCCGATCTGAAGGACAATGCACTTATCTTATTCTAGCGTCATCCCTGTAAATGACACTAGAGAAAGCTTGTTCGAACACAGAAATTTTCCTCAGCGCTAGCCAGGATTGAACCTGGGACCTCTAGCACCAGAGGCAAGTGCCTAATCACTGAGCTACCACGCTTTCTTGAATTTGGACCAGTTTTCCAGCTTTGGAAATGTTTTAACAGTTCTAACTGGTTCATTGTTCATGCTGCTTAATTTACAAGAATCAGCACAAGTGACTGTGAACAACATACAAATCATCATAAGTACATATTATGGAAAATGGATAAATCCACCCTCGTATACTAATTTATGTGTGTGTGTTTCCATGCTGAATAAAGTGTCATCAGAAGGACGGAATGGAATGTTGGGAGAACTTGACAGAATTATTTAGCCAAGTGGCATTGCCTCAATTATCTGATGCACTTTCCGTTTTGTGCATTGAGCATGGATATTTGATTTTGAACATTTACACTACAGTGTTCGCGTTTACGCCTTAATAATATCTAAAAATGCAACGAAAATTGTTGGTACGCAAAATAGACAAGTAGCCTGCGTACATGGGACGCAAGATCAAAAGCAGTTGACTTTCAGCTCAATAGTAAAAGAGAGTTAAAACCCTTGAATATCAGTTTATTGTACTTTGCATGGCTTCAAAATCACAAAGAGACTGCTATAAATAGTATACTTTTGTTTGTTTGTTTGTTTTGTTGCTTTACGTCCCAAGTCAACAGCTATGGTCATGGCGGGACGGTCAGTTCACCTAACCACACTTTTTCCTGGGCAAGCTTGAACAAGCAGTTAACCAGTACTTCGTGCACATACTTTCGCTTGTAACTGACAACAACCTTTCTTGGATGATTCAGCGGAAGGGAGGAGAATGACCATAGAAATTATTTCATGATCAATCTCCACAAAAGTATGAGATCGGGCCGGGATCGAAATCGCGACCCCTGGATTTGCAGTCAGACTCGCATCTGTTGCCAGACACGTTACCGACTGCGCTATGCGGCCCGGTGTATACTTTTGTGGTTTTCCGAGATCAGTTGTTCATAGCAACAGTTGAAATCTGAACGAGGCTCTGCTATAAACAATGATTTACTGTTTTCCTAAAATCAATTTGCTAGGTAAAAATGGTGTTGTCTTGAGGAATCACACTAGAAACATTATAAATAACTTAATACAGTTAATTCTGAAGCCAATACTATCGCAATTCGATGTTTTGTCTGTTCAAAAATGCGTTCACAGACAGGTTCAGCGATTTTCAACAGGCACATGTAAAATAATCTGGATCAAGAGTAACAAGTAAAGAATTTTTAAAAGCAAAGAAGTTTAATAGTCAACGACTCCATCACTGCTAAGTATGCTTCTTTCTTGTTTAATTAATCGTTAATCACTAAGTGTTAACTGAAAGTGTTTGAGATAAAGTAAATTGATAATTTAAGTTAACTTCTTTGTGTTTAACATTGCAAAATAAAAAAAATATAAGTTTGGAAACTAAACTTTCCGGGACTCAGTAAAATTTACATATGGGACTCAAGTTTTTTTGATGGCCTGGGTCCCAGGGACGCAATAGAAATCAAGCCTAAATCTAACACTGCACTACGATAATGCCTGGCCATTTTAAAACATAACTGTCTCGTTTTGAGTCTTTTGACACTAGTGCATTCTGTTCATGATGATCATTCAATACGGTTCCGAGGCATTCCGTTTGGAAATGTTTCATGTGTTCAGTTTTTGTTGTTCCGTATTTTAGTAAAAACCTGCATAACCAAGGCTTCCAGCACATGATGATGAAGAGCAAGGGACTGTATATGAGTAAATTTCCCGATAAATGGATTCTTTAAATCTCAATTAATGATGGGAGGAGTGCAGTGGCTCGGTGGTCGAGTGCTTTGCTCAAGATCGGGGGGTTGTGGGTTTGGTCATTACCAGAGGCATGTACTGCGTTTTGTCCTTGATTAATTTTTAAGATATTTTATTTCTTTATCCTCTGCATAGTACTGGTTCAACCCAGAAAGATCGACCTATCCCAACATGACTGAAAAATTGTTGAGAATGACTAGGACGTAAAGAATCAAAACCTCGAGATAGTGGGTTGGAATCCCATCATTGAGCAAGACACCTTAGCCAGATAGCTTAGTAATGGTCATCTGGAAGTGATAGAAAAATGTTGACTGGGACATAAAAGTAAACTGAATAAATATATAGAGGGTGTGTTTATTAGAATGGATATGGTAATAGGGTAAAAGATAAATATACATGTATGGATATGCTGATTTTCAAAAATATACACAGGACATTAACCAAATTTCGTTATGGGTCGAAACAAACCGTTGCGAATCAAAACTAGGTTGTCCCAGGCCCTAAAAATCCTCGATAAACACAGAATTTTCTGTCATTCAAGAGGCCCTCAAGGATGGAAAATGTATTTCAATAGAAATATAGTCAATTAATACCTAGAGATTTTCTATAACAGTGTATTTCGCTCTGTAAATGGCTGCATAAATTATCTGTGTTCGATCTTTTGTTCGCATCCGCATCGAGGTTGAAGGGTTCGAATCTCAGTTCAATTGCAGTTATCGTCCTTGCAAAATCTTCAATCTCCTTTTTGGCGCTAGATGTAAACAAACTTTAGACAACCTGAGCTGACTCGTATCGAAAAGATGGTTTATTTGATATTTTTAGTGAATTCAGGTATGCCGAATGCGGCACATATACAGCTTGACACATTTTCTCACAAACACTTTATTTCAGTTAGAAACTTGCACTGGCTTTGTCTAAATTCTGTCAACTTTGTGCATTTCACCCTCTGTCACTCTGTTGTAGGTAGCTATCTGGAATGTATATTGACCAATCCGTGCTGGATCCTATACAAAGAAAGAATTGGAAGTGAGACCTATGTACAGTTATTCCTTCTCCCCAAGAAAAATCGGGGAACATCTGTCGCGAGTTCGATCCCGGCCCGGTACCATACTTTCGTGGAGATTGAACATGAAATAATTTCTACGGTCATTCTCCTCCCTTCCGCTGATTTATTCAAGAAGGGTTGTTGTCAGTTACAAGCGAAAGTATGTGCACAAATTACTGGTTAACCGCTTGCTCAAGCCTGCCCAGGAAAAAGTGTGGTTAAGTGAACTGACCGTCCCGCAATGACCATAGCTGTTGACATGGGACGTAAAGCAACAAAACAAACAAAAACAAACAAACTTCTACTTCTACTTCGATACTGCCCAGGGCCGAAGCATCACGGGCAAGTGACGTCATCAACATGGTTAAAACATCTTTATTTACAGTTAAAAACATGATGAGGATGTGTTGTCTAGGCTGTGTAGGTCTGTAGACGTGCCTGGAAGTCGTCTACAGATAAGGCGTGCACAAGGTCCGAGGGGAGCGCGTTCCATTCCCTAGTAGTCTTGGGTAGGAAGCTGTTTCTGTAGTGTTCATAATTGGTTCTCAGTTGAACGTAGGCGAGGTCGTGTCTTCTTGTGCGGCCAGAGGAAGGTATTACATAATCAGGAATTTCGACGGGCGAAAGGTTGTT
Organism: Loripinus fragilis; assembly: GCA_964019695.1. Taxonomy (NCBI): domain Eukaryota; kingdom Metazoa; phylum Mollusca; class Bivalvia; order Lucinida; family Lucinidae; genus Loripinus; species Loripinus fragilis. Next base: position 47,860,605 of record OZ026523.1, on the reverse strand, counting down.
GACTGCCTTGTAGAGATGTGTTAATCTTCGGACTTTCCTTCTGTCTTGTAGAGGTGGCCAATGAAGAGTGTCTAACATGGAGGTAACACTATCTCTGTTAGAATAGTTGCCAGTGACGAAGCGGGCGCCTTTTCGCTGGACTTTTTCAATTGCTGAGATATCTTGTTTGAAATAGGGGTCCCAGACTGATGATGAGTACTCTAGGTGAGGGCGGACAAGCGATGTGAAGGCTCTGGATTTGACCTCTTGATTGCATCCATACAGATGTCGCCGAAGCAGGTTGAGTATTCTATTTGCCTTGCTAGTTATGTTGCTGATGTGGGTTTTCCAGGTAAGATCTGATGAAAGCTCAACTCCTAGGTAGGGATGGTGGTCTACTTGTTGAAGCTGGACTCCCTTGATTGTGTAGCTAGTAGGATGGTATTTGTGCTGTCTGGTAATCTTGAGCAGATGGCATTTAGCAGCATTAAACCTCATCAGCCAGGTGTTTGACCAATCCACCATACTGTCCAAGTCCTGTTGTAGCTGGTTTGCGTCGGCAACAGAGTCAATTGTTCTATAAAGAAGACAGTCATCTGCGAAGAGCTTGATAGTGGTCTGTGGTGATACCTTGGCCGCAATGTCGTTTACATACAGGAGGAACATCAGTGGACCTAGTACAGTGCCCTGCGGCACACCGGAGAGAACTGGCGAGTCTGACGAAGCTGATCCATCAAGTGCAACTCGTTGTTGACGCTGACAGAGCCATGAGCTAATCCATCTGTTGGTTCTTCCTGTAACTCCATAGTGTTGGATCTTATGGAGAAGTCGACGGTGGGGGACTGTATCGAAGGCCTTGCTGAAATCGAGTATCAGCAAGTCCGTCACCTTTCTTCTATCCAGTCTTCGGGACAAGTCCTCTACTGTGTTGAGCAGCTGGGTTTCGCAGGAGTGGTTTGCTCGGAATCCATGTTGGAATTTGACGAGGATGTTGTGCCTGTCAAGGTGATTCATTATTTGACTGAAAATAATGTGTTCCATGGATTTACAGAGAATGCAGGTCAGTGAGACTGGTCTGTAATTTGCTGGGTTGGTCTTGTCCCCTTTCTTAAACACAGCTGTGACATTGGCTTGTTGCCAGTCCAATGGGACTTGGCCGGTGTCGTAAGATTGTTGGTATATGAGGCTCAATACTGGAGCTAATTCCTTTGATGCCAACTTTAGTATCCTTGCTGGGACCAGGTCCGGGCCAGACGCCTTTGCAGGGTTTAGGTTGTTGAGCAGCTTTTCTATGCCTGGGGCTGTGAATTCAATGTCTGGCATTGGAGAAACTGGTTCACCGTCTATGTCGGGGAGGTGTCCATCAGGTTCTCTGGTAAACTGTGAGGTGTACTGTGAATTCAGAGCTTCTGCAACTTCAATCGGGTCCCTCAAGAGATTTCCATCTGATCTCAGGACTGGTATATTACTCTGGCCGGATTTCTTTTGTTTTATGTATGAGTAGAACTTCTTGGGGTTATCATTTATACTGACATTTAGGATGTTGTCGACATATGTTCTGTGTGATTCCTGGATGGCGTCTTTGACTAGTTTACTTAGCTTGAGGTAGCGCTTCCAGGAGTGACTGTTTCTGTTGTGTCTGCCAGCATCCCAGGCTCTTTTCTTCTTGCGACAAAGCCTCTTGATTTCCGTGGTCATCCAGGGAAGATTCCATCTAGAGGTGATTTTCTTCTGAGGAATGTTCTTTTTGATGGAAGAAACAAGAGCACCCTTTAAGAGGTTCCAGTTGTCATTGACAGGTCTCTTGAGAGGTTCCTTTGAGAGGAGGTCATCTTTAAAGGCTCGAAGGTCACGTTTCACCCCTTCTAGGTCACCTTTCCTGTACTGGTAAACATATCGGTCTGGTTTCTTCTGTCGCTTGACTGCCAGGTTTACATTGTATGTAACAGCACAGTGGTCACTTATTCCTGGGTGTATTTCCAAGTCCGTAATCAAGTCCGGGTTGGTTGTCAGAGTCAGGTCCAGAATGTTGTCGTTTCTTGTGGGCTTATCAGTCATCTGGGTGAGGAAATTTGCATTGACAAAGTCCACCATGGTGTTATTGAGGCCCATAGAGTAGTTCGGATTTGCGCGTATGGAGGAATTTTCCCAGTTGATGTCTGGCGTGTTGAAGTCCCCGTTGAGGATAATGTTTGGAAGAGAGGAATCTTTACATGTGAGTTTGGATACAGATTCGTGCAGTTTGTTGATTACCTCTGGGTCATCAGACGATGGTGATCTATAAAATGAACCAATAAACAATGGTTTGTTGTTGGCTAACTCTATACGACTCCATGTGATTTCGCAGTCTGTATCAAGATTAGTCACAGGAGATGCTACAAAAGTGTTTTTTACAGCTATTAACACTCCACCAGCACCTAACCGGTTGTCCTTCCGGCTCACCACATCATATCCGGAGTTTTCGGGTAGTACTGCTGAGTCGCTAATAGTGGAATCCAACTTAGACTCACATACACACAGGACATCAGGCTTGTGTTCCTCTAGAATGTTTGCAAGGAGGGCATGCTTGTTGTCTGATACAAGGCTGTTACAGTTCATGTTCATAATCTTTATTAATGGCTTTTTCCGCTTAGGTTGAGCAGTGCTGTGCTGATTACAAGGTACTTGTGTCAGAGAGCTGTCGTCATTAGAGAGGGCTGAAAAACTATTTGAAGTTTCCAGGTCAGAGTCTGAGGACGAGAAAAATGAGTCGCTGAATTGCATAGTCCCACAAGGCGGACAGATCCAAGAAGTCACGCTGCCTATCAACTCGTTGTATTGATACGGGGAAACTTCCACACACTTGATGTGGCACCAAAAGTCGCATTGGTCACACTACAGGGCTCTGTGATTACTAGCAACGGGTCTGGAACAATCTATACATTCACTTCAGGATTGTTTGATCTTGCAAGAAGACCTCACCGGTTTAGGACAATATGAAGGCGATTGGCAAATGAAATTTAACGCAGCCAAATGTCACTCAATGAGAGTGACTCGGCATTAATTATCATCACAAACAAATTCTCTTCAATTACTCACTACACAATCAAACTTTGGAAAATGTTCAGTTGGCAAAATACCTTGGTATCACCATTACTGATAACATGGATTGGAGTCAGCATGTCTCTGAAATCTCTTCCAAAGCAACTAAGACACTTGGTTTCCTTCGCAGGAACTTGGCTTTTGCACCTAGGAGTACTAAGGAAGTTGCATACAAAACTTTGGTTCGGCCTAAACTAGAGTATGCTGCTCCCATTTGGAGCCCTCACTCGAAACTTCAGATTAATCGGATTGAGAAAGTTCAGAGGACAGCAACCCGCTGGACCTGCAGGAGATGGCAAACACGAGTAGTGTCGGCGAAATGCTTGATGAGCTTGAATGGCCATCTCTTGAGGCCTGGAGGGACCAGTCCTCCTTGCTTCTCTTTCACAAGATTCATTGTGGATCGAGCAGTGTCTATTGAAAAAGACAAGTATATGACCCCTGCTCACAGTTTGATATCTACCAGGTCATCACATAGTGCTCAATACGGCAGACACCAGACATACAGTGATGCCCTGAAGAATTCCTTTTCCCCCCGAACTATTCCACATTGGAAAAGTCTGCCTCCTTCTGTGGCCAATATCCAGTCCACAGATCAGTTTAGGGCACTCCTTATTTAAACAAAAATTCAGCCAAAAGTTTTTGTGTTTTTTTTTGTTTTTTTTGTTGTTTTTGTTTTTTATTTTATCAAAATTCCAAAATTCACACTCCCTGGCGTAATGCTCAAGTTTGAGCAAGGCCAGTATTGTAGAGAAAAAAAAAAAAGAAAGACAACATCAACGCCCACACTGGAGGCATTCAGGGCAAACCTTACTGTTTGCCACCCAGTGTCCAGCTACAAGCCTGCCAGTTGTCGATGTACATAGTTTTAACAGATTTTAAACTATATTTTGGACCACTGACAACTGATACTCCAGAGCATGTCAGTGCCACAGGACTTATAAAAAGGTCCTGCTTTCAGAAAATTTAGGGGTCTTTTAGCACAGGGCCTCTTTTAGAATTATCCCTGAAACAACATATGGGGAGCGTTGTGGCTTAGTTGTAGACTTGTGCTGTCGATTTATTGTGATCAAACAAATATAATAGATAAACATTTTCTCTTAAAATTCGCTTCAGTGCCTGAGCTTGGTCCAAACTACATGTATTTGCAAAGGTTATCAGCAGATGACAAAATTTGTCAGTAGCATGAGAAAGAGTTAATCTTGAAGTTCACAGCACAACATGCATATGCTGTTGTCACTATTTTGTTTTCCAGTCTGAATCACAGCTTTTTCCTTTTTATTTTACCTAGAGATACCTAGCTGAAGCTTTGTGTGAATTTCATGGACCTTCAAATCCACATCGATGAAGACAGACAACATATTAATTCAAACATGAAACCCACTGAGTCTGCTGTTTTCTAAATTTGTAGGTTCTTTTTATATTTTAAGAATCTGATTTTTTCCATGTTATCAGAATGAAATTTGATGATGATGATGATGATGATGATGATGATGATGATGATGATGATGATGATGATGATGATGATGATGATGATGATGATGATGATGATGATGATGATGATGAATCATTGATGATAATGATTATGATGCATCTTTTCTGGTATAGACTTAAAAGCACTGTCTTCTCCATCATTCCTTTCTGTGTTTCTCATATTCCTTTCCATTCTAGATGTATCTAATCTTTTTCATTTTTTCTTCTGCCAAATCAGACAGGAAAACGCATGTGCAAAGAAAATGATCAGGGATTATTTTCTTGATTTCTTCTGCAAGTTACATATTGTTAGCTAGATTGGATAAGTCATCATCTGGAAGGAAGATTCCATTTTAGAAATATTTCATGCTGTTGTTGTCTTCTGTTGACTTTTTTCAAAATTAACTTTTTCAAAAAATTATTTCAGGAACACTATCTGAGTGTCAAACAGTTTGGATCAAGATCAGGAATAATGTTCTGTTGGCCTTGGTCTGGATTCAAACTGTTCAGTGCTCTACATTAACTTTTTAATCCAAAGGCCCTGTCGGACAAGTACCTTGTGAAATGTACTTGTCCCGACCTAAATGCACTAGCCCTGATCTAAAATGTACTAATTTTCAAATCATTTACAAATTATACATTACATGCACATGCAATATTAAAAAAAGCTGTAAGTGTGTATGCATTTGCAAGCCTGTTAAAACATCTCCGTAGGGTTCGGCAAGTAACATTCTGTGCTACATTTGATAGTGTTTTTTTCTCCTTGAACTAGCCCATCGGACAACCAGGACCCAGAATTGACTTGTCCTGACCATGATTCAACTAGTACAGGCACATGTACTATAGGAATATGATTACTGTAGAGCCCAACTGTTTGCAAAGGCTATCAACAGATGACAAAACTCTCCACAATCAGCAAGGAAAGATTTAATGCTAAAGCTAAGGCCAAATAAAAAAAATAGGTGTGTTACGGGTAACAGGCCTGAAAAGTTTAGGTAGGGGAGGCACACATATTTTTTTGTTAATTTTTTTCTAGAAAAAAATATAATTTCATGCATTTTGAAAGGCATTTGGCCTTTCAAAATGCATAAAATTATATATTTTCCAGAAAACCCGAAAAAATTCTAGGTTTGATAAGTAAATTTAGGCAGGGTCGGGTTACCCTGAACACATTTTTTTTTATTTTTGGCCTAAGTTCATTCTCTTTCAGATACTTTGACATGGAGTGAAGCTGTTGAGAGTATATTAGAGAAAAATAGACACACACAATTTAGATGGATAGCAGTTTCTTCAGATGCTCCGCAGCTTAAGGTACTGTAGCTTGTGTTTACCTTAACGTGAGTATGACCAAGAAATACCACATTCACACACTCCAGAACAACTCACGGCTCCGTGAGGAATAGACACAGAACATTAACAGCTACATGACAGCAGTAATTTAGACAATTACAGTAAAACCTGTCTTAAGCGGCCACTCAAAAAGAAGACCAAAAATTGGTTTTCAAGACCGATTATCGCTTAATGCACATCAAAGTATTGCAGAATGCTCCAAGAGAGCATTCTGCAATACTTTTGACCTTTATTAAGCTACCATTTGTCTTTAATATTTTGTTTTGTCTATTTTGGAGTGGCCACTTAAGACATGCTTTACTGTAAAGTAAAGCAACCAGTTATCTCTTCCTCAGATAATTGCAAAACTAGAAAGCACAGGAAGTACTTCATAATGAAACAAGAACCAAACACCCCCATACCCCCCCCCCCCCCCCACCACACACACACAAAAACAAAACAACAAAAACAATATAGTACTTTCAAAGATAGATGAGAATCGTTGTAAACAAACACTGGTGAGTTTACCTTGATTTTGGGCGTGCAGGTAGTCTCAATTTACAGTTATATAGAACCTACCACATTACTGCATATGCGCCTAGCAGTGAATAATCATGCTTTTCCTATTTATAAGAAAAATAGAATTGCCTCTTTGAAACTACAGTAGGAGCACTGCAACAATAAACACTGAATCAACAACAACAGAACCCCTCTGAGTGCTAAAACCTAATTACTTAGATGCAAAGAAGCAGTCTGATCAGGGACTCTTTGTAAGCTTTCTTCAAACAAAATTTGCGCCACAACATGTGATTTCCAATAATCGTGACATTTTGACATGAATAGACTTGGACGAGCCTGTGCAGTCTCCTTTTAAAATTAGAAACTCCAAATGATGTTAGGTCAGTAGCTTAATATTCATAGAATATTCAAGTGACTAGCAAAGGCTCTGATCAGACTGCACCTATGTGCAGGCTGGTCTGAGCCTTTGCTGCTCTCACATACCACATTGTTGGAAATCTCATGTCACGGCTCAAATCATTTTATTGTAATATAGAATGGATACAAATGTAAGTCCAGATCATCAAATGGAAGATTCCATTCGGCATGTAAAACATCAATCACAACAGTAGCATGAAATTCCGGCTGCTCATAAACACTAAAATGCTGAAAAATAAAGATTTGCTTTCAATCACACGGGTGTTGTTTTTATACCCCATTACTTTAAAAAGTGTGAGGTATTATGTTTTACCCTCCATTCAAAAATTTGGGTTGATTGTCCGTCCTTCCTTCAGCACTTCGTTTCCGCTCTCTACCTTGATCATTTTTGCCCAATTTTCTGCAAAGTTTGTATTAGAGTTGATATTGGGGAGGAGTGGTTTGGAATTGTAGATGGGTAAATTTCGTCAAATAAGCACAGAATTGTTGCTCTTGATTTATGTTGAAAATTGGTTTCTGTGCTCTATCTTGGGCATTTTTTTGGTTTATTTTTTTCAAACTTTGTATATGAATTGATATTGGGGAGGAGTGATTTTGGGATCATAGATGGGTAAATTTTATCAAATAAGCACAGAGTTATTGCCCTTGATTTATGTTGAAAATTGGTTTCCATGCTCTATCTTGGGCATTTTTGGCCGATATTATCTTCAAACTTTGTATATGAGTTGATATTGGGGAGGAGTGGTCTGGGATCATAGATGGGTAAATTTTGTCAAATAAGCACAGAGTTATTGCCCTTAATTTTTGTTGGAAATTGGTTTTGGTGCTCTATCTTGAGAATTATTCTATCAATTTTCTTCAAACTTTGCATGAGAGTTGATATTAGGAAGGAGTGTTATGGGATTGCATATCGTTTAATTTTGTCAAAAAACTAGTTATGGCCCTTGATTTAAAAATTTGATGAAATTTTGAATATAAGATCTAGGTTGAGACAACTGCATTTATTTTCTCATAAACTTTCAACTCAGTTATGGCACTTGATTTTTGGATTGTCTTTGTGTTGAAAATATTTCGTGGCGGGGTATGATGCATGCCTGCAGTGCTTTTATTATTGTGCTAATAGTTTGCATTTTAACATTTGTGAGCATGAAAAAAACATGCTCAATTGAGTTGAGCATGAAGAAGTGTTCTAACTTTGGTGCCAGGCTGTTTTTTTTACCAGCAGTATTTTAATAATGATCATATAATTATATTACATGTTTTATGTGGTTATTTGACATATGAAAAATATACTCATCTTAACGATCTGGATCTACAATGTTTTTCACCTAATACATATGCACCAATGGAAAGCAGAAGTGCTTAACTACTCTTTCTTTGCTAGCAGCCACTTTTGTTGTCTGCTGATAGCCTTTGTAAATAGTTTGGAGCTAGATCAGGACCAACAGAATGTTTGACACTTTGATAGTGTTCCTGAAAGAAATTTACGAAAACCAAATTTTTCAAACAGTCAGCAGATGACAACAAAAGATTGAAAAGGGGGAGTTCCACCCTATATGGAATTTACATAGGGTTCTGCCCACGCACAGAATTTTATAAAATTTTGTAGAAAGATTGTCTATTACATGTGTGTTCTATTTGTGAGATATTTACCCATTAATCTATTTCAGTTGTTAAATTTAAATAATTTTAAATTTTAAAATTAAAAAAAAATGGACACCCTAATTAAAAGTGGCCCTAGGCGTCAAGATTTTTGATTTTTCAGCCTAATTTATTCTCAACATGATGCCTAGTAATTTGTAATTATGTATGTACCATACATGTATTTCAATGTATAAAACAAACAAGTCCACATCAAATTTTGTTTGAAGGTACCCCTAAATTTAACATTTTGAAAATATTATTAACAAATTTAATTGTCAATTTTGCCTAGTTGCTGTTCTTGTCAACCTATGAAATTTATATCAAATTTGTCCACACATGTGTTTGTTATAATCATAAAATCTCAAGAAAAATAAAACTGGTAAAATGGAGTTTTCTGAATTCAATCTTAATGGTCAAAATTTTGCAGAATGTAAAAATCAAGATTTTATGTAAACTTCCAGCAGTATGCTCAATTTACATAGAGTTCTGTGCTGCGCAGGCTAGATCTTGATAATATTATGCAAATTGACCGTTTGGCTTATAAGTGTTTTGTTTTCTATCGCTTTGCATTGGTTGGTTACAGCAATTGGTATTGTGTAGTATGTAATTATAGGGGTACCCCCCCCCCCCAAATCAGCCCAATTTACATCTATGGGTGATTTAAAAAAAAATGCATCCAAAGTGTGACATTGGGGGTAAAATTTCAAAATTGCTCTATCATTATCTTTTTTATGTCATCCTAACCAGGGAACATCAAAATTTCAGAAACAAATACTGGTTTAAGAATAAAATTTAGGACAATGCATTAAATTTAATACTTTAATCATTTTTTCATTATTTTTTTACAATTCTATAAGCTACTTTTAGCTTGATTATAAACAACACAGGTATGCAGAATTGTAAATATTTTCTCATGAACTGATGAAGTACTAATACACATTTTCAAAGTAAAATATAATCTTCCGCTCAAAATTTGCACTTGTAATAAAATTTTATGTGAAAATACACCCCTGGATTTTCACTGTGTAGAGGAAAAAGTTTTTCTAATTAAAATAATAAGCATGATTTGTTGTTAAAAATTGTTTTTAGATAACAAGTAGGGTATATGAAAAACATAGAACAAATTTCATTTGAATATATAGGATATAAAACATATCAAACACAATAACAGGGATCAAGCTAGGGGGCGATTAGGGCGAAATAGTCGTCCTAGGGGCCGAAATTTCGCCCTAAATGGGACCCAAGGAGAAGTGGGAGTCTCCCTTAAAAAAAAAAAAAAAAAAATTTTTTTTTTTTTTTTTTTTTTTTAGGGAGACTTATTTTCATTCTGTCACCACACAAATGCAAGCTGTGGTGACATTATCAAACAATCTACTACCACTGCATCGTGTTTCTCCTTCCATTAAATGGCAACAGTATGTGTAATGGCTAATTTGCTTTTAAATTGACAGAAAATGCCGTAATTTTGCGCTATAACTTCTCCCTATCTGACTGTCACTTCTCCCTAATTTTCCTGCAGGGAGAAGTCACTTCTCCCTAAAATTCTGGGCCAGCTTGGTCCCTGCAATAACATACGTTGGTAATGGAATGTGTTACACTTGTGACAAAATCAGAAGAGGGAGTTTCTCCTTTGAATTTTTGATCTCTTATAGATTTTATATAGGATGAAGTGAATTGGCTTCATGGCAATTGATTAAAATGTATCAAAACATAAATCAATTCCCTTTTTTTAGCACAAAACTTTAAAAATGAACTAATCAGATTTGTTTATTAAGCATAGTAAGTAGTTATAAAATGTTAATGATAAAAAAACAGTTGACAGCACTCATTGTGTGATAAGTTATCAATAAAATGATTTGAATGATACCATTTCTTGCAAATCTAAAGAATCTGTAACAAATTTAAGGCTTAAATAGAAAGAAATAATTGTGTTGCACTTGTGACAAGCAAACAAGGGAACTGATTATGTCACTTTTGTCTTTTCTTATCACTTATACTTTATATAATCTACTATAGTATGTACAACTGAGCATCTTTTTTGGTTTATTTAAATAAATTCCTGTAGATATTTTTTGAATTGTGAAAAAATACCTTTCCCTCCTTGTAAGTGCATAATTTTATCCTTTTTGTTTACACCATTTTGTGTTTTCTTTGTATCAAAAGAGTAAATAACTACCCTAAAATACCAAAAAGTATAAAATTAATTGTTGAATAGATAATCCTTTGACCAAATACAATAAAAAGTGAGATGAAGTCAACCCATAATATATGTTACACTTGTGACACTAATCACATTTTAAAGTCTACCTGTCTAAATCAAGCTATAGTCTGGTTTTAAACTGTCTGATTTCATCAGTGTTGAATTTAGCATGATTCCTATCCCAGAATGTAGCTCAAGGATGGCCAGCTTCATAATGAAACTAGTATATGGGCTTGAGGAAGTGTCATTCCTGCTGGACCGTAACTAGTATTGACTACACATTTGGTGAAGTTGTTGACTTCTTTCTGTGTTTAAATTATATTTATGCATTCAAGAATTGTTAAAAAGACCAAAGAAGTAATATTTCATTTAAAATTTACCATATATATGCATTTATCACATATTCCTAAAATGTGTTACACTTGTGACATCAGTTAAAATCATGCCGTGAAGTCAGCAGCTTAAGGATTTCACCACAACTCCCCATAATGTTTTTTTGGGGCTCCCTTGACCAGAAAAACATCAAAAAAGCTATGAAATGCAAAACCAATTGAAATGCTGATGATTGAAACCTTAAATGTTACACTTGTGACATATCTGGGTGGTTTTATTCAGTGCTGGCTACATAAAATCATACTTGTTGTTTTATAGGCAAGTTGGTTCCTTTAGATAGCTAAAAGACTGCTAGTCATTAAAACAGCATTCCTTATGAATAAAACTTTGTATATTTTACGAGGCAATTCACTTTACTCCAATCATATGAAATTCTGTATGATAAAAATTTGAAAGGGTGTGTTTATAAAAGGTTAAAAATTTCTGATTTATCTGGTTTAAAAAAGATGAAAAGATTATTTTCCTACAGCTTTTATGCTATATTTCAACTGCAATTCACCATTTGACTATACATGAATAGTTTTTAATACAATTTACAGTTGAATCGAAGGTTAGGGAGAAAATGTCACAAAAAAGTGTTACCCTTGTGACAATTTTGATGACATTTTTCCATGTAATTTTTGAACGGAACATTCTAAAGCGATGAAACTTGGCATGATGCAAGAAAAACATGAATTACATATCTTAAAATTAATTTTAACAATTAATCTGCTTTAGATAGTCTATAAACATTGATTAAAGAAATGGATGCATTATTTTTGAAATCACCCCTATCGGAAATCAGAATTTCTAAAAGTGATAATTATTAGAATAATCTGTGAGTTTTAGCTTATGTGTGCGGTACACACATTACCCTTATATCTATCACATAAAATAGTTAAAACAATGTTTTTTAGAATATTTACTCAAATTCAGCTGTAAAAATTATATCAACAATGTTTGGGTTTTAATTATGGTGTGTTACAGTTCTTGTCAACGTTTCCCATCTATATATAATTTGATTATATGTATAAGGATAATATTCACAAGATTTGATACCCACAAATATATTGTTTGAATGGTGAGTCAGACTTTTGTTAGATTATTAAGTATTTTTGAATTCATTATAAATATTTATGCCCAGTTTTACAGAATTGCTTAGTATGTCAGCATTATGATTATGAAGTCATTTGAGAATCAAATTCGTGATCCTATAACCACGATGGAAATTACAGCACAAAGACTGTTTCACCTCGTCTAATGCCAGATGTTCAGTATGTATACATTCAAAACTTCGGTAAGTGTTTCTTAATATTTGAAAATCCATTTATAATCTTAAAAAGTATAATTTTTATTTTCATCAACTCCATTTCCATTTATTAGAGCAGTTTTGGAGCTTTTGTTGGAATATTAATGATTTTAAATGGGGTTTATATGATAAGTATTTTTGATACACTTTTGAAATGTTTTGGCGGATAGAGCTTAATGCAGGAGAATAACCACAATTAATACCAAGGACCTCGGACAGTTTCCTATTCAATCTGCCCAAATTTTGACAGCCTGTGGCTATGATAATGCATAACTGACAACTATAGTTTTGAGCTTAAATCAAACCCTTACATTTAGTGCGCGTAGCAAAATAAAAAGAATTTGAAAATATTGCATAATTATGCCAGGACTCTAGGGTTTAGGGGGTGGGGGTACTTTTTGTGACCAAATTTATTTCACAGAAAGTCAAAGTTTCGTTGAGTATTCACCTAAATACATGTAAATATTATGTTTGCGGCATAAAGCTTGAGACAAAAGCACTTCAGTAAAACGTTTTCTATTTTCTATGTGTTGAATAGCAAAAACAGAGGGGGGGGGAAGCACTTCAGTAAAACGTTTTCTATTTTCTATGTGTTGAATAGCAAAAACAGAGTTTTCAACCCATATTTTTCAATTGGTACTTGTCCAATGAGAAAACTGCTTTTGTGGATAAGTCGAGGGTTGAACCTACTATCTTTTTCATAGAAAAAGTATCGTTTTCTTTGATACTTTTCTCTGGTCATTTGTATGGGCAACCCTTCATTAAGACTGTCCGAGGTCCTTTAGTTACAATGCAATTCAAATAAGATTCTATAAACCATTCATTAAAATGTACACATTGAGTGACTAAGGGACTGCAAAATAAGGATACTTTTTAAATAATGTGGGGAAAACGGATCATTCCATAATAGAAATAAACTATAAAGTTTTAAAACTGAAGACTCAGTTCCACTCAGTCTCTGCATGACACTAAATGGAAAAAACTGCAGCTCTCTTGCCTCCTAGCACTGGCTTAAATGGTCTTCTACTTTCTGCTGAAACTTAATATTCCTGAAGGACCAGAATCTGAAAATATAACACTTTATCAATGTACTGAGGAAAGTTTAACCCAATACAAAGACAGCTGGTGTGAAATCAAAGTTCTCTGAAAAAAGAACCTACCAAAATAGTGAGAACATACACAAATTCTTAAACACTTGACCTGGCTTCATTTAGTTTATGAGAGTTAATGAGAAGTATGTACATAGTCCTGAACCAATTTACCCTCAATATTTGATTCGGAGGGACATAAGATGGAGGAAATTCTTGGTGCAACAGGAACATACAATGTAGCTGGAGACGATGAATAACCTAGCATAAATCCTAATCTATTTGAATTTTTTCAATGGCTGAAAGACATTTAGAGCATAAACACCTGTTGGCTTCAGTCCAAAAATAATTTGGAAACCAGTGGAAGATCAATTCACAAATGATACCTGCTGGACATCCACTCGAACAACTAAGTTCTAGACCTAGTGGTACTTATCAAGTGCTGCTTACAAAAATGCCAGTTCTATGCTATGGAATTAGCTAAAACGTCTGACACCAAAAACATCTTGGACCTAATTTGGATGAGGATACTAAATAGTGATAGTCAATGTGTTTTAAGAATAATACTGGTGGAAAAACTGCTGTTTGTAAGACCTAACTTGAATATTTTATTTGAAATCACTTATGAATCAAAACTGACATAACTCGTTTCATGCAAATTATAACACTGTTACCGGTGTTGAAATTTTATGAAAATTTACATGCATAAAGAGGATGTATTTGACCTACTTTTCTGAAAATATTATGGGTTGACAAAAACTGTAACATGGTAAATATTAGGACAGAATCCCCTATAGACACTAACTTAAGTTTTCAATTTAGGGATGATTCAAATTTTGATGGGTCAGAAAAAAATTATCTAGATGTATTCATATACATTATTGGTAGTAAGGTATACCCTAGGGTGTCTTCTTTCATATTACATTCAAAGAATGTAGCAGTCAATAATGTTAATGATTTGAGACTGATATTTAATAGGTACTATATTAGTACATAAAGGGTGTACATCAAAGTGTCCCCCTGTGGCCTTACAGCCTTTGCGGAATGAAATAATTTCATTTTTATGGTAGTTATAACGTAGGTATTCAACATACAAAATATTATCGAAATCCATGCGTGGGCAGATTTAGACCCCCTTTACCAAGCATGCAAAGAATTAAGTCAAATATTTTAATTCTGTTTGTTTACAGCATACAGCACTCAAAAATAGACAAAATAAAGATTTTAATGACAAATGGTAGCTTAATGAAAGTAGAAAGTATTGCAGAATGCTCCCCTTGGAGCATTCTGCAATACTTTTGACCTGTATTAAGTGATAATTGGTCTTGAAAACCAATTTGTGGTCTTTTTGACAGTGACAGGGGTATAGATCATCAATAGTTTGACTGTCACCTTCCGGGTTGCGGTGGTTTCACACGGTATTTCCCGGCCAAATGCCAAGAACTGCTCTAGCTTTTCCAAACTACTAGACAGTCAGCATCTTAGAAACAGAATTGCTTAAGTCTGATGTCTATCTCTCCAGTAAGCTTTGATTTTACCATGCATATCACTAATGTTTAGATTTTGTCATTATGTAGGGGAACACATTTAGCTGGCAGATTTCAGACAATGGTATGGGTCTTACACTGGAGGATTTGAAACAGTTCGCTTTTGATGGTAGCTCAGATTATATGTAAGTATCAATGTCCACTAGCATGAGCTAAGCTAAAAAATAAAAGATTTAATCATTTTGGCCAGCCCAATGAGAAAAGGTGTTAATTAACACAAAAAAGTGATATATTGTGATGTATAAGTTAAATAAAATTTATCACATGATGTCACGTCTGGGAGTGATTTAATGCCTTGCAATAAAATGATTAAAATTGATAAAACACTAGGGGTTTACAGATTTCGTAACTTAAAGTAATTATACATTATAACGTTGCGTAAAAGCTGTCAAAATATTGACATTTTCACGCCATAAATGGGATTATTAACTAATTTTGACGGCATGTGATAAATAGAATCTAACATTCGTGCACCTGTATTATTGAATTTATTAAACTTGCGAAAAGAGATCAAATGCTTGGCAAGCCTCGCATTTTATCTCTTTTCCCCAACTTGTTTAATAAATTCAATAAAACATGAGCATTCATGTAAGATCCTCTATGTATATTTCAAAAGTTATATTTTCACATGTGAAATATAAAAAATAACCTCTTCTCACTGGTGAACTTGGATGGCCTCTGCTTTCTACCTTGACTACCCTGGACCCATTTCAGAAACTCAGACTTATGACTCTTGTAGTTGGACAAAAAACAAAGTGTGGATATTCAATTTCTTAACCCATTTGAGCCGGGTGGATTTTCCCACGCTTATCGATTGGACCAGTCCATTTTCGTTTTAAGGGTAGTCTGGTGATATTTTTCATTTTTATTCAAATCTTAATACTAATAGAACATTCTAAGCAAACAGTGGAGACCCTGATCAGATGCTGCATTCTGCTGCATCTGAGCTGGGTCTCTACTGTTTGCCTATGTCCCATACATTTTGGTAATAAGATTGTTGGGCTTTGCTTAAAAAAATACTTTATTTACTCCATGAGATTTTGGTACATATCCCAAATGACAGCAGCTGGGAGAAGGGGGACATGTTGGGGGAGGGGGGCTTGAATATATTTTAGCCGCCAAATCTTTGCCCTAGACTCTGCTGTTGAGAAAACACAAAATTTGTTGAGGCTTCCTAAATTATGCATCATTTTTATCATCACAGGAACACAATCCAATCAAATTAATTTACTGTGATGACACAAAGGAAAAGTCTCTTTACTCACAGATAGCCAGACCTAAAGAAAACCCCTTTGCAAACATTTATCAAAAAAATATTTCTGGAATACCTTTAGAGTGTCAAAAATTTGGATACAGATTGGGCCTGATATTTTGTCAGACTTGATCCTTGATCAAACTAAGAGGAGCATTCTGCAATACTTTCGACCTTCATTAAGCTACCATTTGTCATTGAATCCTAATCAGACTGCTACAAAAGGAGCAGTCTGATCTGGGTCCATATTTTTGCAATACTTTCGACCTTCATTAAGATACCATGTGTCATTAAGATCCTTGTTTGGTCTATTTTTGAACGGCCACTTAAGACAGGTTTTACTGTACTACATTACAAAACAAGGACCAACACAAAACCCCCACACACAATAGGAGCAACGACAAACCATGATTCTAATGCACTTGCTTTTGTAAGGTGACTTCTGATTGGTTAACATCAAAATTTTGCGACAGAATATCCTGCGATGTACTGTAGGAAACAGTTTGACCTCATTAATTACATCACATTTTGTTGGATGATGTGCAGCATTATGTGGCTTGTAACGCACCAATTTGAGACGAAACTGCGAAAGTGCATTAGAATGTGGATAACCATATTTAAAATTTTCATTTGGAGAGGTATATTGTTGGATATACGTTTGGAAATCACGTTTTACGGCTCCTGTTGTGCGTCCCCGTAAAGCTAAATTTCCGACCGTATATCTGACAATATACCTCCCCAAATGAAAATTTTGAATACAGTTATCCCCTAAATCAACAACAGCAAAATCACTGCCTTTGAACGGAAAGCAGCTGATGCCACCTGGGTGTTTAAATATATTTTACGGGCTGAATTTTCGCCCTAGATTCTGCTGTTGGTAAAACACAAAATTTTCAGCTCTCATGGATGCTTCCTAACTTAGGCAACATTTTTATCATCACAGAGAAACAATCAAACCAAATTAAATTACTCTGATCTCAAATACAAGAAAAAGGCTCTTAACTTACAGACCTCTAGTTGAGCCACGGTGGGCGAAGCCAAATACATGCATCAGACACCTATCCCACCCATCTAAAGATTGTCACTAGCAAGGAAGGAGTTGACCAGCGTCCCACCACCATTTTTTGTCCTGAAAATGTTGCCTGTTTTTTACATCTGCTGCATATATTCAAGTACACTTCAGACTAGAATTCTTCATGGAAGCAAATGAAACGAACCCTATTCAGACTGCTACAAAAGGAGCAGTCTGATCTTGGTCCATATTTTTGCAATACAGACGAGAGGAGCAGACAGGCTAAGGGTTAATATCTATGGCTATGGTTTCTGTTTTCAGTGTTGAAGAACCATCATCTCTGAGACAAGTGGCTGACCATCTCCATGATGCAGCTGATTATTTGCCAGCTTATGGTAGGTGACCACAGTGTAGACTTAGATCACTTATTCAGCTGGCGTTCTCATGTAATTGGATAAACCCTTCCTTACTGAATGTACTCAGAATGGCCAAAGCTTTCAAATTGTTTATATCTATATCAGCCTGTATGTTGTTTTTGCTATGTGAATAGCATTTGGTTCTCAGAGTCACCCAAACTATTCTGGATGCAATTTGCAGGGGTGGGGAAATAGCAAAAGTTGATACTTGCTCAAGGACAAGTAAATTGTTCAAAGAAATGTTTACTTGTCCCAAAGAAAAGTTGGACCCAGATCAGACTGCTCAAGGAGCGGTCTGATCAGGAGCAGCCTGATCAGAGACATTGTTTGCTTCGATGAAAAATCTAGTCTGAAGTTCAATTGAATATAAGCAGCAGACTTAAAAATCACAACATTTTCAAGACAAAAATATAGTAGCGAGATAAGGGTTAACTTATGATCTTATCCTCAATAAACTGGATGGAAAATTCCATTGGTCTAAAAAGAGCTGAAAATTTCAACTTTTAAACTCTGCTCTTCCTTATTTTAGGTTGTCTGTTGGAAGTTTATCTATGGCTGCCAAAGGATACAGAATCTAGGTACTGTGTGTAATCAAAATAGATAAGTCATTCAATATTAATATGGTTTGCATGCATATGGTTTCCATATTTAACTCTTAGTGCTGAATTTCTAAAATGGATTTTTTCCAATTGATGGTCTGGACTATACAAAATAGTTATCAATAATTAACTTGCTGAAGAATGCAAACAAATAGTCCCTGATCAGACTGCTCCTCTAGGAGCAGTCTGATATGGGACTTTTTTGTTTGCATATGCTTTTCCTGAGTACTTTGGCTGTGATGCTTGAAGAAACATGCTGAAAAATTGTTTACTGGGAATTCAAACACACCTCGCCTATAGAGCCAACGGTAACAAACTGTGATATATCGGACAAAAATTCACAGCTAAAGTTTGTGATAGCTTACGTCACTGGAAAATGACGTCATTTATGGCGTTAGATGGTGTAACGTTGTTTTTACGCTTGAAAGACGTTACAATTACATGTAAACGTATGCGACGTAGTCTAAGTATTGGCGGGAGTTCTTCAGTGCAATGTCGTTTATTGTGTTAGAATTGAAATAGATCAGCTGCAGTGCGTGAATTGTTAAGTAATAATTCACTGTTTGTCAGTCAGTTGTACAAAGATGAATCACTCGTGCTGCGCGCTCATGATTTGATCTTCTTTACAACTGACCTTCAAACAGTGAATTATTACTCAACAATTCACTGCTGGAGCTGATCTATTTCTTAAATAAAGCATCAAAACAAATAAACTACGTGTGTTACTGTTCAATTATCACAACATTGGTAAATGTTTCAGAAATTAATTCTTGAATTCAGGATTGAAGGGCGAAGGTTTGGCACCAGTTAAATGTATTTGAGCTCCCCTGTGGCAGCTAGTTGTTGTAAAGCCATGGTTCCATTTTTGTTGATTCATTGTTTATTGTTGCTCTCAATGTCTGTGGGGGCTCTGTGTTTGGTCTTTGTTTTGTTATTCAGTACTTTGTTTCCTTCTAGCTTTGCAACCATCTTGATGGGGAAGAGAGAGAGAGAGCTGGTTTACTTTAACTGTCTTCCTGATGTCTTGTGACAGCTTGTGTTCTGTGGCTCTTCCTCACGATGCTGTGGGTTGGACTGCAGTGGGTGATTGTGGTATTTCCTGATCATACTCACTTACCTTTTTGAGGATGCTTTGCCAAATTCTGTATGTTGAGTCCTACTTTACACAAAAAGCCAGCTTCAATATACTGTATTAGGCAGATTATTATAGTTTCTCTAATTTATTTTCAGGTAATCTTAAGACCATTGACCATTTAAGCATGAAGTTGTCTATGTGTGGTAGGCATAGTTTTAAGATATGATTTTTAAAGTTCAGGATTTATGTAATATTTAACTTTCACCCATGTCACTGTTAAATAGAGTATCTTGCATGAGTGCTCATGTATTATTGATTTTATTAAACAATTATGTGAAAACAGATAGAATGCAAGGCTTGCTGAGCATTTTATAAATTTTTGCAATGAGTTTAATATTCAAGAGCACAAATTTTAGATACTATTTATCATACATCAATATTACTTTGAAATCACATTTTTGGAGGGAAAATTGTCCAAAAACGTTAAGATTGCTATGGTGTTATGGACCTCATTAAGAAATATTGCTGAATATGTAAGTTACTATTGGTTTATCGATTTAAAATTATGATCTTATATCACTCCCAGATGCAAGGCCGTGTGATAAATTGACACCTTCTATTCACAGTGACTTCACATTGCTGCTAGGAGCTCTGAGAAGATTGAAAGATTGGCACAATGCAGATATTTCCATATTTGATCGTGACCTCTCACCGGCCACTGAATTCCTTCAGAGGTTTCTCTCAGCATCTGTTTACTTTGACGAGAACACATTACAAGGTCACTCAAGTAGTGATGTTCTTTGGAGAGGCAAAATATCAGTGAATGATAAGATAGTAAGTATTGGTTAAATGCATGTGTTGGCCTGCAGGATCCTTATATATTATTTTTGAAAACAGTGTAGAACCAGATCAGCTGGCTTCATCAGAAGCCAGCTGATCAGGATCCACGCTGTTTGCCATGCAGCCTATACATTCATTTGGAGTGTAGCCATATTCTTTCTTGAAAACAGTGTAGATCCAGATCAGTAATTTTGACATCATTTCAAAACACAATGATTTTATGATCTTTATTCACAAGAACTTCAATTCAGGTGCTATAACATTATGACTTTCAGACCAGTTTAAATCTGCATTTTTCAGTCTTTCTTGTGAAAGAAATGCTTAATTGCTGTTTACAGCTGTTTTATCAGTTAGCGAGAGGTTAGGCCAAATAAAAAAAATACCTGTGTTTAGGGTAACCAAACCCAACCTAAATTTACTGGTGAAACCTAGATTTTTTTTCTGGTTTTCTGGAAAAAAATATAATTTTATGCATTTTGAAGGGCAAAATGCCTTTCAAAAGGCATAAAATTCTTTTTTTTTCCAGAAAAAAAAATAATTTAAAAAAAATATGTTTGCCTAGCCTACCTAAAATGTTCAGATCCGTTACTGGAAGCACACTTATTTTTTTATTTGGCCTTATCATTGTATATAAGTCAATTGCTTACGATTTTATAGTATGATGATGGTATATTTCCGTACAAATTTAACAAATGAAAAACATAGTTTGTCCAATGATGAGATTTGGGAGGGATATTGTTTTTGCGTCGTCCGTCCGTCTGCCATTTGGTCTGTCCGTCTACACTTTTTGTCTGTCCGGAACCATACCTGTATCTCAGTACCTATTGGTCAGATTTGATTCATTCTTGGTACAAATGATAAGTACCATGGACTCTTGATATCCTATAACTTTGGTCAAAATCGACCCCTTAACACTTGAGTTATTGCCCTTGTTTTAGTATAGGCAATTATAAGGCAAAACCTATATTAGCTTTTTTATGTGATGATCGTCACATTTCATCAAAGCTATTATATTTAACAACTTCTCACTATTAGACCATGATTGCCAAGTGCCTGTAGATAAGCATGGCAGTGTGAAAGTTTTACCCCACCCCCTTTGAACCCACCAAAGGGGTCAAAGGTCAAATATTTAAATTTCGCAATAAATAAGGCAATTGTTAATATTTTTTACTGAAATTTTGCATACAGGCAGAGCAGCAATAGATATGAAACATATCAAACGGGATTACAGTTTGAAGGCCTGGGTCCGAGCCTGTTGGGTGGACTTAGGGGGTGGGGCCGAGGTCAAAATTAAACTTTTTCAGAATATGGTCATGTTGCATATCAAATTAAAGCTGACGATGCAGGCAGCAACATGGTAGCAAATATTTTGCCCACAGACACACCCTTGACCCAGGGGTTGGGGTCAGAAGGTCAAATTATATCTTTTTCTGAAAGTAGTCATGTTGCATATCAAATTAAAGCTGACGACGCTGGCGGCAACATGGTAGCAAATATTTTGCCCACAGACACACCCTCTACCCAGGGGGTGGGGTCAAAAGGTCAAACTATATCTTTTTCTGAAAGTAGTCATGTTGCATATCAAATTAAAGGGAATTGAGCACAGAGCACCATGAAAACAAACATGCTGTCATTTCACACACCAACGACCCCTGGGGTGGGGTCAAAAGGTCATTTTATTTTTATTTTCTAAAAGTGGTCATGTTGCATATCAAATTAAAGTGGAAGAAGTGTAGACCTACATGCAAGGTAACACTTTGAATTTACACACACCCTCGCCCCTTTTGGGTTGGGTTTAAAGGTCAGATATTGAAATTGAGCAGATGTAAGTATACTTTTTATTAAACTAAACGCTAAAACATACTTGACAGGCTTTGTTATGATCTGAATGATACTGAAGGTGAACTAAGGGTTAGATAAATGGGATTTATGTTCTGTGATTTAAATGTTTCTCTCAAATAACCCTTCGTCGGGGGATACAAATTCGTCGAATTTGTCTTGTTTTCTTTGTCCTTATCATTTTACATAAGTCAATTGCATACAATTTTATAGTATTAGGATGGTATATTTCAGTACAAATTTAAAAAATGAAAAACGTAGATTGTCCAATGATGAGATTTGGGAATTTTTTACTGTAGATTGGGAAAAAAGATATTTGTTGCAAATAGGACTGGGGCAGATATTCAGCTCCAAATATTGGCAAACGAGAGCCCTGGTCTGAAACTAATTTCCACTGAGCTGGGTTTGAACGCAGGTCATCTTAAGTTCAACCTGCGAGCCACTGCACCACTGAGCCCCTAATCACTGCCACTGAGTTTTAACAATAACAATAACAAAATTTGAGCCGTGACATGAGATTTCCAACAATGTGGTATGTGCAACCAGCAAAGGCTCAGATCAGCCTGCGCATACGCACTGTCTGGTCAGAGCCTTTGCTAGTCGCTTGAATATCCTATGAGTGTTAAGCTACTGACTGAACATCATTTGGAACATTTAAGCTTAAAAGGAGGCTGCACAGACTTTTCTGAGTCTACACTTGTCAAAACAACACATTGTTGGAAATTACGTTTCTCGCACACCAGATCAGGATTTCCGTTGTTTTACCCATGTGAGATATTTCTTTCTATCTCATACACCCATACCAGCCCTAGGGAAAGATAAAAAACGAACAACCGCAAGCTGGCCCCTAGTCGATATGTGAAGTCATTGTAATCTTAAAATGACGACACCGTGTTGCATATCAGCGTATTCAGAATTTTCTGGAAGTCTTTTCCCCTTTTTTCCAATATAAATGAGGTATTTAGTGGTGAGCAAGAAAAAGAATCCATTATTCTTGTGAGGATGGGATAGAAAAATCCGTCCCTCGCGATCAACGATTGTCATCACTCGGCAAGCCTTGTGATGCCAATCGGTGATCCTCGGGACAGATTTTTCTATCCCACCCTCACACTCATGATGGATACTTATAGTCACGGCTCATTTGCATTTTTTTTGAAGGATAATAAAGGAATCACAGTCCCGGGAGTGCATATGACCAAACTCACAAGAGAAACAGCTGACCTGGTATTCCCCTTAAGATGTCAACAACAGTCACATGTAGAGGTATTGTATTTGTGAGTCCAGGCCCCGAGGTTATAAAACTTTTTTCATACTCAACTCAGCTGAGCACGAAATTTATCCTGCTCATAAATGTTAAATTGCCAACAAGTATTGGCATTTTAACATTTATTAGCATGGTAAATACAAGATCTGAGAGACTTAAAGCAAGATACTTCTTTATTTGTCAGTATTTTAGTTTTAATGAGCAGTTGAATTTTAGTACTCAGTTGAGTTGAGCATGGAAAAGTTTTATAACCTTGGGGCCTGGTCTTGTATTAACTCATTTCATGCTGGGTTATTTTTCATTCTTTTGTTGTCGTCTACACAATTTTTTTCTTCATACTTACTTTTTCAGAAAATTCTTTCGGGAACACTATCAATTTCAAACGGTTTGTAACAAGATCAAGACTGACATTTTGTCAGTCCAATGTTTCTCTTAAGCAGTGCAGGGGACAAAAATATTTTAAACCTGCATTTGTCCTGCAGGACCAGTGACTTACAATTTTCACTTGTCCTGCAAACACATGCCCATGTCCTTAAAAAATGTATGCAATAAAGAACAAAAGGGAGTAATATGTAAAATGACTTCCTTGAGTAATTCTTCCCAAAGCACTCATCCTATAGGACGAGTGCTTTTGGGAAGATTTACTCATCCTTTCCAGATTTCTCTCGTAATTACGAGCGGACAAGTGGAATTTTTGTCCCATGCAGTGATAACTGAAAGTCTTGATCCTTGCATAGTAACTGTCCTCAGCATACTCTTCAAGCACAAACTCTTACCCAGTGACCTTGACCTACATTCACCTGCCAGTGACATTGACATGTGGAAGGTATGACACCACTGCCTTGTTGTCTGTATTGACCAAATTAAGGTTTTTCTGAATGTGAGTTAATGAAATTGTCATTAATCTTTGATTTCTAACTGGCCTTGTTGGGCCAATATAGCAGACTTAGGCCATATATCTGGGCCAATATGGTCTGTGAGTTACAGTAAAGTCCCTTTATAACACTATATTTGGGATCCATATAAATGGTTTGTGTTGTAAGTGAACCGTATTACTATGGGATAATTATATAAAGGAATTATGGTCATTTTCCTTTAATTCATTTGTATAATTCCATGGTAAAACCCAATTGGGGGCCACAACATGACCCTGTTATAATGAGGTGTGTTATAAAGGGACAGCACTGTACCATGAATATCTTTGTCTATATGACTCAAATTTTGCATCATTTTGTTTTGTTTTAGGATGATGTTTCTTGTCTGTTGGGAAGGATGCTAGAAGTCTTGGATGAAGTGTCACTGTCCTCCGTACCGTCCATCATGAAAACAAGCCACAGTTACAAGTTGTATCCTATTTCTAACAGCTTTCATAGCTTTTAACATTTAGTCGAGCCATGTTTCAAGAAAATCTAAAACTTTAATCCTTTTCATTCTGATGGATTATCCCAAACATATTCAAACAATAAGTATTGGATAGCCCATTTTGTGTTTTAAGGGTTCACAGATTGAAATTTTAAAATTGCGATGTTTTAAGTCCCTCAAGATTGTTTTTATCTAAGCAAACAGTGCAGACCCAGATAAATTGTGGATTATGCAGCATTTCATCTGGGTCTTCACTGTTTGCTAAAGTACCTGTTCACCAGTATCCAGAATGAAAGCTATTGACAGGGATAATACTAGGATGGGCCTGAAGCATTTTGTTAGAAAAATATAAATGTTCAGCTAAAATGAAGTTATTTTTGGCTGGGCCCCATTAAGCTATTCAAATAAATTCTAGGTTTTGCTCTAAGATATTGTCCGATTTTATTAACCTGACACAGCTGCATAATTTCACGGTTAGTGCACAAGCTTTTTTTACCTTCTGTCGACTTTTGGTATTTACCGTAAGTTTTACGAGAATTTTGCAAGAACTAATGCAGAAAATGAAACGTTTTAGCACTGTACTATTGACTAGGCAAGTGGTTTTGGTACAGAGTTTACAACCAAGAGGTCCTGTGTTCGAGTCCACGCAAGATCTTGTTTTTTTTTTAATTTTTACCTCTTTATTCGATTCGTTTAACTTTATTATTATAGATGTACCACGACCTCTGAGTAATGTCTTTTGAATCATTATATTCAAAAGGTTGTTGCCTAACGTATACACTGAGCCAGTCTGTCTGGAACATCTATGTGCTTCAAAATAGAATAGTATACGTAATAAAACGCCTGAAATCCCTATTTCCATATCCATATTTTCAATTTTGTAAATATAGTCACGCTTCAAAGTTATTTGTTTATCTATACTTTCATTTGTTATTGTTATTTTGTAGGATCCTCACCGAGAACGTTTACCGTACGCTCGATATGTGAAGTTGATTCTCTGTGCTTTTGGTATATTTTTTAAAGTAATCGCAGAAATTTAAAAAATATCTGCTTTGCCTTAGTGCCAAGACTTGCTGCATACTTTTCTCCAGACGTTTTCCCACTGAACTAAAGTTCAAACAACTTATATAGTGAATACTTTTTAACCATATGTTTTGGCTGTAATATGGAACAATATTTTCCAATAATCTCTGAAGATGTTTCGGACAGACTGGCTCATTTTTCGCGTTACGCATCAACCTTTTGAAATAGAATGATCCAAATTCCATTCCTCAGAGGTCATGGTACATCTATAATAAATGAAATAAAACGAATCGAATAAAGATAAAAAAAAAACCACACACGTGGACTCGAACTCACTACCTTTTGCTTGTAAACTCTGTATCATAACCACTTGACTAGTCAGTAGGACGATACAAAACGTTTCATTATCTGCATAAGCACTTGCAAAATTCCTGGAAAATTTACGGTAAATACCGAAAGTACACGGAAGGTAAAAATATCTTGTGCACTAACCGTGAAATTATACACCTGTGTCAGGTTAATAAAATCGGACAATACACATTAAGGATTCTCAGGCAGTTTTTCTGCTGATTAACAATATCTAACCCTTAATGCGCCAAGAAAAAAGTTCATCTGAAAATGTTGTCTGCTGAAGTCATCTGCTGCAAATAATTGCCTAACATTACTGAGGAATTAAGTATAGAAGCAAACAGCGTGGACCCAGAACAGACTGCTCCTATAGGAGCAGTCTGATCTGGGTCCACACAGTTTGCAATAGAGGCTCCTTAAACATTTCAGCAGATGAAAAAAAGCAGACGACTTTTGTTGTGATTGGCGCATTAAGGGCTAATATTGTTTTCCCAAATTTCACTCCTTAACACTGTATTAGATCTTTGTATCAGAAACACCCCTTTGCTCAAGTCTTCATGAATTATATTCAACAGAGTACAGATGTAGGTATAACACTAGTACAATATAGGGATCACGCATGTTTTTTCATGCCTTAACATTTGCCGAGTCCCGAGGAAGCTGTTTGAACACGGGGCCATTAGGCTGAGTGTTCAAACAATGTCCAAGGGACCTGGCAAGTGTGTACACAATAAAGCAAACATGTGTATCGTTATTCTTGCATATTTTACCTGATTTCAGCATAAACCACACTAAAAACTTCTCTTAAACATTAAATATCCATTTTCTTACACTTGATTTCTCAAAATAAAATGGAGTCAGCATCAAACTTTTGAACGGCATTACGCCGCCACAACCTCATATATATGGGTACGTTTTCGCAAACGAAAGCATTGGCGAAATGATCAGTCACAGCCGCAACGCTTGCCCGTGTAATGTCATGCATACAAATCAGGGCCCAGTTAGGCCTTTTCAAGTAAAAGCCATGTTCAAACAGCATGTGAATCTCATGATTTGAACATTGATTTTGCGGCTTCAAACAGCTTCACGTAACAAATTCCCATGCAAGACAGTATTACCATTCCCCATCTATCTTGCAGTGGCATATCATGCACCCTACATACAACCATGTAAAAAGCCAACAAACAATGAATCTGAAAAAAGTTTCTTGCTAAAGTCGTCTGCCACATAAATTTGTTAATATTATGGGCTAGTTTAGGGCAAAAAGTGTGGAGACAGATCAGTCTGATCTGGGTCTACATTGTTTGTCCAAGATGCTGCTAGAACATTTCAGCAGACAACAAAACAGACAACATTTTTTGTGATTGGCACTTTAAGTGTTAGGACAGATCCTGACCAAATAATGTACACCCAGATAAGACTGCTTCAGAAGACCAGTGATATCCATTTTTGCCATTCAGTAGCTATATATTTACATCCATACCAGACCCGAAGTTATAAAACTTTTTTCATACTCAACTCAACTAAGCACGAAATTTTAACTACTCATAAAAACTGCAATACCGACAAATAAAGAAGTTTATTGCTTAAAGTCACTAAGATGAGGTATTTATTATGCTAATAAATGTGTTAAAATGCCAACAATTGTTGGCATTTTAACATGTATGAACAGGATAAATTCAGTGCTCAGCTGTGTTGAGCATGAAAAAAGTTTTATAACCTCTGGACCTGGGAGTCAAATGATCTATTACATTTATTAACTTTTTGCCCCCTGGGTAATTTTGCATGCTTTTTTGTTGTCTGCAGTTTTTTTTCAGATGCAACTTTTTCAAAAAATTCTTGGCTCCAGATCAGGCTGGCTATTTTGTTGGCCCTGATTTGGGTCCAAACCGTTTACAAATATTATCAGCAGATGAAACTATGACACTAGTAGGCAAAGAGTTAACCCTTATCTTGCTAGAAATATTAATGCAGCTAAAATGTCATCTGCTGCAGCCATTTGCTGCATCAAGTTGCTAACATCACACACAAAGGGAGCGCAGTGGCTCAGTGGTAGAGTGCTTGACTAGAGGCCGAGAGGCTGCGGGTACGAGCCTTGCCGGCACCACTAAGTGGTCCTTGAACAAGACACATTTATCCTAGCTTAGTACTGGTTCAACCCAGGAAGACCCGTCCCTGTTTAACTGAAAGATTGTTGATGGGAAATTAAGAATCGAATCAAGCAAACAAACAAAACATCACACATAAATTTCAGCAAACAGTCAACAGGTGTTGACCCTGATCTGGGTCTACTCTGGTTTTTTTCTTTAGAGAGTTTTAAAATAGATAGCAGACAACAAATTTTGTCATCATAGCAAGAGAAGGGTTAAAATTGTAGGATCAGTTTGATGACAAGCTAAATTTTTTCAAATCTTAATGGGTAAAAATGGTAAGTGTACTTTAAGGTTATCTATAATAGATTATTCAAAACTAAAAGGCCCCTATTTCAATCTGTGAAAAAATTGGACAAATACTGAAAAAGGTGAAATACAGTCAAACCTGTCTTAAGCGGCCACTCAAAATGAAGACCAAAAATTGGTTTTCAAGGCCGATTATCGCTTTTGACCCCCATTAAGCTACCATTTGTCTTTTAAGACCTTTGTTTTTGTCTATTTTTGAATGGCCCCTTAAGACAGGTTTTACTGTATGTGTGAAATAGCATTCCATAATGTTGGTCAGATTCTTTTCAAAAATGTCTACAATCTTTTCTTTTTATAATGATTGGCCTCTGTGTAAACAAAGAAGCAGGAAACTGAATTATCAGTTACCTATCACATAACTGCATTATCAAACATTGTCTATCTCAAGGCATGTGCCTTTATCAGGTCATGATAACGTTGCACTTTTTGAATGATGTCGCTAATGAAGCTGAATCAACACAAAAATCGAAAATGACATCCTAATCGCTAGTTTAAAGAGTGAAACAATGGGGTAAACTGATAAATAGAATACCAGGTTCGCGTCTTTGGATATCAAGTTTACCAGGTTCCCCTTTAAGAACGCATTTTGAATCGCTCTGCAAGCCTCGCGATGTCAACAAGCGTTCTCAAAGCCTTGCCTGGTAAACTTGATATCAAAAGACACTCACCTAGTATTCTCTAATTATTAAACATTCAGACATCATACAATCACAACTACAGCAGACAACAAATTTTGTGACATCTACTATCCTTTTTGAGGAAATCAAGGTGTAGCATTTTATGTCTGTTATCAGACGATTTACACGAAATGTCAAGTATTTGTAGTTTGAATACTCTTGATTGTAAAGATTGGGGGGATAATAATCTATTGGGAAAGAAACTTTTTTCCAGCTATTCATTACGATTGTCTACTGTTCTCTCTTCTGCTTATGTACTTTGGTGGCCTATATTGCAAACACTCTGGGCCCAGATCATACTGCTCCTTTTAGGAGCAGTCTGATCAGGGTTCATAGTGTTTGCTTTCCTAATAAAATCAGTCTGGTGTGCATTTGAATATACGCAGCAGACATAATAAGCAGACAACATTTTCTGGACAAAAGCTATTAGGAGGATAAGGGTTAACCTTTCAATAAAACACTGTTGAAGGAACTAGATATCTTGTATGGGTACAATTTAGACTGGTTAGATTGGGTAGATCCCATTCTGATATGAAATCTCTTGCCATTTTTTGTTTGGCTTTATCTGTGTGGTGTTCAATATTTTACTTGTATATTCAGTGTTCAAGCTGGGCCCTGACATTAGGGAGAAGTGACTTCTCCCTCCAGGATAATTAGGGAGAAGTGAGTTAGTTAGGGAGAAGTTATAGCACAAAATCACGACATTTTCTGTCAATTTAAAAGCAAATTAGCCATTACACATACTATTGCCATAAAATTGAAGGAGAAATAAGATGCAGTGGTAGTAGATTGTCACCACAGCTTGCTTTTATTTGGTGACAGAATGAAAATTGTAAATATTTTTTTTTCATTTTAGGGACACTCCCACTTCTCCCTGGCTTACCTACACACTGACACAGACACTTGTATGCATATGTATATTGACTGCTGATGATACATTAAGGGCAAAATAACGGTCTCTAGGGTGACTATATTGCCCTAGTGCCCCCTAGCTTATTCCCTGTATATTTCTGCAGGTTGGACTCCTGGCAAGACTTGCTGTATATACTGACAGCAAGAAGATAATTGTTTGTAAAGACACCAACTAGTCCACTAATAGGACCCTGTGTTACACGTATATCTTACTTTCTGCAGGTTGGACTCCTGGCAAGACTTGCTGTATACCCTGACAGCAAGAAGATAATTGATTGTAAAGACACCAACTTGTCCACTAATAGGACCCTGTGTTACATGTATATCTTACTTTCTGCAGGTTGGTCTCCTGGCAAGACTTGCTGTATATCCTGACAGCAAGAAGATAATTGATTGTAAAGACACCAACTTGTCCACTAATAGGACCCTGTGTTACACGTATATCTTACTTTCTGCAGGTTGGACTCCTGGCAAGACTTGCTGTATACCCTGACAGCAAGAAGATAATTGATTGTAAAGACACCAACTTGTCCACTAATACATGGAAGGAAAATATCATGTCAGATATACAGTTTGTTCAAGGTAAATCTCTAGGTCGAAGAACTCTTTGACTGTTGAATTTCTAAAATGGAATATTCTAGATGATGTTTTTGACTAATCCATCATTTTTAACAATGCAGTAAAACCTGTCTTAAGCGGCCACACAAAAATAGACAAAACAAAGCTCTTAATGACAAATTGTAGATTAATGAAGGTCAAAAGTATTGCAGAATGCTCCCCTTGGAGCATTCTGCAATACTTTTGACCTGCATTTAGCAATAATCAGTCTTGAAAAACAATTTTTAGTCTTCTTTTTGAGTGGCCGCTTAAGACAGGTTTTAGTGTAAATTATTTACTGAAGAAAACAAATAAATAGTCATTGGTCAGACTGTTCCTTTAGGCGCACACTGAACTGGGACTATTTTGTAATGAATAAGCATAAGAACGTTTTTTTTGTATTATTTGTTACTTGCTTTGCAGATGATGCATGCATCATATGTTGTTTTTATGCCCCCAAAGGAACTTTGGGAGGCATATAGTAATCGCACTGTCCGTCCGTCCGTCCCGCTTTCGTGTCCGGTCCAAATCTCCTATATTCTTTGAGGTAGGAATTCCAAATTTGGTGTGTGGATACATCTTGGGATGGCGGAGTGTCGCATACCATTTTCGGGTCACTGTGACCTTGATCTTGACCTCTGACCTAGTTTTTATAATAATCGTGTCCGGAGCATATCTCTTAAATTATTTGAGGTAGGGATCTCAAATTTAGTGTGTGGATGCATCTTGGGATGAATCTTGGGATGACGAAGTGTCGCATACCATAATTGGGTCACTGTGACCTTGAACTTGACCTCTGACCCAGTTTCTTGAAAACTGCATTGAGTCTGGTGCATATCTCCTATATTCTTTGAAATAGGAATTCCAAATTTGGTGTGTAAATGCATCTTGGGATGAGGGGGTGTCACATGCCAATTTTGGGTCACTGTGACCTTGACCTCTGACCTAGTTTTAAGAATTATTGTGTTTGGAGCATATCTCTTATATTCTTTGAGTTAGGAATTCCAAATTTGGTGTGTGGATACATCTTGGGATAGCGGAGTGTCATGTTTCATTTTCGGATCACTGTGACCTTGACCTTGACCTCTGACCTAGTTTTTAGAAAAATCGTGTCCATAGCATATCTCTTATATTATTTGAGGTAGGAATCTCAAATTTAGTGTGTGGATGCATCTTGGGATGTAGAAGTGTCGCGTACCATAATTGGGTCACTGTGACCTTGAACTTGACCTCTGACCTTGTTTCTAGAAACTGCATTGAGTCTGGTGCATATCTCCTATATTCTTTGAGATAGGAATTCCAACTTTGGTGTGTTAATACATCTTGGGATGACGGGATGTCACATACCATTTTTGGGTCACTGTGACCTTGACCTCTGACCTAGTTTTAAGAATTATTGTGTCCGGAGCATATCTCATATATTCTTTGAGTTAGGAATTCCAATTTTGGTGTGTGGATGCATCTTGGGATAGCGGAGTGTCATGTACCATTTTCGGGTCACTGTGACCTTGACCTCTGACCTAGTTTTTAGAATAATCATGTCCAGAGCAT
Source organism: Loripinus fragilis (assembly GCA_964019695.1). Classification (NCBI taxonomy): domain Eukaryota; kingdom Metazoa; phylum Mollusca; class Bivalvia; order Lucinida; family Lucinidae; genus Loripinus; species Loripinus fragilis. The sequence continues at coordinate 47,828,421 of OZ026523.1, read as the reverse complement.
ATCTCTTATATTATTTGAGGTAGGAATCTCAAATTTGGTGTGACTGGATGCATCTTGGGATGACGAAGTGTCGCTTACCATAATTTAGTCACTGTGACCTTGTACTTGACCTCTGACCTAGTTTCTAGAAACTGTTGCATATCTCCTATATTCTTTGAAATGGGAATTCCAAATTTGGTATGTAAATGCATCTTGGGATGCCTTAGTGTCACAAACCATTTTTGGGTCACTGTGACCTTGACCTCTGACCTCGTTTTCAAGAATTATTGTGTCCAGAGCATATCTCCTATATTATTTGATGTAGGAATCCCAAATTTTGGGTGGTGATTCCTCTTGGGATGGCGGAGTGGTGCATCCATTTTGAGTCACTTTGACCTTGACTTCTGGCCTCATTTCTAGTTTTTTCGTGCTATATTACAGCTATCTTTCCTCAAATGTGTCCTATACTAGACCAATTCCTTTGGGGACATTCGTCACGTGTTTGTGACATTTCTTGTTGGCATTTAAGTTTAACATGGGTCCATTATTCATGACTTGTAGTTAGATAGCTGAAATTCCATCATTTTCTCCATGTTAAAGGCTAGTTTACAAAAACTTTATAGAGCTGACAGTTCATTGAAATTTTAAAGTGCAAAACACATATACTCATTAGATGTAATTCTGATATAAAAATGAAACTTTTTATTTCATTGAGGTGCTTGTTGTTGACAAACAATCATTTTAATCTTTGTACATGCAAATGCAGCAGGGCATTTCATCTATATCTATAGCAGGGGAGTTTTGGCAGTCTGTAAGCCTTTGAGTAAATAGAATTATAAATCAATGCTGTTTCAAGTTCTAATCTTACTGAATTTGGACCAGAGAATATAAAAAATCATATAGCCACTTTTGTGTTTTACCATCAGAATTTTGACATCATTCACATGACTTTTACTTGGATTGTACTATGCAGCTTGCAACACAGAAGAAAGCGAGGAATTGTTAGAATGGGGAAATGTTATATCATCAAATTTACAGTCATAAGTAGCATTTTATCATATGACATCGCATCTGGGAGTGAAATAACACCATGCAATAAAATGGATCAACCACTAGTGGAAACGTTATGACGTCCATTACAACATTGCGTACATAATGACAAAATTATAATGTTTTTACTGCAAATATGAGATTTCGAAGTAATCTTAATGTCATATGATATATAGAATCTAACATTCATGCTCTTGTATTATTGAATTTATTAAACTTGTTGCGTTAAAGAGATAAAATGCTTGGCTTGGCAAGCCTCTCATTTTATCACTTTTCCCCAACTTGTTTTTTAAATTCAATATCTACATCTTAATCATTACTCTAAGCTGTCACACTTGACATTTCTTTAGTGGTGCGCAAGAGAGAAAATAAAAGAGAAAAAATAGTTAAAGACAGAAGCATTAGATAAGACGACGTAAGAATGCAAACTTAAGTAAAAGAGAGAATTAAAAAAGCATATAAATAAAACATGAGCACTCATGTAAGATCCTCTATTTACTCAACTAAACTTACAATATACTTCCTAAATAATTCCTAATGCTCACAAAAAGTGCAAGCTAATGTCTCAACCCTTTGAAGTCTAGAAATTCCAAAACAGTTAGTTTGACAAACAGTGAAGACCCGGATGAAATGCCATAATCTTCAGAGAAAGAAATATATTATTATGTTGTTGTTTTTTCAAATTATAACCTATGACCCCTCAATATATACAATGAACCATCTGGACTTGACTGTATCAAACTTTATGGGAGATTCCACTGGCCCAAAAAGGATTATGATCTTATTCTTATTTCATTTCAGAACCAGAAGAAGATTTTCAAGATAACTATGAATTCCTGTATTTTATAATTACCTCCCCTGACAAGAACTCCCCAGTGGAAAGTTTTACGGCACATGCTCATCTTTTGCATTCACCATATGCGTTGAGTGGAGACATTATTGACACTATCTTTGAACAAATGCTAGTGAAGAACCAAAACGTGGAATTAGATGTTGATTTGAATAAACTTCCTGTGATTAGTCCTGAGAGTTTAAGGAAAGTACACAATGATCTCTTGGAAGTACAGAACTCTTGTCTACAGAAGTGGCTAGGTGAGTATCTTACACATATTGATTTAGATAAACTTCCTATGATAAGTCCTGAGAGTTTGAGGAAAGTAAACAATGATCTGGTGGATGTACAGACTTCTTGTTTACAGAGATGGCTAGGTGAGTTTCTTCCAATAGCAGAAGATTTTCAAAGAGTACATTGTGTATTTTGTGCGAAACTTGTAACGGTTTATGAAGCAAATAAACTTTGGCTCACTTTTGTTAGAAATGTTAAACAGTTCATTATCATAGACGGGCATGCATAAGGCACTTTTACACCATTATTTAATTTATAATTAGGTGTGTGTGGATTATACAGTAAAACAAAGATTGTGAACTTTTTCAGATTACATATAATTGTTTTCTTTTTATCAGTCTAATGTTTTGGTTACACAAGAGAACCATCTCCGAGGATGTTCCTTTGAGTACCCACAACATATGCTTGGATAGATGAATGTAAAACTTGAGAATTATCTCTTTATCTGGAGGCCTAAAATGTCAAATTTAGTTTGATTTGAAAACAAAATAATACGTATTAAAGACGTTTTAGTTATTGCAGTCTTCGAATGACACTTAAGGTCAGATATATTCTCTTGCAGGGTCTGCACATGAGCATTTAAACAAAATTTAAAAAAACAGTGCTAGAAAAAGATCTGCTTGAAAAGTGCTGGAAAACCATTTTAAGGCCTTGAATTTGTTTTACCAATTTGTATAGAATATAGCCACATAAATTCGTACCAAAATTAGTATATAATTACTTTGCTTCAATTTGATGCAGCATATGTCAGTCTAATCATGTGTTTGAGTAGATTTCTTCAGTTTAGTATATATCACTTGTCTTGCAAATGCAAAGTTAAATTATAAAATATCGATATTAATAATCAGTATTTGTCATAAACTTGTAGACCTTGAAAATTGTAGATGTGTACCTTAGAGGTCTTTGAATTGAAAAATTCGTGAATTTTACAAAATCATTCATGTATGATATGTGTTTTTGTTTCTCCTTTTTTGTTCAGATGAGAAGAAAAAGAAAAATCTTTCTACCATTGTGTCCGTTTCTGAACTGAATGCTTTCCTTGTTGTAACGAGGGAGAAGTTTCTCGAGCAGCTGTCCACAACTCTACCCAGATATGATGATGGAGCCAAAGTCACAGCAGATATGGATCTATCTAGAATTCCAGCAGGTATTTACAATCTCAAAGTCTGTATTAGTGTTAACCATTTAAGCGCCAATCACAACTGCAGCAGACGACAAATTTTGCAATATCTTTTTTAATTTTTTCGAAAAAAAAATAAGGTATGATATTTTATGAGAATCCTCTTCCAGCAGACGACAATTTTTGCAACATCTTTTCTAACTTAAAAAAAAAAATAAGGTATTTTATTTCATGAGAATTGTCTGCCAGCAGACGGTTCTTATGAAATATCATGCCTTATTTGTTATTTTTGAAAAAGCAGCAAAATCTTAAAATGTCGTCTGCTGCAAATTATAGTTGGCGCTTTAAGGGTTAAAAGTTATAGTGTCTGCTTTGTAACTGAAAAATGGTTCAAATAGTTTTTATTAAACATTACAGTGTTTACGCAAATGTAATGTATCATTAAACAACATGCAGAACACAAGAGATGTAACTCTGTTTTGACTCCTTTTGGATTTACGGCCCTGTGAACATAGGTAATAGCTATATATGTTATATACATGTCTTAGTAATCTGAAAAAAGGTGTGATCAGAAACAGAACTAGTTTTGCATGCTGCGCCCCTCTCCAAGGTCAAATTCAATAGGGAGGTCAAAGATCAAGCATACAGAATTCGTGTATGCTTAATTGTATTTCTTATTACGGCCAGAATTTTTTATTAGTTGATTTACAGGAATTTTTTTTCAGATTTAGGGTCAGGGAGACAGAGAAAAAAAACTCTGAAAATGACCATTTGAATATCTCCAGAGCAAACAGTAAAACTAGTAAGGTAAACCAACAGTCTGTATTTAATCTTTAAAAAAATTCTTAATTTTCCTACAAATCTGGATAGGAAAATCACTTTTAACAGTGTCACTCTCAAAAATACACAGACAGAACCTCAAAAATATATTATTTTTTCAACGAAACATTTAATATTTAGAGTCGGCGGATACAATAAAAAATGATTTTAGAATTTTTTTCTACTTTCCTGAAAATTACAGTAGGAGGGTTCGTAAATCAACTAATAAAAGAATTCTGGCCTTACCAGTACTGTGCACGGGGTACCTGGGTGGAACATGTGATAAAACATGTTTTCATGGCTTCCGATCAAGTAAGGCTCAAACCAGTCTGCTCAGCTACAGAGACCAGCTAGAATAATGACATTTTGTATGAAGCAAGCTTAGATAGTATACTTTGCCGGTAGTGGAAAAACAAAGGTGCTGATCAGACTGCAGATGTGCAGGCTGGTCTGCGCCTTTGTTTTTCGCGTCCAACAAAGTCAGGTTTTCTCATAACAGGGCCCAACTAATGAGCAGTGCTTAATTTTTTTTCATTTGAACAGAGACTGTTTTGAACTCCATCGAATGGCCAGAGAGACAGATACAGCAGTATAATGAGTCACAGAAACGGTCGTTGTCAAGGATACGGTCGACAGAGAGCATGCCAATGTCATCCCCTCTACAACCTTGCGAAGGTAAGTTGGTCAAGTGTTGAAAATGATTTTGTTTCTGCTTACCAGACCATTTCATAAAAAAAAAATAGGAAGATATGACATTTTTCTCTTTTTTTTAACTCTTTGGCTGCTATTCCTGACTTAATAGTGTCTGCTAGTCCATTTAAAACATCTCTGAAGCAAACAGTGATGACCCAGATCAGACTGGAGCAGTCTGATCTGGGTCATCGCTGTTTGTCTGTGTGCCAAAATAAGTCCTTGAATATGCATTTACATTCAGCAGACGACTTCATCGGACAACATTTTCAGATATATTTTTTTCATAGCAGGCTAAGGATTAATTAATTGTAGAGGGACAAACTGATATTTTCATGGCAGGGAAAAGTCAAAGAATATTTGTTTCATTCTGGTAAATTGAGAATTCAGAAAAGTCAGAAATATTCACAATTATGCTAAATTGTTATTGTTTTTGCAATCTTATAAGTTCAACTTCTTTGAATTGTAAATTGGTTATGACTGAAACACACTTTTCCTCATAATCTTGGCTTGGGATGTTATTTTAGATATTGATCATGCAATGCATTAATAATTTTACATGATAATTGAATATTGGGGTCTTGACTCGAGGCCGAGGGGCTGCAAGTTCGAGCCTCACCGGGGACACTATGTTATGTCCTTGAGCAAGACAAGACACATCTATCCTTGCTTAGTACTGGTTCAACCCAGGAAGACCCATCATGACATAACTGAAAAATTGTTGACTGGGACGTAAATAATCAAATAAAAAAAAAAGAATATTGGGGCTCCAATTGTTTGCTGTTAAAAATGATTTTTTTTTGTGGGATCTCAAAGTTCTTGCGTATTTGTTCTTCTATATATTTTCTTCTCTTTTATTTAGCATCAAAGACTGTGGATATTCAAGATTTCCTAAGATTTTTTAATCCCGATGGATCTGCTGCAGCTGACAACCTTTCACCAATTCGTAGGAGGGTGAGATTAGTATTGGCATGGGTGAAACTTTTCAGGATTAATCCTGAATTCAAGATTTTGAGGCTGACTTTCCATAGAAAGTCAGCCTTAAAATGCTGAATCAAAGAGATTATAATAGCTTCCTTGATTAGTTTTCAGATTATCTAAACACAATTAATCATTTTAACGTTTTCAGATTATCTAAACACAATTAATCATTTTAACTTTAAATCGACCATTTTTGTAGACATTCTGCAAGTTTTAAAATTTGAATTTCAAAAGTTCAGGATTTTGGAAATTTTGGAACTTTCACCCATGTATTGGGTATTAGACCAGAAATTACTACCATGGGCGTAGCCAGATTGCTCATCAAAAGTAGACTACTGAAACAAGCAGCAGATTAGCATCCCTTTTCATAAAGGAGACTCATTGGTCCAAATAAGGATAGTTTGTGCACCTAAAATTGCATTTATTTCCTTACCCATCAATTTAAACATGTGTTTTGGGTGCCCAAAAGAACCGTCCCTTCGAGACGGTTCTTTTGTGTACCCACAACATATGTTTTTGTTGAGTAATAAGAAAAATAATTTTCCAGTACACATCCTTATCTGGAGGCCTGAGACTTCTCTGAAAGGAAAGAATATATTCCCTGAGGAGGTCTGTGTATCAGATGAACAGACAGGGTAGTCCTTTATAACAGTTTGTTTGAGATGGATGTCATGAGGCCAAATAAAAAATTAAGTGTGTTTTGGGTAACGGGTCTGAAAATATTAGGTAGGGTAGGCACACATATTTTTTTTAATAATTTTTTTTTTTGTGGAAAAAAAATATAATTTTATGCATTTCACAATGCATAAAAAAAAAAAATTCCGGAAAACCTGAAAAAATTCAAGATTTCACTAGTAAATTTAGGTAGGGTCGGGTTACCCTAAACACAGGTATTTTTATTTGGCCTGATTAACTGAGACCGAATCAAAGCTGCATTTTTTTAGATTTTTTTTTGTCACATTCAGCGGATAAATCTTGCAGGGGTCAATTATAGACCATCACCGACTGGAGATGAAAACCGTTTAAACAAGCCAAAATCATTTTAATGCTTGCTAAACAGCTGACTATATTTTACAGTGATTTATTGCAAAAAGCTGTTATATTTCCAGAAGCCGGTCTAACCCTACCATTCAACTACCAGCTAGGTCATGTGTTTGAAAATATTATGGAAAATGGGAGCATTTCAAAAGTATTCAAAGCTTAACTTAAATTTTTCTTGAATTTTTTCAATGTTGTCTAAAAATAGAAAATGATGTCATGATCTAAAAACAGCCTATGGAGTAATGGGTTAAAGATCCACTGATTAACTCTTTTCTAGCTAGTGATGACTTTTTTCATCTGTTTATAAGCTTTGTAAACAGTTGTGATCTATTTTGTCAGTCTGGCCCCGAGGTTATAAAACTTTTTTCCATGCTCAACTCAACTGAGCACAAAATATCAACTGCTCATAAAAACTAAAATAACGACAAATGAAGAATTTCCTTCTATAAGTCTCTCAGAGGTTGTATTTATCTGTTTATCATGCTAATAAATGTTAAAATGCCAACAAATGTTGGCATTTTAATATTTATGAGCAGGATAAATTTCACGCTCAGTTGAGTTGAGCATAGAAAAAGTTTTATTACCTCTGGGCCTGATCTTGATCCAGACAGTTTTACACTCTGATAGTGTTCTTAAAAGAATTTTTTGAAAAAGTCAGTTTTGAAAAAAAGTGAGCAGGAGACAACAAACGCATGAAAAAATTACCCAGCATGCAAAGAGTTAACTGTCTGAATATGGTTGATGAATATAGTAGTTTTTTTTGTTTGTGCACATGATTAAAGTCCTATTACCTTAACTCTTAGCCTACTAGTGTTGTGTAGCCAGAACGCTTAAAAAGTTACGTGCATCAAAGGGAGACTACTAAATCAAGCAGTGATTCTCTTCAATTGCATCCCTTTTCATAATGGGAACTTCTCTTAAGGGAAAGAATTCGCTCCCAGAGGGAATGAATTCTTTCATTTAAGAGCAGTTCCTTATGGCATGGAAAATCATTTTTACCACATTATATGACCTCCCTTAAATGTTACTATTTTTATTATGCATGTGTTTAACTGTGTAATGGGAGCTACGCCAATGGCTGATAAATATTTTGTTTGAGCACATGTGACAAAGTAACCTCAACTAGTGTTTTCTGCTGATAACCTTTGCAAACAATTTGGCTCCAAACATTTTGACACTGATGGTACTCCTGAAAGAATTTTTCGAAAAAGTTGATTTTTTAAATAATCAGCAAAAGCATACAAAATTACGCAGCAGGCAAAGAGTTAATATGTTTATATTTTCAGCATCCAAGCAGAGCTCAGAGCAGGATATCTCAGACAAGTGTCAGTGAGTCTGGTAGAATTGGCTGGCCAGAGAGTAAAGAGGTGCACCAACATGATGTCTAGTAAGTTGTTTGGTATTGGTACTGGTTCAACCCAGGAAGACCTGTCCCTGTTTAACTGAAATATTGTTGATGGGACATAAAGAATCAAATCAAACAAACAAACAAAAAATTTGGTCTTTCATTTATAAATTTGTATTGGCCGACACAAGTTAAGATAAGCAAATATTATGGGCATAAAATTGTAAAATATTTTCTTACCCATCATTGTTAGCATATGGTTTTGAGTGCTCAAACGGTTTTGTTGGAGTGTAAAACAGAAAATAAGGAACAGCCAGTGCGAACACGGACATCCAATGGAGCAAACAAGAAGTTTGTTTTGCACGTGGGACCCAGGTGTGGCTCGCTTTCAATCACAACACCAGTGTCACTTCTGGCGAATAAGTTTGATGGCCGCAAAGTGGTTAACCTCTTAATTATTTATATTTTTAGCTATAATACAGACAGAAAGACAGAGAAAGTGAACAACCATTTGAACAAACTGCGGGACAAGTTTGTCAAGCACGATACCCAGAGCTCCTGCACCTCTTCACAAGTTGTTTTTCCAAAGCCAACCAAGCGGAGACAGACGTCAACAGATAATCCTGAACTCAGGCGGTCACCACGGAAACGAGCACCAAGGTCAATGTTTGATGAGAACATTCCTGGTTCACAGCAGTCAGGGAATCATTCCAGGTACAGTGAAACCTGTCTTAAGTGGCCCCTCTCAAAAAGACAGAAACTTGGTTTTCAAGACCAATTATGGCTTAATGCAGGTCAAAAGTATTGCAGAATGCTCCAAGGGGAGCATTCTGCAATACTTTTGACCTTAATTAAGCTACCATTTGTCATTAAGATCTTTGTTTTGTCTATTTTTTGAGTGGCTGTTTTAGACAAGTTTTAATGTTTTAACTCTTCGGCTGCTAATCGGGACTAAATTTTGTCTGTTTTGTGTTGTATGCTGTTCCTTTTAAAACATCTCTCTGTAACAAACAGTATGTACTCATATCAGACTGCTCCTTTCATGGGTGAAGTTTTCAGGATTATTCCTTAATTCAGCATTTTGAGGCCGACTTTCTATAGAAAGTTGGCCTCAAAATCCTGAATTATGCAGATTATAATAGCATCTCTGACTTATTTTCAGATTATCCAAAGACAATTAACCACTTAAACTTGAAATTGTTAATGTTTTGTAGGCATACTACAAGTTTTAAGATTTTAATCTTTAAGTTCAGGATTTTAGAAATTTTGAACTGTCACCCACGTTCTTTAGGAGCAGTCTGATCAGGTGCCACACTGTTTGCCTGCATGCTGAAATTAGTGCATAGGTACAGCAGATGACCTTGGCAGACGACACTTTTATATACATTTTTTACAGTAGGTTTATGGTTAATATATTTATCACATGACATCGCGCCTGGGAGTGATGTAATGCATGTAATAAAATCGATAAACACTAGTGGCTTAAAGATTTTAACGTTACCTAATGACATCCATTATATAACGTTGCATAAAAGCAGACAAAATCGTGACATTTTCACACCAAAAATGCAATTTTTAATTAATTCTAATGTCATGTGATAAATAGAATCTAACATTCATGCTCCTGTTTTAAAGAAATTTATTAAACTCATTGCAAAAAAGAGATAAAATGCTTGACAAGCCTTGCATTTTATCACTTTCCCTCAACTTGTTTAATAAATTCAATAAAACATGTGCACTCATGTAAAATCGTCTATTTATTATAAATATTTGGAGCCCTCAACTCCTTAAACATAAAATAAGCCCACTTTACTCTTTCCTTGCTAGCGGCAACTTTTCATCTGTTGATAGCCTTTGCAAATAGTTTGGATCCAGATCAGGTCCTACAAAACGTCAGTCCTGATTTGTATCTAAACACACTGTTTGACACTCTGATAGTGATCCTGTAAGAATCTTGAAAAGGTAATTTTGAAAAAAGTCAGCAGGCGACAACAAAAGCATGATAAATTATCCAGCAAGCAAAGAGTTAACAACCTGGCCCTGAGGTTATAAAACTTTTTCCGAGCTCAACTGAGCACGAAATTAATCCTGCTCATAAATGTTAAAATGCCAACAGTTGTTGGCATTTTAATATTTATTAGCATGATAAATACAACATCTGAGGGACTTAAAGCAAGAAACTTCTTTATTTGGCGGTATTTTAGTTTTTATGAGCAGTTGAAATTTCGTTCTCTGCTGAGTTGAGCTTTGAAAAAAAATTATAACCTCGGGGCCAGGTGAGATTTGTGGAAAGGCAATAATTATTTGTCTTTCTGAAAGGTTTATGAAGTTTTTGTTTGTCCATCAATCCTTGAAGCATCATGTGACATTTACACTTTGAGCATAAAACTTACAAATATTAAATGGGCCTTGTAGCCATGAAACCTGCCTTTGCTGTTTCGACAAAGTCAGGCTCTGAGGTTAAAAACTTTTTTCATGCTCAACAGAGCACGAAATTTCAACTACTCATAAAAAGACAAATAAAGATGTTTCTTGCTTTAAGTCTCTCTGATATTGTATTTATCATGCTTATAAACAAGTGTTGGCATTTTAATATTTATGAGCAGGATAAATTTCATGCTCAGCTGATTTGAGTATGAAAAAAAATTTATAACCTCAGGGCCTGGCTCAAACCAGTCTGCTCAGCTACAGAGACTAGCTGGGATATTGAAACTTTGCAAGTGGCCAGTTTAGATATAGCTCTAACCCGAGAGATGTGATCCGACTGCGGATGGGCAGGCTGGTCTGCACCTTTGTTGTTTGCATGCAATAAGTAAAGGTTTTGCCTATCCAGGCCCAAATAAGGTTAGTTTTTGCATGTGAATGGTCTTCGAGCAGAAGATTCACATGAAATATCGAAAATTATTGCGCACCACCTAATTTGTCCCAAATAAAACGCAAATGATAAATAAATTACACAAAATTTTATGTCTGATTATTACATAGTTATGGTAATTGGCAACACCAAAGCACTGCAAATGGGATCAGATCTCTTATTTGTTATCCCCTTATCTGCTGAAGTTGTCTGCTGCATGTTAATTCTAATGTCAAGGACTTATTTTAGTATACATACAAACAGCGTGAATCCAGATCAGACTGCTCCTAGAGGAGCAGTCTGATCTGTGTCCACACTGTTTGCTACAGAGACGTTTAAAAAGGACACAGCAGACGTATTGAGTCATGATAAGCAGCCAAAGTGATATAACTGTGAAACTTTCAGACAAACATTTGGCTGATGCTATTCAAAGTATTAAATGCTGTTTTTAAAATCGGTCCTTTTTAACCCTTTGCATGCTGGGTAATATTCCATGCTTTAGTTGTCCTCTGCTGATTTTTTTAAAAATTGACTTTTTCAAAAAATTCTTTCTGGAACACTATCAGAGTGTCAAATGGCTTGGATCCAATACAGGACCAACATTCTGTTGATCATGATCTTGGTTCAAACTGCTTGCAAATATACTCCTCAAAATAATTGAAGGACCAATGCTATCAATTATAACATTGATGCATTTTGTGTAGAACAAATTTTGAAAACCAATTTTACGATCTAGCCTAAATTTTCCGGACATCTTTGACGCCTTATTGCCAAGTGAAACAGCAAAAAGAAAATGGTAGAAAATGTTACTCACAAGAATTTTTTTGTCATTTTAAAATTTGATCTAAATGTATTGGAATGCCATTGGTGTGCGTGTGATTCATGGACCACAGAACTGCATGAAATGAATGATAAATGCTTTTAGATGCTGAAATCTCTGTTTCACATGATTTTATGGTGTTTTAATCCCATCGATACCATCCACCTCTTCCTGTGAGAGAAACTTGCCCCTTTTGGCTGTGGCGTTATGGCCAGACTATGGATTCAGACAACTGGTTTTGGTGTTTGTCTGTGACAATCTTTAAACGATTCATCGGGACATCTTTCTAACACTCAATGGCATAGAATGATGATTGAAAATCTGTTTCTTGATGGCCAAGTACACACATTGTTTTCAGAAAGCAAATCAATGTCAAAACTCCATTGTCAGAGATGAAAATGCATGCTTCCCAGTATATTGAAACTGTTTGAAGGATTTTTTTTTTGCATGTTAGCTGTACTGTTTAAAACAAAGTTTAATTTGATGTCACTTTCATTCTACTAGAATTACCACAGAAGAATTTCTTTACCCCACCCACTGCCTTTTAAAAGTGTATTTTTGAGGGTATGTGCATTTGAGACACAGTTATGGCAGAGATAGGCATGGGAATCATTAACTATGATTCTTGATTTATGGGCATAAAGAATAGAAAGATTTTGGCCAAGTTTTACAGAATTTTATATGTTTGAGTTAATTATCCTCGCGTTCTAAAATCTTGATCCTTTAATTATTTTGAAGAGTATATTATCAGCAGATGACAAAAGACGATCACGGCCAGCATGGGATGAGTTAAAAAGTGATTTTTTATCAGGTCAAAAGTTGGAAGATTGTCTGATTCTTCAACACCTCTAGCATCTCTGCAGCAAAATGAGAGCCGGCGACGTTTCTCAACACCACATGCCCTACCATCACAGAGACAATCCCTCGGCAGTAGTCAGCCTGCTGCTGTCACCCACCAGTCTACAACTACAAGAAGAAGGTTTGCTATTGATAGTTCCCACTCAACCGATAGTTACTTCCCTTTGAAACATAGGTCAGCCATCTTGATGGTCAAAAATCAATAAGACAAATAGGCAAAAAATAGAAAATCTATTTTTTTACTTAGCAAGATTTTTTTTTTCATGTTAACCCAAACCTATTTATATTTGAATTCCATTTTTGCATAAATCATTGCAACTGTCACGACACAAGTATGCGGAAGTTTTTAGAAAAAAAGGTATATCTATTTTTTGCCTATTTGTCTTATTGATTTTTGACCATCAAGATGGCTGACCTTCGTTTCAAAGCGAAGTATCTATCGGTTGAGTGGGAACTATCAATTAGAGATGTTGATGCATGTCAATGTTGATTTCCAACAATGTGGCGTTTTGATGAGCGTAGACTCTAATGAGTCTGTGCAACTTACTGTTAAGTCTAGAAATTCCAAATGGTGTTCAGTCAGTAGCTTTATAGTCAAATAATATTCAAGCGACTAGCAAAGGCTCTGATCAGACTGGGCGTATGCGCAGGCTGGTCTGAGCCTTTGCTTGTCGCACATTATGTGACATACCACATTGTTGGAAATCTCAGGTCACGGCTCATCTCATTATAACACAGATTTTGATAAAGAACAGGGTTATTTTGTGGCTCCCAATTTTTTTATCACAGAATTTTTTACGAAGGAATTATAGGAAAATGACCATGAAATGGTCATTTTCCTATAATTCCTTGTAAAATTGTCTCTTTATAACACTATTCACTTATAGCACGGCCAATTCCTATGGTCCCCAAACATAGCATTATAAAGGGACTTCCTTTGTAAAAGTGTCCCTTTATAACGTTTTTTACTAATAACACGGTCAATTCCTATGGTCCCCAAACATTACATTATAAAAGGACTTAACTGTACCATGTTTAAGCCAGTAAATGAGATTTTTATATTATTACAGGAGCCAGCAGCTAAGGTTCAGATGCATTTGCTGTTCACATACACATATTTTGGAGTGCAGTGGCTCAGTGGTAGAGACCGAGACCGAGCGGCCGCTGGTTCGTACCTCACCCTCGTCACTGCGTTGTGTCCTTGAGCAAGACACATTAATCCTTGCTTAGTACTGGTTCAACCCAGGAAGACCTGTCCCGACATAATAGAAAAAATGTTGACTCAAACAAACAAACATACACATATTATTGAAGTGGATGATAGCCAAGTGCTACATATATTTTTGTATACAATGTGTATACAGGTTTTTTTCTACACTATATTTGGGGCCAAATACAGGCCCCTTCCCAATTTAAAAATCAGCTGAATTTGTGAATTAACTTTCCAAATTTCTTGCAATACTGTGAATCTGAACTGCACATTTACAGATTTGGCAAGCCTTGTCCTGCTTCCACCAAAGTAAGAAAAGGCTAGATCCCAGGGGTAGATCCTGATCAAAGTGAAGCTGAACATTTTTTTTAAGATTTTGAATTTTATTTGTTAGAAACATGAACAAGGTAATTTTTCCCAGTTTGACAGTTTTATGTTTTAATTTTTCCCAGGTTCAAAAGAGTAGGAAAATCCATGATATACTCTTAGATTTCTCCTTTCAATGCTTAAGCTGAAAATCAGTCAAAAACCAACATGAAAATAATTATAATATACTATTTAATACACTGTACCTGTAACTTCCCTATATATCTTTCAAAATACAGTTGTATGTAAAATTGCTTTGCTTCAATGAAGTTAACCTAAGCTGGCTTCTTCAGCAAACACTTTAGTTTGAATTGTACAACTAAACTGGATGACGCTATTTGCTCCCTATGAATTTAGCTATTTAAACATTTCTTAAGTAGAGGATATTTTTAGCTATTGAATGAAAGGGTACACCCAGATAAATGCCATATACGCAAATAAGCTGTATCACAGACCTGCCAATCAATATGAGAGTGATTCCTTGATGACTAACAAAGTCCATGATACAAATTTGATGCTTCTAGTGTTTCTTAATTTAAAGAAGTAGGGATTCTTTCATTCATAACATTTGGTCACATGAAACAGTTGACCCCTATCTCAAAAGTTTACATTTTAATGCGTTAATTTTATCTTAGACAAGTTTTCCATGTTTTATTTACAAATGAATGCTCTTTAACATACAATCAAAATTATTGTTCTGCCTTCTTGTTCGAGACATAAATTAAAGCTGTTATCCAAGTGTTGCGTTTTTTAAGTCCGTCAGTATAATATCAACTGAAGAAAATATAACTTCTGCTGAATGAACTGGAACTGGTCTAAAGGTGTATTTACACTAAATTTAGATACATGAGTGATTGGCATGTCATTGACGAGGTGAGATTGGGTGCTTTGTATCCATGAATACTTAGAGTATCTAAGGATACAAAGCCTTGCATCATGTTTTCTTTGCAAATCACAGTTTTACAAGTTTGCTGAAATCAAATGAGTCCAGATCAGACCTTGTGATAAGAGTATCATTACCTTTGTATAGAAAGGAAATTTTATGCCCCAAAATTTGCCTGAAACCATGACTCTGTGCTGAATCTTGAAGTGCAATACATGTATATAATACAGGTCAGAGATCAGTCATAGCCAGCCTGGTGCCCCAGTACCTAGACAGGTAGAGAAGCTGCGCAGGGAATCAGACAGTGGTTTATCTTGTTCCCAGTCACAGAGTCAAAAGGAAACCAGATCAGAAAGACACAAAAGGGTAATTGCAGGAAAACCTGTCTTAATCGGCCACTCAAAAATAGACAAAACAAAGGTCTTAAAGACAAATGGTAGTTTAATGAAGGTCGAAAGTATTGCAGAATGCTCTCTTGGAGCATTCTGCAATACTTTTGACCTGCATTAAGCGATAATGAATCTTGAAAAACATTTTTTGTCTTCTTTTTAACTGGCCATTTAAGACAGGTTGTACTGTTCTTCTATCAAAGAGCTGTCCCATATGAACATGGTACTCTTTGACTGCTGTTGTGACTAAATGTTTGCTCTATCGTCTACTAGTCCATTTAAAATGTCTCGGTAGCAAACAGTATGGACCCAGATAAGAGGACTGATCAGGGTCTGTATGGCGAAATGGTGTGTAAATATGTGTGTTACCCTGGAAAACTCTGCAAATTATAATAATTCATGTGTCTTCAGTTGAGATTTGCTTTTTACCTCACCCACTTTGCTTTGTGCTTTCCAATGTTTATCTTGATGCATCTAATTCCTCCCATAGTTTAATTTTGTCCCTTGTGATGACGTTTTGGCTGACCGCATATTGTCTTTTTGGCACAGGCTTCCATTAACTATTTTAAGAACTCAAGACAAGTGTGCTGTTTGTGTGTATTAATTAAAAAAAAAGAAAACGGTAGATACACAATGATTTTTCATGGGGTCACAACAATTAAAATTAATCAGAATTCGTATATTTGACTCAGAATACAGTTTGAATCTTAGTTTCTATGCATTGGCTTGAATTTTGAATTGCAATTGCCTCAAGTGAACCCATTTCTATCTTTACTGAAAATTGGGCAACTTTTGAAGCAAACTACAGTTAAACCTGTCTTAAGTGGCCACTCAAAAATAGACAAAACGAAGATCTTAGTAACCAATGGTAGCTTAATGAAGGTCAAAAATATTGCTGAATAATACTTTTGACCTGCATTAAAGCGATAATCGGTCTTGAAAACCAATTTTTGGTCTTCTTTTGAGTGGCCGCTTAAGACAGGTTTTACTGTATTGCTTTAATTTTTCTTTCTTTTTTCAGAAATTACAAGAGATTGTTGATAAGGTATTGAATGACAATGGAGTAGGTAGAGAGGACCCTATATTCTCCTCTTGTTCAACAAGGCTCTTCAAAGTTACCAAACTATTTGTCATGGTAAGTCATTAATTTTGTACAAACCTGTAGCTTAATATTCTTTTACAATGGCATGACTCTCCTCATTGATCAAGTCAAACTGATTAAACTATAAATGAGC
Source organism: Loripinus fragilis (assembly GCA_964019695.1). Taxonomy (NCBI): domain Eukaryota; kingdom Metazoa; phylum Mollusca; class Bivalvia; order Lucinida; family Lucinidae; genus Loripinus; species Loripinus fragilis. The sequence goes on along the minus strand of OZ026523.1, from coordinate 47,811,655 downwards.
CAGTGCTTGAGATTTCTCAACAATGTGGCATTTTGGCTAGTGTAGACTCATCTCATATAGCTTAGGGCCAGTTAAGCAAAATAAAATTAGCGTAAAATTGTGATTATTTTCTTATCCATAAGTTTAAACATGTGTTTAGGGTGCTCAAAAGAACCGTCTCATTGAGACGGTTCTTTTGAGTACCCACAACACTACTTTGAATGAGAAATAAGATAAATAATTTTATGTTACACACTCTTATCTGGGGGCCTGATATAGTATATCAGATGATACTTTACCCATTTATGCCAAGTATCATATTTGTATACGCTTGTTAAAAATTATCATATTATGGCATGATTCTGTCGGTCTGTAAACATTCTTGTATGCTCCATAGCTCAGTAACCGTTCAGGATTTCTTCCTGAAATTTTATAGGAATATGTATTATAAAATGACCAAAAATAGAAATAAAAAAAATTGTATTTTTTCTGTAGAGGAGGTAGATGGTTTTAGCCCTCGAATCCAACAAAGGGACTTTTCACATTGGACATGTACTGATTAAAAAGTATGGGTTGAAAACACTTATTCTGCTATTTGGCTAACAGGAACAGGTTTTTGAAATGTATTCCTCCCTTGATCAAGCAAATCCTTTGCATACAATTGAAGTTTTGCATTACATATATCAAAAACAAATGTCATGCTTGATCCGGTGCGGGGAAGAGAAGGCTATAAAAATGCTCAAAAACAAATTATTATAAAAGCTCATCAAGTCACTAATTTTGTATAAACCTGTAGCTTAATAAGCATTTACAATAGCATGGCTTGCCTCATTGTTCCGTTCAAACTAATTGAACTATAAATAGAACAGGTATAATCTGCGTTTATGACATTGACAGGTAATAGTCAAGCATTATGTATGGCCAAAATGCTTATGTACAAAAAAAACCAAAAAAACATTGAAATATTCTAGTCCTGAATATTACGCAAATGCGTCACTTTTGTGTCAAATATCATGCTGCAAACATTATATTTCCATGTATTTAAATACATATCTGACCAAACCTTGAATCTCTGCAGAAAAAAAAAAAATTTGGTCACAAAAATACCTCCCCCCCCCAAACCTATGAGTGTGGCATTTTGCAATATTTTCCAAATATATTTATTTTGTTAGGTGCATTGAATGACTGGTTTAAATATACTCTATCCAAGACATTAGTTTAAAAAAGGTTATTGTTCACAATAAGTTTTTGTTTACGATGAAAGGGAGATTTCTAAAAATGAAGAACATCCCACCCTGGATTAGAAACCAGGTCCTATCAATCTTGAGTGTTGGGCCTATATGCTGCACCATATCATGTAGTTGTGTGCCACTAGACATAGAGTGAAGGCGGTTTTTGTCAGACAGAGTTGTTAGCTAACCAGAAATGAGCCGCGACATGAGATTTCCAACAATGTGGTATGTGCGACCAGCAAAGCCTCAGATCAGCCTGTGCATTAGCGCAGTCTGATCAGAGCCTTTGCTAGTCGCTTGAATATTCTATGAGTGTTAAGCTACTGACTGAACATCATTTGAGGTTTCTAAGCTCAAAAGGAGAATGCACAGGCTCGTCTGAGTCTACACTTGTCAAAATGCCACATTGTTGGAAATCACATGTCGCCGCTCAAATAGGGAGACTGACAGTTTTTGCAAGCTCAATGGCTAGATCACAATCCAAACTACTCTGCTCAGTTTTAGAATCAAGTCTCGAATGTATTTAAAGCATAGTATTATGTTTGAAAAAAGCTTAGTTTGTTAGCCTTGACTAGCGTAAGGAAAATAAGTTTCCTAGAGTTTTATCAATAGATTAAGTTCATTTTTTACTTAAGTTATCCTTATAGCAGCTTCGTTTCCGAGGCATTTATCATGTGGAATATTGCAATCATTTGTTTTGCTGCAATGGAACTTGTTTTGTGTTGCCATGGTTTCTATGACCTCATTATTACCTTATCAAAGAAAACCCTTGATGTTTATCCGAGTTACAATTCTACGGAATGGGCCAAGGATTTCTGAATAGATCTTATCAGGGTTCATCAGTTTGGGAAAAGCTATCAAAAAATTCCAAGTAGTTTCACAGTTATAGAGTTCATTAACTGATATCATACTGAGAGACCTGCTGAATATAGTGCACACAGAAAATACTTTTGAATCATTCAAACACAGAAAATACTTATGAATCATTCAAGCTGAACATAGTGCACACGGAAAATACTTTTGAATCATTCAAGCTGAATATAATGCACACGGAAAATACTTTTGAACCATTCAACAACTGGATTTTAAATGTTTTACATTTGCTTTGAACCTGAGTTAAGTCACATACTTCGGCTTATGTCTTGACCTAAGGCCTCAACAAATGTTAAACACCTCAAACCAATAAATAATCTTATTTATCACATGACATAGCGTTTGGGAGTGATATAAAGCCATGCAATAAAATTGATAAACTACTAGTGGTTTACAGATTTAATTATGTTACTTAATGACATCCATAGCGTAAAAATGACAAAATCTTGATGTCAAAAATGTGATTTTTATTTTAAAATAGTAAGTGAATATGATCAGGAAATACCACAATCACAAACCGCAGACAACCCCAAGGCACCGTGAGGAAGAGCCGCTCAACCATCACAAGACACCAGGAAGACAAATAAAGCAAAGCAACCAGCTCTCTCTTCCCCATCAAGATGATTGCAATACTAGAATGGACAAAAAGTTTGATGTCCTGTGATAAATAGAATCTAACATTTATGCTCCTGTATTATTGAATTTATTCAACTTTTGAAAAAGAGATAAAATGCTCGGCAAGCCTCGCATTTTATCTCTTTTCCTCAACTTGTTTAATAAGTTCAATAAAACATGAGCGCTCATGTAAGATCCTCTATATTCATTGCACAAGTTCATAAACATACCATTTGAGCCGTGGCATGAGATTTCCAACAATTTGACAGTTTGACACGTGTAGACTCTGACGAGCCTCTGCAGCATCCTTTTAAGCTTAGAAACTCCAAATTGTTTTCTGTCAGCAGCTGAACAATCATAGAATACTCAAGCGACTAGCAAAGGCTCTGATCAGACTGCGCCTGCGCATAGGCTGATCTGAGGCTTTGCTGATCACAATTACCACATTATTGGAAATCTCATGCACTGGCTCATTTGTTGTATTTTGATAGGATCTGCCAACCTCAAGAAATCTCAGAGAAGAAATGAAAAAGATAGCTGAAAGCCAAGTTAAACAGGTATGTTCACATGCTAGTTTTATTCCCACAACGTTGAAAAAATTGTAATGACATACGAGCTGTGACATGTGATTTCCAACAATGTGGCATTTGACATGTGTAGACTCAGGCAAGCCTGTGCAACCTCCTTTTAAGCTTAGACACTCCAAATGATACTCTGTCAGTAGCTTAACAGTCATAGAATATTTAAGAGACTAGCAAAGGCTCTGATCAGTCTGCGCGTATGCGCAGTCTGGTCTGAGCCTTTGCTGGTCGCACATACCACATTGTTGGAAATCTCATGTCACGGCTCATATTACTTAAAGTTTTCTCTTCTTGCACAAAAGTGGTAAAAACGACAAAGCACTGGCATTTTGGTACATATTGCATTTGTGGGCAGCCAAAACTCAAATGATCCTTCACAACTGTGCAGTCTCTTCAGAGATTTTGCGACTCTCACTAGAAAGTTTGATATTAGTACTTGACTTATACCAGAAATAGATGGCTGTGCATGCATATTTATTTAAAGAGTGACTTTGAGCTTATCAGATAAGTATCATTTTATCATGGGCTCACCCAAATGTACATATCTTCAATTCTAACACACATCACCTATAGAGTCAATGCTAAAAAAACGTGATATATCAAACAATAATTCACAGTTTTGAAAGCAGGAGGAAAGCGCGCACTAGCTGAGGTCATTTGTTACTGCAAAATGACATCAGTCATGGCGTTAGACGGTGTTATGTCATTTATACGCTTGAAAGATGTTAAAATTACATGTAAACATATGCGACACAGTCATTCTATTGGAGGGATTTCTTCAGTGCAATGGCAGATAGTTGGAAGAAGCGGAAGACTTCAAATGTGTTTTCGTCATTCATTGTGTGTTAGAATTGAAGTAGATCAGCTCTAGTGCGTGAATTGTTGAGTAATAATTCACTGTTTGTCAGTCAGTTGTACGAAGATAAATCACTCGCGCTGCAGGCTCATGATTTGATCTTCTTTACAACTGACCTCCAAACAGTGAATTATTACTCAACAATTCACTGCTGGAGCTGATCTATTTCTTAATTAACCCTTTAAGTACTAATGGATTTCTTCACTCTGGTTTGATACAATACTCTTAGGATGGTCCATTCTATATATCGAAGGGAAGAGCTCAGTGGTTGAGTGTTAGACTGAGGACAGAAGGGTCGCTAGTTTGAGACTCACAGGAGAAACTGTGTTGTGTCCTTTAGCGAGACACTTTATCCTCTGCTTAGACTGGTTCTGTCAGGAAGACAGGATAATGTCCCTTAGATAACTAGAAAATTGTTGACTGGGATGTAAAGCATCAAACATACAAAATTTATACTGAGGGGTCACAGGCTATAGTTTCCAAATGATATTGTTTGTTTGTGTCTTGGCAACCAGTGTAGACCCTGATAAAATTCTGCATTTCATCTGAGTCATCACTGTTTCCCAAAACATGCATTTAGGAGTTACCAGTAAGCCAACATTTAGTACATCCAATTTAAGTTAAAAAAATTATTTGAACAGCTGCATGGCTTGTATTACAGGGTTTTTCACAGGCTTGAAAAGTACTTGAATTTAGAGCACTTTCTTGAAAAGTCCTTGGAAATTACATCTGCCTTGAAAAGTACTGGAAAATCACTCAAAAGCCTTTAAAAGTCCTTGAATTCTACTATTTTTTGTAGCACTTAGCACTGTTGATAGAGACCTAGATCAGTAAAAAAATTGTTGTGCCTTTATTTGGTGCAGCATATGCTGCACCAAATATATGGCACCACAATTTGTTACATATTTTCCAGTACTAATGTCTCCATTATCTCAGTCTAGCATTTCTGAAGTAGAATTTTAACACTTTGATCAGTATTTTTCATCAACCTTTAGTCCGTGAAAACTGTTGGAGAGGCTTTAAAAAGTCCTTGAAAAGTCCTTGAATTTTACTCAAACGTGCCTGTATAACCTAAACTTAACTCAGCCTGGGCCTCCATTGAGTCTGATCAGAGTAAAATGTCAGTGTTAACTCTTTCCATGCTAGTGGCGACTTTTGTTGTCTGTTGATAAACTTTGCAAACAGTTTGGACCCAAATCAGGACAGATGAAATGATAGCCCTGATCTGGATCCAAACCGTTTGACACTATGATAGTGTTACTGAAAGAATTTTTGAAAAAAGTTAGTTCTGAAAAAGTAAGCAAATGACAACAACGCTTGACAAATTACACAGCATGCAAAGAGTTTTAAAGAAGCTTGGGGCTTCGAATACTGTGTTTAAGCACAATGAAGACTGGGACCTAGGGCAACCCAGAGTTATCCTTTTTTGAAAACACTGTAGGTCCAGATCAGCTGGCTTCTGACAAAGCCAACTGATCAGAATCCACGCTGTTTTGCCCTTTGTTTGAAAATTATACATGCTTTCAATTGGAATGCTGCAGGTTATCAGGATAAAATTTAGTACATATAATTATTCAGCATGATAAGGGTTAATATCATAAAAACTTGTACAGCCAGCATACAAAGCATGTACCAGGCCCCCCCAGATAAGAGTGCGTAACTGAAAATTATTTTTCTTATTTCTCAACCAAAACATATGTTGTGGGTACTCAAAAGAACTGTCCTGATGGGACGATTCTTTTGAGCACTCAAAACACATGTTTAAACTGGTGGATAAGAAAATAATCGCAATTTTACGCTTAAATGTTTTGCTTAACTGGTCCAATGATGTACATATGATTTTATGTGAATTTGATGTCCATTTCTTTACAGGTGATAGATGTTGACAGAGCTAGACTTAAAAGTCAAGAAAAAAGAAAATGAACACTATTAATTCTGCATTCTGTGTAATTTTCATGATTGTTTGGTAGGCTAATTTTTTTTTTAAATCCACTTTTACAAAAAAATCTTTCAGCAATACGATCCGAGCGACCAACAATTTGGATCCAGATCATGCCTGACATTTTGTCAGGTCTGATCTGGATCCAAACTGCAAAGGTTAATAGCAGACTAACAGTGAATAAGACGAAAATGGAGCAACCATACTTTTAAACATCTATACCCTGCTATCCTGTGGAGCAATATGTCTAATGTCTCATATGAGCCTATCTCTTTTGAAATACTCTATGTGTGAATAAGAAATGAATGTGTGAATAAGAAATGAAGACTCTGACAAGACTGCACAGATGCACAGGGTTGTTAGAGCCTTTGCTGTTTGCCAATGTGATAGATTTGCTGTGAAAGAGTCGATAACTGGTGCCACTGGATAGCTATATATGAGCCGCAACATGTGATTTCCAACAATGTGGCATTTTGACATTTGTAGACTCAGACGAGCCTTTGCAACCTCCTTTTAAGCTTAAAAAATCCAAATGATGTTCGGTCAGTAGCTTAACAGTCATAGAATTTTCAAGCGACAAGCAAAGGCCTTGATCAGACTGCGCGTATGCGCAGGCTGATCTGAGGCTTTGCTGGTCGCATATACCACATTGTTGGGAATCTCATGTCGCGGCTCAATTATTTAATATACAGCTATTCGGTCACTGTACCGCCACATGGTAGGTAATGTCCCAGTCTCTTGTAAGGCTAACGGAGAGAGGAACCAGTAGGGGCGTGGCTAGACAGTGACCCATTAGCCAATTAACCCATAAAGCGCCACCTACAATTTTCAGCAGACGACAATTTCAAATTTTGCTGCTTTATCAAAAATATCAAATAAGGCATGATATTTCATGAGAATTGTCTGCTGGCAGACAATTCTAATGAAATATCATACCTTATTTTTTAGTAAATTATGAACAATGTCGCAAAATTCGTCGTCTGCTGCAGTTGTGATTGGGGCTTTAAGAGTTAATACAATTATCAAATGGACTGGATCATTTATTGAGATGCTTCAAATGAGTACCCAACAAAGGTTCTTTAAGAACTTTATGGTTACAAACAGTAGTACCCTCACAGGTGCAACAAAAGAAGTTTTGTCTGTGAAAAATATTCCACCTGCGCCCATCCTCATTTAGTGAAGTGTACATACTTGTCATACACTTGCCTGATCAGAGTTTAAAAAGTAGTCTGCTTTTCTTGTCTGCTGAAATGTTTAAGAAGCCTCTATGGCAAACAGTGTGGACCCAGATCAGACTGCTCCACGCTGTTTGCTTCTATACTTAATTTGTCAGTAATGCTAGGCAATTATTTGCAGCAGACAACATTTTCAAATGCATTTTTTTCATGGCGCTTTAAGGATTAATGTCCTAATTTACTCTAAGCAGGCCTCTGTTTTTTTCCTAAAAATGTTGTCTGCTATTTAATCTCTCCTGCATATATTCAAGTGCCCTTCAGACTAGATTTCTTATGTAAGTAAACAATGTGTAACCTGATCAGTCAGGTCTGGGTCCATATTGTTTGCAATATAAGGCTACCAAAGAGCATAAGCAGATGAGTGGAGCAGACGACAAAAGTCTTGACTGGGATTTCTTATGTAAGTAAACAATGTGTAGCCTGATCAGTCAGATCTGGGTCCATATTGTTTGCAATATAAGGCTACCAAAGAGCATAAGCAGATGAGTTGAACAGACGACAAAAGTCTTGACTGGCATTCAAAGGATTAAGGAAACTGGGGCAGAGACAGGCCAACTTTTTTATCAGACCAAGTGAGTTAGAAAATATGTAAACTTGCCCATTTGCTGGCCAAGGCTGAAAATTTATATTGATTAAGTAGGAGTATATGTATCTAGATTTCTATTTATTTCTTATTAATTCATGGGCAATAAAATAGTAAAAGCTTTTTGAGTCTTTTTAGTTCTCATGGTAGACATTCTCAAATTTGAGCCGCGACGAGATTTCCAACAATGTGGTATGTGCGACCAGCAAAGGCTCAGACCAGCCTGTGCATATGGGCAGTCTGATCAGAGCCATTGCTAGTCACTTGAATATTCTATGAGTGTAAAGCTACTGACTGAACAGCATTTGGAGTTTCTAAGCCTAAAAGAAGGCTGCACAGGCTCGTCTGAGGCTACACATGTCAAAATGCCACATTGTTGGTAATCCCATGTCAAGGCTCATTTTAAACACATCTTGTGCTGTTTTCAGTTCTGATATTGGATATTGGGTCCAGAAATAGAGGATCTTACATGAGTGCTCATGTTTTATTGAATTTATTAAACAAGTTGAAGAAAAGAGATAAAATGTTAGGCTTGCGGAGCATTTTATCTCTTTTTCGCAACGAGTTTAATGCCGAGCATTTTATCCTTTTTTCGCAACGAGTTTAATTAATTCAATAATACAAGAGCTCAAATGTTAGATTCTAAGATTACTTTGAACTCTCATTTCTGGCGTAAAGAAGTTATAATCGTGTCATTATGTACGCAACACTGTTATGGACGTCATAACATTTCTCGAAAATCTGTAAACCACAAGTGGTTTATCGATTTTATTGCATGGCCTTATTTAACTGCCAGATGCGACGTCATATGATAAAGTAAAATATTTCCCAGCCAGCCAACATCTTCAGGCCAGCACTGGCCCACTGGAATGACATTTGTAGAAGCCAGTAGTGGCCCTACTTTTATATGCTTATTGTATTGTCAGAAATGTAGCAATATTTATCAGAACTGCTAGCACTGACTGCATTGAGCAAACTGTGCAGGCTTTTATTAAGGTACAAAGAGATTGGAATATAGAAAGAGATTGGAATATGGACGATTTTTCATAGTTCAAGCTGAAACAACATGTGATGAAACAATGATGTAGGCAAACACATCTTTCTAGAGCTTAATCACAAGTTGCAAGACAACAATTCAACTAACAAGTAACAACTTTAGCCAGGTAATCAGCTTGCTCTTTCTAAGCAAACTGATTGTCAGTTCAATAAAAGCACCGCAAGCACTGCATAATACCCCGCCACTGCTGGGGGCACCAAAAGTAATTTTGTGAGATATATAATGCCTAAATAGCAACAGAACTGAGATAGACAAGATTAATCAAGGGCAGATAACTCATGAACTGGAAAGGTAAGAGTGACGGTCCTTCGTTGTAATATGTAACCTTTGCTTTTCAACATATCTGTGAAGTTTCATTCAGATATCATAAACAGTAAAAGAAAAACAGGCCAGAAACCATTTTTTAAAGGGAGAAAGGGCAGTAACTCCATCAAAAATGGTCGGATTTTGCCCATTAACAATCCCATACCATTCATCCCCAATAACAATATGTATGCAAAATTCGAAAAAATTCTGTGCATAAATACTCAAGTTATCGATCGGAAACAGTGAGCACAGACGGATGAAATGAACTACAGGTCAAAAACCAATTCTCAGATCAATCAAGGGTGGATAACTCACAATTTGGAAAGGTAAGAGTGACGATCCTTACTCACAATATGTAACCTTTGATGGTCATGAGCACGGACGGATGAAATGAACTACAGGTCAAAAACCAATTCTCAGATCAATCAAGGGTGGATAACTCACAATCTGGAAAGGTAAGAGTGACGATCCTTACCCACAATATGTAACCTTTGATGGTCAACATATCTGTGAAGTTTCATTCAGATATTCCATATAGTAAATGAACTACAGGTCAAAAACCATTTTTCAGATCAATCAAGGGCAGATAACTCATGAACTGGAAAGGTAAGTGTGATGGTTCTTTGTCACAGTATGTAACCTTTGATGTGAAACATATCTGTAAAGTTTCATTTAAATATTCCACATAGTAAAATAACTACGGGTAAAAAACATTTTTTAATTCAATCAAGGGCAGATAACTCACAAACGGGAAAGGTAAGAGTGACAGTTCTTAGTCACAATATGTTACCTTTGATGTGAAACATATCTGTGAAGTTATATTCAGATATTCCATATAGTAAAGGAACAATAGGTCAAAAACCTTTTTTCAGACCTATCAAGGGCAGATAACTCACAAACTGGGAAGGTCAGAGTGACGGTCCTTAGTCACAATATGGAACCTTTGATGTGCAACATATCTGTGAAGTTTCATTCAGATATCATAAACAGTAAAGGAATAACAGGCCAGAAACCATTTTTCCAATACGAAAAAGGGCAGTAACTCCGTTAAAAATGGACGGATTTTGCCCATTAACAATCCCATACCACTCATCGCCGATAACAATATGTATGCAAAATTTGAAAAAAATCCGTGAATAAATACTCAAGTTATCGATCGGAAATGGTGAGCACGGACGGACGGACGGACAGACACCGAAGGGTATAACATAATATCTCGCCACTAAAGTGTGGCGGGGTATAAAAATGGCTCACAACACAAATGCATAATAGTGGAATGGGTTTTATTTGAATTTAGCCAGGCACCAATATGTGTCAAATACCTTAACTGTTTGTTTACTGGAAACGCATAAAATGTGTACCTTGGCAAACAGTGAAAATCTAGGCATTTTAGGCATTTCATCAACACCTATACAAAAACAATCATCAGGGACAAGCCACATTATTTTGAAATTAAGATGTGTCACAATTGGCCACCCTGTTTTTATTGTATCATGTACTATGGTCCATCCTCTGTAACCAATGTGTGATCAATTACATTACTCTTCATTCATCATGGGTCATCACCATTTGATGATTGGAGAGTAACGTTATACAGCACACCTGAGTTATCAAGGATGCCATTGGTCTAAGCAATGGTTAACATCCTTTAACTCTTTGTACAGGGGGAACCCCAAAATGGGTACATTCACAAACAGTGTAGACCCAGATAAAATACCACATATTAAATGCAGTATTTCATTAGGATCTACACTGTTTGTAAAGGAAAAGAAACTTTCAGACATAAAATACCAGAGGACCTGATTGGTCCCGTAAACGCTCACCTGACTATTGGTCTGAAGAACAATGAGCAATTTTGACAAAATTTGACCTTGCAGTAAAATAGATCAAGTAATTGCCATACAAAATAAATCAACTGGCTATAATTTTCCATTCATTTTCAAAATATATGTTGCTGCTGGCTGACAGTGAGGCATTTGTGAGATGGTTCCATTCACAATCACTGTTAAAAGCAATCCTAAAACTAGTATTCCTTAACATTTATCTTTTAGGGAATTTTCATTTGTGGAGGTATATTATTGGATATATTTATATCATTGGATATACTGTAGGAAATTTATTTTCTGCTGCCGCACAAGGGAAACATAAAACATGATTTCTGACCGATATTGGCCAAATAAAAATTATGAATATTGTTATCCACATTTTAATGCACTTCTGCAGTTTGTGTCTCAAATTGAAGTGATGCAGGCCACATGAAACAGCATATCATCCAACAAAATATAACAATGATGTCAAAATATTTCAGACAGTTTGTCCAAGAATATACTGCCACACACTTTTGTTGTTATCCAAACAGATGTCGGGCTACAAAAGCAAGTGCATTAGAATCAACCTTTTGTGACTGTTTCAGTCATACTGTTCACAGAAAGTACATAAAATATTATGAAAAATGCAAATAATAAGTCCATTTCTTCGTAATTGAGCCGTGACATGAGATTACCAACAATGTGATATGTGCGACCATCAAAGCCTCAGATCAGCATACGCCCAGTCTGATCAGAGCCTTTGCTAGTCGCTCGAATATCCTTTGAGTGTTAAGCTACTGACTGAACATCATTTGGAGTTTATAAACCTAAAAGGAGGCTGCACAGGCTCGTCTGAGTCTACACTTGTCAAAATCTCAAATTGTTTGAAATCACATGCCACAGCTCAAATATAATGAAACATGCAAATAATAACGGTCCATTTCTTCATATGTCTTTGAACTTAGCACAGAAAGCATCAATATCTGTTGGTTTGTTTTTGTTGTCTCTCTTTTCATGAGCTGATGACTTCAACCTGAAATTAGAATTTGAAATTATAAAACCTAGAACACCTTTTAAGCATATAATAAATGTTTATTGACAGACAGCAGTTATGATTATACTATAACCTCACCCATCATACTTTTCCTCAGCTGAGTTAGGCCCTCCAGTAAAATACTTTTACTTACTGTTCCAGGGTGGTACTTTTTTGTGGATCATTTGTGTCTTGTGTTTCTCATGCTTTTGCGTCTGTTCATTGCTGCCTTGTGGTCACCTGCTGGGAAAGGGCTGCCCTCTAGGCTCTTGTTGGTGATGTTCATTGTATTTTTGTCACTTTTCCATGTGATATCCTGGGTCAGGTGTGGTACTTGATTGTATCGTTTCCTGATCTTTGCCTCCTTTCTTTAAGTAAAATATTCTTGAGAATTTTTATTCCAATTGAAGCTATTGTGGCAACTTAGAGCACAGACAGACAATTTTATCAGTTACCATTCTTATTAACTATATTGTTGCACATTGCCTGATAAACCTTGTCTATCTCATGGCATGTGCCTTTATCAGGTCATGATGTCGTTGCACTTTTTGAATGACGCCGCTAATGATGCTGAATCAACACAAAAGTCGAAAAGGACCTCGGACAGTCTTAATGAAGGATTGCCCATAAAAATCGCCAGACAACAGTTTCAAAGAAAACGATTGTTTTTCCATCAAAAAGATAGTAGGTTAAACTCTCGAATAATCCGCAAAAGTATCTTTCTCATTGGACAAGTACCTTTTCAAAAATATGGGTTGAAAACCCTGTTTTTGCTATTCAACATATAGAAAATAGAAAAAGTTTTACTGAAGTGCTTTCCCCCCCGTGACCAAACTAATCCTTTTGCCCACTGTTGTAGTTTTACATTTCACACATCATATAAAAACGGCATGATTGGTCACGGGGGGGAACAATGTCAAAATGCTCAAAAACAATTTATTATAAAAACGTATTAGGAACTTATTTTGTGCAAACCTGTAGGTAAATATCAATTTACAATGGCATGTATCAAGGGCTTTAGTTATGATTGTGTACCAAGTAATCAATTGTCTTATTTCTCAACCAAAACATATGTTGTGGGTACTCATAGAACCGTCGCAATGAGACGGTTCTTTTAAGCACAAAATTATAGGTTGAATCTGATGATTAAGAAAATATTTTAAAAAATAAGCTCAAAAAGTGTGTTTATCTAGGCTCTGATATATACAGTATGCAGATATGATACAGCTCAGTGAACATGTCAAACTGGCTGAACCACAGGTAATTGTCAAAAGTTATGGACAGCACACTTATTTAGAAGAATGATGAAATCTTCTAAACCTGAATTTTATGCAAACGCATCACTTTCGTCTCAAGTTTTTTTCCCCAAACATTATATTTTCATGTATTTAGGTGAATACCCGGCAAAGCTTTGACTTTCTGTCAAATAAAATTTGGTCACAAAAAATACCCCCACCCCCTAAACCCTAATGTCCTGGCATAATCATGCAATATTTTCAAAATATTTCTATTTTGTTTGGTACACTAAATTTAAGGGTTTGATATAAGCACAAAACTATAGTTGTCAACTATGCATTATCCTAGCCACAGGCTGTCAAATTTTGGGCAGATTTAATAGGAGACTGTCTGAGGTCCTTGCATCATAATCGCAAGTTTGAAGAGTGAAACAATGGGTACTCTGATAAAAAGAATACCAGGTAAATAGAATACCAGTTTCACGTCTTTTGATATCAACTTTACAGGCTCGGCTTTGAGAATGCTTGTTGAATCACTCGACAAGCCTCGCGATGTCAACAAGTGTTCTCAAAGCCCTGCCTGGTAAACTTGATATCAAAAGACACTTACCTAGTATTCTCTATATATCTCGGCAAATATTGTGATGTCAACAAGCGTTCTCAAAGCCTTGTCTAGTAAACTTGATACCGAAAGACACTCAACTAGTACTACCCAATGTATTAGACTGATGGATTGGGACTCACTCTTGCCAAACATGCAATTCTAGGTGAATGAATAATAACAGTTGGATTCTTTTTTTAGGGAATATCTTTGTCATGGCTGTTGAATTTTTAATAACACCAAAATTAATTTGACAAAATATGAGAATTTCAAACTCGTGTGACCGATTTAGTTACTTTGGTATCTTGGCATATTGACATAAACAAATGCACTGTCATGATTCGATTTTTCTGCTTTTGCAGCAATAATGTATGAGCTTTATAACTTAAAAGTATGCCATGGACTTATATACATTATTTTAGCCGTCTTTGACATAGAATCTTCCAGCCTGCTCACTGCAATAAGATCTGAATGCTTCATGTTCTGATTTGAGGGCTTACTAATTGTAATTTCAAATTCCCGTCCTTATGGATATTTACAATCCTAACAAACAGGGCAGAACCTGATTAGATGCAGCTTTCTGTTACATCTCATCTTGGTCTTCACTCAATGTATTTGTTATTGGCTTTTCCATCCAAATGGCATTAGCTCATTGCCTCCCAATGTCATCTGCTTAACCAATTCAAACAGTTTGGACCCAGACCAGGCCCAACAAAGCGCCAAGCCTGTCCTGGATCCTTATTGTTCGACACTCTGATGGCATTCCTGAAAGAATTTTTTCGAAAAAGTTGATTTTGAAAAAATCAGCAGATGACAAAAATCATGAAAATTTTCCCAGGGGGCAAAGAGTTAGATGTTAAAGCTAACCATTGGTTGAACAGTTCCATAATTTGTGAAACAGCAAGATTATTGTTAGCCACAGTTAGAGCCTCCAACAGCTCATCCAGGAACTTGATGTGGTCTTCTCCATGCTTTCTTCTACATTCTATGAGACACTGAATAAAATAAAAAGTTTGTTTCTGGCTTTAGCATGATTATCATCAATCTTTCAATCATATCACAATGCTCAATTATCCTACCAAATTCATTAGCAGTTTATCAGTACTAAGTGTATAATACAGTCGAACTTTGGTCGCTAGAACTCGCCTGTCTCGAACACCAGGGATCGCTTGAACTCGTTCGTCGGTCCCGGCAATTTCCCTAAACATTAAATGTTAAAATACACCCCAGGCTCGAACAGCGATTGCTCGATCTCAAAGCACAGTCTGCAGGACGATTTTTTAATGTAAAGACGCTATGATGGCTTGAACCAAATATTTCTTTACATGAATCAATCACAGGCTTGATTTAAGTTCATTATTATTTTCATAAGCACTCCATGACAATGATGATTTTACCCTTGGGTTACCTAACTGACGAGCCGAACGTGTGAAGCTATTAGTAGCAATTTATCAGATCAAAGATTTGAGTAAGTTCTCACTTGTCACCACTTAGTAGGGCGGCCAAAACTGATTAAAGACACTGAGAGGTTTTGTTATCAAGAATTCGCGTGTCAAAATGAGTAAAACATGCTTGGCTGGATAAAGACAGGCATCAGATTGTGTGGCGGACAGTCCAATGCGTGTCTTTGTTGTAAACATCCTGGGGAGTTTGTCATTTTTTCATGTTTTTATTCGTTGTTATTAATTGAAACTTGCACATTGTGAATAAATAATAAGAAACAAACTTTTTTTTTCTTTTATTGTTCTAAAGGAAACGATAAACAACCGAACATAACTGTAGCGACACATAATCAGGAACATTCACCCACAAGAAGACAAACGGTACAGCTTACTCGATAGAAAATGCATTGATCAACCTACTCATTTGCGCATGCTGATTAATGTATTAACTTACAACAGGTTCCTATGCTAACACATGGGGCTTATCATTTTAACTCTAGCGTGCAAAGGGTTATTGATCAGTGACAGGTGTCACATGCGATTTGCAACTTTGGTCGATAAAAACGTGGTGTCCGTAATGACATAAAGTACACATGAACCAACTTGAGAATTGTCAGGCTAGGTATCGCTCGAACACATGGATGGGTCGAACTCGTACCGACGGTCCCGACGAGTTCGAGCCATCGAAGTTCGACTGTACTATACTCAATAACTGACAACTGCCGTTTTCAAATTGATGTAAGGAGAGCATAATTCCTCCAAATGTATGTGGCCAAACCAGGGTTCAAATCACAAAATAATCTGGAAAACACTTGCTATTGTTACTGATTTAGCTAAATGGTACCCTTAATCATGTAGCCATATTTATTTGCTTAACACATTCTGACACTCGAGGTACCCTTATATACCTCTTAAAACCATGTGTGGTAATTAAAGGTTATTGTTTCTTTACTATATTTATTTATAAGACTAACAATTTATCAAGGGTCCTTAAACCTTAACTCATCTGACTGCATTGTATGGTGTGTGTATAGAGGAACCATAAAATATATTTAGAAAGTTACTTCCTCATAAAACACATTAACAAGTGTTTTGTCTTTGTTTAAATTTCTACTTTATCAGTTGATTTACACTTTAATAAATTATGTTCAGCCTTAAGGCCCCAGTCACTGCTGCAGCACCAGACAAATAATTTTTATCATATATCTTCATTACTGGTGTAATTAAGGCTTGTCAGAACCTATATTTTATGGTGATTTAGTTTATAAATTCAAACGAATTGTTGGAAAACCTCTTTTTAGTGATCAATTCAAAAAGATAGTAAAATGTTATATTAGGGTTTGATATAACTTGGATATCATGTGACAGTCTGCATGCCTAGTTTTAAACCCAATCACGGTTTATAACTATGGTTTCCTCTTAAATTGCACGACGGTGGGTCAGGCCTCAGACTCTATGACAGCTCTGACATAAAGCTTTAATCGGTGGGTTGGTGCCTGATGCTTATCTGTAGCTGGACCAACCGTGGCTCAACTTGAGGTTTTCTTTAGCTCTGACTATCTTCGAGTCATGAGCCCTTTTCTTTGTTCCATCATGGTGCGTTAATTTGATTAGTGTTTCACCATGATGATACATTGCATTAGTTAGATGGCCTCCATGCGAGCTGAACATTTCTTGTACTTCAACAACAGCAGAATCTAGGGCGAAGATTTGGTACCAGTAAAATGCATTTAAGCCCCCCAGTGGCTTATGCTGCTGTCCGTTCTAAGGCGGTGGTTCTGTTGTTGTTGACTTTTTTGTTTATTGTTACTCCCATTGTGGGAGTCTGTAATTGTTCTATGTTTTGTTGTACGTTACTTTATGTCCATTCTAGTATTGCAATCATCTTGATGGGGAAGAGAGAGCTGGTTGCTTTGCTTGATATGTCTTCCTGGTGTCTCGTGATGGTTGAGCGGCTCTTCCTTGCGGTGCCACGGGGTTGTCTGCCGTTTGTGATTGTGGCATTTCCTGATCATACTCACTTACTATTTTTGCTATTTGACTAGAATCCTCTACAGGCAGACACTGCTCATAAAATACTGTGGCATTTATTGCACCACCAAAATAATAAAAAAATATTTATAATCACTAATTATTAGATACCTCCCGTAATGATCATAAGCGAGAAATACTATCAAAAAATTAACCAATTCTATATGCATCATATGGTGTCCCCCACAATGAATGTGAAAAGCCCAAAACATTGATGACTGACACATTAATGTAGAGATAGATGCATGAACAACATGAAAACAGTATACCCAAGCAAGCAAATTTGCAGGGGTTATAAGTTTGTTAAGGGATTAATTATCCCAATTTTACTTGCTGTAGTTTGCATATGGCAGTTAGTAAGACTGTACATGCTACCTATTACGAACTGACCTTTACCATAACAGTTTCTGGCGATTGGTTTTGTCTCATTGCTTCAAGTTTTGCATTCCCTATTCCTAGCATTGGAATGATGTCAAAGCTTGGGCCAATGATTTGGCTTACTTGGACTAGAAATAAATCGCTGGAGGGAGAGGGTACTGAAACATACAAAAAGAAAATTACGGTTTATCTATTTAATGGCCACATATAAGATAAAAACTCATTTTTGTTGGTGTTGGCGCCAGTAATTTTCTTACTGACTGTTCCAAGGTGTAGCCTCTTTTGTGGATCATTTTTGTTATTTGTGTTCATGTTTGTTTTTGTTATACTGTCTTGTCTGTTTCTTGCCAGCCTTGTGATCTCCTGCTTGGAAAGGGCTGAGCTCTTGGCTCTCTTGTATGTGATGTATCCTTGTGTGTCTTTGTCACTTTCCCATATGGTGTCCTTGGTTAGGTATCATACTGGATTGTATCGATTTCTGATCTTTAATTTCTTTCTTATTTTAACTATTGTTAGATAAGGCACAATATATTATTACGCTAATAAAAGTAAGTAATGGTGCAAAGATCAGGAATCGATACAATCAAGTACCACACCTGACCCAGGATACCAATGGGAAAGTGACAAACTCAAAGAAGACACCACAAACGAGAGCCAAGAGGTCAGCCCTTTCCCAGCAGGTGACCAAAAAGCACATATAAACAGACGCGCACAAAACATAGCAAACACAAGACAGAACAAAAACATAAAAGATCCACAAAAGAAGTACCGCCTTGGAACGGTCAGTAAAATATTTTACTGGAGGGCTTAAACCGGTTTAACGGCGCCAACCTCACCCTTAATTCAGATGTGGATCAAGACACATAGATATTTGGTTTGCATGAAAGACCCCTAACTTATCAATGCATCATCTCCTAAAACATATAAATCAAGATATAACAAGGAGATAAAGCAAGGATAAGGACTCAACAGTAAATTAAACTGAATACCGGAGCAAAAGAAATCCAACAGGTAAACCCCGGTGGGCCCGACAAACAGCCAAAGCATCAGGCCCCTACCATCTCATCAATAGATAAGTCTTTAAGTCGGAACCATCATAGAGTCTGAAGTCTGACCCACCAGCGTGCAATTAAAGAGGAAAGCAAAGTTGCCAACCGTGATTGGGTTGACTACCAAGCATGCAGTCTGTTGCAATACATTAATGTTATAGCCAATCTTTTTATAATGGGAAATTATTTTAATGAACTGCGCTGAAAAATTATTAGAGCCAACAATCTTCTTCAACTTATACACCAAGTCACCATAGAAATCAGGTTCCGAAAGTCCTTGGCGCAAGAGAGATTTAAGTCCAACTTGGAATTTAGAAATCAAATCATAGTATCGTCTATAAAATTTTGAAAATGTTTTGCGAAGTTTATGATACCGATAGCCTTGTTTAAGAAGTTTCTGAGTTAACAATTTATTGCGAGTGTTGAAGTCAACAACATAGCTAGATGCTCTAGCAAAACGAATGAGTTGAGAGATATAGACTCCATAGGATGTAGAACGAGGAACATCACCATCTAAAAATGGGAAATTGACAATTTCAAAATCAAAGTCGTCACGTTTGTCATAAATTTTGGTAGAAACAATATCATTAGAAATTGACAAATGCAAGTCTAAAAACGCGGCTTCGGTATCAGAGGCATTGGCTTTATTAAGTTGGAGCTCTGAAGGGTATATTTGACTAACAATATTGTCAAAATAAACATTATTAATATTTAAAATATCGTCCAAATATCTGGAAGTAGTGTTAAACGCATCAATAACATCAGCCTGCTTATCATCAGAAAGAGACATCATAAAGTCCCTTTCATAACAAAACAGGAATAAATCTGCAACCAGGGGAGCACAATTAGTGCCCATAGGAATCCCAACAACTTGTCTATAGAGCTTGGTGCCAAATCGAATAAAAATGTTGTCCAACAAAAAGGTCAGCGCATCGCATACATTTTGACACGACCATGCATGATATTTTTTAGGTTTTTCTGAAGTAAAAAATGCATTTCTGTCACTACATGCAAGGTAAGGAGAGCCTTCTCTCTGGAAGGTATTTTCAATAAGATCAATAAGTTTATCTTTAATTAAATTATGAGGTAAAGTAGTGTAAAGAGTAGAAAAATCATAAGTAGACAAACTGGTCGCATTGAAATCTCTAGCTTTAAGTTTATCTAAAATTTCACCTGAATTTTTAATCGACCGAAATAGGTTTTTACCAGATCTCTCATATACCTTTTCACAATATTTGATAACATGTTTTTTAACAGCTGTAAGACACGAGGTTAACAATTTAGAAAGTTCTGTTGTTGTACAAGAACTAGAATTTGCAATAAATCTTGCTTTATAGGGTTTTTTATGGAGTTTAGGTAACCAGTACAACGTAGGAACTTTGTCTTGATTTTCTTTAGCTTTGACACCAAAATGTAGGGCTGTATGACAACCATGCCCATCAACAATCACCCTTTCACTTAAAGAAGGCTGCGGTTTATAGGCATTAGTGTCAACAAGCTCACGCTTAAGAGTATTAATATAATACAATTGTCAAACAACTACAACATTGTTAGCAGCTTTATCTGCTGGAACCAAAACATAGTTCATATGAAAATCCTGGATACCTCGTTTAAGATGACTAAAAGAAGATTTAGGTTTAGGGGGCAAAAGATGTGTATTACGAGAGTAAAATGAAATACGAGTATCAATAATTTTAAAAATGTTAATCTTCCATTCCTTCAAAGCATCAGGTTCAACATTTTCCCGTTTGCACCAACGATTACTGAAGTCATTTAAAGAAGCAGCGATCTCTCTACGACATTTAGAGAAATTTAATATTAGAGGGAAATCTATATTTAGGACCTTTAGAAATGATATTGCGAACTCTAGCGTCAGGAATGACATTTAGATTACCTGTAATAACATGCCCTGCAGAGGGATATAAATAATTTGAATTTTTACAATCTCAGGAGGCAGGAGTATTGGAATCTATATCTAAATCATTTACAATTTTATTAAAGTTAAATATTGTAGACCTTATTGGTTTGTTATATTTATAACAAATGATAGGAGTTTCAGAATTATTAAAGTAATTTGGAATAGATGAAATCACTGAATTATCCTTGAAGATACTATGTAAATCAATAAACTCAATACCTTTGTTAATGAATGGAATTTTGATAAAATGTCGTTTATGGTTGACCTCAGAATCGATATAAGGACTAAGGAAATGTTGAACATAACACCTTGTAAGCCCAAAAACTGTAAAAATGCAAAAATAGGAGGATTGAACTTAATAAAAAGGCCAAAAATAAGGATAGTCAGCTTCTACTGTCTGTCCCCATTTTAGGTGTATTTCTTAAGTTAAGAGAGTTATTGTCCAAATTTAGTACATCTTATGGCTTTATATATGTTAAAA
Organism: Loripinus fragilis; assembly: GCA_964019695.1. NCBI lineage: Eukaryota > Metazoa > Mollusca > Bivalvia > Lucinida > Lucinidae > Loripinus > Loripinus fragilis. Next base: position 47,790,423 of record OZ026523.1, on the reverse strand, counting down.
CAAACAAAAAAAGATGCAGATAGATGAGACATAAGGGAAAATTCTAATAACTTAATAAGATTTACACTACCCGTCAGGCATACAACCTTAAAACAACGTCAACGCGACGTCATGACGTCGATACGACATTGATTTGACGTCATGTGCTTGCTGGGTAGATAGAACTTTTTTTTAAAAAAAATATCTATAACAAAACAAGTTTATGCTACAGACAAAGCCACAATCATATATGATGGTCCATCCCATAGCACCAGACTGGAACAGAACAGAACATAGACACCAACATGGCAACAACAATAAAATTGATGTAAAACAACCAGGCCGCGAGGTTATAAAACTTGAGTTCAATCTCAAACTCAAAATAAAGCGCAATGATTGGCTGAATGCGGACACATGTCCGCAAGCAGCCAATCATTGCACTTTATTTTGAGTTTGAGACTGTACTCAAGTTTTATATCCTTGGGGCCAGGTTTCAGCAAGATGGTTACACAACTAGAAATGACACTTTAAACTAAGACAGAACTAGGATCCAACTGAAGCCCCTCCCAATCAACCCCCGCCCCACCCCACACATACACAAAATGGGAAGAAACAATGAAACAACACTTACAGTATTAACACCTTATAACTAACAACAGTGTCTTAAACATATATTACTGGCCAAATCTTTGCCCTAGATTTTGCTGTTGTTAAAACATTCATATTTTAGCTCACACAACGGTTTCCTAACTTATGCAATGTTTCACTACAGAGAAACAATCCAATCGAATGAACTTACTGATATGAAACAGAGAAAAGGGACTTTAACTCCCAGATAAAAGAGATCTAGGGTTTGCTATTTCGAGTTTCGCCTGAGGTACTGTGAGTAAGAAAATCCAATCAAATGCAACTGGGCAAAGGTTCAAGGCTGGTCTGAATGTAATGTAAATGAGAAAGGGTTTATCTATGTTCCTAAGATACGAAACCTGTCTTTTTCAATATTGACATGAAGCATTTAACCTTACATTATACAAAGTAAAAGACTAGAAGAAAAAAGCAATGGATTCAAAATCTTTCACCAACCAGTTTCTCTTGCAATTAGCGCATTGAAGTCTGTAATTGGGTCATTAGTGCATCCAGCATCTACATCATCCAGGCCAGAGAGGAGTTGGTTCGCCCATTTGGCAACTCTTTCCCTTGGGTTCTGCTTGATACTAAAAAGTTAAAAAAAAAACAATTGAAAGATGACAGTCAGCAGGAGAGGCCAGTCTCTCCAGTACAACTTAAAGCTCCTTGTGTCAAAAACTACTGACCAGATCTGTTCAAATAAATCTGATCTGTATTACTGGAAAATTAGTGGAGCATGATACATTGGTCGAATTTAGCAAACCAATCTGTAATTTGATGTTACTGATATCAATTTCTCACTGTTTTAGGTTATTGCTTGCATAGTTTGAATTGCTGAAAAGATGGAGTCAAAATTATAAAACTAAGATGTGCAGCTTTCTGCTCCTCATTTTCAACGCTTTTATAGTCGTTGAGATTCTTTATATTTAACTTCAAACTGTCTTAGCTTCATTGGAATGGTTTGGTATGTTATGTCTATATATGATCTATGTTTATTATATATGGTGTTCAGATATTTTCTTTCCATTTCTATGTGGAAGCTACACATATCACCTGACATTTCCGATTATCATGTTAAATAATAAAAAAACGTATAAAACAACCAGAATGACTTAGTATGAACTTCTTTACACAGTAACTTGATAAGAGCACCATTTTGAAATCTAAAAGACATTTCGTATTGATATATACTTAACTACTGAAGAAGCCTGACACATACTATGTGTCATTTTTTTAGTAGTAAATGAATACGATGCACACTTGTCTTTTCAATGCGTAAAGTTGATCAAAGGTAGAACTAGAACACATTTGATGGCGCGCCATCGCAAATCCGCACGCTCTCGAAGAAACCTAATGGTAATTGACCCTTTGACCCCATCCCAAGGTCACCAGTTTTATCGTAGGTTAAAATTGTTCAGTGTATCGTGGTCTACTGCTCACCCCCTTTAATTTGATATGCCACATGACCATGTTCAGAAAACTAAATTTTTGACCCCTCCCCAAGGCCCCAGGGGGCAGGGACCCAAAAAAATGTGCGGGTGCATGTGCCATTCATGTGAGTAATTCACACACCAAATCTGGCTGAATTTCTGAAAAAAAAATGTTTGACCCCCAACCCCCCACTGTACCCCCAAGTCCCACCCCTGGGCATGACATAGGCGGCCGAAAGAAAATCCTGACTGATATAATATATATCTTTCATTTGTGAGAAGATGCACAAAGTTTGGTTTAAAAACCTTTGAAATTGACTTTGTAATTCAGATTTAATGATATTTGACCTTTTGGCCCCTCCCCAAGGCCCCAGGGGGGCGGGGACCCAAAAAATGGTGCCAGTGCATGTGCCATTCATGTAAGCAACTCACGCACTAAATCTGGTTGAATTTCAAAAAAGAAAAAAAATTGACCCCCCCAAACCCCCCACGGTACCCCTAAGTCCGACCCCTGGGCCATGACCCAGGCGAGCAAATGCAAATCCCGTCTGATATGTTTTATATTTTTCATGTGTGAGAAGACACACAAAGTTTGGTTAAAAAATCTTTGAAATTGACTTTTTAATTGAAATTTAAAGATATTTAATGATATTTGACCTTTTGGCCCCTCCCCAGGGCCCCAGGGGGCAGGGCCAAAAAAAATGTGCCGTTGCACACCCCATTCATGTGAGCAACTCACACACCAGATTTCGTCCAGTGGTTTAGGAGGAGATACCGTGACGGACGGACGGACGGAGGCGATTGCAATATCCCCAACGCTTTTTTAAAAAAGCGTGGGGATAATAAGAAGCACTGAGATTATTTGAAAAGATGAACTAATTTCAGACGTCAGCTATCAAAACGTCATGTAACTCCTAAAATCATTTTTGCAAGAACAAAGAAATCACGCAAAATTCACAAGAAACCGCTTTATTGTGGTTCTTTGTTATTTCATTGACATCTTCTGGGCATTCAAATAAAGCATGCGTGCATTGTTCAACCCAAAAGCCTATTTTCATTTTATTAACGTCAATTTTACGTTATCAGCGTTTTATTAGCTTTTAAAAAGCACTGTCACTTTATTAGTTTTTCTCACTTTGTAAAATGTTTGGAATGCATTTTCACAATGTTTCAGTCCTTTTGAACTCCGTAGCTGCCGCCTACGCACATTTAGCGACGTCAAGCGTTACAATTACATGCTGATATGTGTATACTGCAAAGCTTGAAATTCATACGCGATTAAAGTAAAGGGTATTCAATTGGCACTATAACAAAAAAGACAGCACATACTTAACGGCAATATCTGTTGACTAAGAAAAAACGGTTATTATCCATAGTTTACATTGTTTCTTAATTGACGTTAAATCTGGTATATTCCGTTTTTATCCTTTAACGTGACGCAAAACATAAGTTCTGATTCTTGAAAATGCATTCTCTTACATTGATTGGTTGACTCCAAGGCATTTCAGTTTCTAGAAATTGCTTAAACAAAGGGAAAACACTGCCATTTAGACAACGTAAAAAACACAACTTTAAATCCCCATATCGTACGCCACAGCAAGAAATTGCAATTTTTTAAAATGCGCTTTTGTCTGTACTGGTAGTGGCCTTGCATACATAAAAAAAAATCAAAAAATGTCTAGACATACACTTCCAAGGCAAAAGTGATGAAAACGGTATTTTTGACGCTGTGACGTCATGTTTTATATTTGATAAAAAAAATTTTTGAAGACTACTTTCTAATGTCTTGTTATTAAGATAAGCATATATGCTTAGCTCTTTAATTTGTTATTTACGAGTTTGAAGCAAGTAAAAAGTGTCAGTTTCTTTAGTAGTTCAGTATAGTTACAGATATTCAGAAGGGCGGATGATTCTAGCCATAGGCACCCAAATAATTATCATATTAGACTTTTTGAAACTCCTTGCCCATTTTAGTAGAATCAAGTCTCTGGTGTAGAGTTTCGGATTGCATTGAAGGCTTGATTATGATGTCAAATACAATGTCAACACAGCAACAAGCTCAACTGCAGCAAAAAATAAGAATGAAACATGGTATGATAAATGTTGAGGAAATTTTTTTTTTTAAATGTAAAAGTAAGTAAGGGTGCAAAGATCAGGAATCGATACAATCAAGTACCACTCCTGACCCAGGATACCAATGGGAAAGTGACAAGCTCACAGACACCAGAAACAAGAGCCAAGAGGCCAGCCCTTTCCCACCAGGTGACCACAAGGAACAAATAAACAGACGCGCACTAAGGCATGGCAAACACAAGACAGAAAGAACAAAAATGATCCACAAAAGAAGCACCGCCTTGGAACGGTCAGTAAAAATGTAAACTTCACTTTACCTATTGATAAAGAATTTTTGGTTACATAAAATAATGAATTTTTGGATGAAATTTCAGGTAGAGAAGTAATTGGGCACTTACAATGAAGTTTATGGTAAAAAAGTTTTTCATTGATAAATCAGTTGTCAAATGATAAGTCCTATTCATCAAAGAACGAAGTTCACATGGAGAATAAAGCTTACATGGGGAAGATTAGACAGTGGATTCATCATGGAAGCCTTTGTCATCTTTTTAAAAGGATGTACACTCACCCATCCTCCCATCCTCATTTTTGAAATTACAGCGTATACAGGTTACAGAATATGTTAATTATATAATTACATCAAGACTTTTTAACATTGGATAGAAGTAATATGTGAGACAAGACATTTTAACCCTTAAAGCGCCAAGAATAAATGCATCTGAAAATGTCGTCTGCTGAAGTCGTCTGCTGCAAATAATTGCCTTATATTACTGACAAGTTAAGTATAGAAGCAAACAGTGTGGACCCAGAACAGACTGCTCCTATAGGAGCAGTCTGGTCTTGGTCCACAGTGTTTGCCATAGAGGCTTCTTAAACATTTCACCAGACGAGAAAAGCAGACGACATTTGTTGCAATTGGCACATTAAGGGTTAAATGTGTTTTCAAATAACATAAAAGCGGAAAATAATGTTTGGATCTTGCTTTTATTTCGCATCGTAATGGAATAATTTAAATCAAAACAAGTCACAGTAACGCGACAAATGTCCCCAAAGGAATTGATCTAGCATAAGACACATTTGAGGAAAAAAAAATTTGTAATATAAGAGATATGCGCCAGACAAGAAAAACCTACAAATGAGGTCAGAAGTCAACTTCAAGGTGACCGAAAATGGTATGCGTCACTTTGTCATCCCAAGATAAATCCACACATGTGGACACGATTATTCTAAAAGTAGGTCAAGGTCACAGTGATCAAAAAATGGGGCGACACTCCGCCATCCCAGGATGCATACACACACACCAAACTTGGTAATCCTACCTCAAATAATATAAAAGATATGCTCTGGACACGATTATTCTAAAATCTAGATCAGAGGTCAAAGTCACAGTGGCCCAAAATGGTATGCATCACTTGCCATCCCTAGATACATCCACATTAGGGCTTCCACGTTTACATGTGTGAACGGAAGCGTTTCGTGTTTATGCAATAAACGTTTGCAAAAATGGCCTACCATTTAAACGAACTTTAGCACATGACAAGCTTCACGGTTTATTAATAGCATCTTCTTATGAAAAATAGTGTTGTTTTGTCAGTTTCAGATGTGATTGATAATGTTTCTAACAATAATTAATTAATAAAATTAGAACTACGGACGACACAGTGACGATGTCCGTTGTGATGAAAATGTCCTGAATTTTATCTCACTTTGCTGGGAGCAATACTCATCAGATATGTAAAAAGCACATCTTAATATTCGGTGGACACGCATGTGAAAGCACATGGCTTCAAACTGTGTTGTTGTTTTCACTTCCCATCAGTGTGTGTATTGATGTCAATTTAATTCTGGCCTACGTGACGATTGGCAGTTAAATCTCGCGCTTGTCAACCAATTACACATTTGCAACTGTTTAGAAGGGAAGACACACTAAAGAAATGTCGGTTATCCATGAGCCTGCGCATGTTGCAGTCTGGTTGCAATGACTTGAAATGACTTCTATCACAACACCTAACCAACAATTTTGAATGTTTGCACAAGGTACATTTTTCAAAGAGCTCTTTTTTAGGAAATATAATTGGCGATTTTACCGATCTGCGATAATGAAAACAAATCAGTATGGTAATTGCGTGTAAATGGACTCGTTTCGATTCTTCGAATTCGTGTAAACGTTTACAAAATTTTGTAAACGTGGAAACCCTAATCCACATGACAAATTTGGAATTCCTACCTCAAAGAATATAGGAGATATGCACCAGACTCAATGCAGATTCTAGAAACTAGGTCAGTGGTCAAGGTCACAGTGATCCAAAGATGGTACGTGATACTCCCTCATTCCAAGATGCATCCATACACCAAATTTGGTATTCCAACCTCAAATAATATAAGAGATGCGCTACGGCCATAATTATTCTAAAAAACTAGGTCAGAGGTCCAGGTAACAGTGACCCTAAATGGTATGTGACACTCCATGATCCCAAGATGCATCCATACACCAAATTTGGGATTCCTGCCTCAATGTATTTGGGAGATATGCACCAGACACGAAGTGACACTACAGACAGATAGTTTGATCACTATATGTCTCCCAAAGTTCCTTTGGGGGTATAAAAAAGTCAATTTGATTTTTTTTTCAAAAAAAACTTTACCACAATATATCTACCTATTTCTTGGTGATTTTTATATCTATTTTTATAAAAACCCAGCAGGGGTTTTACCCCTTATAGTGTAGGTCGCTGTTTTGAAATTTGGGCTCCCGTGTGCATTTTGGGGTAAAAGTGATTCCTATCGATTTTCAACTAGAAAAATATATTCCATTTAAGGAAAAAGATGTTTCCAACTTTTTCTTGTAGTGTTAACGTCACATTGACGTCACAAAATGACGTACCATCTTTTCACATGAATCAAACAGCTTATATCTGCTAGTGCTGTATACACCTAAAATAATCGCATTTTAGTGTTGTTCTTGCGTTGAAGTGGTTGAAAACGTCTAAAGGAGGACCAGAATGCAAATTTGATTCAACATGGACTTAAATTTTACGTCAAATTGACGTCGATTTGATGTCAGTATGCAGGAAAAAACATATTGTTTACAGAAATATAATTCTTGAAATTTTTGCGTGCCTTGTGATTTAAAATCAAATGTTAGCATAATTTTATGTTTCTGGCTATGCTTTTGAAACATGTTAGCTCTGTGATGGTTGGAGTGTTTTGCAGTTAAAGCATTTTAACTAGGTTACTCCTCAAATTCAAAACAAAATAATGTAAATAAGGTTGTTAAGGTAGTATCTAAATATTCAAATTGGCAAAAAAATCATGTAATATGCAAGAAAACTTCATTCCCTACTGACATTTATGTTTATAAATGATATTAGGGCCCATTGTAGTGTCCTTTATGTTACATTTAAACTACCCCCTGTAAAACCTAGGTAATTCTTTAGGGTCAAAACATATAACATATTATACTCATTAGAGATAATCACATTTCTTTTCGACAATACGAAGCTAAATTGTTATGAGGTAGGACTCAGTAATTTTTGACTGCCCCTCGTAGATAGTGGTGTGGTAAAAAGAACAACTGGTGGCTGTTTAATGCAGTTTTGATCAGCAATTGCTTAAACACATTGCAGTCAAACAATACTTATTTAAGAATTAACACAAATTTAAGGCAGAGACGGGAGTAGATGTGTATTTTAGAAGATCTGGTTTGCTTTCAGTTTGTTTCAGGTATAGTTAATAATGGTACTTTGATTGTTGGCTGCGCAAAACACATAGTGTGGTCGACATGGCAGAGAGTGTGACTGTGGAGGAGCAGAACTTTTGCACCTCTGAATGAATATGCAAGAAAATATGCTATTAAATTGATATAAAATTTAGCCAAAACATGATCAGCTGGCTGTTTGCACTTTCAATATTTTAGAGGTTTCATTTGATTAAAAATGTTGAAGCTCTTGAGCATGTGCAGAGGAGGTTTGAAAAAACCAGCAATCAAAGGATTGCTTCTTTATATGGAAATGAAGAAAAGGGAACTAACCACTGCGTCAATAAAATATAAATGCTTTATGTCAGTCGAAGGTAAACATAATCAATTTTGATTGCGCTGAATACACATGCTACTGACTAATATCCTTACACCAGTTCCTGCTAACGAAAAAGTCTTTACTGACCGTTCCAAGGTGGTGCTTCTTATGTAGATCCTTTTTGTTATTTATGTTTAGTGCCTGTCATGCTGTCATGCCTGTTCATTGCAGCCTTCTGGTCACCTGCTGGGAAAGGACTAACCTCTTGGCTTTCTTGTATGTGACGCTTTCTTGTGTTTTTTGTCACTTTCTCATGTGGTGTCCTGAGTCAGGTGTGGTACTTGATTGTATCAATTCCTTATCTTTGCCTTCTTCCTTTAAATACATCTGAACGCATATTTTAATTGTGTTACTATTACACATGAGCCTGTCTGAGTGGTTTGCAACCAGGAGAGGCTCATATCTATACAATGTAGCCATTATACTAACTTAGCAGCCAATCTGATTACAGGCATGTGCAGGGTCACTTGCACCTTTTTGCATATATTTAAGACGGCTTTAGTCATCGCATTGCTTCTTTATGTGTAAAATGATGGGACATGAAAAAAAGTGGTTTGTGCTTCAACTATATTTCAAATCTAATTTTCTTTATTATTAATGAGAGTACTCAACCCCCTCATGACATTTTTTTTTTCGATTTTGACAGTTGAACAACGTCAGTTAAATTGCAAAAGAAATCTTAAAACCTTCAGAATGATAAATTGTTCTTATCTTATGGAATGTTCATCAGGCTTTGAAAAGAATATCTTAATCATACATACATTTTAGTGATCTCATTATTCACCATTGGAATCAAGTCATTCCTTCCAACCATTGATAGAGCATGTAATAGTGTTGATACACCAATGTCAGGTAATGAATCACTCTCTGCTCTCCATGAATATAGTATCTGAAATAATAAAAATATGTCAACTAGATGCAAATCTTTTAAATTGTGAGATGAGGATTTGAGTATCAATTTTAGTTGATTTAAGTCATTGAAATGAAAATAATTTTCATAGCTTCGTTTATAACTGTACTGCAAAAATATAGTGAGACGGCAATGTATCTTTAAGTTGCACATACCGCATAAAACATAACATGCCAAATTTGTATGGGTAATTATTTTGCCATAATTAATTAAGTACCCCAGTATGAAGATAAATTAACTGTGAGACTAGTTTATTCTCAAATATTTTATTGTAGCATGTGTTTGATGAATGCATTAGATAAGCAAATCATAAAATTTAATTGTCAATGTATTCATAAAAAGTCATTTCCAGAAAGCAGCATGTAAAATGATTTTCAGTTACACCAAACCTTTACTTATGACAAATGAATTTATTTTCCTTATAATTTGCATACAAACTTGATGCTTTTGACTGCATGCAAAGTCTTAGTTTTACTGGTCTTTTAATGTTTAAAAATCCATATTTGATCACGTTTCTTTTGTGGATCTTTTTTATGTGTGTTTGTCTTTGTCATACGGTGAAGTCTGTTTCTTGCAGCCTTGTGGTCACCTGTTGGGAAACGGCTGACCTATTGGCTTTCTTGTATGCTTGTGTTTTTGTCACTTTCCCTTTTGGTACATTGTATCAGGTGTGGTACTTGACTGTATCGATTCCTGTTCTTTGCCTTCTTTTTACTTTGTTCTAGGCAAAACACACTTATGTTTAAGTGTACGTTTATGAAACCTACACATAACAATAACAGTTATGAAATCTTGGACAAGATTTAGTATGGGCAAGAAATTTGAATATGGTCAACTCAGACTATGGAGTTATCTGCCCTAGAGTGCTTTTATAATCATATTTGACCCTATATCAGGCATAGCAAACTTACTTTATAATTGCAACTTTATGAAACTTACAAGATAGTCATGGAAGACATAGAATCTCAGACAAGTTTGCTTTGTGCACAATTAGACCACTGACTGCATTTGGCTACCCTTTGACACTATAAAAATGTCTTATGATTTTAATGGAGAAACTATTCAGTGATTTGGCAGACTTGATATTTGAATATGTCAGACTGGGAAAATGGTTAGCTCCAAATAAAGTAGATCACTGACCTATATTTCATGGGACGGTGACTTTGCAATATATCTTGAGGCCAACCATTTTGAGATAAAAGTTCAGTAAAGCTGTACATTCACTTACAAATTTGTACAAAACCGCTGCACCCAATGGGAGCAGCAGCAATGAAAAAATTAACAACAACAACAACAGAATCACAACTTTAGAATTGTATCAATAGCACTGGTAGTATTGGTTGTTGAAAATGCAGTACATTTATTTATTCTCAATGCATCCCTTCTATTTTGTCAGTAAATGAAAGCTTTAATTAAGGCGAAAAATAAAGCAGAATTTAAATTGTTTAAAAAATAATTAATATCTATTAATTTATGGAAGATTGAATCAATAATATTTAAAAAATATCCTTATTATTACTTTTGTTTACAATACTTGCCGTTTGATTGGTTCTTTGTGGAGTATTTTTTCGCTGTATTGTCTCTAAAAAACTTGAGCTTTGACCAAGACAAACACCAAATAAATACCATTCTTCTCCAATTTTACTTGCAAGATCACACAAAAACTTTGAATCTGGAAATTCTAAATGAAGATAAACTAATCTATAAGCAAGATGTGCTTTATTGCAGATATCAAATACCTATAATGTAAGTTTGTTCTTTGCCATGATGTTAAATCATTTTTGAAGCAATTTTCGATAAATGATGATACAATAAGTTGATTAAGTCCATAAAATATGTAAAAAGAGTCATAAGTTAAAATTTCCTTTTTTGTGGCTTTTGTCTTAGCAAACAGTGCATAACTTGTTAGATTCTTAGTTGTGTATCTACCCTGGATAACCAATGTGTGTCACACTTCCTGTTAATACTCACTTGATTTTCACTAGTATAACACAGTATCTCATCTGGATCTACAATGTCAGCAAACAACCAAAATGAATTTAGCATTAAATTATAACATAGAGACAATACAGCATCTCATCTGTTGAGGTACCTTTTTGCAGGCTTCTAGTTTCAAATATGCATAGTTTTTTTCTTGAATGTACATATAAAATGTTTCAAATCTAACTGTCTGTCTAAAACATGGTGTCGCATTGTCCTCTTGATTTTTCCTAAACATAAATAAGCGAAGGTGTCCAATAAGAGTTCATATTCCCTGATAAATATATAAAAAGAGAGATGTTCAATTGAAAGAACAATCAAGAAGGAGCCTGGTAATTAATCTGTTTTCCTACCAGGAATTGGGTACAAAAAGTAAGTGAGTATGATCAGGAAATACCTCAATCACACACTGCAGGTCAACCCACGTCACTGTGAGGAAGAGTAACAGAAAATTTATAGTGACAATACAAGACAATAATAGCAAAGCAACCAGCTTCCTCTTCAAGATGATTGCAAAACCAGAATGGACACAAAGTAATGTATAACAAAGCAAAGACAAATACAGAAATCCCACAAACAATGGGAAGCAAATTAAACAATAGATCAACAACAACAGAATCACCGCCTTAAAACAGACATCCTCCCAAGCCACCAGGGGGGGGGGGGGCTTAAATACATTTTGCAAGCGCTAAACCTTCACCCCGGATTCTGTTGTTGTTGTTAATTCATGACACAAGAGTACAACAAGTACACTCGCGACAAACAATACTTTTGAATTAATCCTTGTCCTACTAAACCCAGATTTATCCTTTTTTGAAAACACTATTGATCCAGATCTGATGGCTATTCAGACAAAACCATCTGACCAGAATCCACACTGATTTCCACTCTGATTAAAATACATGCTTTACAAAAGGAGTGCTGCAGATTTACAGAACCAAATTAAAATAAGAGAGACTATAGTACATAAACTAATCAATATGACAAGGGTTGATCTTTAAATACAATGTTGTCTTGCAAACTCGTCTTCAACAAGGCATTTCAGAGCCTTATGTTATGTCAATTTAGTTTATAAATTCAAAAGAATCGTTAGAAAGCCGTCTTTTCAAGATATATTTATGGTTTTCTCTTCAATTTCATGTCAACATTACCTGTAAATGATTGATGGACCTCTCCAACCTCCTGTTTCCTTCTTAATTCAATGTTCAGTTGAAACAGGGCCGTCTCACTGGAAAATTAGAATTCTAAGACTCATTGATAAATAGTGTACAAATTCAAAGCCCCATACCCCTATCTCCACCCAAACATGACTACAACCAATGAAAAAGGTCAATAAGCAATGCTTATTAGATACCCCCGCACAGAAAGAGTCAGTGAAAAAACTTGGCAAGTTATAGCTCAAACCAGCAGACAGCCGACCTCAGTTTTGAAAAGAAGATTTCAGTAGAATCTGTGCAAACAAAAATTATAAACTCCTTCATGCATGTGTTCAATGTGTCTACATTGTATTGGCAAAGTATCAAAATGCTCCATCAAAAGCAGTGGTAGGAGTTGATCGGCCCATAAAGGCACTATCCATGCATATACAAAAGCCATATAAGGGAATAATTGTCAAAGTTCTCAAAGCTGTCATTTTGTCAAAAATTATTTTTTTTCATCCAGACTCCTTCATGCATATGTTCAATGTGTCAATATTGTATCGGCAAAGTATCAAATTGCTCCATTGAAAGCTGTGGTAGGAGTTGATCGGCCCATGAAGGCACCATCTATGCATATACAAAAGCCTTATTAGGGAAAATTGTCTATGTTCTCACAGCTGTCATTTTGTCAAAATTATTTTTTGTGAACCAAACTCCTTCATGCACATGTTCAATGTGTCTACATTGTATAGACAAAGTATCAAATTGCTCCATCACAAGCTGTGATCGGAGTTGATTGGCCCATGTATTACCCTATATTAAAAGCCATTTAGAACTACAAAGGGAAATAACTCTAATAGAATTGGCCCCTAGCCCTTACTTTTTTGTCTAAAGTATTTGTCTTGCATATATGAACATGTTTGCAAGGTTTGATGAAAATCCAGCAATGACTCTCTAAGATATTAAGGAAACAAAACGTTACAGACAGACACACGCACACACAAACGGACGCACGCATGGACGGACAACGTGAAAACAGTATACCCACCACGGGGGTATAAATAGTCATTTTAAAACATTTTTGTTATTTTTTTAACAAGCCATGGTACTCGTTTTGTCCCACACACTTCCTGAGGAAAGTAGCTGTATCTATCTGCACATGTAAACATAAAAGTCACAAAAGCTGGCAAATTAATGGAGGTTTTTAAACATTACTGGTCCAGAAAACAGAAGTTTTACTCCAGGTCCTTCCCACCCTGAGAAGTGGCCTTGAGGTCAAGGCTACAAACTTTAAATTTTAATATAACTCAAATTTTTGCTTCTCTCTGATCCTTGATGTATCAGAGGACAAAAGGCAGAATATGGAGATGAAAATATAACTCAACATGAGTTCAGGAACTTGACGTATACTTAAACCAATTTCTAATCAGTCACTTTTCAAACTCATTATTTCTGACCAAACGCTAATAAAATTGAAATGAATTTTGCCTATATATGTGCATTTTATTGGGCAAACGTTTAGCGGTGTTTTTGAAAAAAATTCTTTTACTTCAACGTTTTTGGGGTTTACAAAGCAAAAATCTACTTTTTTGAGAAAAAATTGTTTTGAGAGTAGTTTTTATAAAATTGACGTTTAGGTGGGTACAAACTGGTCTGTCCGACTTGAAAAACACCAAACAATTGAAATTTTGCTTATGGTAGACTTTTTACACATATTTCAAAATTTTTTGAGATTTTTGAAATTCACCAGAAATTGTTAAATGCGCTTAATTTCATTCAAACACTGTAGGCCAAACACAGTAGAACTTGATTAGTCCATTTTTGGCAATTAAAGTTTTACGACTACTGTACACTTCTGGTTTCAATGTGAGAGTTTAAAAATCGATTTTGGTAGCATTATGTTTTTGTTTTTTCAATTCTCAAAGAAGAACAGTGACATCTCGAGAAAATGAATAATCGCTGAAAATTTCAATGCCAAGTCGCTGATAATAAAGCATACAGAGCAATGAAAATTCTCTTAGTAAATTGCAAGCTTAAAGCTGAATTTCAATGATTAACCTGCTAAAAGTTTTTGTCTTATGTTGTAGAGTAACAAAAACGACGAGTTTGATGGTAACAAAACTTTTGAGGTTTATTCTTCTCTATATCACGGTAGCCAGTAGCATCTTCAAACAAGCAAAAACGTTAATTGATAAGGGCTCTGTGTTATTGTTTATATCATAGAAAAGGTGTGACTTTTTGAAATGAAGGTACCTTTTCTCAAACTTCGTCTGTACAAGAAGTACACGTAATTTTAAATGAAATAACTTGCAGTCTCGGCAAAGTATTGCTTCATTAAAATAAGCATGAATTTTGTATACCCTATGTTTCACTTTCTGAACTGGCGTAAAATGTAAGGTGACTGATTGGAACTTGGTTTTAGTATACATGATTTTCAAATGGTGATTGTATGTACATAATGCATTACTAAGGATGCATATTTGGTCAAAACATTTCAAAAAGATGTTCGATAAGTCACTTATTTCAGATAACTTTTTGTTCTTCAGATTTTCTAAAATAGTCTTGGCCACTGTCCTTTCTAAACGTAAGTGACTAAGGTGGTTTATCTGTTTATTCATTGTAGTTGCTCCCATTGTGTGGAGGCTTTTGTATTTGGTCCTTGTTTTGTGGTAGGTTCTTAGTGTCCTTTCTAGTTTGGCTCACCTCACTGGGTTGGTTTAGCTTTATTGTTTTTCCAGCAGCGTAGGTATCTGTGTTTTGTGTCTTTGCCTTGCCATGTCGTGGGTTAGTCTGTGTGTGTGGCATTTCCTGGTCATACTTACTTTCGCTGCTGAACATAATGGCATTAAGTATTGAAAATAAATACAGCTTTAAATGTCATCATCTCCTTAACTACTGGCCAAAATTTAAAATAATTTCTCACAAATGTTACGAATATTGCCCTCTACCTAAATGTGTGCACAAAGTCTGTTTGGGTGAAACATTTGCTGCCAGAGTTAAAATACAATTGTTTTAACAATATCATACAACCAGGACTCATAAGTAATCCAGGGCCTCATGGCAGTACTCACCTTTGTACTGGGTACTGTACGAGACCTGTCTCATGTTTATTTGAACAAATTTGAATTTCACTTTTTGCGGTTGCATATAAATAAAACCAACAAATTTTGCTTTTTCATGCATAACGGACGTGGCCCTGGTATTGCCAAGTAGACAAGATGGCAATTTAAAGCATAGTCATAACACAGCGGCCCTAAATACATCCCCACTCCCTTTTGCTGATTTTAAATGCTAAATCGGGTGTATCTTCTAAGAAAATGCGTATTTAAGTGTGAGATTTTCTTTTAAGTTTAGAGGAACACTCAGTCTATTTTTCAAACGAGAAACAGCCTATGTTTGCCTGTTTTGGCTTGGAAACTGGGCTTAATAAGTTCAACCATACAAGTGCTCAAATGGGTATCTCATATTTAAAAGGTGTCTTGGAAGAATTTTGAAAAACAAATTCTCAAAACTCACAACAGACTCAATTTCTAATATATTTAAAGTATCTATCGCCGATAAAACTGATCGCCAAATGATGCAATGAGTATTTTGCATACTATTAAGTGTTGCTATGGAAACTGTAAACCCTAAAATTTGATGTTCAAGTTGCTTCCAAAAAGTAAATATCCACTTGTAATGCTTTATTTTCTAACAGAACACACTTTAATCATTTATGTACAATATATAAAAGGTCCCAAGAGAAAATCTTCATATCTTTTAGAGAAATTGTTCAAGAAAAATTCAGTACATTTCGTGTCAGACAGCATTTTAAACGCTTAAAATTTGACAACTTATCTTCAGAGACTGTTTCAAACCAGAAAATAAAAATTAAGAACTGTTTTTTATGACTGCGTATCCCTGAAGATCAGACTAACCCTAGAAAATCAAGTATTACCAAATATAACGAGAAATAAATGAGTAGCGGCATTTTCAAATTTGTTCAAATAAACATGAAACACCTCTTATACTTTGCCATTCTGTATTGCAGCATCTTTAAATTCCACTACGATGATTTTCATCTCAAGATCAAGGCCAGATAAGATGTTCATATTAAAAATAACTAATAAATATTAAATGTGTGCTTCACATTGATGTCTAAATCTGTGTTGAATTTTCTTTTCAATCATACTGTGAACAAATGATTAAAACCAGTGAGCAGGTAACAGGAAGAATTAAAAGACCAGTCAATATTTTATATAAAAAGCTTATAACTTTTACTTAAGAAATCTGAAACATCTTGTAGCTGGTGCTGTAGAATTGCCATATTTATATATTTCAAAAAGTAAAATGAAACAAATTATATAATTACTTTGAAATGATTACCTTTGTAATTTTCCAAGATCAATCTGCGATTGTCCTTTTAACTTGTATATCAATAAATGAGTAAACTCATATTCTCTAGAATTTACAAAGAACTCGTTCTTATATAATCTTTTTGGCTGAAATGACATTGGGAGCATGTCTTCACCTTGTATTGTTATATTAGTCCCTTTTAATTTCAGCAAATATATATCACCCGGTCTCATTAGCTCCAGGGAGGAAGTTTGTGATTTATTTGTTTGATAATCTGCTTGTCTCCATTCCTCAATATTTTTATCAAGTTCACTTTCTTCTGTTAAAATGACTAGAATTTGAAATAATACACCGTCAGAACTTTTTGTCAATGCAGAAAACAAACAAGGTTTCATCCGCTGTGTAACAACATTATATAACCAGGAAATAAATTGCCTGATTCTCTGTAAATATCCTTCTTTTTTCTCCTTTGCCACTACAATTACTATCGCTCTAGAAAATAATAATAAGAAGACAACATGTATTTAAATTATTCAAATAGTATCATCATTTAATTAACAATACACGTTATGCATCTTTACATTTATAAACACTCATCACCACTGACATATACTCAACTACTGAAATAATAAACCACTTACAATATTTTGTATTTCTAGCTTCTAGTTCTTGTTCTTACGAAATATTAAACTCTGGCAGATAACAGAGTACTGGTTAAGCTAGTGCTATGGGGCATGAAATTAATTGTAATTTCAATTATTTCTAGTAAATAGTTTTAATGAAAACGGATCTTTTGGTAGATTGTCTTTATTTCTAAAGAATATGTTTTTCAAGATTATGTTGATTGATATCTTGAAAATGAACAATGAGAGAAACAGCAGTAAACTTTTCGAAACATAGAATCTGAGACCCATACAGGCTTGTATACCAAATAGGTAAAAAGATAAATATTTGAAAATTCTGCCACAAGGCATTTCAGAAACATAGTTTTAAGGCAATTTCTCTAATAGTATTGAAAAATGGCCTCATTTTCTGATGAATAAAACATTTTACGTGAACTATATAACAAGAAAGTTTGCATGCCTGATAATAAACCAAATTATGGTTAATAGCTGGAGGTAAGCTTAAAGCTGAAAACAGGAGTTCTCATAGTTTGGCTCTCAGCGTGAAAAATGAACTTACGTCCCTCTTCCAATCGATTTTTCCATTATAGTTACTTTCTTTCCATCAGCGTTTCTTTGACAGCCAACTGCAGACCATGCTGTTTGATTTGACTGAGTTTCGTCTGTATGATACAATTTGATCTCACAGTCTGATGTTGTTCCTGGTGGCACTGGAAGCGTTATTGTCAATGGTCTTCTTTGACGAACTGATAATCCAATCTCACAAAAGTTGGATGCTGTTCGTATTTCTGGACATGTTTGTTGACTAAAATAGTTACATGTTGGTAAACTCTGGAATTAAACACAATAATAAACATGATATATGGTCTGTCACAGCAATGCTCATTTTGTGCTGCTTTTATCCATTCTTTGGACCAATAGTCTTAGATATTAAGATGCTTGTATATTTAAAATATTGTGAAAGTCCAGTTTGAAAGATAAAAATGTAAACATTTACCTTTAAGGCTCAATATCAGTTAATAATGTATATTTTCACCCAATTTAAATAATCATATAACAGTTGGTATCATTTATATGGTTATTAATGAGACAATTTATGGTACAAATAAATATTTTAGCGCATTCAACAAGTTACCTACCTTTGGCATATAGGTCATTAGTATTCTTTTAAATTTGTTTTTCTGTTTATGAAAGCATCATATTTGCTTGTTAATCCTTCATATACTGGAAACCCTGTATCAGGCACTGTTGAAAACAGTGGATATACAGACAAGATGTACAAATGTCTGCACTGTTTAAAACAACCAATTGAAAATATAAGTGTGTATACCAAGGGAATGTTACACTCATTGGGAACAGTAAACCCATGGCACTAGAAGGAAGAGACACAGAACACAGACAACCATATGCCACAAATATTGTTTAGCTCGTATAGAGACTTCCTAACTTATACGATGTATCATCATATGAAAACAATCTAATTTACCTCCCGAAAAGACCACCTAAAATGTATAATAAACTATCCAAACAGTATTATTTCAATCCTGACATCAGTATAGACAGTGTTATACAAGTGCATGAAGTGATAATTTAAAGGATAATAGGCACTAGTAATGCAAATCGCCCACACCATTCAGGTCAAAACAAGAAGCAGTTTGAAGAATGTAAAAGTCAAACAATACTGGACGTTGTTTTCAACCAGAATATACATTGCTTCAACACATAATGGACGATTGTAACCATTAAAAGCTGAATGGGAGATGGAGGTGCAAATCAATACACATACTGTTGTTGTTTTTGTTGTTGTTGTTCAGACCAAAAGCTGAATTGTTATGTGACCTTTGACCTCCCATCATCATCTTTACCATGGCATAGGGTGATGAAAACCTTTAATCTAAATGCTGTGTCAAAGAGTGGACAGGTATAAAATATTTCCATCATCGGTCTATAGGTTCAGAAATTATAGAGAGTTCACATGTATTTTTGTGTAACATTTAACCTTAACCTTTGATCTTGACAACAGAACAGACGATAACTGACTCCTCTGCTGTGTATGTTGGCAATTAAGGTGGACATATTATAAAATATTTCAGAATTGGGCCGTTGGGTTTCAAGATAACATGGAGGAAATGTTATTAAAGGATGCATGTAGCTAAAAATGGATGATTTAACATGCATACTGTTGGAAGCAGCACATCCTGTCCAAAATAAAGCTATAATTACCTTGAACACAACTGGAGTGTTTGCTGGTAAACATCTATCTGGTACTTCAAGAGTAAATTCAGGCTCTATGCTTGACTTAATGACCTGAGACTTTCCTGTTGTTGTGAAGCACTCTTCTTTTGTTTTAATGATGACAAGAAAATAACCTTGATCGTCATTCTCGACAGAAAGTGTTATGGTAGCACGAAAGAAAACTTCCTAAGAAAGAAAAAAAATTGAGAATTGGTAAGAGAAAATTTAAGCAGATGGAATTGAATGACATGTAACAAAACGTGTTCACTAGTTATTCAATTCAAAAAAGCAGAATTGTAGGTTCTTGCTTTGCAACACACTTCAAACAAATCCTGTTATACAATTCATAGTAAATTGAAGTATGTTTGCTTTCAATTATTTGTATATCATGCATGTTATACACACAAGTTAGCTTAACTCAAATTAATGATAACTCAAAACCTCTGATCCAATGACAAGCGGCAAAGAGTGGGCTATTTTTTTCTCCAACTGCCACCAGGGCAGTCGGAAAGGTGGCCAGATAAGAGTTTGTCCTAAAATGTTTATTTACTGTCAGTTGTAGTATTAAATGAATTTAATGGCCAAATCAGCACAACGATTAAGCAATTGATAAAATATTCATCTTTATAAGATCTTTTTTGGTAACTCTGTACTTTAATATTAATATTGCACTTATTAAAATGAAATTTTGAAAACAAGCTCAAATAAAGTCTTTTCAAATATTCTGATATGTAGTCAATAAAAACGAACAAAAAGTACATTTAGGGTGACAATAACAGTTATAGATAAGATCAATGTGATTATTATAAAAATGCATTATTATCAAGTAGTTTTAATAAAACTGACATTTAGGCAAGGGTGACTAATATTTGAAAATTAATTTACTTTCTTGCTGCTCTAAAACAAATTACTTAATACGACTACAATTCTGGCTGGCAAAACTATCATCCAAAATATACCTTTGAATCAGTGTGCAATCTGGAACAACTATATTCGTTCCCTATATTATCCCTAACAAATGCCTCATCGTAAGGTCCTGGTGTATTGTAGCATGGTATGGTAACAGTGAAGTTATCTGAAGGCTGGTTAACAAGGTACTGAAAGACGTCACTGATGGCTTCCTCCCTGGCTTTTATAGTATTACAAGCATAGTCTAGAAGTATTCTTCGACAGAAGAAGCACATGTTGCGTTTCTCTGAATCATTGTTCGTGACAGTCAGTTCTATTCTTTTGAAATGATACACTGTGTTAGGGCGAATCATCTGACCACTAAACGATATATGCCTGTGAAGAGATAAAATACAGTTTGTAATCTAAATACGAACTATGTGAGCATTTGCATAAATGAACAAATCAAACGATTCTAGACAAACCATTTTGAAATGATCACACCATACCAAAAACAATAAATAAATAACATACTTGGATATCCATTTTTTTCAATTTTGCTTAGCCTTAGCCATTTTAAAACGCATGTAATGGCAATGGCTCTGTTTCAGAATACTCGTCGGTGACATTTTATTTCTTATAAACAATAACTGTAGTAAATGTATTAGAAAACAAACTGATATTACAGTTATGTATGGGACTGACTTCTCAATGGTTATTAAAAAATACAAATTAAACAAGATTTTTAGATGTTATGTATATTCACCCCTTTGAGAATCCATCTTGTATAAACCTGTGCTCTATCCGTTTGGAATGATTCATCACTGGAAAAGCTTCAACACCATCCTGTAGGGTAAAAAATAAATGGTATGGCAATAGAATTCAATGTTACTTTGGATTTACAAGTACAGATTTCCAACTGGCTGTAGTGATGCAAAATTATTTATCTGTTACAATATCAAGTTACTGCAAATACTATGGCTTGTAAAAATAATTATAGTGAACTTATACTCTTGCTTAACTTTGCAGAAAAGTCTAAAAACATGTGTTTACTATCTATATGCTTTGTATATTTGAATTTGATATTGTTTTCATAGTTGCAGTTATTAATATATCTAGATGTATTTGGTATTGATAGTCGTTATATGATTTATATAGTTACCATGCTTTTCACCTGTATATCAGCGCCACAAAAAAGGAGAAAGTCTGCTGATCTGCCAGACTTGCACTTCAAAGCATAATGCAAGGAAGTCATACCATTCACCTATAAATATAAAGTATATGACAGTTTCAGGTCTATAGTGCAACGTTTGATGTTTGCGAAGTGGTTAAATGCTATAACTAACAAGAATGCAGCTTAACACCCCCTCCCGCTTAACCCTTTATGCTCTTATGCATTACTCTTTCTTGTTCGGTACAATAAACTTTAGATGGTCCATTTGTATATTAAGGGGTCACTGGTTAAAATTTATTAAAAATTATTTTCCTAAAAAATTCACTTCTCTCTGAAAATCGTTTTTGTCTTAGCCAAAGTATGCATTTAGGAGTCACCAGTAGATAAAGGGTTAACTGTCCAGTGACTAGGAAAGTACCAGAATCATGCTTTTTCCCAAAGTATTCTTTTAGCATTGAGATTTTATCTCATGGCCTAAAATGGTTTTGTGTATGTGATGTCACGTCATTGTATTTTAAATCGTCAGGCATCAGTATATTTGTTTCATTATGGATAATGATGAATTATATTTAAGCCAACGTATGAGATTGGATACTTATCGCTTATGTACAAAAGCGTCTTTTAAACGCACATGCTGACGTATCCAGTGAGGCGTGAAGTCTTAATTTTGGTCTGAGCCTTCTTCTATATTCCTACTTGGTGTATATGAGCAACGAAGACTCAGAATAGTATGTGCATTATCGCAGACTCAAGAAAATGCCTGAAAGTGACGGAAATTGTATATTTTACAATTTTTCCAATTTATGCAAACCTGTACACACTGCACGTATTGGCTAAATCAAATGCAAAAAGTGATAATCAAACACACGAAGAACAATATAGGAAATCTGTCCTTTGGGTGTCTGACCAAGCAAGGTTCAAACCAGCCTGCTAAGCTACAGAGACTATTTTGAACATTTAAATTTGGCAGAGAGAAAGTTAGATTGTCAACATTTCAGATAGTGAAATACAAAGGCGCTTAGCAGATAGTGTGCGGGTGCACAGGCTGGTCTGCACCGTTTTTTGTTCACATGTATCTCGTCGAGATATTTCTATATAATTTAGCTTTTTTGAAAACATGGCTGTATGTAAGCAGGCTTTGATTGCGAACGATATCTTTTTAAAGTAAGGAAGAAGGAAAAGATCAGGGATTGATACAATCAAGCACCACACCTGACCCAGAACACCATATGGGAAAGTGACAAAATATCAAGAAAACGTCACATACAAGAGAGCGAAGAGGTCAGCCCTTTCCCAACAGGTGACCACAAGGCTGAAAGAAACAGACATGGCAGTATGGCAAAGGCGAACTCAAATAACAAAAAAGATCCACAAAAGAAGCACCGCCTTGGAACGGTCAGTAAGAAAATTACTGGAGGGCTTTAACTAGTTTCACGGCACCAACCTCACCCTTAATTCTGATATGAACCAAGACACATAGATATTTGGTTTGCATGTACGATCTCTAACTTATTCATGAATCATCTCCTAGTACATATAAATCAAGATTTATAAAGGAGATAAACAAAGATAAGGACTCACTAGTACGCATAACTGAATACCGTAGCGCATGAAATCCAACAGTTGAACCCTATATTAGCTAAACTCAACCTTCTGCAAAGTTTAATGGCAACATACCTTATTTTGCTGGTTGATGTCAGCGCCATATGATACCAGCAATGCAATGGTCTCCACATAATCTTTGCTGGCTGCATGGTGCAAAGGACACATGCCAGCCTGAAATGTAGACATAAATACAACTACCGATACAAAAACAAATCAAGTGAAATATGGCCTCATTATTTGACTGAAAGTGGGTACCGGATATGGCATTTTTTTTAATTTTGGGGATAGATGAAAGTCTTATAGAGCGAATTCAGGTGAATAAGAAGGATGCTCGAGTCTTCTGCGGCTCTTGAGTTTAATATATTCTCTAAATTGTATAAGAAATGACGCATAATTTATACCACTGATTGTCTGTCCTTTTTGCAAATAATCTTCCATGTACCCCTAGAAAACCGAGGACATAACCTTTTCAGCTGATGGAACAGTATTTAGCCTTCTTTGGTGGGGTAACATGGGTGCTTCCATTGTTTAGACTCGTTTGCCTCTGATGTGAAAAAAACAACGTTGATGGTCACAGATACCCATTCAAAAACCATCTAATATTGCAGCTGTCTATCGTTGTGGTATGTCTTAGTTTTGCCTGTCCAAATTGAAGGCATTTTATGCAAAATATGTTCTATTCAAATGCACTCAGGAATACTTTTACCATGGAAGCAAGCACTATGTACCCTGACCAGACCGACCTGTGGCAATATATTGTCCATTAAAGTACACTTTGATAATGGCACGAAAAGGTTATATGTATAAGTTTTATACGGAACAGAACATACATTTTATTGACTTTAACTCTAGTTTCTTGTCATACATAAGTTGGAATAACAAAAGGTTTATACAGTGCAGTTAACTGATTAATGTAGACATCAAAGGGTAAATTCCATGATTATTTAGGGTAACTTCTTTTAATCATGACATTTTTATCTTCTCTTTTATATTATTTCCACAAAATACCACGTGAATCATCCTGACCACTTAATCTCAGCCTTGTTCGGTTTCTAAAGGCAGCAGCAATCGGTTTTAAAAATGCTGCATTTATTTTTATCGACGTTTAAAGGCAAACATTGCTTCCCCAGGGAAACACACCTTTGCTCCATAATTGTTACAGTGGTCACTTATTAATGATAATTATTGGCTGCCCACTGTCTTACCGCCAACTGTTTACTGTGAAGGCATATTACACATGTTCTTTGTTATCTAATTGTTCAGTGAAAAATAACACCAAAATGATTAATATTCATGATTAATAGATTGGGGACTCTGATCAGCCACCTGGTCATCTATTTTTTATGCCCGGTTCGCTGTCCATATAGGGAAACCAATGATTAATAGCTACCAACTGAGCACGCAGCAAAGACATGAAACTGCTAGCTTCTATGATTCTATGCACAGGCTGATTTTGGTTAGCTGCAGAGGTTATTTTGTTGATTTTTGTCATGTTATGCATATTTTTTTATTTTGGATTGTGATATTGCGCATATATTATATACGGTCAAAAGTAAGCATTTCAATGTATTGTTCAATTGTTACAAATTTGGTTTCAATCAAAATATAGAAATAGAAAGTCAACATTTTGAGTTTAGAAATTGAAATGCAAGGGGAACGAACAGTGGCAAAAAAACGAAATCTATGCGTTTAGATGCCGATACTTTGTAATGAGGGTTTGAAATACAAGAAAAAATCATCGGACTTTCAAATTCAAAAGTCATGAGATTAGAATTTATGAGACAACGATTGATCTTACACATGGCAAATCCTGAACTTGAAATTTCAAGTTCTGTATCATCTCTTTTACTCAGAATTCAGAGAGTTGAACTCGATGTTACTTTTCATAATAAGCTCCATTTTATGGAACATTTTTGCATTGCCATTTGATTATTAGAACCACAAGCTAACTATGTTTTTGTGTCCTCACATTTCACATATAAATGAGCCAGATATTTATGTATTATCACATATATATGCGAATAGCAAAGGCTAAGACAAGCCTGTCGTCTATATAGTTTCGCCAATGTCTTTGCTGCCCATTGAGGACAAAATATAGGCGGCCTCTAATCCCACTAAATTGGTGTGCGTGCATTCGACGCATGTGTAATAGTCTATAATCCGTACAATCACTAACTGTTCCTGAATATGACTGCAGACAATATATATACTATTTAACTTTTTCATCACCAACGGGGATGTTCTGCATGTGCTGATAGCATTTCCAAACCGTTTGGACATTGGGTCAGAGCTGATCTGGATCCAAAATTGTTGACACTAAGGTAGACCAGGCCGCGTAGCGCAGTTGATAACGCGGCATGTCTGACTACAGATGCGTGTCTGACAGCAGTTCCAGGGGTCACGAGTTCGATCCCAGCCCGGTCCCATACTTTCGTGGAGGAATTTTGAAAAAGTCAGCAGACGAAAAAAGTATGATACCCGAGATGCAATAAGTTAACCCCTTTTCAGCAAAATTGTTACGAGTTTACCCCTTTTTAGCCAAATTGTTTTGTCCTAAATGCTTTTAATGTCTGCTGCAGATATTTAAGTGTAATCCAGACTAGCCTTTTATCATGATCATGGAAGCAATCACTATGAACCCGGATCAGACTGATCCTAAGGGAGCAATCTTATCTTGGTCTTTTGCAATATTTGACACCTAAGAACATATTCAGGCAAAATGGACGAAGCAAAAGTGTCTAACTGGTGGGAAAAGGGGTAATTTTGTGTATCTCGCATGTCCAACAAATCCACTGAAAGGTCCTGAGCTGAAAACTTTAATCTTTGGGAGAACACTTGTCTTTGGAGTGTCTCGGCCAGGTATGGCTCAATTCATTCTCAATATTCTTATTAGTTGCATGTACAGAACCAACGGTGCGCACCGGATGCATAGACTGATGTTCATCTTCGTCATTGGCAGATTTCAAACAACTTTTTCTCATGAGATGACTGTTGTTTCTGAAATTTATTGTCAAAATTTGAAAGATAAAACAAGCATTTTAAGTCTTGGGCTAATTATTAAAATGTGTTACTGTCGCATACATGCACACGTACATGCATGAACACCACCTTGACTAAATACTTTTTTCAGCACTAACGGTGAACTTAGCTATAAATCAAACAAAAATGCTTGAGCATAAAGTGAGACTCAAATTGATCTATGAGTCAGTCCAACAGACTGGTCACGTTTCACTATGTTAATCACAGCCTCTGTATCAGCCCAGTCTGATCATTTTTCGCTGCCTACTCAATGGTATCTTGAACGTTTTAAAAACCCATGGTTCGTTGATTCAGGCAGCAAACACTCTGATTGCACACGATGGGTGTTCAGGCTGACTGAATGTGTCTTTTTTTGGTGCTCATTAAAATGAATATGCTTTTAAACACTTTCATCTCAGGTACAGCTCGAAGCCGCTGGTAATATTTTTTCAATCTTGTACATTTTTTTCAAAACTAAAATAGGGCAGTTGTCAGTCACTGGTCTGTCAAATGAAAAGCAAAGCATAGAATCCACCAACAACTGCTTCACATGACTTTCTCTGGGTAACTTATCAGTCATTTTATTTGGTCATTCCAAACACAGCTCTGTGAACATGTTGGTCTAATCTTATCATCATCAGATGGTATCAATGTGAAGGTATTGGTTTAACAATTATAACTGATAGGTGCTAAAAGCTGTCATGGTGAGCCTCAGTGTTGGCCTTTAAGGGTAAAGATCGATCTGATCAAGATATATTGGTATTTGAACAATGCTGTGTAATATCTGACCCTTTAAATCATTTCTATTGATAACCAGATGTTATAAAACGCAAGTTTTCCTGGTGACAGAAAAATTTCCATTTTTAAATGTATGCAACATGTGGACCCCTTGGACCACCAAACGTTATAAAAACAATAACAAATAATCTTGTTTTCTATTTAATGTATTTAAAATAAATTCACTGAGCAGAGAAAATCCAAGACAGACTGTGCATCACCGCAGTATGAATCTTCAAATTACTGTGTTTACTGTACATTTTTCAGTACACCTGACCACGTTCAAGTTAAAAGCCGACAGGGCGTAATGTACGAGTACACGAACACACGAAAACATTGTTATCGCCACAGAATGAAAGTATTGTTTTCTTGATATTTTGAAATCTGATAATAATCAGTACAGTTGCGTGCAATAGTCGTGACATTACTCTTTGGCTACTACTGGGTAGAGACGTCTGCTGACAACTTTTGCAAACCGTTTAAATAGACCCAGATCAGGCCCGACAAACTGGATTCAAACTGTTTGACACTGATGATAGATTTGATTTAAAAAAAATCAACAGACGCCATATTACCCAGTAGGAGCAATGTAACAAGAAAATGAGTATGCGGTAAACCTAAACCAGCTTGCTTGCCTACAGAGACGTTTCAAAATCTTGAACGTTCTGAAGCAGCAATCACTCCCCTAATAACAAAACAGACTACCATAAGTACTTACAAGGTTAGCTTTTAAAAAAGCTTAGAACCATCGCATAGCGTATTTTAATTGTTACCAAAATTGGTTTTAGTGTTTTAATTTTGCATTTGCTGTTGCATTTGCTGAGACCACTCTTTTTCATTTTTTTCATGCATTTCAAACGCTGAGTATTTTTGTTTAAGTTAACTATTTGTATGTACTAAGTTCTGAATAGGTGATCCATTAGGAGCAGAAAAAGGGGAATTATGCATATTCCAATAAAACTCTAATCGTGCAAACACTGAATAGCGGTAGAGGTCATCCCCGCCTCCCCAAGCAAGCATTTTAGAAGTACACGTATGTACCCATTCCTCAATCTAAATAATGAGAAATGCGCATAAAACCTAGAGGCATATTGAAACTGGTCCATCTAAATCTGAGAATTACGTCACACTTAGCGGAGACAACACTTTAAATAGCTTTAATTTTGCATTTTCTATAGTCACTCTTCCTTCAGTTTTAAGCTCAGTTGTTTGTTTTAGTACTTGTATGTGTATACAAAGTTCTTCAGGAATCGATGATCAAGCAAATGTAACAGGAAATGCGAATCTACTAGGCTGGGTTTATTGACTATTCGTGACACACTGAAAAAGTGCAAGCGTTCACAAGCATACCTTCTCATACACCCTTTTCAACTTGTATCTTAAAGAAAATGATCAGGTTTCTGCCGATTTCACCAGTAATTAATTGAAGACATTTAGATTTGGGGGTTCTTTGACTTGGTGACGCTTTGAAGTACACAAAGATTGAAGGCAGAAACGGAAGTACACCGCTTTGGGGAGTTTCATTTCGTCACGCCAAGAATATCCGAATTTGCTCCAGAATTTGGGTTCCGGCTCAGAGGAGTAGATCTCTTTACGACCTTTGGTTTTCAGAAGCAAGCCGGTATCCAGGGGAGAGTACTAACGTATATCACCATCGCTAACGCGATGGTGAAAAAGGGTCATCATTAATGTTTTGTTGGAAAAGCCCATTATTTATTATAAGGGGCTGCTGGTACCTGGGAAATGTGCCAGTTCTTTCAGTTGTAAAATATCTATTAAGATTGAAACAGTGTTCAACCAAACCATCACTAATCAACAGTACATTCTTTTGAAGATTTGAAGAAAAACAGTGCAGAACCTTATAGGGCATCTGGGACCTACCGTTTTGCTGGTGTCACTTTAAAATATTAAGCCTTAAAGCGCCAAGAAAAAAATGCATCTGAAATTGTCGTCTGCTTAAGTCGTCTGCTGCAAATAATTGCCTAGCATTACTGACGAATTAAGTATCGAAGCAAATAGCGTGGACCCAGAACAGACTGCTCCTATAGGAGCAGTCTGATCTGGGTCCACACTGGTTGCCATAGAGGCTTCTTAAACATTTCAGCAGACGAGAAAAGCAGGCGAGTTTTGTTGCGATTGGTGCGTTAAGAGTTAATAGGACGCCTGGCATAACTTTGTTACCTTGTCTGGAATATCAGTCCTGGCACCTCTTTCCAGAAGCAGGGCAAGCGATGAGAGGTTGGCTGATTTGGTACACAGGTGCAGGGCCGTACACCCAATCTGTTTTTAAAAAAAGAAAAGCAAATGCGAATAAATAACTTTTCATTTCATCTTAAACGGGTAACTGATTGTTTTGGACAATGATAATCTAACGTGAGATCAAATCTCTATTGAAGCCATTTCGTGATAGTTTGGTACTAAAAACTTTTCATTTCATCTTAAACGGGTAACTGATTGTTTTGGACAATAATAATATAACGTGAGATCAAATCTCTATTGAAGCCATTTCGTGATAGTTTGGTACTTATCATATATGCGAGCAGTGAAGATTTAGACTAGCCTGCGCATATGCGCAGTCTCGTCAGAGCATACACTATTTGGATATAGGCGAAGGATAATGCCAACATGTAGGCCTCTAGCACAAATGACTGCGAAAATAAGATATGTACAAAACTTGCATAAACTGGTCCATCTAATAATTATTATTTATGGCGAAATAAACATGCAAATTCAGAGAATGTATGTCCCTCACCACAATATCGTTTGCATTTGATATATGAGGTATCATGAAACGAGTCTTAAACGAGTAAGTTAAAATGACTACGTTCACAAAACAGTAAAAAAGAAACAAATATTAAACTGAGAAATATATTTATCCTAAGCACATTCACATCTTCAGACAATGACAAATGAACATGCAAGGTTTCAAAAAGACTGTAAGAGTAGCCTATTTAACGACATTGATCGCATTGAAGGCCGAAAAAGTTATAATTAGTCACATTACATACTATGCATAGTACGAGTAATAATATGCTGTATTAAAAGATCCTCAAACTAAAAAACTGTCGAAGTAAAACAATTTTGATAGTCATATACTCCTATACAAAATACCTTTACAAGTCTTTCGTTTCCATTGGATGCTATCTTGATGTCTGTATGATTTTCCGCCAATGAAAATTTATTAGAGCAGAATTTTGTAAAAGTAGAAAACAGTGATATTAAAAAAAAACAAAATCAGGAATCGATACAATCATGCACCGCACCTGACCCAGGATACCAATGGGAAAGTGACAACTTCACAATAAGACATTACACACGAGAGCCAAGAGGTCAGCCCTTTCCCAGCAGGTGACCACAAAAGCATAACAAAAAAAGATAGAAATCCACCGCCTTAGAACGGTCCGTAAAAATATTTTACTGGAGGGCTTGAACCGGTTTCACGGCGCGCCAACCTCACACTTAGTTTAGATGTGGATCAAGACACATCGATGTTTGGTTTTAAGTAAAATTGTATTGGAGTAAAACTATATAAAAGTGAAATCCGAAATGTTTACCTCAATTGTATTGTACGAACAATACGCGGCGTGTACACACGCAATTTAAAAATTACTGACAATCACATCCCAAATGTGCTCGATTGGGTTAGATCCGAGGAGCAGGATGGCCATGGTAAAATATTTATTCTTAGAGCCCCGGTGATGTAGAAATTTCTGCATGTGACCCCTTAAAATACAAAATGGGCAGCTTTATAATTGTATCAATATACATGGCATATAGCATAATATAGCAGCCATATAGGACATTTCGGATTTCACTTTTATATAGTTTTATTAAAATTCTACTTAAATGTTTTTTAATATCACTGTTTTCTACTTTTACAAAATGCTGCTCTAATAAATTTGCATTGGCACATCAAGATGGCATCTATCAGAATGAAAAGAGTTAATGGCCATTTCTCCTATTGTAATGTAGTAGTTGATTCTAATCTTCAAGTTCGCGTTGTGTTTTAAAAGTCTCTTTAGAATTTCTAAGTCTTGTAAAATTTCAGTAACAACTTTCACAATTTTATAATTTTATTAAATCTTCTTAAGTCCAACTAAATACTTCAAGAAACTACATATAACCCAAAGTTCCGAAATCTGAAGCTCTGCCACTGGGTTTCATCTTATATACCATGAAGTCACATGATAGAAGCTGACCACAGCGCCACCTAATGACATCATCACTAACCAATCATATTTCAAGTTTACTATATAGCGCCCTCTACATAGGTAAGCTTCCATTTATATCAACCAATCAGAAGATACAAAAGTGACTCATAGTCACACCAGTTGCGCAATTCCCCAAAGGTCATATGATTAAATGTATTGCGCAATCCTGCCAATCAATGTCAGAATTGACACAATCTATTTATTGGGCTTATGTAGTTTTACTAAACTAAGTAACATCTGTCATCATGACCTTTTGAAAGTGTTAAAACATCCCATCAAAATTGACAGGCTTATAAATATGACATTTGAAAAACAATAACAAACTGGTGTCAGAATTCCCTATAAAAACATAAACATGTCAATCACAGATGTCAACACCGCACCTGGCTGAACACCTGCGTCCTACCCAAACCAAGCATTCACAAATATTGTAAATACCCACAGGCAATTCACAATTATTATGAACCCTCACAGACGAAACCAGTGACTACTTTATACACGCCCAAACCTTAAGAGTTTGACTTAATTTTTCAATTAAGTGAAACTCTCCAAGCTCATCTCTCATACACCATATATACAAATAACATCCACACACACTCTAACACTCACTCACCTACATACCACAATATAAATAAAATACTAGCATGCACAAATCATCCTATAACTACTAAACATAATCAATACATATGCATCATCAAAGTACTATTTACAACAAACATCTGCATGTGACAGCGCACTCCAGAGAACCTTGTGTCCACTCAATGGTTGGCCACCCCATCGAGTGTGCAACTGTCCCAAACTCTCAAGAGCACACAGACGCCACAAGCAAATTTACAATCCAATAAATCCCAAGTGAATTCACAACACAATGTCAAATCCTAACTAATCATATATACACATTACGAATCTCATGCACAATAGGGTCAATTGTCACTCCACTGCATCTTCCCATCAAGCTAACATATACATGCCTCCCTACAGATTGCAGAGATAGACATATGCATGCCAAGCTTTTCCAATGGAGCACATCATGAAACAGCCCAATGCCTACAAAAAAGATGATCAGACCACAAAGCAGGCAATTGCTTTGAAGACTCCACTATGCATAAAATCTCATATACAAAATCAAAAACATGCACCACACATATAATAATCCTATTCCCCGTCCATCAAGTAATACAGTCAATATACAATAAGGTTCATCTTCACTCCTCCGCAGCTAGTCTATCTGTATTGGATTATCCTGCTCCCCAGTTCCATGGTAAAATACAAGGTTATTATCCTCCTGTCGGTTACATTCAGTGTGTTCCTCCATGGGAGTATATTTGAAATTAATTTTGTTTTCCGCTTGCAATTTCCAAATTATGGTGTCGTCTAAACTCTGTTCAATTTCGTCTAAAAGTTTAATTGCTTTGCTGATATCCAGTATATAGAATTTTGTCTGCTGTCCAAAACACTTTTTTTAGTTGCTGAATGTTGTATAGCTTATCCATAACTGTATAATGTTAATTTTCTTGTTTGGAATAATTGACTGGTAAGTAATGTATAAAATCCAGAATTTATTAGCTGTTGTTTACAAAAGTTCACTATGTATAAATGTCATTAATTGTTTGACATTTAAAGGTCACCATTTCAAAGCTGTCAACAAAATCTTGATTTGACCTGTTATCTGTCATCACTTTGGAAACTGGTTGGCTTTTAAAGGTTATTATGTTTCATATAAACTCGATGATACTTGAGGTGAAAAGGTCCCTTACTGTATTCCTTCTTATACATCTCAAAGTCATATACATCCTTCTTATCAGTCTTTACAGTGCATATTTTTGTACACAACATAGTAAGCATATTCATATCTTCACCAGCCCCAAACTTCATTTTAAATGACTGGACTTACACACATTATCAATAACTATTTACATATCTTCATGTCATCATATCTTCACCATGGCACTACCATGGACTCATAGTAAAGTTCTGTGTACACCTTAAGTCAAAGTTTCTCAATGTTATTCATGGCCATTTCTCTCTTTCAAACACAACTTATTTCTTCATATTCTCCAGCGAAGCCAATAACACCTTCGCTTCCTTCTGGTCTGGTGCGGAAGTAGGTTGCCTTCCCAATTTGTGCCTAACAATCTCGTCATGCTCGGACGACACCAACCCATTCTCAACAACTGACAAGGAACTCGTCACAACATTCTTATTACCACAACAATAAGCTAACCTCTCACCAAAATAGACTTTCACTTTCTCATGAAAGCATTTCTTATACATGAAAATCAGTATCAAAATGAAGACACATGTGCCA
Source organism: Loripinus fragilis (assembly GCA_964019695.1). Taxonomy (NCBI): domain Eukaryota; kingdom Metazoa; phylum Mollusca; class Bivalvia; order Lucinida; family Lucinidae; genus Loripinus; species Loripinus fragilis. The sequence continues at coordinate 47,757,035 of OZ026523.1, read as the reverse complement.
AAAATCATCACAACAAATGACCAATTAGAAATTGACCCACCGTTCTCATCTACCTTCCTATAATTGTGCACATAATCAATAAAAGCAGGCATGGCAATCTCTCTTAAATTCATTAAGTCATTTGAAATCTCAATTGTAGTCAAATTAGGGAAATTAGATGTAAAATTTTCCCAAAGAGAAAAGTGTGTTATATTTCTCAATTTAAGCAATGAACCCCAAGCATCCCAAATATGACCTCTAACCTTTTTCTCATAATAGGGGGGTAAACTCAAATAATCATTTGCAGCCCCACAAGTCATATTTAATCTTATCACACCCAGGGGTGGATGCACAACAACTTCACCCTGCATGCCGGACCGATCTTGGCAAACAATGGTAAATTTCATAACATCTGAAGTCGCAACAATCCAAACACCTGAGTGTACATACTCCGCAATGGGCAATCTAGAGTTCAAATAAACCATACTTTTACAATCGCGTTGGACATTCTCCTTATTCTTTAAAAACAAAGCAATTACACAAGACTTACTCAAATTAATTTGATAAATTGGACTTTTTGGATTACAAAATGGCATGTACCTGTTGTTACATGCATAATAATCTTTTCCAGACATCAAAGTATATTTCGTCCTGTCTTCATTAATCATCAATGCTTCAGCAGAAATATCATATTTAGCAACTGCATTTAAAGTTTAAGCCTCTGAAGTCAACTTTTGATTTTTAGGTAAGGGTAAATTATGAATTTTATAAATTTCGTAAATTTCCTTGCGATCCAACAAAGGTATTGTAAGAACAATTAATATTTTATGTCCATCTTAATATGCTGTACATGTCAAAGTGTTATAAAAATACCAAATATTGCTTTCAGGATCTGCTGGAAGTTGCATAGATACAGGTAATTTGTCTTTAACATCCAAAAGTAATGCTCTTAAATTCTTAGGCGAAATTGTACTAGGTGATAAATGACTCAAAGATAGCATATTCAACTCAGTTCGAAGATTCTCTATATAAATGAAAGCATTTTGTGTTGACTGTCTTATTTCTTCAAGTATTAGTTTGAATTGAAAATATGTATTCACGAATTGTTCTAGTCTCACAAAGTGTGTAGTTGTATAAGTTGCCAATTCTTTAATCTTATCGTCAAGGTTCATAACACACTCAACTAAATCCATAATAGCTCGACGATTTTCAGCTATCTGAATCCTAGACAGGTTCAAAAGTGTCATACTTTGTTCTAGATTATGAATAATACTTTCCTGATTCGTGGCAAGGTCATGTACCGACCTTTGAATCATCTCTAAATCTAAGTCAGAGACTGTTCCAAATAACAGACTCATTGCCTGACCTACAATTGGCAGTAAAGAACGCTTAGATCTCTCGTGATCTGATTGTAATGTTTGATAGTCTACAAAATTATCTTTAACTGTCTTATATGTATCGTTCAATAAACTTATTTCATCATTCAAGCTTTTAAAAGTAGAATGATATGTCGTAAAGTTATGCTGTCTATACCACTCTGTCAAAGTCAGCATTATTTCATTTGAAGATTCTAAGTCTTTGCTTATTTTATTTATAAATACTTCAAAGGGTCTTAAATCATGAATGAATGTCACTAACCAACGCGCATGGTTTAAAGATACTTCATTAGTTTTATGAAAAACTACATTTTCATGTACCACTAAACATGAGGTGTAGCCGATTAATGCAAAGATGGTTAAGAATGTGTGACCCATGTTGCAACTGCGGTTACAACCTGAAAATACACACAAAAATAAAATCCATAAATTGGTAGGAAATACCACCTACTTAAACAATTTGCAAGTAAATTAACTTGACGACTTTAAAATTAAAGCCACATATACAAATTGCTTATTATCTTTGAAGCCTTAACATTTATAGAATGTCAAATATCCCTGTAAACAATTGCGTGGTGTTCTTGTTTACTTATCACTTACTGTTGTAAACTTAATTTTTACTATCATTTTCTGGTGATGCTTTGTCCCCAAGTTCAAGGTTACTTAATGTACATATATCAACCCCATCTACGGACATTGCATCGTCAGCATCAAAATAGGACTCAGTCTCAGAACCAGAATCTACCTCAGGGTCAAAATCAATTGATTGTTCTACACTGCCCCTAGATTCATCTACACTAGAATCCCTATTTGATTCCTCATTTTCTTCCTGATTCATGGCATCCCTAGCTTTCAGACGCTTTGCTAATTCCATCAATGGAATGTTGTCTTCTTCGTCTGAATCATCTCTTTCCTTCTGATATTTCTTGGCGAGCTTTTCATATGGACCCTCTTGGTCTGTATCACTGGATTCTTCATCTGAAGAATCTTCAGGTGGAATGACATACGCTGTTTTGCGTAATGGCCTTCCATCAGTGGACGTTGGAATAACCCATTCATCAATATTGGCAGCTCTTAGCATTTCTGCATGGACTCTACTGGTAGATCCATCTAGCTGGTTCTTGATGACATAGGATGCTGGTCCTGTCTTTTCAATGATGCGATAATAGGGTTTCCATTTACAATCAAGCTTGCCTTTTCTCTGATTATTCTTATAGTAGACAGTATCATTAACTTGGAACTCGATCTTCTTTGTTCCTCTATCAGCGTATTTGGCCTGTGTTTTCTTAGCTTTCTTCAAATGTTTTCTGACTAATGTAAATGATTTATGTTGTTCTTGAAGGGCTATCTGATGGAGTTCTTCCCCTTGATATTTCCGGCGAGGTTTCATTAGATTATCAACCGGCAAAACAACATCTCTGTTGTACAGCAAGAAGAAAGGTGAAAACTTGGAAGAAACACTGATGTTGAACCGAATAGCAGCCAAAGCCTGATTCAAAAATAAATCCCATGTCTGCTGATTCTCAGACAGTTTCTTTGAAAGAACATCATGAAGTGTCCTATGAAATCTTTCCACCTTTGCATTGCTCTGAGGATGATACACACTAGTTTGAACATGGTGTATATTCAGTGACCTCATTGTTTCTTGCACAACCATATTTACATTTTCCGACCCATTATCAGTTACAATTTGCAAGGGACATCCAAATCTCGGAAATATTTCCTCAATCAACAGATGTGCAACAGTATCAGCAGTCTTATCAGGAACTGCAAAAGCCTCAGGCCAGCCACTGAACCAATCCACAAAAGCAATGATGTACTTATTGCCAGACATTGTTTTAGGATAGGGTCCTGACAAATCAAGCGAAAGTTTTGCCATTGGATAGGGCGGTATGTCTGTTTCCTGCAAAGGCTGTCTTATCTTCTGCAAAGATCTAGCCTGACAAACTGTACAACTAGAAACATACTGATACAACTCTTTAAACAAATTTGGCCAAAAATACTTCTGCCTAATACAAGCAAAAGTCTTTTGCACACCCATATGCCCATTATCATCATGATACTGCTTAACAACAAGAGCTCTAAGATGTTTGGGAACATACAACCTCAAAACAGTATCACCATCAGGGTCAGTCAAATAATACACTACATTATCTACTACAAGATATCTACGTTGTACCTCTTTACTAGGTTCTCCATGCACAAGTATTGTCTTGAGCTCCAGAAGCTCATCATCCTTATTTTGTTCACTAATCATATCAAGTCTGGGCAAGCAATCATCTGGTTTAACCAAAGAATTATCAAAAGGAACATCACAGCTTGCGAATTTCTTTGGTTCAAATTCGTTGGAGTTAATGACATCAACTTGGAAAGTATTGTCATTCACATCTAGATCCAACTCCTCTGTCAAGTTTTCTTCTTGACAGCGACCTGGCTCATCTGGTCTTCTTGAGAGCAGGTCAGCACAGGTGTTAGTTGTGCCTGCTATGTACTCTATCGTACAATTGTAACCAGCCATGCTCAATGCCCATAACTGTATCTTCTTGTTCTGCATAGGTGACTCAAGCAGATATTTAAGAGGTTTGTGGTCAGTCTTAATGACAAACTGTGCACCATGTAAATAATGGTCCAATTTCTGTAAGGCAAAATGGAAAGCATATGCCTCCTTCTCAACAGTAGACCATTTGCACTGTGTCTTACTCAACTTATGTGAAAGATAGTAAATAGGCTTCTCGTTGGATACATTTGGTATTTCATCATCTGCCATATCACATGACTGTGTAAGGCAAGCACCAATACATGTTCCACTGGCATCTGTGTACAATGTGTACGGTTTGTTTGTATCTGGGTAAGCCAACAATGGAACAACCGAGAGACTATCCTTCAAATACTGAAAAGCCTCATCATGCTTTGCAGACCATTTGTAATGTGCATGTTTCTTTGTCAAAGCAATGATAGGTTCAGCTATTTCTGAAAAGTTTGGAATGAATCTACGATAGTAGGAACTCATGCCAATGAACGACCTAACCTCTCTAACACAAGTGGGAATAGGGAGAGATCTTATAGCCTCCACCTTCTTAGGATCAGGTTTGATTCCATCTTTGCCAATAATGAAACCAAGATAATTTGTCTCAGACTCCAAGAAATTACATTTCTTCAACTTTAGTTTCAAGTCATGCTTCCGCAACCTATCAAAGATTGTATCCAAATGCCGTAAATGATCCTCCAAAGTCGGACTAAAAACCAATATATCATCAAGATATGCAATAGCAAAATCACCAAGACCTTGCAAAACCACCGACATCAACTCCTGAAAAACTGCAGGAGCATTCGAAAGACCGAACGGCATGACATTGAACTCGAAAAGACCCCGATGACAAGCAAAGGCTGTCTTTTCCTTGTCTGATTCATTCATCAAGACCTGCCAATACCCACTCTTTAAATCAAGGGAAGTAAAATATTTTGCCTTCCCCAGCAAAGCCAAAATGTCATCAATTACAGGGAGAGGGTAAGAATTTTTCTTTGTCACCTGATTCAACTTCCTAAAATCAACGCAAAATCTTTTTGAACCGTCCTTTTTATCAACAATCACAACTGGAAAACTCCAGGGTGATCTAGATCTTCTAATAACTTTTGCGTCAAGCATCTCATCAATAGTTTCATCAATAATTTTCCTGTTATTTAGAGGTGTCCGATAAGGTCTTAATTTAATCGGATCAGCACTCCCTGTATCAATTTTCATTCTGACAGTGTCTGTATGTCCAAGTTCAGTATCCTTACTAGCAAATAAATCAGAATTTCTTAAAATAAGGGGTTCTATGTTATCTCTATACTTATCAGCTACATGTAAATCCTTCAAATCCATCGTAGAGTCAAACTTCTGACCCTTAATTACAGAGTTAACCTCTGCTAACCCCTGACCTGTCAACTGTTCAACTTTTGCTATAGGCCCATGCCTTCTGATTCTAATAAATTTACCAGTACTATTGGTCACTAATATAGGGATACTTCTATCTTTTCCTAATCTACTAACAGATTCAACTACTTCTAACCCTGGTTCTCTACAAGTGAAGCCTTTCTCTACTGCAGAAATCTGATAATCGACCCTGACCGGAAGATCTGGATTTGGTCTGACCTTTGCATTACATATAGTTGCAGAATGTGGTTTTAACACCGTGTTATACTTAATTCTAGCTACTGATGAAACATGGATATCCTCCTCAAGGTTAACATATCTCTTATTCTCAATTCTCATACAACCTAAATCATAATATATCCGGACTCCATGCTGACGTAACCATTCTGTACCCAAAATCAAATTTCTACTTATGTCTTTAACCACATAGAACATATGTTGCATTTCAATACCCCCAATGGTAAACTTCAAATTTATACAACCATCTATTTTCAAAGCACCACCACTTACACCAGATAAATTTATCCTCTTAAATTGCAGTTTAGGTTTTACTAACAGTGAATCATAAACCCTACGATGCATTAAAGAAACCTCAGCTCCTGTATCAACAAGAGACCTAAATTTAGTTTTACCAATTTTAATTACACAAGAATTTGGACTCCCCGCCAAAGTTATTTTATAAGTTGGAATATTTTCTGACATTCTTTTATTTCGACCCCTTGCATCGGCCTCAACATGCAAGGAGCTATCTAGTTTTCCTGCTGTGTCCGTCTGAATTCTTGACCTGTCCTAGGTCTTTCAGTCCGTCCATAACTATCTTGTTTACATAATCGCAGTATGTGACCTTCTTGGCCACAGCCCCAGCATATGATATTTGGGTTTTTACGCTTTGCATCATTTAATATGTGTACATTCCTACATGTTTTAGATGAATGACCTGTTTTCTTACATTTGAAACACCTTAAAGGTCTATAATGATCAATTTCCATAGGTTCTTCTTTTCTGTCTGATTTATAAGGAGAATGATAATGTGATGATAAATTTGCTCTGGCCCTTAAATTTTGTTCTTTTGTAGCAGTGGCAATTGCCCCCTGCAAGGTATCTGGATTATCACGCAAAATTTTCATTTTTAATGCATCATTGCCAACCAAGCCGTCCACAAAGGTATCGATCAGTTGTCGCTCAACAACATCCCCACCTTGACCTACGAATGCTTCTTCAGCCAAACTCAATAAACGTTCAGCATATAATTGAATGTTTTCCCCAGGTTTTTGCCTAATGGATCTAAGCAGACTAAGTGCATATCTGCTATCAGTAACATCAGAAAATTTATTTGCTAATTCTGTTTTTAATTCAGCCCATGTACTCTGTGGGAAAGCTTCCATGTACCTATTGATAAATCCGCTAACAGCCCCCTTACTAGATTGATATGCAATCAATCTCTTCCTAGCTTCAGGCAAACCAGTTAATTTACAATACTTTTCAATCTGTTTAACCCAATCGCGAAAATTTTTAGGATTGCCATCAAAACATTGCACAATTTGAGAGACGCCCTGTGCGTTTAATGCAGATGAGACATTGGCCATTTCCCTAGCCAAATATTGAAACACACCTTCAACACCTGTGTCATTCTCAGGTTCCATGATAAAATAATTTTAAATGTGGTTAGCTGACTGTTGCTTAAATAAGAATAAAATGACAGTCCTACCGTGTCAAGAAAAATCCACCAATCACTAGTTAACTATATCTTCAATCACAATCTGTTCACAAACTGTTCCTGTTCTTCTCTGTTCTTCACAATGTGTCCACGAAAACAAAGTTCGATATCCTGGTCTAGTAGGCACCAAAAACGTCCCAGATGTAATGTAGTAGTTGATTCTAATCTTCAAGTTCGCGTTGTGTTTTAAAAGTCTCTTTAGAATTTCTAAGTCTTGTAAAATTTCAGTAACAACTTTCACAATTTTATAATTTTATTAAATCTTCTTAAGTCCAACTAAATACTTCAAGAAACTATCTATAACCCAAAGTTCCGAAATCTGAAGCTCTGCCACTGGGTTTCATCTTATATACCATGAAGTCACATGATAGAAGCTGACCACAGCGCCACCTAATGACATCATCACTAACCAATCATATTTCAAGTTTACTATATAGCGCCCTCTACATAGGTAAGCTTCCATTTATATCAACCAATCAGAAGATACAAAAGTGACTCATAGTCACACCAGTTGCGCAATTCCCCAAAGGTCATATGATTAAATGTATTGCGCAATCCTGCCAATCAATGTCAGAATTGACACAATCTATTTATTGGGCTTATGTAATTTTACTAAACTAAGTAACATCTGTCATCATGACCTTTTGAAAGTGTTAAAACATCCCATCAAAATTGACAGGCTTATAAATATGACATTTGAAAAACAATAACAAACTGGTGTCAGAATTCCCTATAAAAACATAAACATGTCAATCACAGATGTCAACACCGCACCTGGCTGAACACCTGCGTCCTACCCAAACCAAGCATTCACAAATATTGTAAATACCCACAGGCAATTCACAATTATTATGAACCCTCACAGACGAAACCAGTGACTACTTTATACTATCCCTGAAATTAACTCCTACCTGGTCGACGGCATCGAGATTAGTTTTACCACCAGCGACTATTTCCTCTATGGCGGCGCCATCACATCTCCGAGCAGCTTCTAGAAGTCTTTTCTCCGAACTTGTCGACATTCAGAAACTATCCTAGCATCATCATGATTGTAAGAGCCTCTGAAATAATATGGACCGCGACGCGACAAAACCTGTCTTCGGGGTTTCCGACAAAGCGAGACTCAAACCAGACTCCTCAGCTACAGAGACTAGCTAGAAAATTGAAATTTCGCCTATGGCAAGTTTAGATATGATACTTTCCCAAAAGCGAATGACAAAGGCGCTGATCAGTCTGCGCGGATGCGCAGGCTGATCTGCGCCTTTGTTGTTCGCAACCCCCGACGACAGGTTTTCTCGCGTCGAGGCCCATATCATTTAGCGTATGGTGGAGTGACCAGTCAGAAAATCCGAAACCTCGTTTAGTAGTAATGTCATCTGCTGGCCCTGATCAGACTACTCTCCAAAGGTTGCAGTCTAACCTGGGTCTATTTTTCGCAAAAAATGGCTTCTATAGTCAACAGCACAGCCGACGCTTAGGCGACTGGACTCCGGCGGCGATACTTATGAACAATGCACAACATGCATAAGACAACAATGGTTTTAAATGAAATGTAATTTTTTGGCATTGACTTTGATCTACATCCCTATTTTGTATATGTGAGCAGCGAATGCTCTGGGTAGACTGTTCGGATGGATGCACAGGCCTTGCATGAGCCTTCCGCGGCTGATAAGTATCAAAACCTCTTGTTTTTCAAGAAAGTGCGAAATGCTTTATTTAGTGGTGCTTAACCCATATAAGCCTAGCGTCCTTTTTGTGGGACATTGGCAAAAAATGCAAAACCAGATCAGACGCCGCAGAACGCGACGTCTAATCAGGTTCTCCACTGTTTGCTTACAAGAGTTTCTTTAAAAATTTGAATAAAAATGAAACACACCTACCAATAACCCTAAAATTGGAAATGGACTCGTTTAATTGATAATGATGGGAAAATTCATTCGACATAAATGGGTTTTAGAAACGATTCTTTTTTGCATCAATCAGTCGAAATTACTGGACACGCTATAAAAAGCAACAGCAGATCAAAATGACGAGGATATTGTCAGCCAAACAACACCCCCCACCCCACTCATTATGAGTTTATGGCAGCCAATGGTAAGACAGTATATTAATTGGGCCTCGACGCGAGAAAAACTGTCTTCGGGGGTTTGCGAACAACACAGGCGCAGACCAGCCTGCGCATCCGCGCAGCCTGATCAGTGCCTTTGTTATTCGCTTTATGGAAAGTAGCATATCTTAACTTGCTACAGGTGAAATATCAATTTTTAACTAGGAGACTGGTTTGAAACTCGCTTTTTCGGAAACCCCGAACGCGACGAGGCCCAATTTAGCAAAGAAGTTAAATGAAGCTCGTTGGTGGGGAGTGGGGGGGGGGGGGGGTATTCGACCTGGTGCATCGCTTTGACCCATATAGCAGACGGAGAGTAGAGCTGTCTGATTTATGTGAGACACATTCCTTCGACAAAATGTACCCATTTATGGAGTTTCGAAAATAGTCCATATAGTATAAGAGATATGCGTAAAATGGGTGGGACACCTGTTTTCATTTGTTTGCCTCGGCTTAGCCTCCTGCAAAGATTTTTATCAAGCCCAACAATGTCTAGATCGTATCCGTTTCGATCTATTAGAGAATTCCGAATAGTTCCTGAGTTATAGAGCTAATTTAAACAGTTTGGGGCGAGTTCTATACCAAACGTAATTGGAGTTTTTGTAAATTTCAACGTTTATCATTTTCAAGTTTCTTTGTGAAATAGCAAAACACTTTATTTTTTTCATATAAAGCAGTCAAACGAAAATTATTTGCACATTCAGATAAAATCATAGATATGAATGAAAATATAATTGTTATCATACAACGTAATCTGCTAGAAAGGGGCGCAATGTTATGCACACGAACTCTTTGTCTGCTGGTGTCGTCTGTTGAACCCTTTGCAGACGCATTGTATCCAGATCAGGCCAGGCAACATGTCGGGCCTGGTCTGGAACATTACTGTTTGACACTCTGATTGTATTCCTAAGAGACTTTAAAAAAACCCTAAAAAACCGTCAATTTTGAAAGAAAGAAAAAACAAAAAACTGACGACTAATCTCATGCAAAACTTCCCAGCACGCAGAGTTAATATCTGCAGTAGAGCAAGTTGACCCTTTTGCATCGCATCAGGGTTTGAAATTTTCTACCGTAAAATACACACAGAATGTTTTGTAAATTCAACCAACAGCCCCATATAACTGAATGAAAGAGTGTTCTAACTTGACAAAACAACACTATAAATGAGCCGCGACAATGTGTTTTTTTGACAAATGTCGACTCAGACGAGCCTGTGCATTCACCTTTTAAGCTTAGAAACTCCAAATGATGTTCGGTCAGTGGCCTGGGAGTCATATAATATTTAAGCGACTAGCAAACGCTCTGATCAGACTGCGCGTATGCGCAGACTGATCTGAGGCTTTGCTGGTCGCACATACCACATTTTTGGAAATCTCACGCCGCGGTTCAAAAGGAAAGTTCTATTTGACATGCCCTATTATACTTTGCCTGAAAGTTCAAAATTACGTCGGTTTTATATATGCTATAGGAAATTGTGTAGATCCTGATTAGATAATTGAGCCGTGGCATGAGATTTCCAACAATGTGGTGTGTGCGACCAGCAAAAGCTCAGACCAGCCTGGGAATACGCGCTGTCTGATCAGAGCCTTTGCTTGTCGCTTACATATTCTATAAGTGTTAAGCTACTGACTGAGCATCATTTGGAGCTTATAAGCTTAAAAGGAGGCTGCACAGGCTCGTCTGAGTCTACACTTGTCAAAACGCCACATTGTTGAAAAGCACAGGTCACGGCTCATATTTGAGCCGCAACATGACACTTCCAACATGGTGGTATGTGCGACCAGCAAAAACTCAGACCAGCCTGCGCATACGCGCAGTCTGATCAGAGCCTTCGCTAGTCGCTTGAATATCCCATGAACCGAACATCAGTTGGGGTTTCCAAGCTTAAAAGGAAGCTGCACATGCTCGTCTGAGTCTACACACTTGTCAAAAAAACACATTGTTGAAAATCACATATCACGGCTGAATTATTATTATATGTCGTGACATGAGAACCCCAACAATGCGGTTGTGTGCCACGAGACGATTCCGGTCAGCCTAGGTATAAGCTCATTCTGATCAGTATTGGCTGTCCGCGCGAAGAAAGTGTGACCCCTTAGTTACCCACTAAGTGCACAGCTATGACTCTGATCAGACTGAGCGGATGCCTAGGCTGATCTGAGTCTTCGCTGGACGCACACTGATTTTGTCGGCTTTGTCATGTCATGGCTCAATTATCGTTTTGATCTACACTGTTTTCTAATATTCCGGCCATTCTACGGCGCCAGGCACGGGCATTTAATGGATTAATCCTGATCTTACATACAACTTCCATATGAGAACGTATAAGAGAAAAGTAAAATTCCATACCTACGTTGTGTTTAGTTAGTTAAAAACCCCTCTAAAGAATTCAACTAAAACCGTCCTTATAATCATAATGTGTGGTTTGTTGTAGAGAACTATATCTAATAAAATGCTAGTTTGTGAAAACTATATCTGCCCAGATCAGCTTGAGCATACTGACCATACCATGTCGCCATTTAAAAAAATGCAATATAGAGTTTAAAGCCTTACCTCGAACGAAGAAATGGTCAACGGATAAGCCGTGCTTTTTCTAACACACGTCGAGGCTGTATTTTATATTGCCTTTTCTTGTTTGAACAAAATACATTCATGTCTCTCGAAACGAAATATGTTATCTTATAAACGCGTTCAAACACTTTTGACCCCAAAAAACTTTATTATTCCTCGATTGTAAAATCTGTTATAAATATGTTACTTCATAAACTTCGATTTATATCACGCAATCGGATGCAGTATACCATGATACGTGACAGTTTATAAATGTCGTATTTCGCCTTAAACTTCATAGCTAGTTGGCAAACAGTGAAGCCGCATAACGTGGCATTTCATCAGGATCTATACACAGTTTGCTAAAACAAAAGTAATCTTTGGAAACTATAACATGTAATGTGACCCATCGATATTTACAATGAACCATTTCAAGTTTATTGTATCAAACCAGAAACTAATGTGTTTCCAGGTTATAAGTGACCCCCGTTTTTCTTTTTTTAAACAGCTATAAATTGAACTTAGAAGAACGGCACTTAGCATGTGGATTTAAATGCACACCGCGTCACTAAAACTTATTTTTGGGAGACGCCCTTATTCTTAAGTGAAGCCCAGATCCCCTGTACAAAAGAATAACTTAGTTGTTTTTTCTTGTGAATATACCCTTGTGTACCCCAATAGATACACGTGGTATATTTGCACGAAGATTGGGCCAGTTAAGCAATTTTAGCGTGTAGTTGCGACTGTCTTCATCAGTTCAAACACGTGTTTTGGGTGCTCAAAAGAACCGTATCATCGAGACGGTTGTTTTGAGTACACACCAAATATTTTTTGCAAATATATTTTGGTTGAGAAATAGGAAAAATAATTTTCTGTTACGCACTCTTATCTGTAGGACTGACGAATTACCTCCACTGACCCGTATAAACCATGTTTTATTTATATCGTTAGGTTCACTTGGGGACTAATTCAAAGACGAGCGGCAAAAACACACCAAAATTCCATCTAATCCCAGCCTATACAAAATCTCATATTTATGTGGAAAAAATTAATTTAATTACGCGGTCTATATCTATTCATTTCTCTAATTTATTTTTCAATAAAAATCACCATTAAAGAATACTTAGCAAAAATCGGGGGTCACTTAAGTTCTGGAAACACTTTAGAGGACCTGAAGCGCTCATGTATTGAGCCACAATATATCCTTAATAATGTTTGACTAGGTCAGGGTCAACCCTGGCTTATTATCTTAGCATATTTGTATGGCCCAATATCCCCAATGATACATACAGACCCAACGACCTAATGCTACATACCAAGACCCAAGGTCATTTGCCTTTTGGTTCCAGAGAAGAATATTTTAAGGGTTTTACCATATATGGACACGGTGACCATTTTGGTTAAGTAACCCTCAACAAAATGTCATATTATAATGTTTTATCTAATGAATACTCCATATGAGTTAGTATCTTAGAAAAAATGTTTAGATATGTATATGGCTGTCCAAAATGAGCAGCATTTAATACTTTTTCAGTGGGTGGGCTAATGAAAAATTCTACACCACTTTTGTTTCTGGCATACACCCTCATTTGACTTCTATATAGTTATACTATCACCTGGTACAAATAAAAATTTTCAACCAGACCGATTGAAAAAAAATCCAATCCATACATTTGTATAGCACATTCAGACGACGTGTCATGCAAAGAATAATATGTCTGCTTTGGATATTTTGGAGTTATTTCCCTTTGATCATTTGCAATGCTATTTCATGTCTGCTCTATGAGGGTCTGGATGGGGGGTCTGGTATTCACTATTCATTAAAAATTTAGCCCATTATTCACCTCATTAAAATTTTGGGCTATTCATTAAAATAAGACCAATTATTTATTAAAAGTAAGAATGGTGGCAAAGAAATCTGATTATTCACTATTCATTAATTTTTTCTTCAATTCATTAAAAAAATAGGATTATTCATTATTTTTTAGGCTCTCATTATTCACTATTCATTATTTTTTTTGGCTCAATATTCACTATTCATTATAAAAAAAGGGCCATTATTCACTAATCATTATACCCCATCTAGACCCTCCTCTATAACTTGATAACCGTTAGTGGTATTTCAACAAAACTTCATATATTTGTAAAGCACATTCAGACGACGTGTCATGCACAAGAACCATAACTCTGCTTTGGGTATTTTGGAGTTATTTCCCCTTGATCATTTACAATGCTATTTCGTGTCCGCTCTATAACTTGATAACCGTTTGAGGTATTTCAACGAAATTTCATACATTTGTACAGCAAAATCAGACGACGTGTCATGCAAAAAAACATAACTCTTGCATGTTTTTTTTAAATTATTCCCCTTGTAACATAACTAAATACAAGTTTTGTCCGCTCTGTAAGTTGAACACTGTTAAAGCTATTTGGCTGAAAATTCATACACTTCTAGAGCACAATGTGGCATGCATAATAACCATAACGTTGCTTTGGATATGTTTGGAGTTATTTCCGTTTGATAATTTGCAATGCTATTTCGTGTCTGCTCTATATCTTGATAACCATTAGAGGTATGTCAACGACACCTTATACATTTGTACAGGACATTCAGACGATGTGTCATGCACAAGAACCATAACTCTTGCATGTATATTTTTTCAAATTATTCACCTTGTAACATAACTAAATGCAATTTTGTGTTGTTGTTTTTATTCCTAAAAGGAGGAGACTTTTGTTTTTCATTGAAAAACAATTCTAGTTAATACCATACCTGCAAACTTGGTTTCATTGTATCATTTACTACATGCAAATTTGGTATCATTTATAAAAAGAGGAAAGCAAAGATCAGGAATCCATACAATCAAGTACCACACCCGAGCCAGGACACCACATGGGAAAATGACAAAAACACAAGAAACATCACATACAAGAGAGCCAAGAGGTCATCCCTTTCTTAGCAGGTGACCACAAGGTTGCGATGAACAGTCAAGACAGCATGACAGACACGAAACATAAATACCAAAACGGATCCACAAAAGAAGCACCGCCTTGGACCATCCAGTTTTACTGGAGAGCTTAAACAAGTTTCAAGGTACCTGTAAACTTGATATCATTTATAACGGCTAACTTGATATCATTTATTTTTCCAAACTTAGTATCATTAATTACCTGCAACCTTGGTATCATTTATATCTTCAAACTTAGTATCATTTATATCTTCAAACTTAGTATCATTAATTACCTGCAACCTTGGTATCATTTATATCTTCAAACTTAGTATCATTAATTACCTGCAACCTTGGTATCATTTATATCTTCAAACTTAGTATCATTTATATCTTCAAACTTAGTATCATTTATACCTGCAACCTTGGTATCATTTATATCTTCAAACTTAGTATCATTAATTACCTGCAACCTTGGTATCATTTATACCTGCAACCTTGGTATCATTTATATCTTCAAACTTAGTATCATTTATACCTGCAACCTTGGTATCATTTATATCTTCAAACTTAGTATCATTAATTACCTGCAACCTTGGTATCATTTATACCTGCAACCTTGGTATCATTTATATCTTCAAACTTAGTATCATTAATTACCTGCAACCTTGGTATCATTTATATCTTCAAACTTAGTATCATTTATACCTGCAACCTTGGTATCATTTATATCTTCAAACTTAGTATCATTTATATCTGCAACCTTGGTATGATCTATATCTTCAAACTTAGTATCATTTATACCTGCAACCTTGGTATCATTTATATCTTCAAACTCAGTATCATTTATACCTGCAACCTTGGTATCATTTATATCTTCAAACTTAGTATCATTTATACCTGCAACCTTGGTATCATTTATATCTTCAAACTTAGTATCATTTATACCTGCAACCTTGGTATCATCTATATCTTCAAACTTAGTATCATTAATTACCTGCAACCTTGGTATCATTTATATCTTCAAACTTAGTATCATTTATACCTGCAACCTTGGTATCATTTATATCTTCACACTAAGTATCATTTATACCTGCAACCTTGATATCATTTATATCTTCAAACTTATTATCATTAATTACCTGCAACCTTGGTATCATTTATATCTTCAAACTTAGTATCATTTATACCTGCAACCTTGATATCATTTATATCTTCAAACTTAGTATCATTTATACCTGCAACCTTGGTATCATTTATATCTTCAAACTTAGTATCATTTATACCTGCAACCTTGGTATCATTTATATCTTCAAACTTAGTATCATTAATTACCTGCAACCTTGGTATCATTTATATCTTCAAACTTAGTATCATTTATACCTGCAACCTTGATATCATTTATATCTTCAAACTTAGTATCATTTATACCTGCAACCTTGGTATCATTTATATCTTCACACTAAGTATCATTTATACCTGCAACCTTGGTATCATTTATATCTTCAAACTTAGTATCATTAATTACCTTCAACCTTGGTATCATTTATATCTTCAAACTTAGTATCATTTATACCTGCAACCTTGGTATCATTTATATCTTCAAACTTAGTATCATTTATACCTGCAACCTTGGTATCATCTATATCTTCAAACTTAGAATCATTTATACCTGCAACCTTGATATCATTTATATCTTCAAACTTAGTATCATTTATACCTGCAACCTTGGTATCATTTATATCTTCAAACTTAGTATCATTAATTACCTGCAACCTTGATATCATTTATATCTTCAAACTTAGTATCATTAATTACCTGCAACCTTGGTATCATTTATATCTTCAAACTTAGTATCATTTATACCTGCAACCTTGATATCATTTATATCTTCAAACTTAGTATCATTCATACCTGCAACCTTGGTATCATTTATATCTTCAAACTTAGTATCATTAATTACCTGCAACCTTGGTATCATTTATATCTTCAAACTTAGTATCATTAATTACCTGCAACCTTGGTATCATTTATATCTTCAAACTTAGTATCATTAATTACCTGCAACCTTGGTATCATTTATATCTTCAAACTTAGTATCATTAATTACCTGCAACCTTGGTATCATTTATATCTTCAAACTTAGTATCATTTATACCTGCAACCTTGGTATCATTTATATCTTCAAACTTAGTATCATTAATTACCTGCAACCTTGGTATCATTTATATCTTCAAACTTAGTATCATTTATACCTGCAACCTTGGTATCATTTATATCTTCAAACTTAGTATCATTCATACCTGCAACCTTGATATCATTTTTATCTTCAAACTTAGTATCATTTATACCTGCAACCTTGGTTTGATTTATATCTTCAAACTTAGTATCATTTATACCTGCAAACTTGGTATCAGCTATATCTGCAAAGGGGTACGTGCATTAAGGGGCTATTTTGGCCCCCCTCTAGAGCCAAAAACTGAAAGTTGCGTTTCACCACTTTCATCCTATTGGTTTATTAGAAGAATAGCCCAAGTGTAAAATTCTGGCATTTATTTTAGTTTTACAGGTTGCTATGGTAAGCAAAATGGCCGACAAAATATGCTTTAAATAGAGGAATTGCCATTTTACGCCAAATTTGAGGCTTTTGGAGACCAATTTTTTAAGAATTAGATATCAGCACAAGCAAATACCAAAAAAACCTTTTACTATATTTTGTGCCGTGATAATTCTCATCTGTTAAAATATTTTTTTGGTATTTGCTTGTGCTCTATATCAATTCCTCTGTTACATGTCTCAAATTTGCTCCAAAATGGTCATTTTCCTATTTTCAGCCTATTTTGGCGGCCATTTTTGTTACCATAGCAACCGTAAAAGTCGAATCAATGCCAGATTTTTTACACTTTGGCTATTGTTCTAATAAACTAATACAAAGAAACTTGTGAAGAGCAACTTTTATTTTTTGACCTCATAGGGGGGCCAAAATAGCCTCTATTTGCACGTACCCCTTTGTTATTATTCATATCTGCAAACTTGGTATCATATCTGGAAACTTAGTCTCATTTACACTTGCAAACTTGGTATCATTTATACCTGCAAACCTGGTATCATTTACATCTGCAAATTTGGTATCATCTATATCTTCAAACTTGGTATCCATTACACAGGGATAAGAACAGTCAGCCATTCTCAATAAAATATCAATAGAAAACAGCCAGTTTATGCTTATTTTCTAAAATTGAGTATAACTTCATTCAAAAATAAATTTCAGCAAAAACAACTGGCATTATATAAATCATATGCCAGTGCTCAATCAGGAAATCCTAATCAATCCTAAACTTTCTCATGCCTGTTTATACCTGCAAACTCGGTTGGTATCATTTATACCTGCAAACTTGGTTGGTATCATTTATACCTTCAAACTTGGTTGGTATCATTTATACCTGCAAACTTGGTTGGTATCATTTATACCTTCAAATTTGGTTGGTATCATTTATACTGGCAAACTTGGTTGGTATCATTTATACCTTCAAACTTGGTTGGTATCATTTATACCTGCAAACTTGGTTGGTATCATTTATACCTTCAAATTTGGTTGGTATCATTTATACTGGCAAACTTGGTCGGTATCATTTATACCTTCAATTTTGGTTGGTATCATCTATACTGGCAAACTTGGTCGGTATCATTTATACCTTCAAATTTGGTTGGTATCATTTATACTGGCAAACTTGGTCGGTATCATTTATACCTTCAATTTTGGTTGGTATCATCTATACTGGCAAACTTGGTCGGTATCATTTATACCTTCAATTTTGGTTGGTATCATCTATACTGGCAAACTTGGTTGGTATCATTTATACCTTCAAATTTGGTTGGTATCATTTATACTGGCAAATTTGGTTGGTATCATTTATACCTTCAATTTTGGTTGGTATCATCTATACTGGCAAACTTGGTCGGTATCATTTATACCTTCAATTTTGGTTGGTATCATCTATACTGGCAAACTTGGTTGGTATCATTTATACTTTCAAACTTGGTTGGTATCATTTATACCTTCAAATTTGGTTGGTATCATCTATACTGGCAAACTTGGTTGGTATCATTTATACCTTCAAATTTGGTTGGTATCATCTATACTGGCAAACTTGGTCGGTATCATTTATACCTTCAAATTTGGTTGGTATCATCTATACTGGCAAACTTGGTTGGTATCATTTATACCTTCAAATTTGGTTGGTATCATCTATACTGGCAAACTTGGTCGGTATCATTTATACCTTCAAATTTGGTTGGTATCATTTATACTGGCAAATTTGGTTGGTATCATTTATACCTTCAAATTTGGTTGGTATCATTTATACTGGCAAACTTGGTCGGTATCATTTATACTTTCAAACTTGGTAGGTATCATTTATAAGATTCCGGGACATCTCGGCCCCTAACAAACTCGGCCCCTGACAAACTCGGCCCCTAACAAAGTCGGCCCTTTACAAACTCGGCCCCCATATATTCCGGGACCAAATTCGACCCCTACAAACTCGGCCCCCAATCGAAAAATGGTTCAGGAGGCTGGCTAGTTTCATTATACATGCGAATCATTGGTTAAACACATTAGTGCCCATTAAAAACGTATGCAGATAATGCATGTTGTGATGGATATTGGCACTTTATG
This sequence comes from Loripinus fragilis, assembly GCA_964019695.1. NCBI lineage: Eukaryota > Metazoa > Mollusca > Bivalvia > Lucinida > Lucinidae > Loripinus > Loripinus fragilis. Next base: position 47,737,764 of record OZ026523.1, on the reverse strand, counting down.
ATGTTGACGCTGTACATTTTTGTGAAAGAAAGGTTCAGTCGAATACTCGGGTATGTTTACTCAAACATGCATGAGCGTTCTACATGATACCCGGGACAGTCTCGATGTTGAGAATTCGATGTGAGAAAACCAGAGCTTTCGACTGCCATTCTGTAGATAAAGCTTACATATGCGGAAATCGAATGGGTGATATGGGTCTTGGTTAAGCTAAAGCATTCATGATCGAGCCTCAGCAAATGTACAGACTCGAGAGAGTTTTGGACCGCTCCTCGGATAAAAAAGATCATGTTTTGGCTAGAGCATCATACAAAACATGTGAAAATCGAAGGAGTGATAATGATCCGATGATTTATCGCACTTGTTTAAGCTCAATGGAGTCCGCGCAAATGCACTCGACAGAACTTTCGACCACCGTTCAGAGATTAAAGCATACATATGGGGAAATCGAATGGGTGATACCAGTCTTGGATAATTTCAGATATTTTTTATATACAGTCGAATCTCGGAAATTCGAAGTCATAGGGATTAGAGATTTTATTTTGAAATATCGAGAGTTCGAATTAGCCTATAGGGAGAAAAATATAAAAATGTATACTTTCAAAATTGATTATTATCAGTGTTTTTCCCTATCAAGCAAATATAGTGTGTGCATAAAAGAAACCTCCCGGGGAGACGTTTCTTTCACGCACACAAAACATAATATTTTAAATAATTCATAAACAGGCCCTATATTCTCTGATTCCAATGTGTTCGAAATTAATTTCGAATTAGGGGGTATTTCGAAAAATCGGAGTTCAATTTTCCGAGGTTTTACTGTGAACAATTCGATTTCTTTAACGAATATTTCCAAATATTTGCAAAGGAATTAGCGTTATATCGGAACGATAATTATATGTTGAATGTAATATATAATGGATGCAGCACACAGGACTATCGAGATCGGCGAGGTAACCCAACGCAGCTCGCATATAAAAGGCAAATATAAAGGTGTAGCTTCTGACAAAAGATGTAACATCTATAGACCCACTTTAGACACCAGTTACAATGCGTTCTGTATATTATATAGGGGCCGAGTTGGTTAGGGGCCGAGTTTGCTAGGGGCCGAGTTTGTGGGGGCCGAGTTTGTTAGGGGCCGAGTTTGTCAGGGGCCGAGTTTGTTAGGGGCCGAGATGTCCAGAAACCATTTATACCTGCAAACAGTTACCCTAACTAGCGAAGGAAAGTAAAGATTACAAAGCACAGGCTAAAATATTTTTGCATAATGTTTATTCTTCACAGAAAGCGATCTAAAGAAGATTTTCAACAGACAATATCATAAATATGTAAAAATCAGAAGAGGATACAAATCTGTTATTTTTCCTTGCTTCTTTGAAAAAAACCAACAGGGCCAGTAATAATTAGAGATTATCTCACAGCGTTTTGGTTATTGCCCGCAGTATCACCCCGAGACCCAATTATCAGACAGAAAGCTTTAGCTCGAGTGCTGATAATGGTCTCAGGTTCATACTTCCAGAGATAACCAAAACCCAGTGAGATTATCTGGTTATCAATTATTCCAATTCACAGTTATAATTAGAGATTATCTCATGGCCTTCTGGTTATCGCCCGAAGTATCAACCTGAGACCTCATTATCAGCCCGAGAGCTTTAGCTCAAGGGCTGATAATGGTTGAGGGTTGATACTGAGGGTGATAACCAAACTCCATGTTATAATCTGTTTATCATATATACATTACACTATTTCAACGCGTTTGACGTACAAAAATGTAAGTAAAACAGAGGAATGGCGTACACTTTGCGTTACGTTATGCCACTTGTTTACATCTGACGTCATAAAATGATCAACGTTACGTGCCGGGCATGAAAACCTCTCTCCGTTCAAAATACATGACTTCCAGTAATCATCACGGCAGGCTGATAACCAGTTTGCGGGAAAGGGCTAATCTCATTTGCAGACTTTGGGTTATCGTGGCAAATAGCGTCCAGATTATGCGATAATTGGAATTGTTATATGACTGGAGAGAATCCTGTCTCCTGATTGGCCCAATTTGTTTTCATAAATCTCTATGTCTACCTGAAAACTGGTCTGAACTGGCTCAGAAGGTGATATAGGATGAAATCCAGCTCAAACTAGTTTCCAGAAGTTAATATTTTTGACACTTCTGCAATATCACCCTCTAGAGAGCTAAAAATAGCATGATGAGTATAAAACTAGCATGTGCTGCATGAAATTGACATGATTTGCTGTTTCACATCCCAACAGGTAAACTAAAGAATTTCATGAATTTTAACAACTGTTTTGTTATGTTTTGTTTGTTCATTTATCTTTGTTTGAATAAACAAAATGTAAAGAAAAGTTTTTTGATTAATTTTTTTAATTTCCACATTCAGAGAATTTATCTACATTTTAAATTGCAAAATACTACATTAAAATATTCTAATACAGTTGATAAAACTTTTTAGAAAGTCCTTAGGTTGAAGGTTGACTGCAACAACAAAAGTTAAGTTAAAATAGAAAATTGTCATTCTAAGTTGAAAAGTCATATAACAAAACAGTTATTGACTTCAATCTCGGTAGACATAAGGATTTATCTACCCTTAAAAGTGATATTCACCTCGGCCTAGCGGCCTCAGTGAATTATCACTTTTTCGGGTAGATAAATCCTTATGTCTACCTCAATGAAGTCAATAATTGTATAATATAATTATTCTCCAGCCAGCACCACATCACTTTTATGGAGAGGTAGGACAAATATCCCATAATTAATACCCAAGATTTTTATTGGAATTTGACTATTCTGGTTGCAAAAAGGATAATAACAGAGTTGTTATTGTAAGAAATATGGCACAAGAATAATTTGTGATTTTGGTACTTTCCTTATACGGGCCTCGTCGTGAGAAAACCTGTCTTCCAGGGTTTGTGAACAACACAGGCACAGACCAGCCAGCACATCTGTGCAGACTGATCAGCACCTTTGTTTTTCGCATATTGTAAAATATCATATATAGACTTAATGCGAGGGAAATTTCAATACTCTATCTACTCTCTGTAGGCAGTTTGGTTTGAATCTCACTTTGTCCGAAACCCCGATGACAGGTTTTCTCGCAACAAGGTCCATATAAGAGCAGCAAAGGGTCAGAGGAACCTGAGTAAACATGCCATCTGGCTAGAGTCTTGACTGTTCATGAACAAAGAAGGGACTTACATGAATGTTCAGAACACATTTTAGGGCTCAAGTCACAATAAAAACACTGTGCATGTATGTTTATATGCATCTGTCCTTTGCCTAAACTAGCATTTTTTATGTTTTTCACATTGATTTTTGGCAATATCCTTTTTACTTTTGATTTAAACAAACTGTGTTTGCGATGAGATTTGAAGAAAAAAATAAGCATCATTTCTGCAAGGGGTCTGAAGTTTGCGGTCCCTAGATTTACCGGAAAGACTCGAATTACCGGAAAGACCACCGAAATACCGGAAAGACCAAAGAATAATAGGGAAATATTGATATGCCCTTAGCCAATGAAGAAGGCTATTGTTGATTATTGAATATTGTTAATATTTGAGTATCTAGTATATATTATGTATATATAATTTGTTATATATTTTTTGATATTTTTAATTCATTTTTATGATCATTTTGTCTTGAAAACATGAGTTGAAAGATAAAAAAGATTAGAAGAATTCCCTTTCTAAATTACCGAAAATGTACGGCTTAAATTAAATACGTCAAAATCATATTATAGAATAGTTGTGTGTTTGGCGAAATGTGATTTGTGAGAAAATAAAGCTGGCATATACAAGGCATAACCATATATCGACTTACCACGACGGAGGCTCAAAAGTTAAAATACCAAAAAGGCATAACATATGCGGATATATAAGAATCATTGACCAAAGTTTAAAATATAAGAATCATAAACTGAGCTTCAAAGTTCAAACTAAAGGACATTAAAAGATATAAATATGATAAAATGCATTTAAACATTCTTGCATAACGTCTTTTATTGGATGGATGGATGTGTTCCCTTTTTCTGAAACATGTTCGTTGATTGGGTTTGTTCCTCGTGTTAACAATGGTCCTTTAATAAGACTAGTTAGTTCCACCTCATTGACACACTGATTAGTTCTAGGTGTTAACAAGGGCCCTTCAATTAGGCCTTAATCCAAGCTATTAGTCCTTTCAATAAACAAGATTGAAGTTGAAGCAATACAATTTTATAACGGAAATTTTCCCCAGGGCGTGGAGGGGGGGGGGTTACTTTATTTTTTTCTCCATACGTAGGCTTGGGCCCAGCATCTACCGTTCACCCCAAAAAATATTAGGATTTTCAAGCACCCCCAAAAAATATTTGAAATTTTAGTATAAAAAAATATCCCCCATTCTGTACCTTGCCCATAAGAAAAGACCCTAAAATGCTTAAAAAATGACACCTAAATATAGGCAAATTTTGTGGTTACCCAAAAAAATATCCACAAAAGCTTCATACCCCAAAAATATTCATTTTCTGAAAACCCCCTAAAAATATTGAAATTCAAAATTTTGAACCCCACAAAATAACCTTAGCCTACGTATGTAAAAAAAAAATAATCAAGAGTACCCCCACCCCCTGTGCAGTTTTCGCCCAAAACAGTACATTACTAAGCATAAACTTTCTAAATAAATGGACTTCAGAATATTGATTACTTAAACTTATAGCATTAATTTTCTTCTGGGTCTTATAATGATTGCCAGTTACTGCCGTCAATGATTGTCAATTATTGTACGTTCATACGAGAATGCGTGCATGATTTGTTGTTTTTGTTGTGAATTGCGTGAGCAGAGTTCACCCATTTCTAAAAGATGAAAGCATTCAACAATCATTGGTACCATTAAGGAAGATAGTGACACCAATTTAGTCCAAGCCCATCAAATATGAGATTTATTCAAAATATTTCTATATGACACTATTTTCTCAAATCTGTATATGATTATAAAAGCAAGTTACAACCAACTCATAATATCAGTTTTGTGAAAATGGCTAGGATTGCATTATTTGGAAGTATCTATATAGCTCGATTAGAGGAATTTTGGGGGGGATTTGAAGGTTCCTGGCGATGTTAGGTTCTTTGGCATCGGAGGAATGAAGTTTGAAACGTGCGCAGAAACTCTGAAGAAAGTTAAATCTTTTAAACCTGGTGCCGTTTACATTTTCTTGGGAGGTAACAGTATAACTAAAAACACTAAACCCAGCGAACTCGCGGACCTCTATTTTACTATAATTAAAGATTTGAGAGACAGTGGTGTGAGAAAGATTTATGTGGCTGAAATACCGACCCGTGGCAAGTTTAAAACCCCTGGACTAGACAAGAAGTGTTTCGATTCTCAGCGCGAGAAGATTAACAAACTTTTGAGGAAGGAATACGGAAATGATCTCATAGTTTTCAAAGACATCAAGTACCCGAGAGACTACGACACCGACCGCGTCCATTACAACGACAGGGGAATGCAAAAGTTTTTCTATAACATACGTCGTGTTCTTTTGACATTCAAAAATGTTTAATTTTTTTTTTGCGGGATGCTGTGGGTTTCGTCGCGATAAAAGCGGACTTAGTTTTCATGCGGACAACGAAGGCGCAGATCTGCGCATTCTGATAATCGCCTTTGTTTTTCACTTGATGACAAGATGGCTGGCTAAGTCAGTCACAGTTTCTGTCAAGCTAGTGTCTGTTGCTGAGCGTGAAGCAGTAGGAAATTTCGTAGACCGATTTTCTCGCGACGAAGCCCAAGCGTATTCGTTAAATGATAGAGAACCGAGCACAGATTTTGGTTAAAAACAAAGAAGAAAAATTAAATCCATTACACCGCCAAAGGAGAACCGTGAGCAATATCGGTTTTCTCGTGGCGTGGCTTGAATGATGATTACGTACTTTTTGGACACCGCCTTCAAAGTATATCTGACCCGCTAATTACGTAAGAATTAAATAATCTACTTTAATTGTGTCTTTAATCAAACCGACTTGTTTAAAATCAAAAGACTTAAAAGGTAAAAAGTTTTATAAAAGATCAGATTTTGCATCTTATCATCATTCGTGCTCATTCGTCTTGGTGTGATATCATGTTCTTTTCAAACATGAACATGTCCGTTTTCGGACTTGGGACTAGAATGGATCTTTTTTAAATAGTCTGATGTGATATTTAATAAGTTCAAGCAGTCTATTGTGGCTGGGGTTTTTTTCGGTAAATTTCGGCAAAAGTGATATGTGAAATCGAGGACATTTAACACTAATAATTTAATCTGTGCTTGGTTATCATTTGAAGAACAATGTCGGGTTCATATCCCTGTATTCAGTGCTTCGAACATTGTTCGGAGCCATGTATTCAGTGTTATAATTGTAACAGATGGGAACACATAACATGTGTTCCAATGACTGAAACTGAGTTAAAGACTTGGGACAACCACTTGCTTAACTTTTATTGCCAACAGTGTTGCTTCAACGGGATACAATTTGACGCTGATGCATCATTGCAACGGTAAGTCTTCGTTCTGAATAGTGTATTCAACCCAATTAAGCCTAGCGTCCTTTTTGTGGGACATCGGTAAACAGTGCAAAACCAGATCAGACGCCGAAAAATTCGGCATCTGATCAGGCTCTCCACAGTTTGCTTACAGAAGTTTCTTTTTAAATTGGTATGAAAATGACCAACACTATTTAACCCAATTTGACATAGCGTCCTTTTTGTGGGACATAGGCAAACAGTGCAAAACCAGATCAGACGCCGCAAAATGCGAGATCTGATCAGGTTCTCCACAGTTTGCTTACAGAAGTTTCTTTTGGAAGGTTCTCCACTGTTCTGAATATTGTGTATTTTTTCGATAGTCCGTAAATATCAATTTAACTGCTTTTTATTTGCCATAACCCTTAATTCCCACAACCGGTCGGCGGCAATCGAAATCGTTAATACTATCGACGAACGTAAATCAAAAACGTTAGTTTTCGATTACCATTTGTCACCGACCTGATAAATGGCAATCGAAAATACTGTTTCTCGCGATTATGATCCTCGTTCGTCGATTGTTAAGAGCGTTTTCGATTGCCGCCTCCTATTGCCATAGGTTGGATGACAGATAGGCACACGCCAGCCAATAAACAAGATTGAACAAAATGAGTAATGGCGGATCGAGTGGACGGAGAATTCTTGCCACCGTGATTTTTGGAAAATAATGATGGATGCTCTACCCAATATTATCCCAAAGTCAATCATTGAAGTTCTGAACAGACTGGAGAATGATGAGGATAACCGATACTCGTGGAAACTCACGCGGAATCAGGATTCATTGTCGTTAACCGTCAGCTGTAAACTTCCCGCCAAAACTCCAAACAAAGCCAAGGACGACAGCGAGGTCGCCGAACGCACTACTGTGAAACCAGTGAGACGTCGTCGGAAGAAGAGAAACTCTCCCTCTGCGTTGGCTCGTTCTAGGAGGAGGCACGCACGTTTCCTGGAGAAGAAGTTAGCTGGAAAACCAGATTCACCTTCGCCAGAAGACCAGCAAGATCCTGTGTGTGTAAAGGAACTGGAAAATACCAGTCTTGTTTGTGGTAGTGACAGTGACCTGGAGTCTTCGGATAATCCAACACCAGCCCCAGCTGTTGAGCCTGTTGAGCCTGACTTGTTACATGAACGGGCAGTCCTTTTTGATTTTCTGGCCAAGACAAACAATGACAGTGACGATAGTGATTACAACGAGGTAGACTGTGTTTGTTCTAACTGTAAGCATCCACCCAAGGAAGGAGAGGAACTTAAACGTTGCTCGCGCTGTCATTTAACCCGCTACTGCAGCGTCCATTGCCAGAGGAAAGATTGGGACTTTCACAGATTTGCCTGTTCACTTGTGGCAAAGAAGTTGAACTCTAAAGCTTAACTAATCTACCATAAAGACCTGTATATAATTTGTGAATACGTTTTGGTGTTAGGACCTTGGTGGCTGTGTTGTATAGTGTATCGGTTATAGTTTTGTGAATGGACATTGCATATATTGTACAGTTCTGGTGCTGGGAGCGTTTTACATTAACACTTTAGTTCTAATAGTTGAATTAATAATTTGTTCCACTCGGAAACGAGGTGTCCCAACATTGGGAGAATTTATATCTACAACAACAACAACAACAACAACAACGATGGTGTTCAGAGAAGGTTCTTTATTCTTGGTATGTGTCAGACAGGCACGCGATACAAATACCGTCTACAATAAACATGATGAAGTTGCACTTACTTGTTCGATACGATGAGTAATAGCGCAGATCAGCATGCACATCCAATCAGTATGGTCTCTGGCCTTGTTAGATTTACCATAATTTGAGCCATTGCATGAGGTTTCCAATAATGTAGTATGTGTGACCAGCAAAACCTCAACCTCATGATTTCTTGAACAGATAACAAAATTGATTTTAATTTTTTAAGAAAGGGACAGAGAGAAGTTTGACAAGTAACGACATGAGCTTCATGTTATGCCACACCGTTCTGCTTTGTTGAGAGCCTGTGCTTTTAAGTGCAGGTAGGTTCGCATAACTGAGAAATGTTGAACGTTGTTTTTTTGAAAAAATGTTGTTTTTTGAAAAATGATCCTTTACATGTGTGTGAACTGCATATTGGTGCTAATTACGACCTTACTGTTCATATTGGTGCTAATTACAATTTACTGTTTGATTGTTACTGTAAATATACTGTACATGGGACAATTGGGCGGTTCTATTATGTACCAATTAGCATCAGTTATGACAGACATATTTACAGGTATTATAATTTATAATTTCGTTAAATAGTTCTGTCCTTAATGATGATAATGGGTACATAATAACTGGACGGAATGCTTGCGGTATTCCAGTCTTTGTCTACCTGGTGTCTCGTGATGGTTGAGTGGCTCTTCCTCGCGGTGCCATGGGGCTGTCTGCGGTTTGTGATTGTGGTATTTCCTGATCATACTCACTTACTATCTTTGTCCATGTGAGTAGTAAAAGTTCTAATGAGACTGTACTATATAACAAGCGCAGACTCGTCTGAGACTTTATTGCAAAAGCAAAAGCTTTGGTAAACAATAGCTCGTATGATACCTTGTATATAAAATGTGCCTTCCTAAATAGAGTATGTCTTTATACTCTCGGATATAAGTAAGAATTGAGTTTACTTTGTGAAACTTGCATTCATAATATAATACACTATTTAAAGTAAACAAATATAATCACCCACAAATATCACCAAGATTGGGAAGAGTCCATCTTCATATACAACAGGGAACCGATTGTATATATTTACAGATTTACGTACATAATGTATTTGCGTAAAATTGGAATTGCGCATTTTACTCAGGTAGACTATAATGCGAACAACATGGCCCAAGACCAGACTGCCCCCTTAGGAGCAGTCTGATCAGGGTTCATTTGTTTGCTTCCATGAGTAAATTTGCAAACAGTGTTGGTCTTATACCACTTTTGTGTAACTGAGCATTAAAGGTTCTGATAAGTCTGCGCGACATAGCATGCTCGTCTGAGCCTTTATTGCTTTCCGATATGCGGGCGATATACATCTTTGGTGATTTTCCAGAGATAAACTGTACATAATGCTTCAACTGATAACTGCCTTCCAGATTAAGAATGTGTCCATCTGCATGTGAGCATTTAAGGTTATGATGAGACAGCGCGAGATCGCATACTAATCATAACCTTTACTGCTATGATATATGAGCGACAAAAATCTGGTGAAATGGAATCTTGTCTATTCGCTCCATATATTTTGTATATAAACGGGTTAAACTTAATGTGAAAAATAGAGGCACTGATGAGACTGCACGTTCCTGCGTGGATCCAGAAAGTTTGTCAGTGGTGTCCAACTGTGACGGTTTTTTTGTAGTTGATGAGCATGATGAGGGGAGGGAGGATCCAAATACCACTATATGCGGTCCATCTTCGGCCCACCAGCGAAATGCCATTTAAATGGCGTTTCGCTGGTGTGCTGGTGATTGCTATGAAGCCCTATATTTTTGTGATTTTAATGAGGGTACCCCCTATCCTCCTCCCCCCCCCCCCCCCCCCCCCCCGTCTGGATCCGCACATGACGGTAGAGCAAGCTCGTTAGAGTCTTAAATTTATTTGATAACTTGATGATGCTATTGTTTCAAGCTGCATGTTTAAACGAATAGATATAGTGTACGTCGCTGTCAACTTAATACATATAACTTTTACATTGTATATGCAATTGTCAATGTGCTGCTTTTCTAGATTTTACTCTTGTTAGCCAATGTGACGAGCATTTCCTGACAGACCCTTTTTAGATTTCATTAGCATAAATTTTAAATATATCTATTACTACAGTTTATTTTTCTACATCTCTACTGTGATTTAAATTTTAATCTGATATAATTTTGCTATAGTTTTACACATCTTATTTTATACTCAGTTTTACATTCGCTTCACTTTTGAACGATTTTGATGCTGGTTTACTTTTATGTATGCCCTTTTGCTTTTTATAATTAGCCTATAGCTAGACTATTGTACCTCAAAATATGCTCCCATTTGTGCAATTTATTTGATCTTTGAATATACATTTTTTGGTTATATGTCCAAGAGTGCTGGTAATGAGTCAAGTCCACGATAAAATGGATTCGTTGTAATGCAAACGACAAATTTGCTGATCAGGCTATTCATTGCGTAGAATGTGACCAGCGAATGTGTTGTTAGCTTTTTCAGAAAATTCTGCAATACCATTATCTTTTTAAAGCAAAAAAAAAATAAATGCAACCTTAGCTGTTCTTTTTCATGATATAACGGATACATTTTTCATGGTGTGGCTCATTAATTTTTAATATGTGCTGATATACAAAATAAAGTTATTATTCAATAAGCAGTGTTACTTCTTTATATTTAATATCAATAGAATATTAACCACTTCCTCAAAACTCGGATAAGCAAGGCATCCCAACAAGTAAGTAATAGTAAAATCTTCGACAATGAGTTTCGATGCTAATAATTTGGCTCAAAATGACTGAATTATTATTGTCGGACAATAGAATGATTTACAAAGTACATATATCGCTTTACAATTGTTAAAAACAAAAATTCCTATACAAATAAGGCTAGTAAAATCAATACAGGAAATAACCCCCTATTATTCTTTGGTCTTTCCGGTATTTCGGTGGTCTTTCCGGTAATTCGGGTCTTTCCGGTAAGTCTAGGGACCCTGAAGTTTGTAGCATGAACAGATTTTTGTGCACATAGATGAAGATTTTGCAATTAATTGAATTCGGTCAAATTTTCTAAGTCTTCTATTGACAGGTAAATTTCGCAGAGGAGTGACAGAAAGCGTTTGTCTCAAAAGAATATTCACAAGTGACCAATTTGGCAATATACCCTTCTTCAACGGTTGTGTATAGCATAAAACTGTAATTTGCATACCCAGAATTAACCGTGATAATACAAAATCTACGTTGAACATCATGATTTGCAGGTACAGAAGTAGGAATTTTGCATAACATGCTGTTTTCAACTGATGCACATGCTCTAAAATGGACCATTTCGAGATGACCCCATTAGCTTAACGCACAAGCGAATCAAGTGTGATTTCCATTATATTTAACCAAAACATCCATCACTTCATTTAGTGAATTTGGGTGCTGCAAAGTAGTTTTTTGACTGTCATATTGTTTATTTGCGCTTTGCTTAAAATGCTAAAAAAGAGCATCTATGCACAGAGTTAGTTGAAGCATCTTAAATGTTAGAACTATTTGAAGAAGCTGGCGCAAATTTTCTCTACAACTTTCATCGCGAACACAGTTTGCCAAAATTAAAAGGCGAAAATCAATGTGAAACATAAATAATCGATTTTAGCATCTATTCCGAAACTTAGCCTACTTTCATCTCAAACAGCATAAGTTTTGTCTAGTGAGACTGTCCATAATGTGCAGGCTTGTTTCAGTCTTCGCTTACCTTGATTAAATACCAAAATCAATCCTGATAAATTTTTTTACCCTTCAAATGTTGTCTGCTCATTACCTCTTCTGAATATATTCAAATGCAATCTAGACTAACTTTACAATGGAAGCTAACACTATGAGCCCTAATCAGACTTCTCCCTTAGGAGAAGTGTGATATGGGTTCATATAGTTTGCCATGTAGGTAAAAAAAAAGTATGCAGAGATGGCATATGTCGTGAATAATGGGAAAAGGGTTTGCCTCTTTGGGCACAGGACATCTGAGCGAAACAGTCAAAAGGTTATAGTGGACATTTGAGCATTTTCAAAATGGACCATTAAGCGAAAAAGAAATTAAATCTAGGCCACCGTACATATAAAATGAGCATGTACAGTAAAACCTGTCTTAAGCGACCACATAAAAATAGACAAAACAAAGGTTTTAATGGGAAATGGTAGCTAAATGAAAGTCGAAAGTATTGCAGAATGAGCGCCCTTGGAGCATTCTGCAATTCTTTTGACCTGCATTAAGCCATAATCTGTATTGAAAACCAAATTTTGGTGTTTAATTTGAATGGCGGCTTAAGACAGGTTTTACTGTACTTTGTTCACCCTAGGATTTATGCCTTTTTTGGATGTGTTACAAAAAGTTCAAACTACACATGAAGATAAGAAACATGTACATATGCCAGTGTCAAAAGCTGAGGAGGAGAGATACCTCTGAATTCTATCAGAAATACACTGATGGGGAAATCACTAGAAAGGATTGGATACAGATACAGAGCCATACAGATGTGTAAATTACTTTGGGTGCCACAAACTAATTTTTTAGAAAGCTTGTACGTAGTTGTAACATAGTTTTGAGTAGGGGGCAACGGGTTAAGGATAACTCGTAAATGAACTGAGCAATCTTTGACCTGGCTAACGGAAGGGGCATCCATTCACAGGTCTATGTACAGGTAATCTGCTCAAAAGGGCTATATACCATTTCACTCAAATGCCCACTCTTTTGCCGCTCAAATGTCCATTCTTATCAGCTCAATTGTCCTCTCAATCTGCTCAAATGTCCTCCACTGGTTTCTTTGGTAATATACGTTGGGAATTTAACTTTTAAGTAAGAAAACAATGTTTGGTATTCAATACCATACTTAATGTAAAGCACATCTTACAATAAATAAATATACAGTATATTAATTACAATGATATACAGACAAATGTAACATTCACTACATGTAGTATCAAAATATCAACTTTACAATAATAAACACACTGGCAACTATACTGTTGTAAATCAACCAAAGCTACTTGTATGGCACAATCCCCCTGCAAACTTTGTGATGTAAAGTAAGTAAGGTTGCAAAGATCAGGAATCGATACAATCAAGTACCACACCTGACCCAGGATACCAATGGGAAAGTGACAAACTCACAGAAGACACCACAAACGAGAGCCAAGAGGTCAGCCCATTCCCAGCAGGTGACCACGAAGCACATATAAACAGACGCGCACAAAACATAGCAAACACAAGACAGAACAAAAACATAAAAGATCCACAAAAGAAGTACCGCCTTGGAACGGTCAGTAAAATATTTTACTGGAGGGCTTAAACCAGTTTTACGGCGCCAACCTCACCCTTGATTCTGATGTGGACCAGGACACATTTGGGAAAGTGACAAAACACAACACACACGACAGCCAAGAGGCCAGCCCTTTCCAAGCAGATGACCACAAGGCTACAAAGAACAGACACAACATTACAAAACCTTAAACCTTACATTTTATGTTTCAGAGAATCACACTTTAAAGTAAATTGTTGACAGACACACTGACGGACAAGCAAACAGAAATTTGAACACCTGTTTGTTTGTTTGATTTGATTCTTTACGTCCCATCAACAATCTTTCAGTTAAACAGGAACAAGTCTTCCTGGGTTGAACCAGTACTATTGATTGATTTGATTCTTTTCGTCCACTCAACAATCTTTCAGTTATGCGGGACGGGTCTTCCTGGGTTGAACCAGTACTAAGCTAGTACATAGTGTCTTGCTCAAGGGCCACAACGCAGTGACGCCGGTAAGGCTCGAACCTGTGGCCTCTCGGTCTCCAGTCAAGCACTCTACCACTGAGCCACTGCGCTCCCTTATGAACACCTATGTGACACCCTGCTAAAAGCAGGTATGACAAAAAGAAAATTATCAATAAACAAAGCAAAAAATAAACAAAGCAAAAAAATCAACAACAAAATAGTTAACATCTTAGTACTAACAGAGAAGGTCCTGGTGCTATATTGTGGTATGGTTCATGCCCTTTTTGTCTCTCTGTTCTCAAATAAAATATTGGCAGTCATGGTTGTAATTCACAAACTGCTTGTCAGAATAGCAAACAGGGATGACCCTGATCAGATTGCTTTTTCAGAAGCAGTTTATGGAAATTTTTACAAAAAGAAGATAATTATGTAGCACTTCAGCTTTTTGTCGGATTTATTTTTTCGATTGAACACAGGTTGGTGTTTTTTTTTTTCGAAAAATACCTGAATAAAGAAAGCACTGTACTTATATCTGCAGTATTGTGGAATAATGTGGATTTCAATTTCATCTGGTTCAGTTCAAAGTATCCGTTTAATTCAAATTAAATTTGATCCGCAACATAAAATTTCCAACAATGTGATATGTGCGACCAGCAAAGACTCAGATCAACCTGCCGACACGCACAGTCTGATCAGAGCCTTTGCTAATCGGTTGAATATTCTATGAGTGTTAAGCTACTGACGGAACATCATTTGGAGTTTCTAAGCTTAAGAGGAGGCTGCACAGGCTTGCTCATCTGAGTATACACTTGTCAAAACACCACATTGTTGGAAATCACATGTCATGGCTCATTTGGGATACATTGGATTCAGAGAATAATGTTTCAGAGTTTTATAATTTCCAATAAAAATATGCTTTGGGTGCTTAAAAGAAATGTGTCAGTGATATGTTTTTAAAGCACCCAGAAGATATGAACCGCGACATGTTATTTTCAACAATGGGGCACTTTGACAAATGTAGACTCATACGAGTATCTGCAGCCTCCTGTTAAGCTTAGAAACTCCAAATGATGTTCAGTCTGTTACTCTGTAGCTTAACACTCATAGAATACTCAAGCGACTAGCAAAGGCTCTGATCAGTCTGTGCGCATGCGCAGGCTGGTCTGAGCCTTGCTGGTCACACATACCACATTGTTTGAAATCTCAAGCTGCGGCTCATATGCTTTAATGTTTGTTGTTTGTTTGGTTTGATGTTTTTACATACCAATAAACAGCTATGGTCATGTCGGGACGGTCAGTTCACCTAACCATACTTTCTTCCTGGGCAAGCTTGGCCATGCGGTTAACCAGTAGTTTGTGCACATACTTTTGCTTGTAGCTGACAACAATCCTTCTTGAATCAGCGGAAAGGAGGAGAATGGATGTAGAAATTATTTCATGATCACTTTTCACGAAAGTATGGGACCAGGCCGGGATCGAACTCACAACCCCCTGATCTGCAGTCAGACACATTACCCACCGCGCTGCATGGCCCGGTATGTATGTTTTAATGGAAAAAAACTAAAAATATAATCTTATTTATAAGTAAAATCTCTGGTCCCAAGTACTTTGAATCAAAGTTATTCCCATATAAACAACAAAAATAATACAACTACAGTAAAACCTGTCTTAAGCGGCCACTCTAAAATAGACAAAACAAAGATCTTAATGACAAATGGTAGCTTAATGAAGGTCGTAAGTATTGCAAAATGCTCCAGTTGGAGCATTCTGCAATATTTTTGACCTGCATTAAGCGATAATCTGTCTGAAAAAAACGATTTTGGTCTTCATTTTGAGTGGCCGCTTAAGACAGGTTTTACTGTAACACTGTAACAAAAACACTTAAAATATTTATATGGATTATGTCTCCACTGTGGTCAAAAAGACAAGTGTCGTACTACAGACTGAGAGAAATATCATAATTCATCGCAGAAAATAAGAAAAACATTTCATGTTCCATTCTACAGCACCCTATAAATTAAAAAGGAAATTATAACAAAAACCAAACAAAAGACAACAATATAAGACCTAACAGCTAAGTACTAACAGCCAAAGCACTGGTAAGATTTTTTTTCACCTCTCTGGTAACCCATGTGAGAAGCTGTTATTGTGTTAGGGCTTTACTTCACTTACAACAATTTTTCAGTCAAATCGGGATGGTCCGTTATCATATTACACTGTTCCTGGGAATGCGCAGATCCAGAAAGTTTTGTCAGAGGGGGGTCCAAGTTTGACGTTTTTTTGTTTGCTTTTTTTTTATTAGGGGAGGGAGGATCTAAATACCACTATAAGCGGGCCATCATCGGCCCGCCAGCGAAACACCATTCAAATGGCGTTTTACTTGTGGGTCGATAAGTGGCCCAACATTGAATGCTCCCTTGGTAGCTTTGTGATTAAACGGGGGATCCAGACTAGTTTTGCTAAGAGACACAATATTTTTGTGATTTTTCAGGGGGGTCCGGACCCCCTACCCCCCCACCCCCCTCTGGATCCGCGCATGCTGGGCATGCTGCTCTTTTGTGATTTACTTTCATCGTTAACTGACAACTGCCCTACTAAGATCGATAGGAGTAGAATAATCTCTGTGAAGGTATGTGGCTATTGTAGTCTTAACAAGTAAACTATTAACCTGACTCACTACTGACTGCACTACCTAGATTATACATTTTATTGCATAAACAGCAACGGCTTCAAGCAGCATGGTGGGATGGCTCTGATTAAAACTTCAAACCTATAACTACTGTTGGAACCAAAATATATTAAAGCCATTGAAAGGATTTCATAATATACTTTTTTACAAAACAAACATTAGAACAAATTAAAAGGGTAAAATTATATCAAAACAATCATTCTGCATCTAATCTGATAAATTTCAATTACGAAAACTCTCTGCAACCTACATATACTCTTAAATGTGTCACTTTTGTGGCATCCATGACTTTTGATTTCCTAATCAAAGTATGACAGCTCCAGAAAGATCAATGCTGCTACATATATGCCCCATACTAAATGACCATTTTTCTTCCACCAAAAATTATCAAACATTTGATGTAATAAATATTATCATAAACTAGCATAATCACAGAACAAAAAGTAAATCATCAATATCAATACCCATATTTATTTCAAGCAGACTAGAATTAATCCTCTTCAAGAGTGGGTGGGGACTGTCTGGCTTGTCTTCCTCGAATCATCATCATCATCATCATCATCATCATCATCATCATCATCATCATCATCATTAATACCCATATTTATTTCAAGCAGACTAGAATTAATCCTCTTCAAGAGTGGGTGGGGACTGTCTGACTTGTCTTCCTCAAATCAAAGACATCCCCTCCACTCAGAGCAGTTCTGAGGGTTCATAACAGTAGTATAGAAGACAATTATTCTTTTTGCAAAAATGTCACCGACATTTGACATATGAGCCGAGACATGAGATTTCCAACAATGTGGTATGTGCGACCAGCAAAGGCTCAGACCAGCCTGCGCATATGCGCAGACTGATCAGAGCATTTGCTTGTCGCTTGAATATTCTATGACTGTTAAACTACTGACCGCACATCATTTGGAACTTCTAAGTTTAAAAGGAGGCTGCACAGGCTTGTCTGAGTCTACACTTGTCAAAATGCCACATTGTTGGAAATCACATGTCGCAGCTCATATTCTGAAACATACAATAACCCTTGAAGTGCCAAACATTTGAGGCAGATGACTTTTTTTAAAATTTAGTTGTGGATTAAAGAAACCAAAAAAGGCTTGATATTTCATGTGAATCATCTGCTGGCAGACAATTCACATGAAATGTCAAGCCTTATTTTCAATGAAATTTTTTTAAAAAAAATCAATGAAAAAAAAATCACATAAAAAGTATGCTCAGTTATAGTCATGACTGGCTATTTAAAGCTGCATAGTCTGAAGAGTACAGTAAAAATCCTCAAATTCAGGTAAAAATTTTACCATTTTGGTAAATGTTAACAAATGACCACTATCAAAACAGCAGCATTTATGTTAAAAATCAACTGTCTAGAATTATTTGAGGGACGTAAATAACTACCAATAAAAGAAAAACACCTATTCTAATAAGATAACTCACTTTTCCATACAGTTTTCAGCTGTACTGAACATATTTATTGTGAAAACATACCTCAATTCTACTTTCACAAATGATTTAAAAAGAATTTTTTTTTTTTTGAAAAATGTTCATAGTTACAGACCTGGTCTCTTTAAGGGACAACAAACAATCTAAGACATTAACCTTAATAAAATCAGCAGACAATATATTTTTGATTTGTATTTTCAACATATACTGGACAAAGTAAATTTTCTTTGCAGAATTATTCTACATTTCAAACACTAGTTATGGGGAAAATATAGAAAGAACATTATATTCAGATAAGCTCACTCCTGAAGTTTAATTATCACACTGGATAGGCGCCAACGGAAAACATTTATACTATCGAAGAAGGTAGATAAAAAAACAGTTAGAAACAGAGTTTTTGATTGCCATTTGTTGCCAGTCGGGCGACAAATGGCAATGGAAAACACAGTTTCTAGCGATTTTTGATCCGCGTTTGTCGATTGCTAAGAGCCTTTTCGATTGTCACCTATTCGGTGTGGTTATGATTGGATGCACTCTTCCAGTTAGGAGCAAACAATTTTAAGATGACAAAATTAACCAATAAAAAGTCGAATAGGCTATAACTAAAAATAGTGTCCTTTTAACTAGCTGATGAATAAAGCAGGCCCAAAGGTTATAAAACTTTTTTCGTGTTCAACTCAGATGAGCATGAAATTTATCTTGCTCATAAATGTTAAAATGCCAACAATTTGTTGGCATTTTAACATTTATTAGCATGATAAATACAGCAGCTGAGTGACTTAAAGCAAAGCACTTCTTTATTTGTCTGTATTTTAGTTTTTAGGAGCAGTTGAAAGTTCGTTCTGAGTTGAGTTGAGCATGTAAAAAGTTTTATAAACTCAGGGCCTGCTTTAATGAAAAAAGTGCCAATAAGCATTGTTTATAATCAGTATGTCCTTAAAGTTGTGGCAGTGTTGGTCAAAGAATGATATCTTTTGAATCCAAATTATATTTTTGTCCCCGATTGCTTTCATCTTCACACTCAGTGAAGACAAGGTTTTTTGTGTTTGATTTGATTCTTTACATCCCAGTCATCAATTTTTCAGCTATGTTGGGACAGGTCTTCCTGGGTTGAACCAGTACTAAGCTAGGATAAATGTTCTTGCTCAAGGACACAATGCAGTGAGGCCGGTGAGGCTCACCTCCCCCAGCCCCACGGTCTCGAGTCAAGCACTCTACCACTGAGCCACTGCGCTCCCTAAATAATGTATTTTAAACTAGCTGATGAATAAAGCTGGTTTAATGGAAAAAAGTGCCAATAAGCAATGCTTATAATCAGTATGTCCTTAAAATTGTGGCAGTGTTTGGTCAGCATTGGACAAAGTATGACAACTTTTGAATCCACATTATATTTTTGTCCCTGATTGCTTTTATCTTAACACTCAGTGAAGACGGATTTTTTTTGTTTGATTTGATTCTTTACATTCCAATCAACATTTTTCGGTTATGTTGTGATGGGTCTTTCTGGGTTGAACCAGTACTAAGCTAGGATAAATGTGTCTTGCTCAAGGACACAACACAGTGAGGCAGGTGAGGCTAGAACCCGCAGTCCCTCCCTCTCGAGTCAAGCACTCTACCACTGAGATACCTTCAGACAAAGATTAGTTGCTACATTTTGCAGCATCTAATCATGGTCTCCACTGTCAATGTAAAGAAATAAAGATCAGATACATCCATACCTGTCAAGTCTCCCCAATAAATGGTGATTCTTCTGATTTTGAAAGGGCCTTCTGTCCTCCCTCTACATTTTTTAAAATGTACCAGTTTTCAAAGAGCCAACTGATTTCGTTTAACCGCTGCATTTTATTTTCACCATGTTTAAAACTAACAAAGTTGCTAACCATTTCTGGTTGCTTTTATATTTTTATTAAATTCGGGTTCAAGACATTGAGGTTAACCCATAAAGCGCCACCTATAATTTGGAGCAGACCACAGTTTCCAATTTTGCCAATTTTTCAAAAAAAAACAAAAAACAAATAAGGTATGATATTTCGTGAGAATCGTCTGCTGGCAGAAGATTCTCATGAAACATCATTCCTTATTTCTTTCGAAAATTAGCAAAGATGTCACTAAATTTGTTGTCTGCTGCAGTTGTGATTGGCCCTTTAAGGGTTAATATTATTTGTGTACCCAGTCTGATTAGAAATTGCCACTGACAATTTACAAGTGATTATCAGCTGCAAAAAAAAAAACTAATAAAAATTAGCTTTTAAAAAATTATGAAACAGAAAAAAAATTAAAATGGCAAATTACAGTAGTGGTCCAAAGTTTCTGGACAAACACTGTAGACCACCATCTCATGTTGAGGTGTATTGAGTGCTGAGTTACTGTTTGTAATCAAATACTTTTGAAAAAATCTGCCCCATGGAGATGGAACATCTAAACCTGAATCATGTCAAAAAATGCAAGAAAATTTGCCAAAAAAAGTTTGTGCTCTATCCCTCCCATCAAAATTTCCAAAAAGTGACAGGTATGTATGTCTGAGCTAGAGAAAAGCTATCAACTGGACATAAGTTATCTCTTCAAAACCTATATTAAGAGGCTTAAAGCACCAAGAAAAAAATGCATCTGAAAATGTCGTCTATTGAAGTCGTCTGCTGCAAATAATTGCCTAGCATTACTGACGAATTAAGTATAGAAGCAAACAGCGTGGACCCAGAACAGACTGCTCCTATAGGAGCAGTCTATTCTGGGTTCACACTGTTTGCCATAGAGGCTTCTTAAACATTTCAGCAGACGAAAGAAGCAGACGACTTTTGTTGCGATTGGCGCATTAAGGGATAAAAGCCTTAAAGCCTTGAACAAAGAAACATAGACTAGATGGTTGATCATTTTGATTCAATCTTTCTTCTCTTTCGCTTCTTTCTTCTCATCAAATACTTGTCCATATTCATTCACTCGGGTTTTGTCTACTGGGTATAACCTGGTAAGAAGATAAGTGAAAATACCATTACAGTAAAACCTGTCTTAAGCGGCCATTCAAAAGTAGATAAAACAAAGGTCCTAAAGACAAGTGGTAGCTTAATGAAGGTTGAAAGTATTGCAGAATGCTCTCTTGGAGCATTCTGCAATACTTTTGACCTGCATTAAGAGATAATCGGTCTTGAAAACTTATTTTTTGTCTTATTTTCAGTAGCCACTTAAGACAGGTTTTACTGTATTCTTTATGAATATACATGGGTGAAAGTTCAAAATTTCCAAAATACTGAACTTTAGAAATTCAAACTTTCAAACTTGCAGGATGCCTACAAAAATTAATAATTTTATGTTTAAATGGTTCAATGTGTTTAGATAATCTCAAAATTCATCAGATAAGCTATTATAATCTCCCTAATTCAGCATTTTGAGGCTGACTTTCTATGGAAAGTCAGCCTCAAAATCCTGAATTCAGGATAAATCCTGAAAACTTTCACCCATGATTATATCAGGGAATTTAAGGAAGTACTTGCCCTATAGGCCAGATTTTAACTTGCCCCATTGCATATCAACTTGTATGCTATGATGAGACTAGGCCTCAAGGTAGCCAAAAGTCATGCTCACCTCAACTGAGCATGAAATCTATCTTGCTCACAAATGTTAAAAAGGGAGCGCAGTGGCTCAGTGGTAGAGTGCTTGACTCGAGAGGGAAGGGCAGCGGGTTCGGTGTCACTGCGTTGTGGTCCTTGAGCAAGACACATTTATCTTAGCTTAGTACTGGTTCAACACAGAAAGACCCGTCCCTATATAACTGAAAGATTGTTGATGGGACGTAAGGAATCAAATCAAACAAACAATAAACAAATGTTAAACGCAAATTTTAACATTTATTAGCATGATAACTACAACATTTGAGACTTTGAAAGCAAGGAAAGTCTTTATTTTTCAGCATTGTTTAGAAGCTGTTGAAATTTCATTCTCAGTTGAGTAAAGAATGAAAAATCTTATAACCTTGAGGCCAGGTCTACTTGTACAGATGTCTCTACCTCTTCATCAACCAGTCCCTGAGGTTATCAACTTTTTTCATGTCAATGACTGACCATGATTTTATCTGAGACAAATACTAAACCATGACATCATTTTTTTTTTTCATTATTAATAAAATGAAACGGTAAAAATGATGGAAATCTATTTTTCGGAAAAAAATTGCCCAGGTGTCAGTAGTGACCTTAAGACCTCTAGCCCCACTAAATAGCTGTGCATGTATGTTTAAAAATGAATCTATATCATGCATATGCAATAAGTACCTAAGTCTAATGACCTAGCTCCAATATTTATCTCAGTATTTAATCCTAGGGCTCTACAAGATAAGAGTATGCAATCCATTTTTTTTTCATTTCTCAAACAAAACATATGTTGTGGATACTCAAAATAACTGTCTCAATGAGACATTCTTTTTTTAGCAGCCAAAACAAATGGAACCGTCTCAATGAGATGGTTCTTTTGAGCACCGAAAACAAATATTAAAATAAAAAAGAAGAAAATAATCGCAATTAATCGGCCATTGGAGAAATCAAACAGATACTTACCATCTTTGGTAAAGATAAATAACAAATACAACATCATCACGGAAACAAGCCAATCGATGAGCTGTTGGCATGGTAATGATGAAAGCAAAGACATCATCTATAAAGGTGTTGAATGCCTGAAAAAGTAAGGGCTTTTTTATAATAACTAATCTAATAAATTGCTATTGTAGCGTAACATTTAATTGAATATCGTAAGAAATTTGTGACAGCGTATCTGTGATATACTGTTGAAAATGGTCTTATGCCATTAACCCTTAAAGCGCCAAGAAAAAATGCATCTGAAAATGTTGTCTGCTGAAGTCGTCTTCTGCAAATAATTGCCTAACATTACTGACAAATTAAGTATAGAAGCAAACAGGGCCATAACTCCAATTATATTACTTCAGGTAATCCACTCATCATCTACTATAAGCTTACCAAGTTTCAAGACTGTAGATATTCTGCCTGAATCAGGAGCAATAACTCTTGTTATACATTGATACACACTTATGTCATCCTCATTTAAATATTCTACATGTCCAATACTTTAAATTTTCTAAAAATCAGCATTCAGGGTTAAGCAAGTCCAAAATTGGAAAAAAGCAAGACTTAAAAGGGGTGTATCTCAATTGTTTTTTTATGAAATCCAACCAAAAGTACTCCTTTGTCTAAATAAGTATACAAAAAACAAGACTTTAGCTCAAATACTTTTTGAGATACCTTGTTAACAAGAATGCGATCTTATTGTAATCAAAAGAGCTTGACTCAAAAATGGTAGATAACCATGAAGAGAAAAAAATTGGGTCAGCTATTTTTTCATGGGTATTCTTCATTTGTATTTTCAAGACTCTAGCATGCATGGTCAAAAATGTCGGATGTATAAAAAATTTGACGGGCCAAGCAAAGGACAGATGAAAAGATGGACTAACATACAAGCTGAAAGAAATATCCTCATCAACAAATGAGCCTCAACATGAGATTTCCAACAATGTGGTATGTGCGACCAGCAAGGCCTCAGATCAGCCTGTGCCTATGCGCAGTCTGATCAGAGCCTTTGCTAGTTGCTTGAATATTCTATGACTGTTAAGCTACTGAATGAACATCCTTTGGAGTTTCTAAGCTTAAAAGGAGTCTACGCTTGTCAAAATGCCACATTGTTGGAAATAACGTGTTATGGATCAAATTACCTTGTACATGAATGCTCGCCATGGTAAATGTGCCACTGATTTTAACTGAAACAAGAAAACAAATAAGATCAATGTTACATCTACATAAATAAAATAGTGCAATGATGGTGGTGGTGGGTGAGAGGTCAGGATGAAAATGGGTGAAAATATTGATTTTTGCTTTCAACACATATCAAATTTTGTCAAATGGAATTTGTTTGCATGGATCTTATCTTATAACATGTAAACACATAGGGGAGACTGTAGACAACTATTTCATATCTTTCTGTGCTACAGTCATAAACTATCTCAAGGCTCATACAGGCAAGTTTGTGTAAAATTCAAGGACTTTGCAAGGACTTCTAAAGGACTTTCAAAGTCCTTCTGTTTTCTAGGACAGAAAATTTATGAAAAATACTGGTTTACATGTTAAAATTCTACTTCCGAAATGCTTGACTGCTTTCATAAAGAAATAAGTTTAAGAAAATTAGTATAAAATTGTGGTGCCGTTATCTGGTGCAGCATATGCTGCACCAGATAAAGGCACCACAATTTTATATACTGATTTAGGTCTCCAAAGACCGTGTTGAATCCTCCTGCAGATGGTAAAATTCAAGAACTTTTCAAGGCCTTTTTTGTGTTTTTCAAGTACTTTTCAAGGGCAAATTTAATTTTCAAGGACTTTTCAAGACAGTCCTGTATATTCAAGTACTTTTCAAGCCTATGCGAACCCTGTATCTACCCCAGTGTTGTCCATTCCGCTGATTCAAGAATGGTTGTTGTCAGTTACTAGAAAAGTATGTGCACAAGTACTGGTAAACTGCTGAGTCAAGCTTGCCCAGGAAAAAATGTGGTTAGGTGAACTGACTGTCCCGCCATGACCATAGCTGTTGACTTGGGATGTAAAGCAACAAAAGAACAAACAGTTACTAGAAAAGTATGTGCACAAGTACTGGTTAACTGCTTTGTCAAGCTTGCCCAGGAAAAAAATGTGGCGAGGTGAACTAACAGTCCCAGCATGACCATAGCTGTTGACTGGGACATTAAGCTTCAAACTAAACCAAAAAACCTCAGCGCTGTGGGTGACCTGATACACTGTTGCTCAAGGATGAATGCAGAGGACAACCACAGCACTTTTGATTGTTTGATTTGATTCTTTACTTACCAGTCAACAGTTATTAATTTTGTCGGGGCGGGTCTTCCTGGGTTGAACCAGTACTAAGCAGGGATTAATAATTCTTGCTCAAGGTAATGTGTCTTGCTCAAGGAACATACACAGCGGGTGGGGGGGGAGGGGGGAAATAGATTTTTTCTTAGCCAACTCAGTTCAACAAAATGCTCGTAATCAAAGGACAAATAAATGTTCAGCATGTCACATGATTGAGAAAACAGCTAAAAAAGTTGTCTCATGAAACCGTTCATATAAACAGCATCAAACTGGCCTTAATTGAAAAGATGTTAACTAGTCAAAAAGCTAAAATACTCTGTATCTAGCAGGTTGGCTACAACATCTTGAAACATTGTCTTCAGTAATATACTGAGGGACTTTAGAAACGCACCATTTTATGTTCACTGTCTCTTCCACATGGTTAATTTGAGGATATTTCCTTTATCATTCTTTATCCGCTTGCACAATGGAGCATGATATGCCATAATTTCGACTTGCTCATGCTGTTCATTCTGTCGTAATACCGACATTAGTGTTTTTCAACAATTGTCACCTGACAAATGTAGTTTTAATTCAATTTGAAAACAAACACTTTGAGGTGGTAACCAGATGTCTTAACTAATACAAAAACACAAAATGATTCAGAAATAATCGTTTTAATACACTCCCACCCGCAGCCTTTCCTCGCTATCGTCAGTCTTAAATTGTCAAACAGCAATAACAGGCGGATGACGTTCGCGCATGTCGCAATACTTTTGTCTTTTATGCAACTGACTGAGTAGTATCTGTTGGCAAAAAAGATTTTGATTATTCCTGATCCTTAGGATATAAATGGCCAATTACATCAAAAAGTAATGAAATCGTGTAGACAAATGAACGTTGCCAGAGGCCTAAAACTTCATGATTTGATTTTGTCTTTCCCTTTGCTTTCGAGAACGAACATCATTTTGAAAACTTTTTTTTGTTCATTATGGAAGGTATTGGTACTCTGTAACTTTTTGAATTTGAGTTGTCTCAGAATTATTGGGACGTTACGGCAATCATAAGCCACAGCGATTCGATTGTCCTATTGAATGCAAGCTGAACAACGGAACTTGTCAAATTAATTGCTCACATAATAAAAATATTAAATTTTCGGCATAAATTATTATTTAAGCAGATTGTGGGTTTCTAAAGTCCTTCAGTATAGTATGATAGTGTGATACACTAAAACCTGCAAATTCACTCATAAATCATATTTGCATCTGCAATAATCAGTAATTAACTCTTTGCATGTTGGTTAATTTTTCATGCTTTTGTTGGTGTCTGCTGACTTTTTACAAAATTAACAAAATTGACTTTTTCAATTATTTAAGGAACACTAACACTATCAGAGTGTCAAATGGTTTGGATCCAGATCAGGACTGACATTCTGATCTGGCTCCAAAACGTTTGCAAAGGTTAATAGCAGACAACAAAAATCTCCGCTAGCAAGGTAAGAGTTAAACAATAATTTATCCATTTGGGCAATAATTACTATTTAAATAAGCCTTTATCTACTTACAAACTTTGTGTATGCAAGCAGCACAGGCTAAAGTGAGACTGCTCAGATGCAAAGGCTCATGTTTGCTGAATTTCACTTTGTTAGCTGCCTTGTCTTCAATGTTTGTCAGAGTATCATTTTGGAGTTTCAAGTCCTTAACACAAGAGAACATTTCATCTTGTAGGCATTGATATGTGAGTAAACATAATAGTTTATACAGTAGGATAAGGGTTAACCCTTTATGCGCCTATCGCAACAAAAGTCGTCTGCTTTTCTGTTGAAATGTTTAAGAAGCCTCTATGGCAAACAGTTTGGACCCAGATCAGAGATCCGGGTCCACCCTGTTTGCTTCTATACTTAATTTGTATGTAATGTCAGGCAATTATTTGCAGCAGATGACTTCAGCAGATGACATTTTCAGATGATTTTTTTCTTGGCGCTTTAAGGGTTAAATCTGATTGTGTTACCTTATAGTTCACAAATAATTGTGGCAGCATAAACAAGAAACCAAAGGCGTAGACACCTGAAAAAAACAAATTACATGTTTAAAAGAATGGTCTAAAATTTCAGACACTAGTTGCCTGCCAAAAAGGCATAGACAATGAGCGCAGACCAAGATCTGAAGAAGTAGTCTGATCAAGGTATTCCCTGTTTGCTATTCTGACTTTCAGCCATGAAAACTGACATTTTAGATGAGAACAGAAAGAGAAAAATGTTTAATTTTGAACATTTACTCAATCTTTTGCAATTGGTAGTAAATTCAGATTTCCTGTATATTAGGTGGAGTCATGAACACAACTGGCCACCTAGCCCCGAGGTTTTAAAACTTTTTTCATGCTCAATTCAACTGAGCAAAAATATCAACTGCTCATAAAATCTAAAATACTGACAAATGAAGAAGTTTCTTGCTTTATGTCTCTAAGATGTTGTATTTATCATGCTAATGTTAAAATGCCAACAATTGTTGGCATTTTAACATTTATTAGCAGAATCAATTTCATGCTCATTTAAGTTGAGCATGAAAATGTTTTATAACTTCGAGACCAGGTCTCTTGCAAAGTGAATGTGAAGCCGGAACCCAAAATTGAATTTATTACTAATATTTATATTTTTTAATCAATATCTAATATGTAAAATCATTTATAATTTAGCAAACAAAACAGTTTTGTATTTAATATTTTTGTATTAACAGTTTTGTTGGTGTGTATAGTGAAAAGCGGACCAGGCAATGTGAACGTAGAGGCTGCTTTTGCATGTGCAAATCAGGCTTGGCTTGCTGTCAATCAGAACAACAGTGTCAATTCTGGCGAATGAATCTGATGCTCAAAGCATATTGCACGGACAAGTAAGCTTGACAACTGTCAATGATATTCACATGTATGTCTTTCATGAGTTTTTGTTTAACCATTTCCAAAATCTACTATACTTAAAGCCAAAAGCAACTTTACACTGTTATTATATATACCATTTCTGGGTATTGGTGAGTGGTATTTTAAATGTGTTTAATTCATATAAAACTTCAATCAATTATTCATATGGCAGTTGAATTTCATGTTTTTACTGTCATAAATGCAACCAAAATGCCCCAGTGAAAGAAGCGAGGGGGGCAAAATATACTTTTCCAAAGTGCATCACTTTTGGATGTGTTACTGTAGCTTTGCGATTGGACATTTTTTAATTTTAAAGAACCAGTCTGAAAGACAGGCTATTGAATTGTTGTATAAAGTTTAAATCAGCCCGGGTCGCACTTTGATAAACACAAATTAGAGTTGTGTTTTTACGTACATACCCCCTTTTGTGAACTTTACAGTGCTTTCAATGGAATTTCCCATAAGAAATTGTTTGCCTTTTTTCTTCCAAACAGATGGGAATTTTTATCAGATTATCTTGTCACATACTCAAGGCAGAAGTCCCAACAAATCGCTGATAAAAAAATCCAAATGTCATCTGAGATAAAGCTTATAGCAGGGACTAAAGTTTACTATTGTTTTAATTCAAAGGGAGATAATTTTAAAGTGAACCAACCTTAAGATGCTACCAAAAACAAACTATACGTCAGAAACAAAATGTCTTGCAGTATTTTTAATTGGCAATCGATGTCCCTTAAAATAGCGTGTTCAAATCCTAGGTTTACTTTGGATTTTGTTAGGAAATGCTGATTGTGTGCTTTTAATGAAAGCACAGATAACTCGAAAGAAGATTAATTTACCTAAGTTGGTTTTTGTGATTTGGGTTTAGGGCGGGTACCAGCAACTTATTGCAATATTTAATTTGGTTAAATCAAAAACAGTAAAGATATATTCAGTAGTTCAAAGTGTAAAGTTACTTTTGGCTTTAAGTATATATGGGACACAACATTATGGTCATGTGATCTGAGGCATTTCAGCATACATTGAAAATTTGGCTTTGATCTGCTAAGAGTAGTGTCGGAAAAAAATGCTTGGAGTGAGAATGAAGGTGGATGAATGGCTATATGGGTCAGCTGGGCTAAAATATTAAAAGAATATACTAATACTAATCTACTAACCTTTAACAAGACTATTTACTGCCCATGAATACCAACTGAAAAATCAATACAAATAAAATGAATTAAACTTAAAACACAACTCATAATTAGCCCCATTTTGCATGAATAATAACCCTAAAAGCACTGACAAAAATGAATCTGAAAAATGTCTGCCTTTGTCATCTGCTGCATATATTTGCTAACATTATTGACTAATTCAATTTAAGTTTAGAGGCTAACCATGTAGATCCAGATCAGACTTCTCCTACACTGTTTGTCAGAGATGCTTCTTAAACACTTCAGCAGACGGCAAACAAGATAACATTTGTGATAATTGCTGCTTTAATTCTTAAAGCGCCAATCACAACAAAATTTGTCTGCTTTTCTTGTCTGCTGAAATGTTTAAGAAGTCTCTATGACAAACAGTGTGGTTTAGATCAGCCTGCTCCTATAGGAGCAGTCTGATCTGGGTCCACACTGTTTGCTTCTATACTTAAATTTGTCAGTAACGTTAGGCAATTATTTGCAATGGACAACTTCAGCAGGCGTCATTTTTCAGATGCATTTTTTCTTGGCACTTTAAGGGATAAGGGTCAAGTGGCTTACAACAATCTGATAACAGACTACAAAAAACAACTCACAAAATAATCTTTTGAGCACATGGAGATATGTCTCTGCCAGACCTGGGGTAATCGTAATCAGTAATTGTAATTATCTGTAATTAAATACAATTTTCAAAGTAATCATATGTAATTGTAATCATGGTTTGGCTCAAATACATGTAATGTAATTGTAATCATTACTGAAAATATTTTAGCTGTAATTATGATTACTTTCAAATACTTTTTAAATACATTTGGCTATTTACTAAAGAAAATTTGCTCACCAATATGAACTAGCTGATTAGTGATGACTTGTGGTATTATTTTAATTCAGATGATTAAGAAAAGGTACACTGGATATATTAATACATAAAAATATTGCCTAATGTGGACAATAAATTAATAAAAGCAAACTTTAAATATTTAGTTACTTTCAGAATCAACATCAGTTTTATTCAGATGTTTGAGGATTAACACGCATTATTCAATTAAAATAATTTTTGAAATGCTTCAATAGATTTTGTAACATGGTATAAGGTACATTTGTCTGCAAATATTCACTCTGACAGCATATTTATATCTCCTTTCATTTGTTGGCATGCCTTGCAGATTTCACTGGTTAATTCGCAAATTCAGACCATAAAAAGGAGACAATCTCAAGGGTGATATTAACTTTTGTTAAATAATGGCTAGGGCATGTGAAATAGGACTTATGGCCCTCTAAATAGCTACCTGTATATGTGTACAAGCTTGATTAAGAGTATGACACAAAAATACATTTTTTTGTGGAATGGCCAAATTATAATGAGTTAGAAGTGTTAATTATAATTAGATCACTAAAATTTCTAAATCAATCTTTGTGCAATGTTAGTACCAGTTTTAAGCCATTTTGAATTATGTTCCCTCAAATATGACACTTTTGAAAAACTTATGATGATTAAAAGTAAATTCTGTTAACAATTTAAAAATAGCTGACCAAGCAAAATATTGAAGACAATTTCCATTTTACTGGATCTTACTATGTGGCATGCTCATCATCTATAAAGTATGTAGTCAGATCTGATGTATGATGAATCAAAAATTTCAAAACACACTGGTATGAACGGAGCATTATGTACTAAATATTTTTTTAAACTTTTATAAGAATGTGAATAAAAGTAAGTAAGGGTGCAAAGATCAGGAATCAATACAATCAAGTACCACACCTGACCCAGGATACCAATGGGAAAGTGACAAACTCACAGTAGACACCACAAACGAGAGCCAAGAGGTCAGCCCTTTCCCAGCAGGTGACCACAAAGCACATATAAACAGACGCGCACAAAGACATAGCAAACACAAGACAGAACAAAAACATAAAAGATCCACAAAAGAAGTACCGCCTTGGAACGGTCATAGCCGCTTATTTTTCATTTATTTAAGAAACAGCAGTATAGGACATGGCATTATATATATAAAACTGCAAAGACCCTACTCTCTTAATTACTTTAAAAGTGAGTACTATATATAACATCATAATTGTATACGAAAATTCAAAGTAATCAGTAATTATTAGATTACATTTCTAAAGTAATTGTAATTGTAATCATTACATTTCTACAGGTCCTGTAATTGTAATGTAATTGTAATCATTGATCTGTGAAAGTAATTGTAATGTATTTGAATACTTTTGAATGTATTTGGCCCCAGGTCTGGTCTCTGCAACATTTTCCTCAGCTTTTCTCTGATTGTTCTAAGATTACATTTCACAATACAGGTGCTTGTCAATATTTAAAACTTTCATCATCTTATGCAAATTCAGGTTAATGAGATGAAAGTCTCTTTAACTCTTCCCATGCTGGGAAATTTTTCATGCTCAGTGGTAGAGTGGTTGGCTGGAGACTGAAGGGCCATGGGTTTGAGCCTCACCAGCTTCACTGGGTTGTGTCCTTGAGCAAGACATATAATCCTTGCTTAGAACTGGTTCGACCCAGGAAGACCCGTCCCTGACATAACTGAAAAATTGTGACTGGGTCCTAAAGAATCAAATCAAACAAAAACAAAAGCAGTCAAAATTTGTGCTCAGTCGAGATGAGCATGAAAAAAGTTTTATAACCTCGGGGCCTGGTGGTGCATGTGCTGGCCCATATTTCAAAAGAATCCTCTTATAGAGACAATTCATTTAGTTAAATCTACAACATAAATAAATCGAAGGAAATAATTAAAATAATCTTTTTTTTTTATTACATAGTACCAACATACATGTAATAATTTCTTTTATTTCTAACTACTCGACACTAAATGTGAAAACTGGTCCTGTAAACTCTTTGCATACTAGGTAATTTTTCAAACTTGTGTTGTCATCAGATGAATTTTTTCAAAATATTTTTTTCAAAAAATTCAGAAACACTTCAGATGGATTGAGATCAGGACCAATATTCTGTCTGTCTTGATCTGGGTCCAAACTGTTTGCAAAGATTATCAGTAGACTAAAAAGGCTGCTGCAAGCAAGGAATGAGTTGCAAACCAAGTGTGCTCAGGTCTTTAGTTAAGAGCACGTACCAAAAAATTAATTTTCTTATTTCTGAACTAAAACATATGTCGTGGGTACTCAAAAGAACGGTCTCAATGAGACGGTAAA
The DNA here is from genome assembly GCA_964019695.1 of Loripinus fragilis. Lineage (NCBI taxonomy): Eukaryota > Metazoa > Mollusca > Bivalvia > Lucinida > Lucinidae > Loripinus > Loripinus fragilis. The sequence continues at coordinate 47,705,543 of OZ026523.1, read as the reverse complement.
ACATATGACAAACTGATGGGAAAGAAAATATTAACAATTTTACCCTCAAAAAATTTGTTTATCTAAACTTATGGTGCTTACCTTTTATGTTCAACATAAACAAGACTGTAGAAAGCTCCTCCTATACATAGTGGATACAGGATGTATGACAAATATTTCATTGCCTGAAAAGATATGCAACAATAATCAGCAACACTATGATGATGATGATGATGATGATGATGATAGCATTTTTGATGATGTTGATGATGATGATAATGATGACCATGCCGGTGATGAAGATGGTAGTGATGGTGAGGATATCATTGTTGATGATGATGAGAACATTGTTGTTAAAGAGGGTGGTGCTATGATGATGGTGATGATAGCATTGTTGATGATGATGAAGGTGTTATGATGATGGTAATGATGATGATAGCCTTGTTGATGATTTTGTCTGATTTGATTCTTTACGTCCCAAAAACAATCTTACAGTTATAAAGGGACGAGTCTTCCTGGGTTGAACCAGTACTAAGCTAGGATTAATGTGTCTTGCTCAAGGACACAACGCAGTGACGCCGGTGAGGCTCTAACACCCAGCCTCTCTGTCTCAAGTCAAGCACTCTACCACTGAGCCACTGCGCTCCCTAAAAAAATGCTGTATAAATATAAATATCCTGCTTTAAATATTATTGTTGATGATGATAGTGGTGTTATGATGATGGTATTGTTGTTTCAAAGATGCATAGTAATGAGGCAATTCTATCTTTCTTATAAACAGGTAAAGCATGACTATTCACTGCCACGCGCATATGCAGTAATCTGTGGTAGGTTCAATATAACTGTAAACCGAGACTACCTGCATGACCAAAATCAAGGTAAACTTGCCACTGTTTGTTTACAACAATTCTCATCTATCTTTGAAAGTACAATAATGATGATGATAGCATTGTTGATGATGATGAGCTATCCAGGTTTTTGTCTGAACCTGTGCACTTGAACACAAGAAGTCTTTATATGCCTCCTATTCAAAGTTCTAGTAATTATTTGTGGTGGATAAAAATTGCATATTACTAACAGATATATTTCACACTGATTCAGGAATTCTGTCTGCTGTCTTGGTCCTGGAAGAGCTTTACTTCTGTCATTGAGCCAATACAAGATTCCTTATTGACATATATGAGCCGGGATATCAGAAAACCAACAATTAGGGCTTCCACATTTACACGTGTGAATGAAAGCGTTTCGTGTTTATGCAATAAACGTTTACAAAAATGACCTACCGTTTAAACGATTTTTAGCATGTGACGATCTTCATGGTTTATTAATAGCATCTTCCAATGAAAAATAGTGTTGTTTTTTCAGATTCGGGTGTATTTCTGACAATAATAAATTAATAAAATTAGAACTACGGTGGACATGCTTCAGAATACAGTGACCGTTGTGATGAAAATGTCCTGAATTTTATCTCACTGTGCTAGGCATTTTCATCAGATATGTAAATGCGCACCTTATGTCCTTAATATTAGGTGGATACGCACGTGAAAACATATGGCTTCAAACTGTGTTGACGTTTTTCACTTTCCATCGGTGTGTGTATTGATGCCAATTTTAGCTGCCTACGTGACGATTGACAGTTACATCTCGCGCGTGTCAACCAATTACACATTTGCTACTGTTTACAAGGGAAGACACACTAAAGAAATGTCGGTTATCGATGAGCCTGCATGTTGCAATTACTTGAAATGAGTTCTATCACATCACCTAACCAAACAATTTTGAATGTTTGCACATGGTACAATATTTTAAGAGCTCTTTTTTAGGTAAAATTTTGGCGATTTTAGCCGATCCGTGACAATGAAAATATTCAGTACGGTTATTGCGTGTAAACGGAATCGTTTCGATTTCTGGAACTTTTGTGTAAATGTCTACAAAATTTCGTAAACGTGGAAGCCCTACCAACAATATGTCTGTGTGTCATGAGAAGACTAAGATCGGACTTAGAATCAGCTCAGTCTCATCAGAGGCTTTGCTGTTTGCATGAAGAAAGCTTGGGTCCTTAGACTGGGCAGATGCCCAGGCTGATCTGAGTCTTTACTGGTGTACATTCATTTTGTTGGTTATGTCATATCATGGCTCATTATTACCCGAGGAATTACATTTACCTGTGTATCAAACGCTGCTGTTTCTTTCTCCTGGTCTGAAGAAGAGCCCAGCTGTAAAATAAACAGAAAATAGATATATCATGCACTTGGCAATTTTGAAACTTATTGTCTACATGGCCCAGCGCAGAGACTATCTAAGGCTTGGTTATTTTATGGAAGTGGGACACTGGAAACAATCAGAGATATCCCCAAGTCAAAATGCCCCAAATGGGTATAGCTAATCCAAGAAATCAGCTTGATTTCACTAAATCAGCTTTGCTTTTGAAGAAATACGCCTAAATCACCACCCCAAATTGGTCAATACAAAGAAAGTAGGTAGTGATTTTGGACCTCCCCTGGTAGATCTCATGGTAGCTCAGGTGGTTAGATTGTCTGTCTGTCTGTCATAAACCAACTTTGCCCTTTGTTTAAAACATAACTTGTTAAGACAGAGATGTCCTCAAGTCAAAACAACCCAAATTGGTCAATTCAAAGAAAGAAGGGGGTGGTTACTTTGCACCACCAGGGTAGCTCAGGTGGTTAGAGTGCCTGACCAGTGTTTCAAGAGCTGTGAGTTCAAGCAGCAAAATCTGCCAGCCTTGCCTGCCCTGCCCTGCCTGCCATAAACCTATATTGCCCTTGTTAAAACACGAATTGTTCACAATAACTATTTTATATGCTTAGCGTAGACAAAGCTTTTTGTTAAAGATTATACTTGTTAACCCTAACTACTGAGTTGAGTTTGGGTTCTACCTATTTGAACTTGATGGAGCAAGCATTCAAATTGATACAGTCAATGCTCAGTTGTGCTTTATTTAGGCCAATTGAGCACAAATATGAATGTTTTATTTGTTTGCATGTGGGATGTAAGAAAAGGAACTACTACTGTTACGCTAGGAGTAATCATTAAACAAATTTTGGACTCCTATTGTATGCAGGGATACAACATAAGCCCTGTTTGCATAGTATACAAAGTCACAATAATATAAGATGATGAGCTATAAAAGATCATAAAAAATGTTGGCTAAAAAGATATTACATTAAGGTCACTACAGTACTGCACTAAGAATATTCAAAATCCTGAACTTTCGAAAATTCCGACCTTAAAACTTGCAGCATGCCCACTAAATATTCACACTTTCAAGTTTAAATGGTCAATTGTCTTTAGACAAACTGAAAATTAATAAGAGAAGATATTATAATCTCCCTAATTCAGCATTTTGAAACTGACTTTCTGTGGAAAGTCAGCCTCAAAATCCTGAATTCAGGAACGATCCTGAAAACTTTCACCTATATTGTCTTTCTCTAGGTGCCAAAGGTTGGCCTGTAATTGTGGCATATCCTGGCCATATTAATAATTTTACATTTCTGTTGTATTTGCCCTAGATGAAACCTAAGATTTCAGCTGTTTGCATTTCTCGATGCAAAACACTGAATAATCACATGATCATGGCATGCACCTATAGACGGACTAACATTAACATTAGCCAATATCTTTCTTTGTTTAGCATGGATGACAGCGTTCATGTATGGCAGTGTAAAAGTTTTTTATTTGATTTTATACATCCCAAACTACAATTTTTCAGTTATGTCGGGACAGTTCTTCCTGGGTTGAACCAGTACTAAGCAAGGATAGATGTGTCTTGCTCAAGGACAAAACACAGTGACGCTGGTGAGGCTTGAACCCGTGGCCCCTCGGTCTCCAGTCAAGCACTCTACCACTGTGCTCCCTATGTGTAAAAGTGTTTTGCTGGCTGGCTGTTCCCACATCCCAGTAACAAATAAAATAGATCATTATATGTGACCAGCCATGAGATTTAGGGTCCAAATGAGGTACCTGGTCGAAATTGAGATATTGATATTTTCTGATATCTATATATCCCTGGAGTATACATGTGAAATTTCAGTTCGATATCTTCAGCGGTTTCTGAGAAATAGGCAATAGTTCATAGGTCCCAACGTCATCGAATTGTACACGTATAAAGTGTTTGCGACGTCAACGTTAAATTTCTGATAGATAACTTGGCGAGTTTATTTCAGGATGTTTGAAATGAATTGATTATTCTTTTGGAAAAGTTCATTTCGCTTCATAAATTGTCGATTAGAACATTTTGGGATCATAACGTGAGCGGATAAATCGTCAACATTATTTCTTTAAAAACATATAATTGTATTAGATTAAGCATTTTTCCTGGGTTCGAAAATTTTGAAATTAAATTCAGATAATATTGCTACAGTATGAAACGTTTGAATGCGGTCTTTTTCATGATGACAATCAGAAAGTTGATAGTCAGCTTGTTTAAAAAAGGCGATCAGATATGATTCATGCGCGGATCCAGGAATTTTCGTCAGGTGGGGGGGGGGGGGGGGGGGGGGGGGGGGTCCAGGTCCATCTGGCATATAAAAAAAAAGCTCTGACAACGTTTTTTTTAATATTTATTTTTTTAGTCCTCAACTTATTTTACAAAAGTCCAGTGATTACTATTATTTGCCAAGGTTCCAGTGGGGGGTAGAACATTTTCAAGGGGAGGGGGGGGGGGGTCCAACTTTTTACAGGTGGGTCCAATTGTTTTTTTCCCTATAGAAACCCATATAACTTGTGATTTTCCACGGGGGTCCGGACCCCCTGCCCCCCCCTCCCTCTGGATTCGCCCTTGTGATTCCGCACATCGTGGTTTAATCTATCTACTCGTTTTCTCTTTTCTTTTTCAATATAACCTTCGCTAATTCATTTGTTGAAAGAGGAGGGAACATAGCATCAGCAGCAGTGCTGCCAGTTGTAGTAGTTATAAAATACTTATATCAGTTTGCACTCTCAATGGTGTGTCGCATGCGGTAGCTTTCACCAAGTCAATAGCTGATCCCGGAACCCATCACGCGATATTCAATTCGTAAAAGTCGAGCACCGATAAATTAGTAGTTTAGCCGTGTCTCTTCTGTCCAAAAATTGTGTTAGATCTCTCGTACCAATACAGATGCATTGCTTCACTTCAATGTTCCCTTACGTAGCCGATCAATCTTTCCGCCGATTGTGCATACCTTCCACTGAAACAGAGTTTTGAATTTTAAAGCAGGTCAAAATTGAAACGGCGAGACATCTCGTATAATCGGTGTAATCAAATATATATCTATATATACATGTACAATGTATTTTCAAGGAAGAAGAAATACATGTAACATGCTGTGCAGCTGAAAACATAAGCAGAGAAAAGTTAGGACGAGCTTCTACAAAATATATCAAGACAAATGTTTTGTTGAAATTTCAATATCAAAACGTGACGAAATAATGTCCTCCTATCGCTAGATGCATCGTATCAAAGAGATTCATGTGGATGCGCCAGTCCCCACCACTTCTCTATCTTCAAATTTCTTTGGCTGTCACTTGCTAATATATCTTTGCAATACAAACTGTTTGGAACGAGGTCAAGAGCAATGGATACCCAAAGCGCTATTTTCTTATTTCTCAAAGAAAATGTTTGCAGTGGGTACTCATTAGAAGCGGCTCTTTCTAATGTGAATGACAGCTTTATATCCTTAGCAGATTAATGAAACGACCCAAAACATTTCGGTCGGCACGTGATGAGTTACACAACTTACGTTTTTTCGTGAAATATACAGAAACGCGGTTTCAACAATTCAAAGTCGAACTCCGACACTATTCAAATGCTGTCCACTTATGTTTGATAGGATCACATGCTAAACTGTTCAAATTACAGTTGCGGAAGTTGTGAACAGTGTAGACTATGAATCTGCATCTTATATGTCGATTTAGATCTACTTGCCAGGAATACATGTGTACATGTACCTATCCGAATAATTTTGGTCGCATACTTATCAGCTTTAACCATAATTAACTACAATCAGCTTGCGCCCATGTACACACCGAAGCTACAATTAATTAAACACAGATCAGATCGAAATGGATCCAACTCGGAATTATTGAAGTAGATCAGATAAGGCGCAGATAAAAATGGGGTGTACCTGGCTTAAAGGCTACAGAACATGATTTTCCACAACTTATAAAATTTCGGTACTTGGCGCGTATGCATTAAAATCATTATATGCATACATGCTTCAACCACCACGACCTCTAAGGAATGACCCTCGATTCTTTCAATACATTTACCCGTAACAGTCTCGCCTCAAAGCGTTTTGTGGATATATAGCTACCTAGTTTGGCTAGAAGTGTAGTGTTTGCCTTGAGCCTTGATCTACATGTACAGTGTTTCCATACTTTGTAGAATATAGCAGAACAGGCTCTTGTTGCGCTTTAGAACAGGCTCGTCTGAGTCTTTGCGGTTGGCAAATGCGATAAGTGATAAGCTGGCACAGTTTTCAAGTTGCTCTAACACACAAATGGAACAAAACGGATAGCCGATTATACGGAGTTACATGTATTAAGAAAGAATTTCTAAATTTCGTGCAAGTATGCGCTCATGGCAAAAGCTGGTGACTTCATCTTACAGCATACGCACATCATCGATTAAGCAGTCTAGCATTTTTCACGCTGACACAATACACTTGTTACATGTAGCATACACGGAACAGTCAGCGTATCAGACTTGTGGCCCTATTAGCACACACGGAACAGTCAGCGCATCAGACTAGTAACTCAAATATTGATATATCTGTTCATACATATTCGCCACTTCGTGCCGTCGCAGTTTAAACAGTGCATTTCCAGAATGTTTGTGAAAATTACCATGGCAATGTTAATGGGTGCATTTTTTAACAAATATACGGGGATGGAAGTCAAGTATAAAAAAGCAATATACAATAAAATATTAAAATAAATTACAATTTTGGTTCTCAAGTAGGTCCCGTTTAAAATGAACATACATTTTTAGTAAAATTTCACGATTCCCATTGACGCTTAAGTTAACGACGCCAAAAAATACCATTTAAATTTGTCGTCGTATTCAAATGGCTACAATACGAAAACAACAGACACCAAGAAGCTACAATAAAAATGTATATTGCGTAAATCAATTTTCGTTCATTTGATACTTTTTCCACGGTTGTAGCTTCTATTGTTTTGCGACAATAATTTTGCCAAAAAATCTGGAAATACATTGATTTAAACGGCGACGTTGTAATACGGCGAATAATTATGTCATGTGACTGTACCTCAAAGTATTACGCTTATTGCATACACTGAAACGAGCACCGTATGCCACATCACCCATAAGTAGGATGGAACTTTCCACTTGTAGTGTGTCGCCTCAACACAACAGGCAACAAAACCGCTCACGTGCTGTATGACAACATTAGGGACAAAAGGTACTGAAACGGACACACATTTTTGCGCATACAATTTGCGTTCGAAATGGAATTGATTCCGTTGTTTTATAAAATGCATTATAATATCAGGCCTGGTCTTGGTCTGCAGTGTATGATTATGGTACTTCCTGGTCATACTCATTTGTTTTGGGCTTCAAACGATGTAAATAAATGACGCTTAGCGACATACAAATTGCGCAACAAAGTGCAGTTGCATAAATTACGTCACTTTTGCAGCGCGTTTTCCCGACGTCACGTTTTACCGCATTTGGGCACAAAATGTCATGGCGCGTCACATATAAGGGTAACAAGCGAATTTGTGTTTAATATTGTATAGGATATTTTGTTTGAAAATATTTAATGTAAATATAAGAATTGAAATTCATATTTTTAGCTTATACTAGATGATGAAAAACATTATGCTTTATATTGTCTTTGAAACACTATGATGAAAAACATTAGCTTTTTAATGTCTCTGAGAAGCCACAGACAATAAAAAGCCTGTTTTTCATCTTCCAGTGCAAGATAACAATGAGCATTTCAACACTTAATTGTTTGATGAGGTTTACTCTGTACTGATTGCTCCTACACATTCTGTCCATCTATCTTACCTGTAATGAGGGTTTAATGCCATTCCACTCTATAGACACCTTAAAAGCTTTTTTGACCTTCCACAACTGAAAAAAGAATTCAAAAACTTTTGTGTGAAAGAGCTAGCTTGATACAATGTACTCATGAGATATTTACTGCACAAGCAACTAATCAAATACTTAGACAAGACTATTTTATGCTGCCTGGATAAAATAGTCTTGTCTTAGCCTTTGATAGTTGCCTGTGCAGTAAATATCTCATGCAAGAGCCTTCAATACTTGCACATACCAAATATTAAAGTAAATATACAGTAAAACCTGTCTTTAGCTGCCACTTGAAAATAGAAAAAACAAAGGGCTAAATGGCAAAATGATAGCTTAATGAAAGTTGGAAGTATTGCAGAATGCTCCAAGAAAGCATTCTGCAATACTTTTGACCTGCATTAAGCAATAATCGGTCTTGAAAAACAACTTTTGGTCTTCCTTTTGAGTGGCCGCTTAAGACAGGTTTTACTGTAGATCCAGACAGAGTACTAAATTCACTCGATATCAGTAAAAGAGCATGCACCTTTGAAAAATGACTTTATCCATATGTATCATATGACGTCGCATCTGGAAGTGAAATAACGCCATGCACTAAAATCGATAAACTACAAGTGGTTTGCAGATTTTCAGGAAACGTTATGAAATAACGCTTTCAACGTCACGCATATGGAAAAATCCTAGCGTTTTTCACGCCAATTATATGATTTCAAAATAATTTTAATGTCATATGATAAATAGAATCTAACATTTGTGCTCCTGTATTATTTAATTTATTAAACTCGTTGCGAAAAAGAGATAAAATGCTCAACAAGCCTCACATTTTATCTCCTCAATTGTTTAATAAATTCAATAAAACAATAGCACTCATGTAAAATCCTTTGTATATTTTTTATAGCTATCTTGCTGACAAGGCGTGACAGACAAAATCACAAATGGGCAGAGTCACACACAAACAGAAGCACAGATACCCCTGAAGTAAAATATGCCTACCAACTTCGAGAAATTGATGGATGATTAGAAAGATAGGCCTCAGACAGGTCCTTCATTTTTATCACTGTCTACACTGTCAGCCATCATGTTTCTACAGTTTACAAACCACACCCGATAGTTCAACAATTGTATGCTACTAAGTTAGACAATCTTACTAATAACTACAGTAAAACCTGTCTTAAGCAGCCACTTAAAAATAGACAAAACAAAGGTCTTAATGGAAAATGGTAGCTTAATGAAGGTCAAAAGTATTGCAGAATGCTCCCCTTGGAGCATTCTGCAATACTTTTGACCTGCATTAAGCGATAATCAGTATTGAAAACCAATTTTTGGTGTTCTTTTTGAGTAGCCACTTAAGACAGATTTTACTGTACCTCTATTGCTTTACGAATACCCAGAGATTTTAGGAAAAGTAGTTCCACTTTTTACATACCTCTATCAGCGTACTTATACCCGAAGGTATGAGGACAAGAAGACTGGTTTCTTCATCCATCAAGTAAAAGAAAATTATTGTTTGAGACACACATCTCCATATCACTGTAAAATAAGAAATATCCATTGTTAGATCCTTGAGTCTGGTCAACGTGCAAACTGTTTGCTGTCATAATAAAGGTAGTCTGGAGTGCATTCAAATATTTGCAGCTTTTGTAATAAGCAGATTAAATTTTCGGAGCAAACAAATAATGGCGAGATAAGGCGTACGAGTAAGTTCATTTTACCTAATACAGACTTTTTCTGCTTTTGTCTTGGTCAGCAAAATATTTTCAGAAAATTTAAACTGATTTTTCTTACAGTTAATGATAAAATGATAAAATTTTCATGCCATGAGTTGCATTTGAACATCTGACAATTGCTAATAGTAGCTCAAAAAGTATGCCACCATTAATACTTCAATATGCAAAAGCCATAGATCCAGATAAGGAAATTTTATAAACATAAAATTGTAAATATTTTCAAACCCATAACTTTAGCCTATGTTTTGGGGTGCTCAAAAGAACCGTCTCATTGAGATGGTTCTTTTAAGTACCCACAACATATGTTTTGGATTGGAAATATAGAAAATAATATTCCAACACACACTCTTATCTGGAGGCCTGACAAGCCTGTCACCAATGCAGTTATTAGCAAAATTCCATGAGCTGGCTTAATCATTTTCATAGAAAATGTTTTTAATGGACAAAGCACCGAGCACCAATTAAGACTGCTGCATAAATCAAAGTTTTGTGATATCTTTATTCATTTTTGTAGCAAATATGGCTTGATATTTCATGTGAATCATATGCTTGATTCACAAATAATACAAGTCTTTTTTAGTTTCTTAGGACCGCAAAAATTGAAAGTGGTGTCTGCTGCAAATTTTTGGAGGCACTTAAATAGAAAATACATGTATCACTGCTAAAAGAAAATATGAGCAGTGACATGAGATTTCCAACAATGTGGTATGTGCGACCAGCAAAGCCTCAGATCAGCCTGCGCATATGCGCAGTCTGATCAGAGCCTTTGCTGGTCGCTTGAATATCCTATATACTAAGTGTTAAGCTACTGACTGAACATCATTTGGGGTTTCTAAGCTTAAAAGAGGGCTGCACAGGCTCATCTGAGTCTACACTTGTCAAAATGCCACATTGTTGATAATCATGTGTCACGGCTCAATTATGGTGATTTTCCATACCTACTTTGGTTGACAGACCAATCATCGAGTCTCTATCCTTCCAGAAGGTGATCTCATTTTTGAAAGCAAGGAAGTCAAAAAGCAGCTGAAATATAGAAAATCAAACAAGATATGGGTTAAACACGTTTTTTATGTACTATATTTGCCAGTTTATGAAGAAGATGTTTCTTTTGTTTTTTATTCCTTTATTTCCTTACATCCCAATCAACAATTTTTCAGTCATGTCCGGATGAGTCTTCCTAGTCTGAGCCAGTACTAAGTAGAGGATAAAATTCACAAGGGAGATGTTAAAAATGAGGGTCAACGTTTTGTTTTCAACATCTCCAGAGGGACCCGGGGAACATTAATACACTGAAAAACAATGTTTAATCATTATTACTGCATAAATTCAAGGATATATTTACTTAAATCAAAAAAAGTTTTGCATTATATTTTGTCACATTTTTGAAGTCAACAGGTGGATCGATGTTTTCATTAACTCATGTTCCAGGGCAAAGCCATATGAGCCACAGCCTGAGATTTCCAACAATGTGGTATATGTGACCAGCAAAGCCTCAGATCAGTCTGCTGATTCGCGCAGTCTGATCAGAGCCAATGCTAGTCACTTGAATAGTCTATGAGTATTAAGCTACTGACCGGACATCATTTGGGGTGTCTAAGCTTTAAAGGAGGCTGCACAGGCTTGTCTGAGTCTATTCATGTCAAAATGCCATATTATTGGAAATCTCATGTCGCGGCTCATATATAAGAGCAATTCACAGATCAGCTTTACACTGTAGTGGCATGAAATTAGTGTATTTAAAGTACCAAATGAATGCATTAACAGCATGTTAGCTGCTTTGTTAATACATTGGGTTGTGTCCGTTGAAACATGTCTGTAACAAGTGTGGCACAGATTTTATGCAATAATCATGCATTAGCCCATTATGTTGTTCATAATTCCATCAGATGATACCTTGTGACACCTCTATTCAATTTGGGGCAAAAAAGGATTTGTATTTCATGTGAATGGTTAAAATGTCTTCCTCAGGTCTCCTGAAATTTATCTAACCAGTGATGCTAGTCCTCTCATTTTTGGTCTGAATGACTATCAGCTTGACTACTCTGTGTGTGCAAGCCGTAAAGACTCTGAGGAGACAGCATGAAAAGGCAGGATCTTCTGAGCCTTGGCTGTTCACTGATGCAATAAGCACACGTTTAGATAAACAAAACTTTTCAGGGTAAAATTGTAAATATTTTCTTACCTACCAACTTTAACATATGCTTTGGGTGCTCAAAAGAACCGTCTCATTGAGACGGTTCTTTTGAGTACCCACAACATATGTTTTGGTTGAGAAACAAGAACATTAAATTTCCGTTACGCACTCTTAACTGAAGTCCTGAATAAATAACAAAATCTAATACTATGGTTCAATTGTCTATCACTCTTGTTTTATGTGAATATCCAATTCCCATCAATGTGTTCCATTAAGTTCATTAAACTTTTATAAAATATGATCTAGAATTCAGAACTAAATCTTGCTTACATGGAAAGCTGATACCACAAAGGTCATCATAAGAATATAGAAGCTGTTGTCCGCAAATATTCCTTTGATCTCATCAGTATCTTTCTCTGTAAATCCTGAAATGAACATCAGAAATCCTCGTCAAAATGCTACTATTTACCAACAAAGCTAATTACGCATGACAATGGTGTAGTGGATAAGCGGCTTGTCTTGCCACACGGGTCAATACTTTTCTCCTTTAGTTCATCTGATGAGATTTCATATATGTATATCTCAACTGTATATGAGCCTCGTTGCAAGAAAAGCTGCCATCTGGGTTAGCGACCAGGTATGGGCTAATCCAGTCTGCTAAGATACTAAGACTAGCTAAAATACAGTAAAACCTGTCTTAAGCGGCCACTCAAAATGAAAACCAAAAATTGGTTTTCATTAACAATTATCACTTAATGCAGGTCAAAAGTATTACAGAATGCTCCAAGGGGAGCATTCTGCAATACTTTCGACCTACATTAAGCCACCATTTTCCATTGAGACACTTATTTTGTCTATTTTTAAGTGGCCGCTTAAGACAGGTCTACTGTATTGAAATTCTGCATGTAGCAAGGAACTTTCATGAAAGTGAATAATAAAGGTGCTGATCAGGTCGGGCATATGGGCAGACTGATCTGTGCCTTTGCTGATCACATGTAACACACTCATTTGTTTGCGATGAGGCCCGTTGGTGAGATATTAGACATAGATGCATATGAAATAGGAAGGAGTCAATGCATAACAAAACCAACCAAATAATATGAGTGCCCAGCAAAGACTTCATTGCTGAACACACAAAGAAACCAGGGGTCCTCAGCTCACTATGAGTTGAAATTATCTGATTTGATGCTCAAGAAGGGTGCAGTTCACTATTGTAGGTTTTGTCATGCACTGGCTCAGACATCTTTGATAAGTTCAGTAGTTTCAGAGATGTTTGAAAGTGTTAAGGAACATCTAATTCATGTAAATTTGGACTAAAGATCAGTGGTAAAATCTTGACGTTTGATAGTGGTTCATCGTCATTTTCTCAATTAGTTCAACAATTTCAAATTTAAGTCTGACTTTACTGAACCAACTGTAAAGATTTTCCCCATACACAAGTTCTAGAAATAAAATTTTTACTTTGTCTTAATGTAAACCATAGGTTGACAAGGTCTTGGTCAACCTATGGTAGTCATTTTTATTTGACTAATTTTTACAGAGTCAAAGTCTCCAGTGCAGTACACCAAATTGAGATCATCTTGTTCCACATAAAAATTTTAATAAATTTTCAAATCAAACTGAATCATATTCCTCTTTTATTTATTTTAACACCAAATTTAGTAGGATCTGTATCATAATGCCAAAACTTAGTGTCTTACCTAAATTGTGTAACATTTTGATTGATTCCATCATGTTGACCCACATCCGTAACTTTCCCACTGATATTGGACTGTATGTGATGGTTAGTGGTAACGTGTCGGAGCTTTTATTGATTTGCTGCAATAAAGAAGAATGTTTGACTTGCTGTACCTAACTGCAATATCTGCCTTGGACAGTAGAAATTGCTCATCAAAACAGTTAACTGTGAACTAGTAGTGTTTTATGAATTTAGTGAACTGTTGAAAATATCACTCTTGTACATAACTGTTCATCTTCCATCATGTAAGCCATTTCTGAGACAATATTTTTGAAAAGTATGTAGCCAAGAAAAAAGTTTGCATGCCATCTGGGCATATCAAATGGAAACAGGCAGCTATTTAGATATTGTAATTTTACTAAATATTATATAATATTCAGACAGATATGCTTGAATGGTGTTAACCCAGATCAGCCTGCTCCTGAAAATGCAGTCTGATCAGGGTTTACACTATTTCCATTCAATTGCTACCTTAATTACACATAACATCAAGAAGTAAAATGAGCTGTGACATGAGATTTCCAACAATGTGGTATGTGCGACCAGCAAAGCCTCAAATCAGCCTGCGCATATGCGCAGTCTGATCAGAGCCTTTGCTAGTCGCTTGAATATTCTATGAGTGTTAAGCTACTGTACATCATTAGGAGTTTCTAAGCTTAAAAGGAGGCTCCATAGGCTCATCTGAGTCTACACTTGTCAAAATGCCACATTGTTGGAAATCACATGTCGCGGCTCAATGGACATGATCAAATTCTTAAGAAAAGTTCTTTAGGGTAAATATGGTACATGTACCATACTAATTTGCATAATTAATTGACTGGTGTATATCCTTAAATATAAATGTATTCTGAAATTTCCAACTCTAGTTCCCTGTCAAAAAGGTCTAGAAAAACAGTGCAGATCCAGACCGATCAGCGTCTTTCCAGATTGCTATTCTGACAAGCATCTATGTGAATTCCAGCCCTGAAGATCTACACTTTATTTGAGAACAGAACGAGAAAAGGGTTCAAAAACTCCTATATGTGATAAATTTCTCAGTGGCCTGTGTGGTTATAATAGTAAAATCAGAAAACTTACGACAAGATCTCTTGTTCTAAAACTAAGCTGATCTATAAATACCACAGGTAAGTATTGGCCTTCAGGTGACACTCTGTAATAGAAGCAATTGACAAATCATAAGTCACAATAACCCTTTTCAGACCAATGGAATTTTCCATAAAGTTTTAATACAGTTAAGTCAGGATGGTCCACTATATATATTGAGGGGTCACAGTTATCATTTCTAAGAAATATTGTATTTTTTTTCCTGAATATCAATTTTGTCTTAGCAAATAGTGCAGATCCTGATGAAATGCAGCATTTCATCTGCGTCTTCACTGCCTGCCAAAGTACCAGTTTAGGGGTTTCCAGTTTTCAAAGGGCTAATTAGGTAAGTCATGACCAAGTTCTGGTGTCATGGTTTGTTTGGGCTGGTTTGATGCTTAACGTCCCAAGTCAACAGCTGTGGTCATGTCAGGACAGTCAGTTCACCTAACCACACTTTTTTCCTGGGTAAGCTTGACTAAGGGGTTAACCTGTACTTCATGCACATACTTTCGCTTTTAAATGACTACAACTCTTCTTGAATCAGTGGAAGGGAAGAGAATGACTGTAGAAATTATTTCATGATCAATCTCCACAAAAGTATGGGACTGGGCCGGGATCGATACTCGACCCCTGGATCTGCAGTCAAACACGTATCTGCAGTCAGACACGTTACCGACTGCACTATGCGTTCTGGTGTCATGGCCGCAATATATTCTGGTAAGTCTATAACAAGGCAAAATGTGGGGAAATTAGAAAGTACAGTCGATTCTCATTATCTCAGCTTTGCATAACTCAATACTATCACTTATCTCAACCTGATGGCTCGGTCCCGGTATTTTCCCCTATATGTTATTGCAATTCCACGAAGTTTATCTCAACAAACGCTAAGTCAATAATACTGATAACTCGCTAAGAACAACTGGTTTAGTGAATTTTACAACTTCTAACTCGATTCCATTTCATAAGAAAAAGACAGTCATTAACATACCGTTTCATCTGAATGTGTCTCCAATTAATACACTGTTTTGAACGTTAGTTACCCCCATTTAATTTGATAACCACAAATTGTTTGATCACTTGGTCCACGTCTGTGACATATGCAGTTGTAAGTTAGTGTGTTGTAAAATTACACGATTGACCACGTCGGGAATTACAACTTCAAAGCGGGTACATGTCTATCCCAAGTAAGTGACAGTTTGAGCTAATGTGTCATATTTGAGCAATCTATTGAGTATTAAGCCTGTCCGAAGACTGCTCGTTTTAAATAAGGCCAAAGTATAATTTAATTGTTTCTCGGGCCATTTTTATTTATTTTTGAAAACAGATGCATTGTTTTATTTCAGGCACTGAACAGTTGTACGTGTTAGGCTATTTTCGAGCATTGGTCATGTCATGACAAAAATAGATTGGGAAGAGCTGACGAAAATTACACTGTTTGTTGGGGCTTAAAATATGATGACGTACGAAAGGGTAAAACCGACCACGGGACCAGTCGCGGATACATACTTAGAACTGAAATTGCTTTGTTTATTTTTTTTATTTTGCCTTAGAAAGTGAAAAAATAGCCATAATGTCGGGACTGGAGTGGTACCTGAAAAATGATTCTATTTTCCCCCTTTTATTCTTTCTTTTTTTTAATTTCAATTCCAAATGTCAATTGATTCTTGGATCAATTTGTCCCGCAGTTCATTAATGTAATAGCTCCCATTAACGATCTATTAATGAACTTATTTATTTCGCCCCAAAATGGTGGCTATACGTCACAATTTGGTTACCTCGAACTACTGATAACTCGACATATTCTGCTCAGTCCCTTGAAATTCGAGATATCCAGAGTAGACTGTAAATCTATTTTCCCTCTCCAGGTATTTCCCTTCTACAGAAAGCTATCTCATCCTCAATAATATTGATGGTATCTCTTGATCTCCAGTGTGCTACTCATCTAAGATATCTGAACACTTCCCCCCAACTCACCTGAGATACCTATACACCTCTCCAGGTATTTCCCTTTTACTGAAAGCTATCTCGTCCTCAATGATATTGATGGTATCTCTTGATCTCCAGTGTGCTACTCATCTGAGATACCTGAACACTTCCCCCCCAACTCACCTAAGATACCTATACACCTCTCCAGGTATTTCCCTTCTACTGAAAGCTATCTCACCCTCAATGATATTGATGGTAACTCTTGATCATAAGTGTAGTATACATGTGAGATACCTGAACACTTCCCCCCAACTCACCTTAGATACCTATACACCTCTCCAGGTATTTCCCTTCTACTGAAAGCTATCTCGTCCTCCATTATATTGACGACAACTCTTGACCTCCAGTGTGCTACCTGCTTCACATCTGCTGTCGATGAAGAATTCTGAAATAAAAAATCAGGGACTTAGAATGTCATATTCTTCTTGATAAGTCTCTGGTGCTCTTTCAGCACTTTAACTTCCATATATGGGACTACAGTGGTCTGTTTTATTGATGGCTGTTGTATTTAGGAAGCCTCTTTAGCAAACTGTATGGACCCATATCAGATCTGAGACAGTACTGTTTCCAGACAGGTTAAATTTGAAAGCCAAAGTATACATTGTACATGGTTTTCATTAAGAGGCAACTGGAGACCAAAATGACTGTCACAAAACATTTTTAGACTTCCTGAAATCTTATTTTTGTAGAGGATTTTTCAAACTAGAACTGTCAAAATATCTGGCAATAGCCCTGATTCAGTGCCATCAAAGAAGAAATGTAAATTGGTAACTATAAAGAGAAGAGTAAAGCAAGGCACTCGGAGTTTATCAATATGATAGGTGAAAAATGTACATGTATTTGCAAGCCATCCACTGTCTCTACACATACTAGCTCTTGCCCCCCTCAAAAAAGGTCTAAGTTTACAAAGATAAAAATTGAGAATAAAATCAATCAAGATTACAGTAAAACCTGTCTTAAGCGGCCACTCAAAAATAGACAAAATAAAGATGTTATTGACAAATGGTAGCTTAATGAAGGTCGAAAGTGTTGCAGAATGCTCCCCTTGGAGCATTCTACAATACTTTTGACCTGCATTAAAGAGATAATCTGTCTTGAAAACCAATTTTGGTCATCTTTTTGAGTGACAGCTTAAGACAGGTTTTACTGTATATCCATACTACATGCACACCTACAGTACATACCATGGTGTAAACATCTGCAAAATTTCAAATGATTGACAAAAACTGAAGAAGTTGACACAATCCACTTTGAAGAATTTTGGAAAGATGAAGAAATTTCAACTGCATTGACAATAGCCTACCTCACGGGTGGTAAACCTAGGAACTATCACGAAATTTTGTTAACATAATTTTGTTCCCAAACCACATCCGGGACAGGTCGTGGTAGTTTCCAGGCCAAAAATTGGATTAAGAAAGGTTGGTGTCACTTTCATTTTTGTTTTATTTTACAATTAAGAACGAACAATGGTGAAATCCGACAATGTGGTTCCGTGTAAATATGTTTCAGCGTCCCCTCTAGCCAAAAATGTTGTTTGAAAAGTTATTTTCTTTCTTTTGATTCGTGTTTCCCCACTGAGCATCGGACCAACTTTCCCCAAAGTTCGAAGGATTTTAGCCCATATCTGTCAAATTAAATGGAATTTGATATCATTTGACGATGGAAATGATAAAAAGACCCTGAATAAACATTCCTACACAAAAATAAAATCTGAGCATCTGAGCATTTACTCGTAAACGATTCATGTCCCGTTCGTCCTGTGTGGTAGTTTCCAGCTCATCATGGTAGTTAAAATGCTATCGTGGTAGTTTCCAAGACTTTGTAGGATACGTTTCTGAAGTGCTACAAAACATTATAGTGGTTGTTTGTTTCGCATGATAACCCTCGAACTCGTCAATCGATTACCACGGTAAACAAATAAATCACATTTCAATACCATGAAGAAGCTAAGCTGAGGACTCAAGAGATTAAATGTGATGCTTGACAGGTGGAGATCATGCCCTGGACTGCCAAACAACACCTCTGGAAATCTAAAGCAAAAGAAGGTCATCAGTTGAGCCGTGAGACATAAAACTGATTTAAAAAAAAAACTGCGCCGCTCGCTACGTTGTTCCATGTTCAATCAACTTTAAGATAAAATGGCAGGCTAAGACTACTGGCCCAAGTATCGTTAGTACTTGCACTTTAGAAAAAAGGGAAATATCCTCGGGTTGGGACACTTTTTATATACATGTGAGTGTGGTGATGAACAGGCATGTTATTTGATAATTAAAAAGCATTTTTATTCAAAATAAAATATGTGAATATCCCTTCTTTTCATTCATCTCCTCATTTCAATAGCCCACTTAAATTAAAATTCAGGCAGTCGACATTTGTTATCTGACAAAAGGTTGTTTGAAAAGGTCTTCCTATGAATAAGAGGGGTATTCAAGGTTCGGCCCGCACACCCTGTCTTTATAAAAATGAAGTCGCCCCTGAATAGTGAACATCTGCTAATGCGAACTACTACTAATTTCCTACAAAGTCTTGGACACTACCACGATAGCATTTTAACTACCACGATGAGCTGGAAACTACCACACAGGACGAACGGGACATGAATCGTTTACGAGTAAATGCTCAGATTTTTTTGTGTGTAGGAATGTTTGTTTAGGGTCTTTTTATCATTTCCATCGTCAAATGATATCAAATTCCATTTAATTTGACAGATATGGGCTAAAATCCTTCGAACTTTGGGGAAAGTTGGTCCGATGCTCAGTGGGGAAACACGAATCAAAAGAAAAAAAATAACTTTTCAAACAACATTTTGGGCTAGAGGGGACGCTGAAACATATTTACACGGAACCACATTGTCGGATTTCACCATTGTTCGTTCTTAATTGTAAAATAAAACAAAAATGAAAGTGACATCAACCTTTCTTTAACAAATTTTCGGCCTGGAAACTACCACGACGTGTCCCGGATGTGGCTTGGGAACAAAAGTACGTTAAGGTAGTTCCTAGGTTTACCACCCGTGTACCTGCCAGTAATGTAAATGAAACCATCTGCACTTCATAAGACCATGGGTGAAAGTTCAAAATTTCCAAAATCCTGAACTTTAGAAATTCAAATTTTTAAACTTGCAAAAACAAATAATTTCATGTTTAAATGGTCAATTGTGTTTAGATAATCTGACAATTAATCAGAGAAGCTATTATAATCTCCCTTATTCAGTATTTTGAGGCTGACTTTCTATGGAAAGTCAGCCTCAAAATCCTGAACTGAGGATTAATCCTGAAAACTTTCACCCATGCAAGACTCACCTGCTCTCTCTTTTCACCAAGAAGATTGAAGAAAATGGACTGAGGAATAGCATAGGTGGTTAAAGGTGCTTGAACAAATGATGAATAGTGCCCAAACGGCTGATCCTTCTTTGGGTAGACACAGACGTGCAGGTGAAGAGTTCCATTCCTTCTCGTTTTTAAGGGTATTGACACATTTATGGTCCTGAAAAACAACAAAACAAAGGTCACTTAATTCTTTATATCCTGATGGATTCTTGCTTTTGGATGGCTGCAATAAACTTGGGATGGTCCATTGTATATACTGACGGGTCATAGATTATAATTTCCAAATAAAAGATGTATTTCATTGAAAATTGTTTTTGTCATAGCAAACAGTGTAGACCCAGATGAAATGCAACATTATGAAGCATTTCATCTGGGTCCTCACTGTTTGCCAAAGAACATATTTAGGAGTCACTAGTGGTACACAGAATGTTAACTCTTTGCCTAGTGGGGAATTTTGCATGCTTTCTTGTTGTCTGCTGTTTTTTTTCAAAATCAGGCCTTCAGACTTATGGTGGGCCCAGTGTAACGGTCAGTTTTTCCCCAGTCAGTTTTTCCCCGGGGAAAGAATGGGCCGGCCCATTCTTTCCCCGGGGAAAAAACTGACCAGTCAGTTTTTTCCCCTGGGGAAAGATTTGACTAGTCAGTTTTTTCCCCACCCAGTCAGTTTTTTCTCCCCATGTTATTTTTTCGGAAAAGGCTTGAAAATGATATATGTGTCATTGTGTAGTTAAATCAAATTAAATATCATTCTGAAATAACTGTATTATAACTCTACCACCCTCAACACAGCACAATAGTGCAGAGGGTGTAGAAGGATTTGATTATAAATGGTTAGCCTATTCAAAAAACAAAATGAGTATGTTCTTAATTCAAAATGGTTATTTGAATGGGTTAAAGGAAAATCGGCCCAGTCTTTCCCCAACCCACTATTTGGAAAAATCAATTCACTAAGATAAAATACAAAGGTTGGAACACTTTGGAGGGAGATAACCAATAAACTTTTTGGTTTGAAAATTTAATTATCTCTTTGGAATAGGTCATTCATAAGTCTTCAGATACAGTAAAAGAATAACATAAACTGAAAGACTGAAAGATAAATAGAAAGATTAGAACATTTTGGAGGGGGGGGGGGGGGGGGGGGGAGAAAAGAATGGGCCGGCCCAGTCTTTCCCCACCCCACAATGTAGCAGTACAAATAAAATGTTTGGTTTGAAAACTTGATTCTCTCTTTGGAATCGGTCATTCATAAGTGTTAAGATACAATGAAAGAGTAACATAAACCGAAAGACTAACTGATCAATAGAGAGATCAAAAGATTTTGGAGGGGGGAAAGAATGGGCTGGCCCAGTCTTTCCCCACCCAACAATGTAGAAATACCAATAATCTTGTTGAATTGAAAACTTGATTCTCACTTTGGAATAGGTCTTTCATAAATATTAAGATACAGTGAAAGAGTAACATAAACCAAAAGAAGAAACGATCAATAGAAAGATCGAAAGATTAAGGAGGGGGAAAGAATGGGCCGGCCTAGTCTGTCCCCACCCTACAATTACGAATAAATTTGTTGGTTTGAAAACTTGATTCTGTGCTTGGTATAAGTCAAGAGAGTTCAGATACAGCAAAAGAATAACATAATCCAAAAGTCTAGAGGATAAATAGAAAGATCTGAACATTTTGGAGGGGGAAAGAATGAGCCGTCCCAGTCTTTCCCCACCCCACAATGTAGAAGTTCCAATTAACTTGTTGGATTAAAAACTTGATCTCTCTTTGGAATAGGTCATTCAAAATTGTTCAGATACAGTCAAAGAGTAACATAAACTGAAAGACTAAACAATAAATTGAAAGATCCAAACATTATCGGGGGGGGGGGGGGAAGAATGGGCCAGCCAAGTCTTTCCCCACCCCACAAAGTAGAAGTACCAATAAGCTTGTAAGTTAGAAAACTTAATTCTCACTTTGGAATAGGTCATTCAAAATTGTTCAGATACATTCAAAGAGTTGCATAATCCAAAAGACTGAAAAGATAAATAGAAAGATAGGAAGATTTTGGAGGGGGGAAAGATTGGGCCGGCACAGTCTTTCCCCACCCGACAATGCAGAAGTACCAATATACTTGTTTTTTGAAAACTAGATTCTTTCTTTTGAACAGGTCATACATTAGTGTAAAGATGCAAATAAAGAGCAGCATAATTTAAAAGACTGAAAGATAAATATATAGATCAATACATTTTGGAGGAGGGAAAGAATGGGCCGGCCCAGTCTTTCCCACCCAACAATGTAGAAGTACCAATAATCTTGTTGAACTGAAAACTTGATTCTCACTTTGGAATAGGTCTTTCATAAATATTAAGATACAGTGAAAGAGTAACATAAACCGAAAGACGAAAAAATCAATAGAAAGATTGAAAGATTAAGGAGGGGGGAAAGAATGGGCCGGCTCAGTCTGTCCCAACCCTACAATTACGAATAAACTTGTTGGTTTGAAAACTTGATTCTGTGCTTGGTATAAGACAAGAGAGTTCAGATACAGCAAAAGAATAACATAATCCAAAAGTCTAGAGGATAAATAGAAAGATCTGAACATTTTGGAGGGGGAAAGAATGGGCCGGCCCAGTCTTTCCCCACCCCACAATGTAGAAGTACCAATTAACTTGTTGGTTTAAAAACTTGATCTCTCTTTGGAATAGGTCATTCAAAATTATTCAGATACAGTCAAAGAGTAACATAAACCTAAAGACTAAACAATAAATTGAAAGATCCAAACATTATCGAGGGGGGGGGGAAGAATGGACCAGCCCAGTCTTTCCCCACCCCACAAAGTAGAAGTACCAATAAACTTGTAAAGTAGTAAACTTATTTCTCACTTTGGAATAGGTCATTCAAAATTGTTCAGATACATTCAAAGAGTTGCATAATCCAAAAGACTGAAAAGATAAATAGAAAGATAGGAAGATTTTGGAGGGGGGAAAGATTGGGCCGGCCAAGTCTTTCCCCACCCGAAAATGCAGAATACCAATATACTTGTTGTTTGAAAACTAGATTCTTTCTTTTGAACAGGTCATACAGTAGTGTTAAGATGCAAATAAAGAGCAGCATAATTTAAAAGACTGAAAGATAAATATATAGATCAATACATTTTGGAGGAGGGAAAGAATGGGCCGGCCCAGTCTTTCCCACCCAACAATGTAAAAGTACCAATAATATTGTTGGATTGAAAACTTGATTCTCGCTTTGGAATAGGTCTTTCATAAATATTAAGATAAAGTGAAAGAGTAACATAAACTGAAAGAAGAAAAGAACAATAGAAAGATCGAAAGATCGAGGAGGGGGGAAAGAATGGGCCAGCCCAGTCTTTCCCCACCCTACAAAGTAGAAGTACCAATAAACTTGTAAAGTAGTAAACTTATTTCTCACTTGGGAATAGGTCATTCAAAATTGTTCAGATACATTCAAAGAGTTGCATAATCCAAAAGACTGAAAAGATAAATAGAAAGATAGGAAGATTTTGGAGGGGGGAAAGATTGGGCCGGCACAGTCTTTCCCCACCCGACAATGCAGAAGTACCAATATACTTGTTGTTTGAAAACTAGATTCTTTCTTTTGAACAGGTCATACAGTAGTGTTAAGATGCAAATAAAGAGCAGCATAATTTAAAAGACTGAAAGATAAATATATAGATCAATACATTTTGGAGGAGGGAAAGAATGGGCCGGCCCAGTCTTTCCCACCCAACAATGTAGAAGTACCAATAATCTTGTTGGATTGAAAACTTGATTCTCACTTTGGAATAGGTCTTTCATAAATATTAAGTTAAAGTGAAAGAGTAACATAAACCAAAAGAAGAAACGATCAATAGAAAGATCGAAAGATTGAGGAGGGGGGAAAGAATGGGCCGGCCCAGTCTGTCCCCACCCTACAATTACGAATAAACTTGTTGGTTTGAAAACTTGATTCTCTGCTAGGTATAAGTCAAGAGAGTTCAGATACAGCAAAAGAATAACATAATCCAAAAGTCTAGAGGATAAATAGAAAGATCCCAACATTTAGAAGGGGGGAAAGAATGGGCCGGCCCAGTCTTTCCCCACACCACAATGTAGAAGTATCAATAATCTTGTTGGATTGAAAACTTGGTTCTCATTTTGGTATAGGTCTTTCATAAATGTTAAAATAGAGTGAAAGAGTAACATAAATCCAAAGACGAAACGATCAATAGAAAATCGAAAGATTAAGGAGGGGGGAAAGAATGGGCCGGTCCAGTCTTTCCCCACCCCACTATTGAGAAGGAACATGCAGTTAGCTAAATGCTTTCTTAACTTGAATTTCTCCTTAGGACAAGACAATCATGAGTGTTCAGATACAGTGCAAAAGTAGGTTAAACCTAAAAACTGAGAGATAAATAGAAAGGTTAGAAAATAATAGAGGGGGAAAGAATGGGCCGGCCGAGTCTTTCCCCAATCCACTATTTTGAATAACCAATTAGCTTAACATTTAGTAAAATAAGTAAACTTGAATTTCTCCTTGACATATTTCAATCATGAGAGCTCAGATACAGTGAAAGGGTTGTGCAAACGTAAAGATAAAAAGAAAGAAAGTAACATTTTGGAGGGATGGGGGGTGGGGAAAGAATGGGCCGACCCAGTCTTTCCCCACCCCTCTATTTAGAAGAATCATTTGGCTTAATGCTTGTAACTTGAATTTCTCCTTGAGATATGTCAATCATGAGTGTTCAGATTCAGTGTAAGAGTAGTTTAAACCAAGGACTGACAGATAAATTGAAAGGTTAGAACCCAATGGAGGGGGGGGGAAAGAATGGGCCGGCCCAGTCTTTCCCCACCCCACTATTGAGAAGGAACATGCAGTTAGCTAAATGCTTTCTTAACTTGAATTTCTCCTTAGGACAAGACAATCATGAGTGTTCAGATTCAGTGCAAGAGTAGGTTTAACCTAAAGACTGAGAGATAAATAGAAAGGTTAGAAAATAATAGAGGGGGGAAAGGATGGGCCGGCCTAGTCTTTCCCCACCCCACTATTTCGATTAACCAATTAGCTAAACATTTAGTAAAATTAGTAAACTTGAATTGCTCCTTGACATATTTCAAGCATAAGAGCTAAGATACAGTGTAAGAGTTGTGTAAACATAAAGATAAATAGAAAGGAAGTAACATTTTGGAGGGGCCGGGTCGGGGGAAGAATGGGGGTCGGGGGAAGAATGGGCCGGCCCAGTCTTTCCCCACCCCTATATTTAGAAGAATCATTTAGCTAAATACTTGGTAACTTGAATTTCTCCTTGGGATGAGTCCATAATGAGTGTTCAGATACAGTGTAAAGCTAAAGATAAATAGAAAGGAAGTAACATTTTGGAGGGGTGTGTGTGTGTGGGGGGGGGGAAATAACGGGCCGGCCCAGTCTTTCCCCACCCCTCTATTTAAAAGAATCATTTAACTAAATGCTAGTAACATGAATTTCTCCAAGAGATATGTCAATCATGAGTGTTCAGATTCAGTGTAAGAGTAGTTTAAACCAAGGACTGACAGATAAATTAAAAGGTTAGAACCCAATGGAGGTGGGGAAAGAATGGGCCGGCCCAGTCTTTCCCCACCCCACTATTGAGAAGGAACATGCAGTTAGCTAAATGCTTCCTAACTTGAATTTCTCCTTAGGACAAGACAATCATGAGTGTTCAGATACATTGCAAAAGTAGGTTAAACCTAAAGACTGAGAGATAAATACACTGAACCGAAGTTCTAAGTAGCCACTTTTCAATTTCTTTAATTCTGACTAAGCCCATGTGACATTGAAATGAATTTTTGCCCAAGTATGTTCATTGTAATGGACTTAAGTCAAGCGGTGTTTTGGAAGAGTTTTCTATCACTTCACAATTTTTGGGTTCAAAAATGCAAAAATCAACTTTTTGATGAAAATAAGCGTTTTGAGTGCAGTTTTTATCGAATTCAAGTACAGGTGATTGCAAACCTGCCTAGTCGACTTTAAAAACACCAAACACTTGACATTTTGCTCATGACAGATTTTTTCGGAATTTTTAAAAATTGATAATTTTCCGAATTTTCCAAAATTTTCGGAAATCATCAGCTGCACACACTAAAATCATTGTATGTGTTTTATTTCATGTTAATATGTTTGACAAAACACAATGCAACTTGATGAGCACGTTTTCTAACGATATTTTTTTCTTATTTTGTATCCACTTCCTATTTTAACGTGAAACTTTAATGGTCATTTAAATGACATTTGTTAAAGATTTCTTTTAATTTTTAAGCTGATCAGTGACGCTAATTCATAATGAAGAACCCCTGAAAATTGCACTGCTGTGCCGCAGATAATAAAGCGTACAGAGCAATGCAAAGTGAGTATGCAAACTGCATGGTTAAGCTAAAATCCTTTGATTAAGTTGTTGACCATGGCTGTCTTCGGGTTAACGTAGAAGAGAAATGGAGTGTTCAATTGTCAAAAAAACATTTGATTCTTTTTATCTTATATCACAGCTGTAATAAACATCTTCAAACAAATTAAAATATAAATGGACAAAGTATCTGATGAATAGTTTATATCACACTAAAAAGTGTGACTTTTTGAAATGATGGTACATGTACCTTTATTCGGACCCCATCTGTGCAAGGTCTACCAAACATTTTGAAATGACATTATTTGCAGAGTCTCGACAAAGCCTTGGACCTTTTCATAGAATTTAAATTTTGTGAGAGCGATTTTTACTTTATGAACGGGAGCAAAAATTGTATGGTGGCTACTTATAACTTAGGTTCAGTGTAGAAAGATTAGAAAATAATAGAGGGGGGAAAGAATGGGCCGGCCCAGTCATTCCCCACCCCACTATTTCGAATAAACAATTAGCTAAACATTTAGTAAAATTTATAAACTTGAATTTCTCCTTGACATATTTCACTCATGAGAGCTCAGATACAGTGAAAGGGTTGTGTAAACGTAAAGATAAATAGAAAGAAAGTAACATTTTGGAGGTGGGGGGGGGGGAAGAATGGGCTGGCCCAGTCTTTCCCCACCCCTCTATTTAGAAGAATCATTTGGCTTAATGCTTGTAACTTGAATTTCTCCTAGAGATATGTCAATCATGAGTGTTCAGATTCAGTGTAAGAGTAGTTTAAACCAAGGACTGACAGATAAATTGAAAGGTTAGAACCCAATGGAGGGGGGAAAGAATGGGCCGGCCCAGTCTTTCCCCACCCCACTATTGAGAAGGAACATGCAGTTAGCTAAATGCTTTCATAACTTGAATTTCTCCTTAGGACAAGACAATCATGAGTGTTCAGATACAGTGCAAGAGTAGGTTTAACCTAAAGACTGAGAGATAAATAGAAAGGTTAGAAAATAATAGAGGGGGGAAAGGATGGGCCGGCCTAGTCTTTCCCCACCCCACTATTTCGAATAACCAATTAGCTAAACATTTAGTAAAATTAGTAAACTTGAATTGCTCCTTGACATATTTCAATCATGAGAGCTAAGATACAGTGAAAGGGTTGTGTAAACATACAGATAAATAGAAAGGAAGTAACATTTTGGAGGGTTGGGGTTGGGGAAAAAATGGGCCGGCCCAGTCTTTCCCCACCCCTAGATTTAGAAGAATCATTTAGCTAAATGCTTGTTAACTTGAATATCTCCTTGGGATGAGTCCATAATGAGTGTTCAGATACAGTGTAAGAGTTGTGTAAAGCTAAAGATAAATAGAAAGGAAGTAACATTTTGGAGGGGGGGGGGGGGGGGGGGGGGGGAGAATGGGCCGGCCCAGTCTTTCCCCACCCCACTATTGAGAGGAAACATGCAGTTAGCTAAATGCTTTCTTAACTTGAATTTCTCCCTAGGACAAGACAATCATGAGTGTTCAGATACAGTGCAAAAGTAGGTTAAACCTAAAGACTGAGAGATAAATTAAAAGGTTAGAGCCCAATGGAGGGAGGGAAAGAATGGCCGGCCCAGTCTTTCCCCACCCCACTATTTCGAATAATCAATAAGCTTAACATTTAGTAAAATTAGTAAACTTGAATTTCTCCTTGACATATTTCAATCATGAGAGCTCAGATACAGTGAAAGGGTTGTGTAAACGTAAAGATAGATAGAAAGAAAGTAACATTTTGGAGGGGTGGGGGGGGGGAAAGAATGGGCCGGCCCAGTTCACCAACATTCAGCCTCCAGCGTAGGAGGGGACACAAGAGATGATTCTGCAAAGAAAAATCTATATTTAGAA
Source organism: Loripinus fragilis (assembly GCA_964019695.1). NCBI lineage: Eukaryota > Metazoa > Mollusca > Bivalvia > Lucinida > Lucinidae > Loripinus > Loripinus fragilis. Next base: position 47,677,272 of record OZ026523.1, on the reverse strand, counting down.
TCTCAGAATCACTCTTTTGCGTCAATAATGGGGTTGTTCGTTCGAAGTTCAAAAAAATAGAAATAATTTCAGTGGTCTTACTCTTTTAAATTACAACCTAATCCTATAAACGCGCAATTAGCCCTCACCTGTGGGTGTATGGCTAACGGCTCCCATGCGGTTAGGATGGATCGGCTCTTCTAAATATCCACACTTAAAATTATATAATAGAGAAGTATTTTTAGTGACTGGCCTATGTCAGCGCTAAACAATACCTCTTATGCCAAACGAACAAACCCATACGTAACAAACTTTTCTATACACTGTAATAACGTCACCCTGGTTGAGACGCTATTGCAGCCGAAACATCAAGATCCCGTGGCCCTTTTTCCCTTCAAGGTCACGTTATCTAGATAGTTTCGAGGTTTACAAATACTGATACCAATTCTCTTAAATTTCCAGGAAAAAGGTTGAACAGTGTGGTGCCGACGTAACGTTTGGACGTTTACGTCGGACATCACCCTGCCCACGCACTAATTTCGTACATGTATAACGTATCAGTTGTAAACAACTAATTATGACCTCTCTGCAAAAAATATTTACATCAATATTGAGAGATTACATTCTGCTGTTTTATGTGTGTAAAACCGTACAATGCTTTCTTACATTTATTTTGGTGTAACAAATATTTTTACATTTACTTTGGTGTAACAAAAAATATTTTACATTTACTTTGGTGTAACAAAAATATTTTACATTTACTTTTGTGTAACAAAAAATATTTTACATTTACTTTGGTGTAACATTATACCTACCTAATCTCTAAACATACATGTCAGCTATCACCTTATTTATGTAAGTGTGTTGTAGTGTATGCACCTAACCCTTATTCTTATATGCGTCAGATATAACTCGAGGTGACACATACAGGTCGCTACAGAAAGTCGATTATCACTGGCAGTTAAATCGTCTTTCCAACAACGCCATATAAAATCACAACAATTTAAAATCTAGCTGCTAAATTGTTTTTCACCTATCGGTCCCTGGTAAATCTTTCAGCATACCATTATAGTTTTAGGTGCAGGCCCGACATGGCCTGTGACTACTTTTGTCCGAAATAACCCGACGAGTCCATCCGGACAGCTTTTACTATAGCCGCAAGAATGGTCCCAGCAGATTTTTAGGCAATACGCATGTGCGTAGCTTCATACGCAAGTGCGTAACAATCGCTATTTTCACCGAAAAAACGGGACATTATTGATAACACCCGAAAGAACTCATACACGGAATGCTGGCCGATTCAACAGACGACAAAATAGAAAACGAGTGACTTATTATTTCATTACAATGTGACATGCTAGAGACATCGCGATTCAATGCAATTACACGAATCGCCATCGCCCTGTCATGTACAATTTCAACACAGTAACAATATATATAACTTCACGTACCTTTTATAATAATGAATAGCGTCTCTATATCGAACCTTTCAACAATATGTTTAAAATGTCCCCTAACAAGAATGGGAAATTCCATCCTTTATATATTGAAAAACGCACAAGAGTTCCGAGATATTCAAGAAGAGTAAGGAAATCGTGCAAGCGTTGATAAATATAGACACAATGAATTCCATCTCAGACAAACCGACCTTTTATTGGGACTATCAATAGAAAGAGTACCGTATCATGGTTCGAATAGGTGACCAGGTGCATACCTAAACCTCTGCGTATTTGTGCGTATCATAGCTGATTCTGTTATTCCAGCCATTCTGCATCGTAACAACTATGCCTGATGGACCTGCAGCTTTGCCCGACTTCATCTTTGAGATGGCCGTAAAAAATTAGCTAAACATTTAGTAAAATTAGTAAACTTGAATTGCTCCTTGACATATTTCAATCATGAGAGCTAAGATACAGTGAAAGGGTTGTGTAAACATAAAGAGAAATATAAAGGAAGTAACATTTTGGAGGGGTGGGGGAAAGAATGGGCCGGCCCAGTCTTTCCCCACCCCTATATTTAGAAGAATCATTTAGCAAAATGCTTGTTAACTTGAATTTCTCCTTGGGATGAGTCCATAATGAGTGTTCAGATACAGTGTAAGAGTTGTGTAAAGCTAAAGATAAATAGAAAGGAAGTAACATTTTGGAGGGGTGGGGGGTGGGAAGAATGGGCCGGCCCAGTCTTTCCCCACCCCTCTATTTAGAAGAATCATTTGGCTAAATGCTTGTTACTTGAATTTCTCCTTGAGATATGTCAATCATGAGAGTTCAGATTCAGTGTAAGAGTAGTTTAAACCAAGGACTGACAGATAAATTGAAAGGTTAGAATCCAATGGAGGGGGGGGGGGGGAAGAATGGGCCGGCCCAGTCTTTTCCTACCCTACTATTGAGAAGGAACGTGCAGTTAGCTAAATGCTTTCTTAACTTGAATTTCTCCTTAGGACAAGACAATCATGAGTGTTCAGATACAGTGCAAAAGTAGGTTAAACCTAAAGACTGAGAGATAAAGAGAAAGGTTAGAAAATAATAGAGGGGGGAAGAATGGGCCGGCCCAGTCTTTCCCCACCCCACTATTTCGAATAACCAATTAGCTAAACATTTAGTAAAATAAGTAAACTTGAATTTCTCCTTGACACATTTCAATCATGAGAGCTCAGATACAGTGAAAGGGCTGTGTAAACATAAAGATAAATAGAAAGGAAGTAACATTTTGGAGGGGTGAGGGGGAAAGAATGGGCCGGCCCAGTCTTTCCCCACCCCTATATTTAGAAGAATCATTTAGCTAAATGCTTGTTAACTTGAATTTCTCCTTGGGAGTGTAAGAGTTGAAACCAAAAGACTGACAGATAAATTGAAAGGTTAGAAAATAATGGAGGGGGAAAGAATGAGCCGGCCTAGTCTGTAACCGGGTCATTGTCCCATGATTTCAAAATATGACCCCTCACTTTCCAAGGCAGTGAGCCCAGTGAAACCATCCTTTTTAGTTGTGAAAAAAAATTCACTTTTATATGAATATTCATCTTATAGCGAGTCTACGTACTCCACAAAACAGAAAGAACATGTAGGTTGTCAATACAGTAAAACCTGTCTTAAGCAGCCACTCAATAAAGACAAAACAAAGATCTTCATAACAAATGGTAGCTTAATGAAGGTCGAAAGGATTGCAGAATGCTTCCCTTGGATTAAGCAATAATTGGTCTTCTTTTTTGAGTGGCCGCTTAAGAAAGGTTTTACTGTATAATCAGGAGTCAATATACATATATGCATGCAAGTGTCTGTGTCAGTGTGTAGGCAAAAAATACTACCCAAATGTCAACTGTGTATAGTTTGATATACTTGGGCCCATCATTTCAGAAAATGACCCACCATTTTTTGCTCCATGGGTCACTTCGGCTCACCAATCTTGAAAAAAATCTGAAGCCCTGCAAAATCATCTTTTTCGAAAAATTCTTTCAGGAGTACAATCAGAATACAAACAGTTTGGATCTGGTTGGCCTGTGCCCTTCTGTCAAGTAATTTTGTTCAAACTCTTAGACTACGGTGAAAGCTCTAAATGTTCAAACATATTTTCTCTCTCTGTATTCATATAATATGTTCATTTTCAGGGCTGAAATCACAAAATGCTTGTCAGAAAAGCAAACTGGGAAGGCCCTGATCAGATTGCTTCATCTGGGTCTGCATTGTTTTTCACAGATCTTTTCTGCAGGCAAGTATAGTGTTTGAAACTTTAGAACATTTACTGTAGTTACCACAGGGCCAGTTAAGCAAAAAAAAAAAAATCAGCGTTAAATTGTGATTATTTTCTTTTCCATGAGTTTAAACATTTGTTTTTGGGTGCTCAAAAGAACTGTCCAATTGAGACGGTTCTTTTGAGTACCCATAACATATGTTTAGGTTGAGAAATAAGATAAATAATTTTCATTAACGCGCTCTTATCTCGGGGCTTGAGTTACTGGACTTACTTTTCATCATTCTCAAGAATAGAGAGATTTGTATATTTCCAAATAAGTTTTAAATCATTCATCGTTGCTTCGGTCTTCAGGGACGTATAAACAGCCATCTGAAATCGAGTATCATAGATCCTGTTAAGCAAATTGTTTAGCAGTGGCAGATCCAGAGGGGGTTCAGGGGGGTTCGCATAAACCCCCCTCATCACCCATTTTTAAATATCCTATGAAATTGAAATAATTTGGTCTCGGTGAGACCAAACTATTTCATTTTCATGGGATATTTAAAAAAAAATGAGAGAAAAAACAGCAAAGCGAACCCCAACGCCTTTATACATATGAGCCACTTTCCAGAAATTCTGCATCTGCCTCTGTTTAGCATGTCCAAAGCCCCTTATGTGTTTGCAAATTCAATAATTTATTGTGGAAACAGTCAAAATTTCTGTCCTGCAGAATGAAATACTTGCCATGGCGGGTGGACAAGTGGATTTTTCCAACCCTATAGGGTTATGTTTGGTAGCAACTACAACATATCTATATTCATTCTAGCTACTGAAAGTATGGGTCAGATGAAGTGGGGTTGCTCCAAAAAGTCATATACTGGGGAATTTCATCTGCCTTCACTGTTTGCAAAAGAACCTGCTAATGGGTTTCAGTGTTTTTTCTCTGTTTTAGGGGAATGGTGGCGGGGACTTTCAAAAGGGGAAAATTAGCGTGCGTAGGGGCAAAAAGGGGAAAACTATTAACTTAACACAATAGCATCTTTTATTGAAACATTTGCAGTTAAAAATGAAAGTGTTATATCTTTTGACAGACTTATGGTACAACACAGCCAAACTGGATCCATGTTTTCCATTCTATCTATTAAATAGAATGAAAAAAATGGATCCAGTTAAGTTTGGCTGTATTGTACCATAAGTCTGTTAAAGGATATAACACTGTAGTATTTAACTTTTATTTAACTAATTAAATCCATTCAGTGCACTGTGGGTCAGTTGTTCAAAACATTTAACCAAACAATGCTTGTTAACTAACAAATCCCCTAAACTTTTGTGCCACATTTGTTCAAACATTTATCCTAAATGATTTTTAAAACATGTCATTTTTGATCTATAAATGTTTTGAACCAAAGTCCAAAACATATTGCTACATGGAACAAAGATGTTGACGATGATTCATTAAGCTATCAAGGATTTTGTCGTTAAAAGTTTTGAACAACTGGGCCTGTGCCTGTCCACCAACAGCAAACACTATGTAACTATAGTAACACTATGATGTGCTCTGAACATTCCATGGTGAGGAAGGCAATCCTTTGAAACAGTGCAAAGTCACTAAACAGAACCCTTTAAAGTTCAATTTCTCTTCTTCAATCCCTTAATCCTTGTCACAAACATCAAAGTCACTGGTAAAGGCCTTCAGGGAAGCCTGCTTAAACATTAAGTCGACTCTTCTTGATCCCTGCGCCGCCGATTTATTAATTTTCTTCACGTAACAACGCTTATTGTGCGCTATTTTGTTCGCGAAGTCACGATTGGAACTTCTCCCTTAGACGCTCTTGAAAGCGTCTATCGATCACCAAGGGACGCTACTCGCAAATTCACAGCATGGCTAAGGCACGGAACAAATTTATACGCACTTCCGACACGCTGTCGTCACATTTTGCCGATTTTTTTTGGTAAAAATTCATTTTGAGGGGAATTTTCTTTCAAAATAGGGGAAAAAAACATACTTTTTGGCGAGGGGAATGGGGCCGAATTTAGGCCCCAAAAACAGCAGAAAAAAACACTGGGTTTTCAGTATAAAGAGAGTTAAATAAGGCTCAGAATGACGAGGATTATGGGACGAACTTCGCTTCACAAGAAGGTAAAGACCAGAGGTCTGTTCAACAAAACGGGCACTTGATCGAGCGCTTGTTAGTGTGAACATTATATTGTTAAACGATAGCAAGTGCTTGCTCAATAAAAATGGCTGTGCCCCGTAATTAGTAAATCAAATGCATCCATTGGTTGGAAAGCAAAGCGTAACACCTTTTTACCTGCAGTTTAAATTGTTTCATTCCATATATCCACATAAAGAAATGAACATAATCATTCCGAAAGTCAAGTCTGACTAATTGGGCACATGGTCCCTCATGAAAATCCATTATTATCATGGTAGCCATCTTTGAACTTTGGGCGAAACACCTATTGAGTTGAATCACACGAGCCTGCAAGCCCTTTGGCAAGTACTTGCGTTCAGAGAGAAAGCACTCAATAGCCTCCGAGCACTCGTTTTGTTGAACTCACCTCTGCAGAATGTTAACCCTTAACACTGGGCAAATTTTTTTGTCTACTGCTGATCTTTGCAAACAAATGGAACCCGACGTTCTGTTAGGCCAGATCTAGATCCAAACTGTTTGACACTCTAATAGTGTTCTTAATTTTGAAAAAGTGCAGACCACAAAAATCATGAAACATTACCCAGCATGCAAAGAATTAAAGCACCAATAACAACAAATGTTACCAGTTTTGTCATCTGCTGATATGCTTTAGAAGCCTCTCCAACATTGTAGACCCAGATTAGACTGCTCCTGTAGGAGCAGTCTGATCTGGGTCCACACTGTTTGCCTCTATACTTACATTAGTCAATCAGGTAAGAAAATCCATCAGACGATTCAAGCAGATAACATTTTCAATTGCATTTTTGCAAGAGCTTTAGAGGGTTAACTAACACACATGTAGAAAATTGCTTTACATACCTGTAGATCTTTGTTCTTTGAGAGGTATGGCTTGATACAGACATTGCTGTCACCCTTGCATGGCGGTGGATAAAACATAGCTATCAATGTCCACATGGAGTAGGCTATATATGACAGGAATATTGTGGAAACCACTAGAGTAAAAGTTATCTGCATGCTGCTTCTCTTGTCTGAAACTAAAACAGTACGGTGTAGTAATACTTGTTCTAGTAATAATCGAGAGTCGCTAACTTCCCCGGAAAACATATCTACAAAACCTGTCTTCGAGGTTTGTGATTAACAAAGGTGCAGACCAGCCTGCTCATCTGCACAGTCTGGTGAGCACCTTTGTTATTCATTTCCTGCAAATTATGATATGTGAACATGCTTCATACCAAATCCAACTATTCTAGCTAGTCTATGTAGCTGTAGCTGAGCAGACTGGTTTCAAATTGCTCGGTTTCTTACCTCGGGACCCAATTATCATACATGTTTAATAAATTAATAATAACTGTGAATAGATTTCACAACCGCACAAGTAAGTTGGTTTGGCTAGCTGTGCATAATTAATGAAATAATTCACTCATTTTCCTGACATGAAAGCTGTTTTTTTGCCCAATAAGTTCAAAAAAAGTAGCCGTCAGACTAAAATTCTCTAACTAGAGAGAGAGTCTTTAGTGTTGTCATCATGAAAATCAATTACTTGAAAAATTAATCGTCTATTTTGTCTTTGTTCATAAAGTGACTATATATGACCAGGAAATACCACAATCACACTGCAGACAACACTTCTTTTATAGACTACTTTATATGCTGTGCTGACGCATCAATGCACCGAAAACTGTGACTCTATCATGCATTTTGCCCATATTTTCCGGCATATTGTGACTTAACTATTATCCATAACTTAAACAAGGTCCATATTACCATCTTGCCTCCACCTCTGCAACCCCAATTTTGACCAAATTTTAGGTGTTATCCAGCAGTTTCCTGCATTTTACGGTCAATAAGTAGATTCCTGTCTTTCTAGTAACCCCCTTGTCTTTCTTTCTTTCTCTATATACTGCCAGACCCTCTTTCGAGTATTATTGGCAGGTGTGCTTTGTACAGTCCAGGTTGCAGGATGAAAGCCTACAAGTAACATATCTAAATTACCGTAGGGTTCTTTAATCTGCATATGGGGTAACTCTCCCTGCACAGGGGACATCCAGTTAACGTCCCAATCCCAAGGACGATGCACCTGTTCGGACACCGAAATTCTCCTCGCCATGAGTGGGGATCGAACCTGGGACCTCTAGCACCAGAGGCAAGTGCCTAGCCACTCAGCTACCATGCTTGTCAGACTTACAAGAGGAAACTCAAAACTTTGTAGCTCTATAATTGTTGATCTATGACTGATAGATAATATAAAGCAAAAAGCAAGGTTGGGCGGAAAATTCCACCCCCGGTATTTACCGGTATTTCCCGGCATGGCAAATAAGGCTAAAGTTGCAAATACTGGCGAATAATGGCAAATATAACTTTTTACCGCGAAATACTGGCAAATATGATTTTTAGCTGTAAAATGCAGCAGATATCTTTAGGAAGTTGACTTAAAATAGTATAATTTACCTAACTGCGTGAAAATGTAAATATTGAATATGAGGCTACAGTATAAGCATAAAACCTTTGAATACATTTAAACATTAAATGAATCTTAGACTGAAATTTTGAACTAATTTTTAACAATAAATAGTACATTTAGCCCTTATCATGCTGAATATTTTATGTACTACACAGTAACACTTCTCCCAAATTTCATCCTGTCCAGCTTAAATCTGTATTTTAAATTAGTGTGGAAAACACTGTTGATCCTGATAAGATGACCTTAACCAGCTGATCAAGATCTAGCATTTTCAAAAACTGATTCAACAGGACAAGGATTAATTCTGGGTTCAGCAGGACAAGGGTAAATTCAAATTTGACCTTAAATTGGGAAGAAAATTTACCTGTGTATCTGAAAATTGTTTGACACCTGTGCCTGTCATGAATGGTTAAAACAACACATTTCAGCAAACCTTATTCATGTGGAGGGGCAAGGATGAACAATCAGATGTCATAATTGACTTCATATTTTAACTTAAGACCATTAAATTCCAGGTGACCACAAACAGAGGTGTCTTTAATTGAGCTATAGTACAGATAAGGGTCACTCATCCAAATATCCAACCTTTACTTCATATTTTAACTTAGACAATAAAAGTCCAGGTGACCACAAAAAGGACTGTCTTTAACTAATTTATAGGACAGATAAGGGTCACTCACCCAACCTTATCTGTAGCTATGCACAAGCCAACTAATGAGTACTTTGGTAGATACAAGACAGGTTTTTTTTCTTCTTCTAAAATTCACTTTTATTAAATTTAGATGTTTAAAGAATTAGACTTATACCTTAAACTAAGATAAATTAGCTGATAGCCTGATAAACTATCAGAAATGAAAATTATAATCAAATAACCTCTATAATTGAAATTACCATTCTAAATGTGGAGGGGTGTAAATCATATTTGCCAGTATTTTCCATTATTTGCCAGTATTTCCCGTTAAATGCCACTGGCATGGCAAATATGCTTATTTGCCGGCATTTTGCCAACTTTGGCAAAAAGTAAATAAAATGACACAAAATACTTCTTAGGCTTCACCGCCTCCATAGCTCAGTTGGTAGAGCGTCAGCAAGGGAGCTGCTAGTACCATTTTTTACACCTTTGGTATGGTGCGGCCATGGGATTCTAACCCACGACCTCCCGTTGTGTTAGGAAGATAAGAGTAAGGCAGGTAAGTATCTGTTAAAGATATTATGTCGCAGAATAGCTCGTGAGCTAATGTTGTCTGTTACATTATAAGCAATGTTAAATAAGGCTTCTTTATCTTATCTTTAGGCCGTGGAAAATTGGTTGGCCAGGCAGCTGAGGCTATGATAAAATTGAATTTGGGTGATAGATAGGACAGCCATTATTGATGGATACCGGTGTCATTGCTACCATAATTGTCAGGTGCTGATATTCAGCGAAATGAACGGTGTTCCTTATTTGCTGTTGTCCTTCCTAGTAGAAATACGAAACTGTTGGGTGCGAACCTTTTCCTAAGAATTCCCCTTCTTCAATGCGCAAACTTCAACATAAGTCCGTAATATTGATATTTCAGTTATTTCAAATGAACAAAACTTAACCTCATACTAGGTATGGAAATTGACAGGCCAGTAATAATCTTAAAACCGAGTAAGCACCTTTCTAAAGAAAATATCGGTCCGAATCAGCCGGTTGGGGTTAGTCGAATTGCCGACAACACTAGGGGGCGGTATACCTTAACACCAGAAGGAATATTCGATCCGCGGAATAGTTTAGACCCCTACAGCAGCTGCTGGTACAGATATTTATAAAGGCAGATCATTTCCTTTTTAGGAACGAACTCCCAGAATATGTAATTTGCTATGGTGAAATGTAGATGATTGTGTTGCTAAGCTCGATCACCTCTCTGGTGAGAGCTCTATCTCCAATTATCGGATGCATGACTTGTGTCAGTTTTTGCCGTTTCACCAGTAAACTATATATATTGAGCTTGAAGGAATTATAGTAGTTGAAAACCGACAGACTGTCTTGATAGCTCATTTGTGTATCTGCTAAGATCTGCTAAAGGTACATTAGCATTTGACGTGTTAATCATTCTGATTATGGTTGGCTAAGGCTGTGTCAGTTTACAGATTTGCTTGCTTTACTTTACGTCACCTGTTTTTCTTTAAAGCAAATTGGTTTAAGGAATCAAGATAATGGTCAGTCTGGTCATCCATTCAGTCTGACCACTGCCTGGATTCACTACATCTGGAAACCTATAGGTATTAGCTGCCAACAGAGCATACCACAAATGTATGCCTTTATAGATGCCAATACATTGTAATAAGAGGTTGAAATACAAGATAAACACTCATCGGAAATTCAAGTTCAGAAGTCATTGAATAAGAAATTATGAGATAATGCTTGATCTTAAACGTGACGAAATCTGAACTCGAAATTTCAAAATTTGTACCTTCAATGCCGTTCTGAATCATCTCTTGTATGCAGAATTCAGACTAATCAACTCAGCATAAATTTTCATAATTTAGATTTCTAAAAGTAAATGAGTACCCAGAAGTGAGTATGGTCAGGAAATGCCACATTCACGCATTGCAGACCAATCCATGGCACCTTGAGGAAGAGGTACAGAACACTCAATTTTATTGAACATGTATGCATTGCCAATCGTAAAACATAAGTTGACTTTTGCTTTTGTGGTCCGCACGTTTCATATCTCAATATAAATAAGCCAGAGATTTAAGTATTTATCACCTGTATCTTGTGGGTCACTTTGCGAGAACATTTGTCTTTGGATTGTCACCAGGTATGACTCAAATCAGCCTCAACAGGAGCATGTAGAGAAGCCGGGGCTTGAATGACAATGGGGATGCACAGACTATTGTACATCTTCGAATCATTATGAGTATATGTCAATAACTTTTTCTCATGAGGCGAATCTTGTTTCTGAATTCAAAAGAACGCATTAGGATTGATGTTGATTGCATTTTTTTTGTTTTATTGTCAAAATTTGAAAGATAAAACAAACCTTTTTAAGGCTTAGACAGTGTTAAAATGTATTACTGTTACTGTCGCACACATGTACATGTAAGAAACGGTTTACTTCGACTTAAACATTTTTCAATAACCAAATGAGCACCTAACAAATAATTAAAGTAAGTAAGAAGGCAAATATCAGGAATCGATACAATCAAGTACCACACTTGACCCAGGACACCACATTGGAAATTTATAAACACACACACACACACACACACACACACACACACGCACGCACGCACGCACGCACGCACGCACGCACGCACACAAAAAACATCACATACACGAGAGCCAAGAGGTTAGCCCTTTCCCAGAAGGTGACCACAATGCTGCAATGAACAGACAAGAAAGCAAGGCACACACGAAACATAAATAACAAAAAGGATCCACAAAAGAAGCACTGCCTTGGAACGGTCAGTAAACATATTTTTACCGGAAGGCTTATACTAGTTTTATGGTACCAACCTCACCCTTATTTCTGATGTGGATCAAGACAAATACATGTAGATGTTTGGTTCGCATGAAAGATCCTGAACTTATCGATGTATCATCTCCTAGTGAATTCAAATTGAGATATTAAAAGTAGATAAACAAAGATAAGGAATCAACAAATAAGTCATCAATTGACAAATCAAATAAAAGGATTGAGCACCTAGTGAGATGCAAATCGATTTGGGAACCAGTCCAACTGAGTCTGAATAGTTTCCACTCTGTAGATCAGCCTTTGTACCAGCCAAGACTGATAAGTTTTCGCTGTCTGCTCAACAGTATCTTAAACGCCTAGAATCCATGGTTCATTGATGCAGGTAGCGAACACTCTGATAGGACTTGATGGGTTTTCGGACTTGCTGAGCACATGTCATTTTGTTGATGCGCATTTATTATCAGCTTTTTAAATATGTTTTTAAAATCATTTGCATCTGGCTTAAAATAAGGATGGTGCAAGTTGGAGAATCTGGTAACATTCTTTTGTAGTGATTATTCTCTCGTAGCTTAAGTGGTGCAGTTGTCAGTCACTAATAAAGTGGTCTTTCCAGCGAAAGTGTAATTAGATTTACTGATCATCACAAAATGACTATAGTTGTTGATTGTGAAGATTAAACCAAACAAAAATATCAATGTTTTCATTGCAATAGCAAAGCATAGAATCTATTTTCAAATCTTAATACGGATTTGTATGTGTAGCTTATCAGCATATTTTTTCATTCCAACGCAGCTCTGTGTACATATTCGTCTAACATTTCATTATCAGATGTTATAAATAGAAAGGTATTGGTATAACAATTATAAATGATAGGTGCTAAAAGCTGTCATGGTAAGCCATACTGTTAACCCTAAAAATACCTTCTGTAACCAAACAGAAAACTAATTAGTTGTAATTTCTTTGGTTAGTTTTGTCTTTTTTCAACTTCTATCAAATGATGATGCAAGTGAAAGGAGTTGTTATCGTTTTAGCTCACACAAGCCATATATTGTGATCATTGGATGTCTGTCGTCCATCGTGGGTGGTCCGTTGTCAACAATTTCTTTAAAGCACATCTCCTAAACTACTGGCTGGATTTTAAACAAACAAAGTCTTTACAGGAATGATACTTATATGGATCCATCCTATTATTGTTCTAGTCAGTTGCATATCTAGGTCACATGGCCTAAGTAGATTTTCAAAAGCATACCTAGGTCACATGGGCTAAAAGTAGATTTTCTAACTATAGAAATCTTTTCTTCTAACCTCATAAAGCCTAGAATCTTGATATTTGGTATGTGTAGCATAATTTAGTACACCTTTACCAAGTTTTGGAAAAATGCATGCAACTGGGACCAAATTACAACCCTGCCCTGGGGGTCACATATTTTTCATAGGCTTATAACATTAATGTATTGCAACGGACTGCATGCTTGGCGGTCAACCCAATCACGGTTAGCATCTTTGCTTTCCTGGCTCATTTTACAATATCTTATTTTTTTCTTGTGAAAAATATTGGCTGCCATATATCCTAAAACTCACATAAAATGCACATCTATAATATCATTAATTTCCCTGCCTTTCATCAAAACATATACCTACATGATAACTGTTTCCATAGAAGCTGTCATTTAAAAGATAGTTTAGACAGAGCTGTCGTGGTTATATCCTATATATAGTTCGATTCGAGCCCGTCTTTCAGTGCAGTATACATTTCCTGTACTACAACCGCTATTTAACAACCCATTTGGAATATTTATGGTTTTGGCCATAAGAGTGCAATTAGATATGTTTAAATTACAATCTTGAAGTTTTTGATATTCTGAAATCATTTGACTGTATTCTGATGTTAGTCTTTGGTTGGGCCCACCATGGCTCAAACTGATGTTTTCTTTAGCTCTACTATCTGTGAGTCGTGAGCTTTTTCTTAGTTTTATCATAGTGTGCTAATTTGATTAGATTGTTTCTCTGTGAGGATGCATGGCATAAGTTAGGAAGACTCCATGTGAGCTAAACAATTTTTGTGTTTTAACAACAACAGAATCTAGGGCAAAAATTGGCGTCCGTAAAATGCATTTACACCCTGAGTGGCTTAGGCTGCTCTCAGTTCTAAGGCCATGGTTCTGTTGTTGTTGATTCGTTGTACAATGTACCTCCCATTGTTTGTGGGAATTCTGTGTTTGGTCCTTGTTTTTGTGCATTACATGTACTTTCTAGTTTTGCAATCACCTTGGCCGGTTGCTTTTCTTTAATTGTCTTCCTGGTGTCTTGTGACTGGTAGTCTTCTGGGACTCTTCCTCGCGGTGCTGTGGGTTGGTCTGCAGTTTGGATTGTGGTATTTCCTGATCATACTCAGTTTTTATTAAGATAAGAGTTAAGCATAGATATGTCCATAAAACATCAGGTGGGATCACTTTTTGCATTAGGAATCAATGAGACTTATGCATACACTGATCCTATTTCTCATAGCAATTTCATCTGGGTGCATATCCGAATGAAATTATTCCTGGTGCTCGTATTAAGCTGGGTTCCGTAGTTTCCTCTAGCTCTAGCTGTTTATTGGTTTTCAGCCCTTTTCTTTGTTTCTTCACAGCTATCTAACTTAACTTGATTGTTCTTCTATGATCATATATTGAGTAAATTAGGAAGCCTCCGTGGGCTTTCATACTTAGTCCTGTCCCCGAGGTTATAAAACAGAGCAAAGGATTTCAACTGCTCTTTAAAAGCTATAATGGTGAAGTAGGAGGTTTCTTGCTTTCAAACTCTAAGATGTTGTATTTATCATGCTAATAAATGTTAAAATGCCAACAATTGTTGGCATTTTGACATTTATGAGCATGATAAATTTCATGCTTAGTTGAGTTGAGCATGAAAAAAGTTTAATAAGCTCTGGTCTGGCTTTGTGGAGTCTGGCGATCATCTTGTTGGTTGCTTTGCTTAATATGATTTTGTAAGTGCTGCATCTTGTTTGCTTAACTGTCTCTTTCTTTTGGTGCTAAGGGTCAGTCTTGTGATTTGGGCATTTCCTTGTCATATTCTTACATTTTTTCTATACCCATAGTGAGCTTGACTGTAGTTGTATGCTGACATCAATATCTTGTGATGTGAATGATTTCACTGTTGAAGTAGTTTAGATTGTTTACCAAAGAAGTTGGTTGCATTGATGAGGCTGCTGTTTGTTCTAACGCAGTGGTTCTGTTGTTGTTGATCTATTGTTTAATGTACTTCCCCTTGTTTGTGAGAGTTCTGTGTTTGTCTTTGTTTTGTTATGCATTGCTTTGTGTCCATTCTAGTTTTGCAATCATCTTGAAGAAAAACTGGTTGCTTTGCTATTATTTTCTTACAGATGTATTGTTACTATAAACGTTCTGCGGCTCATCCTCACAATACCCTGGTTTGGTCTGCAGTTTGTGATTGTGGTATTTCCTGATCATACTCACTTACTTTTTGGTCATAGCAGTTTACATTGTTTACATTATTATTTTCTGTGCAAAACATGTGGTGAAGCAGATTTCTTAAAATGGCTACCAACCTAACAAAAATCACCTTTGATGCTTTAACTCTTTTAAACTTACTTAATGGTAAACCTGCAAATAGTGTAGCAGACAAAGGTGTTGCAGAATGCTATACCTCATCAGGGTCTACACTTTTGGTAAATCATCAAAGTCAGAAATACGAAATAATTTGGAAAATCTTACCTGTGACCCGTCATTTTTTAAAATTTGGACTATCCATATTGTTGGTCTGTGATCTGTGATGGTGGTATTTCTGGCAATATTCACATATTGTTGCATTCTATTTGAGCTGTGACATGAGATTTCCAACAATATGGTATGTGCGACCAGCAAAGGCTCAGACCAGCCTGCGAATATACGCAGTCTGATCAGAGCCTTTGCTTGTAGCTTGAATATTCTATGAATGTTACGCTATTTACTGAACAACATTTTGAGTTTCTAAGCATAAAAGGAGACTTCACAGGCTCGTCGGAGTCTACACTTGTTAAAATGCCACATTGTTGGAAATCACATGTCGCGGCTCATTTGTTATTTTATATCAGTCAAAAATGGGCCAGCACATGATATTTTGGTAAGTATCACACTGTTAAGCGATGAAGGCTCTGGCAAGTCTGTGCATTTGCATTTGTACAGACATGCTAGATCCTTCACCACTCGCATATGTGTAGTATGGGTGTAGATGAAATCTCAGACCAAAACTTTGACATCTTCCCTTGCATGGTCAGCGTGGGCGTTTATTAGAGACATTTGCACAGATGTAGTAAGTGCCCAAATCTCATGTGCTGAACCAAATGGTTACTCAGCAGGAGTAAATATATAAATATTTTGGCAATTTGGGGATAAACACTTATAAAACAGGCAAAAGTAAAATAGACTTTATTAACAACTTATAAAAATAATAATGGAATTATTAATATCTTTGATAACATGGGCGGATCCAGAAAAATTCATTATTCCTGACTAGTTTTTTTTTCTCTCTCTTTTTTTTAGTCATCAACATATTTCACAGAGGTCCATATGGTCAAACTGCTTCTCGAGGAGGGTCCGTACCAGTATCTTTAAGGGAACCTATAGCCACTTGTGATTTTGGAGGGGTGCGGACCCCCTGTCGGCACCCACCCTGGACCGGCCCATGGATAAAACATTATCACAGCACATTTGTAATGATTTTTTAAAAACAAATTATCATAATCAAGAAATGTAATTAAAATAAGCCAACTCCCCACAAAACATAAGATCTCAAAATCTTATTTATCATAACATTTAAGTAACATAATAATTTCTGTTCAGAACTTCAATATGGCACATTAAATTTAATAATATAATATGTAAATGTTTTAAAATTTTGAACATTAGTTGCACGCCAAAAAGTCATAGATGAACAGCCCAGACCCCGATCAGACTGCTTCTGAAGAAGCAGTCTGATCAGGGTCTTCCCTGTTCGCTATTCTGACAAGCATTTTACAAGTTCCAGCCCTGAAAGCCACAATAAATTTGAGAACAGGAAGAGAAAAGTGTTCAAAATTTTAAAACATTTACTGTCCTTATTTGATCCTGTATATTCAGACAGATAAACCTGAGCGAAAAAGTGTTAACCCAGACCAGACAGCTCCAAAAGGAGCAGATGATCATGTTAAACACTTTGCCATTCCATCAGCTCATTTAACATATATACATATAACTGATTGACTTGTTCAAATTTCAGGATATGTTTAACGATTAAATATGTCCAAGTATTAATGGTAAATATGGTTAATAAATGATAATATACAGAGAAATCTCGTAAATTGGAAGTTCTCGGGACCAGATATTTTATTTCTAATTTTAAGAAGGTAGACACAAAAATAAGTATTAGCAGTTTTTTTCCAGTCAAACATACATTTTGGGCTTGTGAAAGAAAGGTCTCAAAGAGAAGGACATTTTTTAACACACCAAAAACATATGAGCCACAATCTGTGAAAACCAGCCTTAATGACGAAGTCGTCAAAATTAAGTTAATAACACACACTTAATCTATGAAGTGTTAAGAAGTTATCCTGCAAATTTTATGAAGTTATCTCCAATATTCATGGAAATATGGTCTTTTGAAACTATACACTGTCTAAACTTTAACACGCAACGACAGAAACGTCATGACGTTACTAATGGCATCAAAGTTAACTTCATGATTTGCAGGTTTGTCGGGTGCATGAAAAACATCATATTTCTTACTAACATACTTTTTTAATATCCTTAGCATGTGTGCAATGGAATTCGCAGAAAAATTGACACGGATTCATTTTTGCCTAAAGTTTGCATGATCTGAAAACAACTGACCATACTTTAAAAATTCTGACAGTTGCTAAGGTAAAGTTGTTGCGATGGAAACATAATGCATGATAATGAAGAAGCTTAATCAGAAATAATTGCCAGTTTTATTCTACTATCCACCTGAATAGGTATTAAAGCAATATATAACTTGTCACATTTCTTAATTTTCGGTGTTTTTCAAATGAAATTTACATAAAAAGTCCTAAATGTCATTAAGGCTGTTTTTCACAGATCATGGCTCATATGTTATTATGGACATTTATTAAAATAAATCATGAATAGGTCCTATTCTCTGAATTCAGTGTGTCCCAATTTTTTTTCGAAATACTTGCCAATTTAGAATTTTCGAGGTTTTACTGTAGTACATAAATTTTGCAAAGAATCAAACTTAAATATATGTTCATATATGTGTAATGTACAAAATAATAGATTACACACCAGCACAATTAGTTTCTAGATTCACATCTATCAACATGTCAAACATAAACTCAATTCAACATAAACAACATAAAACTTAAACAAATATATTCAAATGCCCTCCAAAAACTGTTCCCATGAAGCAAACACTATTAACCCAGTCTGATCTGGCTCTATATTGTTTGCAATAAAGGCTATCAAAGTATATAAGCAGATAAGAGAGAGCAGATGTCAATTGTCTTAAATGGTGGGAAAAGTGTTTACATTAAATAAAATGTGGTTGCCAAGGCTATGGCTGACAACAATGCTAACACCTCATAGCTGTTCTTTCGCATGAGCAAATCAAACATACAGCCATGTTGTCACTTATGTTATTAATCAAGTGATTTCGAACTGGTACAGTAACAGGTCCTGGGTCAGCTGTATTGGCCTTCTGCCAATACAGCTGACCTCAAATCTGTAACTGGGCCTATATGAAATGGCTTGATTAATGATATTTTTACCTATTAACTTTTTTACAGTCAAATGTATCTAATTAACTTTTTTATAGTCAAATGTATCTGTGCCATCCTGGTGACATTTCTATTTTCATACAGTATAAATTCAATTCGACCACAGCTTAATACAGCTGACCTGAGGTCAATACTGTTGACCTCATTATGATAAATACATAGCTCTATGCAGTGTTGTTAATTAATAATTCTAGCAAGGATCAGGAATCCATACAATCAAGTACCACACCTGTCCCAAGATACCAAATCTGATTTGCAGCAGCTGCTATATTGGTTTTATAAAAGTAAAGTAGCATTTAAGGTTAGTGCCTAGCATACAGTATTCATGAAACATCACCCCAGATAGCATTCATCGTCGGGCCACCAATGGCCTGCCAGAGATACGCCATTCAATGGCGTATCTGAATGGCGTATCACTGGCTGGTCATTGGTTGCCCAGTTATGTGCTAGCTGGGATGCTTTGTATCATAGAAAATTACTTAGAAATTAAAGAGCCAGCCTCAAAATAATGATACTTATAATATCTATGTATGTAAAGTGTTAAAAGTTAAGAGGTGCATGTACAGCTATGTAGTGGGGCTACTTATATAGTTTGTGGTAAAAACTATGTTCACTACCCTACTTTGTGTGTGCCGGCTGAGAAAGCTCAAACAAGACTACCCTTATGTGTAAGTTAGTCTGAGCCTTGTATGGTCCCATATATGATAAGTACAAAAAAATTATGTGCCAGCTCAAAATCATGTCACAATTTGTTTTGCTCCATCTAAGGTCCTGTGAACTCATCTGTAGCCACCCTGGTTGCCAAAAATAGTATGGATCTTTTGATTGTTGGGGTTTTCCTTTCCAATAACGTCAGGGTACTGGTTCACCAGGTTATCCCATATAACCCTGGCTGTCTCTGCTTGACCACGCTGGTGAAAAAAACAAATTACTCCATAAGTATTTTATACAAACAGGATAACACAAAATATACACCAAAAGTTAAAACTATACAATTTTTGATAAAGTTTGTAGGCAAAAACTTAAGCCTGATGTGTGACAAATATATGAGGGTCTGCTTCATTTGATTATTTTTGTTGTCCAATGATAAATACTAATCTTTTAAATATAAATTATGCCTTAAAAGGCTGCAAAAATGCATATTTATGGTTACATTAACATTTCTTGAAACTAATCAGATAAAAAAGTTTAGGACTTAAAGATGATTTGAGCATGAAGAAAGCATTTAAGGTAAAAAGTTGTGTAATAGGTTTGCAGGGAAACACAGAGGAATATGGTAGGAAAAGCTAAAGGGTAGGTAGAAGTTGGGCAACATGAAAGCTTGTGCAACACAAAAATATCTGTGCAGTATATTTGACAAGCTATCACCTGGGTTATCAATGCAAAGCTCAAGAAAACCTACGATGACTAACATAGAAGACCTAATAAGTGTTCATGCTCTTATAAATGCACAGCATACTTTATGGGTCGTTTATATTGTATTTTTAAACCCCCCGCAAACTTTGTTTGTAGGGGGTATACTGTTTTCACGTTGTCCGTCCGTCCGTGCGTCCGTCCGTCCGTAACGCTTTGTTTCCTTAATATCTTGAAGAGTCCTTCCTGGATTTTCATTAAACCTTGCAAACATGTTCATATATGCAAGACAAATTTTTAGACAAAAAAGTAAGGGCTAGGGGCCAATTCTATCAGAGTTATTTCCCTTTGTAGTTCTAAATGGCTTTTAATATAGGGTTTTATGCTTATGCAATTATAGGCCATACATGGGCCGATCAACTCCTACCACAGCTTTTGATGGAACAATCTGATACTTTTCCTATACAATGTAGACACATTGAACATATGCATGAAGGAGTTTGGTGCAGAAAAAATAAATTTTACCAAAATGACAGCTGTGAGAACTTAGACAATTTTTCCCTACTAACGTGTTTGTATATGCATAGATGGTGCCTTCATGGGCCGATCAACTCCTACCACAGCTTTTGATGAAACAATTTGATACTTTTCCTATACAATGTAGACACATTGAACATATGCATGAAGGAGTTTGGTGCAGAAAAAAATAATTTTTGCCAAATTGACAGCTGTGAGAACTTAGACAATTTTTCCCTACTAACGTGTTTGTATATGCATAGATGGTGCCTTCATGGGCCGATCAACTCCTACCACAGTTTTGATGGAACAATTTGATACTTTTCCTATACAATGTAGACACATTGAACATATGCATAAAGGAGTTTGGTTCAGAAAAATAATTTTTGCCAAATTGACAGCTGTGAGAACTTAGACAATTTGAAACATATGCATGAAGGAGTTTGGTTCAGAAAAAATAATTTTTGCCAAAATGACAGCTGTGAGAACTTAGACAATTTTTCCCTAATATGGCTTTTGTATATGCATAGGTGGTGCCTTAATGGGCCAATCAACTCCTACCACAGCTTTTAATGGAGCAATTTGATACTTTGCCGATACAATGTAGACACATTGAACATATGCATGAAGGAGTGTTATAATTTTTGTTTGCACAGATTATACTGAAATCTTCTTTTCAAAACTAAAGTCTGCTGGTTTGAACTATAACTTGACAAGTTTTTTCTCTGACTCTTACTGTGCGGGGGATCTAATAAGCATTGCTTATTGATTTTTTTCATTAGTTTTGATAAATCACAGTAACTGAATCAATGGATTCATTGTGTGCATGAATAAGTATTGATCCTGATCAGCTGCCTTCATTAGAAGCCAGCTGATCTTGATCTACATTCTTTTGAAAAAGAGCCTACAGAATTTAGATAATCTTATGTGAACAGTGCACTTATTAGGACAAATATGATGGAGAACAAATTCCGTTTCCTTGCGAATTTCTTCTATACCTGTCATATTTGGTTTCTTTTGTATAAGCTTCGATACTGCAAGTCTAGTTCTTTGTTTGAACAATACTTTTTCTATCAATTGTATATTTATTGAAAGTTTGTATAGTACAAGTGACATGTTGTTTAAACCAACCGTCTGTGGATACTTTACTATATGTGTGCAGCTGTATATATTTGTTGTTTTCAAGGAATATTATCAAACAAATTTGATACGTAATTCTGATTTTCATTGTCTTTTTTGTAGACAATAATGAGCTTCACCAGATCTGCACCTTTGTTGTTCACTAGCAACAAAATCAGGTTTCCTCGGGACAAAGCCCAAGCCCAATTGTCGTTCAAACTAGCAAAAAATGCTTACAACTATCTATATCCACCCTGATTTCCGAAAATGGCATGTATTTTACTATTGTATGGATTTTCCTTTCCAACCACTTCTGGATAATCGGCCATTAAATCTTGCCAGATACGTTTACCCATTTCTGCATCACAAATCTGGGAAAAAAGAGGAGCCTAAATGAAAATGCCATTTTATCATATGACGTCGCGCCTGGGAGTGAAATAACGCCATGCAATAAAATCTGTAAACCACTAGTGGTTTATCGATTTTCGGGAAACGTTATGACGTCCATAACAACGTTGAGTACATAATAACAAAATTATAACGTTTTTACGGCTGATATGAGATCTTAATGTCATATGATAAATAGAATCTAACATTTGGGCCCTTGTTTTATTGAATTTATTAAACTCATTGCGAAAAAGAGATAAAATGCTCGGCAAGCCTCACATTTTATCTCTTTTCCTCAACTCGTTTAATAAATTCAATAAAACATGAGCACTCATGTAAGATTCTCTATATATATGTACTATTGAAATTTGACTGTTGAACATGATAAACATAGTCAGTGAGATTATTTTGATATGCGCGGAGTTTCTTAGCAAACTTGTCAACAGGGTTTTCATTGACCTTTACTAAACCTTTAAAGCACTATAACTTGTAGCAGTCCTTTCAAATTTTATTGCTTTATGGCTAATGTTTCATGTGAATCATCTGCTATTCTTTATTGTGTCTTATCACATGACATTGTGTATGGGAGTGATATAACCCCACGCAATAAAATCTATAAACCACTAGTGGTTTTATTAAATTACAGATTTAGTAAGATTATGTATTGACATCCATTATAACACTGCATTAAAGATGGCAAAATCTTGATACTTTCATGCCAATACTGCAATTTTTAAGTAATTTTGATGTCATGTGATATTAAAGTCATATCTATCATATGTGCTCCTGTATTACTGAATTTATTAAACTCCTTGTAAATAAAAGCACCGCAAGCACTGCATAATACCCCGCCACTGCTGGGGGCACCAAAAGTTATTTTGTGAGATATATAATGCCTAAATAGCAACAGAACTGAGATAGACAGTGATATGACGTCCTTTGTCACAATATGTAACCTTTGATGGTCAACATATCTGTGAAGTTTCATTCAGATATTTCATATAGTAAAGGAACTACAGGTCAAAAACATTTTCCAGATTAATCAAGGGCGGATAACTCATGAACTGGAAAGGTAAGAGTGACGGTCCTTCGTTGTAATATGTAACCTTTGCTGTTCAACATATCTGTGAAGTTTCATTCAGATATCATAAACAGTAAAAAATAACAGGCCAGAAACCATTTTTTAAAGGGAGAAAGGGCAGTAACTCCATCGAAAGTGGTCGGATTTTGCCCATTAACAATCCCATACCACTCATCCCCAATAACAATATGTATGCAAAATTTGAAAATATTCTGTGCATAAATACTGAAGTTATCGATCGGAAACAGTGAGCACGGACGGATGAAATGAACTACAGGTCAAAAACCAATTCTCAGATCAATCAAGGGTGGATAACTCACAATCTGGAAAATAAGAGTGACGATCCTTACCCACAATATGTAACCTTTGATGGTCAACATATCTGTGAAGTTTCATTCAGATACTCCATATAGTAAATGAACTACAGGTCAAAAACCATTTTTCAGATCAATCAAGGGCGGATAACTCATGAACTGGAAAGGTAAGGGTGACGGTCCTTACTAAAAATATGTAACCTTTGATGTTCAACATATCTGTGAAGTTTCATTCAGATATTCCATATAGTAAAAGAAACTACAGGCCAAAAACCAATTCTCAGATCAATCAAGGGTGGATAACTCACAATCTGGAAAGGTAAGAGTGACGATCCTTAGTCACAATATGTAACCTTTGATGATCAACATATCTGTAAAGTTTCATTCAGATATTCCATATAGTAAATGAACTACAGGTCAAAAACCATTTTTCAGATCAATCAAGGCAGATAACTCATGAACTGGAAAGGTAAGAGTGATGGTTCTTTGTCACAGTATGTAACCTTTGATGTGAAACATATCTGTAAAGTTTCATTTAAATATTCCACATAGTAAAGGAACTACGGGTAAAAAACATTTTTTAATTCAATCAAGGGCGAATAACTTACAAACGGGAAAGGTAAGAGTGGCGGTTCTTAGTCACAATATGTTACCTTTGATGTGAAACATATCTGTGAAGTTATATTCAGATATTCCATATAGTAAAGGAACAATAGGTCAAAAACCTTTTTTCAGACCTATCAAGGGCGGATAACTCACAAACTGGGAAGGTCAGAGTGACGGTCCTTAGTCACAATATGTAACCTCTGATGTGCAACATATCTGTGAAGTTTCATTCAGATATCATGAACAGTAAAGGAATAACAGGCCAGAAACCATTTTTCCAATACGAAAAAGGGCAGTAACTCCGTTAAAAATGGACGGATTTTGCCCATTAACAATCCCATACCACTCATTGCCGATAACAATATGTATGCAAACTTTGAAAAAATTCCGTGAATAAATACTCAAGTTATCAATCGGAAATGGTGAGCATGGACGGACGGACGGACAGACGGACGGACGGACGGACAGACACCGAAGGGTATAACATAATACCCCGACACTAAAGTGTGGCGGGGTATAAAAAGAGATAAAATGATTGGCAAGTCTCACATTTGATCTCTTTTACTCAACTCATTTAATAAATCCAATAAAACATGAGCACTCATGTAAGATCTGCTATAATCATGATAGAAGAATCCATCAATTTACAAAGGGATGACATGTGGAGGACAGAGAGCAAACAATGACAAACCACAATAGAAATACTGTCTGTATCAAAATGCTAGCCATATTATTAGTCATCAAAATGCCACCTAAAATTGCAGCAGATATTTTAAGTTTTGTTGCTTTGTATGAAACTGAATAAGATTTAATATTTCATGTGAAGACATCCAAATGTCAAGCACTATGAAAAAGAAGGATGATTGCAATATAATTGTCATCTGCTGCATTCAGGAAGTGTAGAAACAAATTGGCCTTGTCGAGACAAAAACCTGTCTTTAGGGTTTCCGACAAAGTGAGATTCAAATCAGTCTCCTCAGCTACAAGGACTAGCTAGAAATTGAAATTTCACTTGTAGCAAGTTTAGATATGAAACTTTCCAAAACATGAATCACAAAGACTGTGATCATTCTGCACAGATACACAGGCTGGTCTGCAAACATTGAAAACCAATTCTTGATTTTCATCAGGTTATTAATATTTAAACCATGTAATTTAGAGACCAACAAATCAAACTGTGGTTTTAAAGTTATCTGATTTTTGCTTGTAATATGTGAGAACGCGTTTAAAGTGTCTTATCACTTTTAATAAGTAAAATAACCTTGGTCAAAAATAAAAGTTTTGCAAAATTTGTTTGAAAAGATCAGATACAAGAATAATTTTAAGATACAAATGTTAACCCTTTTCCCAATACTCACAACAATTACCATCTGCATTCTCTTCCACTTTTGTAATTTGGTGACAAGTTCGCTAAGAAACTCCAAACATCAAAATAATCTCACAGACTATGTTTATCACGTTCAACAGTCAAACTTCACTAGGACTTATAGTACTTATGTTGTAAAGAATATGGACCCAGATCAGATTGCTTCCTTAGAAGCTATCTGATCAGAATTCATAGTGTTTGCTTATCTGATAAAAAATAGTCTGCAATGCAATTGAATACATGCCACAGACATAATGAGCAGACATTTTCTGGAAAAAAAAATATTAACAGAATAAGGGTTAATGTATAAATGTCAATTCTGTTGTGGCTCATCACAAATATGATAGCACTGAACATCACACGATAGCAAATGGTGCGGCAAAAGGGATTACTGTGTTCTTGAAATTCTGGCATTGCAAAGCTAGGGTAGGTACGGGAGTGTGTTAAATATAAGCAAAGATCTGGACATAATTATTCAAAACATTTTTATCAAAGTTTTTACACTATGCTGTTCAATGGAAATAATATCAGATATACAGTGAGAATGTATGAAAAAATGTACACATATTCAGCAAACAAATATGTGCTTGGTTTGATAATGAAAGTTCAGCAAACAAGTTTGATAGTTTTGAACAACTTATAGAAAATTTTTGTACTGAAATTATAAGAAAGTAACCTATAGTCATGTTCATTTTGGTGTAAATTCCTTGCAACATTCTTCCTTACCTGGTTGGCATGGAAACCATCAACTGGTTCAAGTAGTTGCCAAGCTTCTTTGCCTGCTTTAATCCATTCATCAATCACTGAAACACACATAGCAACCTTAAAGTAAGCATATACAGACAAATCTTGTCAATTCAAAATTCCTCGGGTCTTGAGGTTTCATTTTGAATTATCAGTTGTTCGAATTAATGGTATATAGACAACAATTGTATATAGCCCAAAAAATATTTTTTTATCATTTCGTTCCTATCAAACATATGTTTTGGGTGCACTGCCAGAACATATGTTTTTACAGGCAGTTATAAAAATAGATCATAATTAGCCCATATTCTCTGAAAATTGATTAAGTCCCAAATTTATTTGGAACTAGAGTATTTTGAACAATCTGAGTTCAAATTTACCAGGTTTTATTGTATAAAAAATGTTTGCTTCTATCTGATAACAAATTCTCAGTTATTGTTAAGTAATACAGCATTTTCAGTTGCATTTGAGCCGTGACATGTCATTTCCAACAATGTGGTATTTTGACAAGTGTAGACTCAGATGAGCCTGTGCAGCCACCTGTTTAGTTTAGAAACTGCAAATACTGTTCGGTCAGTAGCTTAACACTAATAGAATATTCAAGCGACTAGCAAAGGCTCTGATCAGACTGCGCGTATGCGCAGGCTGGTCTGAGCCTTTGCTGGTTGCACATTGTTGGAAATCTCATGTCGGGGCTCATTTATTTTTGCTGGTGCTTTAATGGTTCAAACAAACCTTACCTTGATTAATGGGATTCACAACAAAGTAAACTTTGAAGTTATTGTATTTGGTACTATTACTGGCAGCTTCCTCCAGGACAGCACTCAGTTCCATGGCTCTCTTTGTCGTCAAGTCCCTTATTGTCTGGTTGGTATTCATCCAGCCATAGCATGGGGAAACCTGTCATAAGAAATTAACCCTTTAAGTGTCAACCTGACATGATGCAGCAGACGAGAAATTTTGTTACTTAGGGAGAAAATAAAGGCTTGATACTTCATGGGAATTGTCTGCTAGCAGACAATTCCCATGAAATATCAAGCCTTATTTATTTGCTAAATATAGATATGAAATTTGAAAATGTCATCTGCTGCAACTTTTGGGTGGCATTATAAGGGTTAAAATGCAACATATGCACTTAAAAGGGGGTGGAACATGTGATTTGTGACATCATTATACGTCATTGTAACAACATTGTGGCCACATCAATATTGCAGTTTGTATCCTATTAGATGATACAATTTCGATCCGCTCTGCGTCTATTTAAGAGGTAAGCCACATATGATAAGCGCATGAGTCGTACTTTTTTGCAGTTTTGTTGGTAACTAATGCTTTTATGCTCCAAAGTGTAATCTCTCTGAACACATGATAGACAAGGTAAATTGAAAATATATTTAAACTTAGCTTTCAAAGAGACAATTAATCAATCATATACACTTGCCCAAAGTTCTAAGCGGTCACCTTAAAATCACCATGTATTTGTCCTATTAACACGGGCATTTTGTTCTTCATTAATTTCACGTGAAACATCATGGAATTATTTTTTGTATGACATCTCTCAATACAATATGTCAAAACATGAAATTAAAACTAGTTAAAAATGATTAAAATGTTTTGTCAAAATTTTAAAATTGCTAGGTGACCGCTTAGAAGTTTGTGTGAGTGTATGCTTATGGTTGACAGAAACCGACACAGCAAAATACATGTTTCATCAGCTTCAACCTGGATATTTTCATTACGCAGCAGTATAGTTGACAGCAGTATTTGTTTTTGACTGTTTTTTTTATAAAAAAAATTGTCACATTTGTGTCAAAATCATGTTGAGTCAGCCGCATATTTGCGTATAGGCAGCTACCCCCTCGATTGGTTCATATTATTGGTTGATTTCGTTTTATTAATTACTGTATAACAAGGCATATATTCAAAAGTAATATTTTATAATTATATAGGCTAACAGTTCATCCTGGATACAATTTTATCATTATAAGCTTGCCTCATAATTTACTTAAAATAAATGATCATAGACTTACAGATACATAGAATAATTACACATGGTGTAGAGAATACAGATTTCCCCCAATCATGCAAACCAGTGTATGATTGCCATTTGTCCAGCAGATCAGGATATGGAGCATTGAAGCAAGTTTTGGCTTAAATTTTGCAGTTTATGTCCAACAGACCTAGAATATTGCGTCAATGGCACTGTTTCCAAAACCTAAAGCAAACTTTAAATAAGGCCCAATATTATATAGATCTATACAATGCAAATTGGTTAACATCTGTGTAGTGGCTGAGAATTTGCATAGTCACGCAAATGAAAACCACATCACTACTGAAACAAGTTAATTTCAGCTCCAATGTGCTATCAATGGCCCCCTGAAGCTTTGCTTAATCAGATATAGTATTATCTACATATACATGCATACCTGTAAGCAATTGAAATAGTCGTAAAACTGAGAGTAAGTGACATCATTTTTCAAGGATCCAATTGGGTGAGTTCTGTTGTACAAGTTGTCATAAAGGACCCTTCCATCAGCAAGAGCTGTTAAAAATACATAACTCCCTTTAGGCAGTCTCCCTTCCTGAAAAGATAAAGAAAAGAAGGTGATAATTTGACAAAACCGTTAATTAATAAACATTCCATTGTGGGAAATTCTCTTTCTTTCTCTCAAAAAAATATAACTTTTCACTTGGAATGCAGTCTATATTTGGTCATAGTAAAAGCTCTCCATCTTAAAAGTTATGAATGACCATTTTGACTAAATTAAAAAAAACCCACTTAATTTACCTTTAAATATGAAGTAAATGTATAAGAAATACAAGGACAGGAGTCTGCAAGTCAGCTTTAAGGAAGATGGCTAAATTTAACAAGGAAAAGAGATGGCATACCAATACATTACAAATTTATTTTAAAAATCAGATTTTTTTAGTTTTATTAGGTTATTTGTCACACAAGTTTAATGCATAAATGCATTAGAACTGAGTGTGTGATGCACAGCTTTTCAGAAAAAAATATCTTAATTATATTAACCCTTAAAGCGCCACCTATAATTTGCAGCAGACGACAATTTCAAATTTTGCAACTTTTTCAAAAATAACAAATAAGGCATGGTATTTCATGAGAATCGTCTGCTGGCAGACGATTCTCATGGAATATCATGTCTTATTTTTTTCGAAAATTAGGAAAGATTTGGCAAAATTTGTCGTCTGCTGCAGTCGTGATTGGCACTTTAAGGGTAAATAGGTACATGATAATGAAATGACATCTTTTCCATTGTAACATTATATTTCATAGGTCAAGACAAGCAAAACTTTTGAGAATGAAATTCTGAATAATTGTTTCCCAACAGTTTTAACATTTGTTTTGGGTATTCAAAAGAACCTTCTCATTGAGACGGTTCTTTTGAGCAAACATAACAAATGTTTAAGTTGAGAAATAAGTAAAAAAAAATATTACACATTTTTTTCTAGCAGCCTGATATTTGTTACTTAATGTTCTAGACAAAAGTTGGTTTTGGTAATATAACTTGTGTTTTGAAATTCTCACATCCCATATTCAAAGTTGACATTCTTGTGGTGATTATTTTAAAGAATGACTTAATTCTTTACCTACTTGAGTAAATGTATAAGAAATACAAGGACAGGAGTCTGCAAGTCAGCTTTAAGGAAGATGGCTAAATTTAACAAGGAAAAGAGATGGCATACCAATACATTACAAATTTATTTTAAAAATCAGATTTTTTTAGTTTTATTAGGTTATTTGTCACACAAGTTTAATGCATAAATGCATTAGAACTGAGTGTGTGATGCACAGCTTTTCAGAAAAAAATATCTTAATTATATTAACCCTTAAAGCGCCACCTATAATTTGCAGCAGACGACAATTTCAAATTTTGCAACTTTTTCAAAAATAACAAATAAGGCATGGTATTTCATGAGAATCGTCTGCTGGCAGACCAATTTTTACATAAATCAAGGGCAATAACTCTGTGCTTATTTGACGAAATTTACCCATCTACAATCCCAAACCACTCCTCTTAAATATCAACTCATATACAAAGTTGGAAGACAAATAAGGCATGGTATTTCATGAGAATCGTCTGCTGGCAGACGATTCTCATGGAATATCATGTCTTATTTTTTTCGAAAATTAGGAAAGATTTGGCAAAATTTGTCGTCTGCTGCAGTCGTGATTGGCACTTTAAGGGTAAATAGGTACATGATAATGAAATGACATCTTTTCCATTGTAACATTATATTTCATAGGTCAAGACAAGCAAAACTTTTGAGAATGAAATTCTGAATAATTGTTTCCCAACAGTTTTAACATTTGTTTTGGGTATTCAAAAGAACCTTCTCATTGAGACGGTTCTTTTGAGCAAACATAACAAATGTTTAAGTTGAGAAATAAGTAAAAAAAAATATTACACATTTTTTTCTAGCAGCCTGATATTTGTTACTTAATGTTCTAGACAAAAGTTGGTTTTGGTAATATAACTTGTGTTTTGAAATTCTCACATCCCATATTCAAAGTTGACATTCTTGTGGTGATTATTTTAAAGAATGACTTAATTCTTTACCTACTTGTGTTGCCCACTGATAACCTTTGCAAACAGTTTTCACCCAGATCAGGACAGACAAAACATCGGTCCTGATCTGGATCCAAACGGTTTGCAATCTGGTAGTATCCTGAAAGAAGTTTTTGAATAGCTTAATTTTGAAAAAAGCTAACAGATGACAACATTAAAGCACTGCAGGCATGCATCATACCCCGCCAAGAAATATTTTCAATACAAAGACAATGCATAAATCAAGGGCCATAACTCAGATAAAAACTTAAATGTAATTGTCTGGACAAAATTTGTATACAAAATTTCAGCAAATTTTCAAATCAAGGGCCATTACTCTGTATTTTCTTGAAAAAATCAAATGATATGCAATCCAATAACACTCCTTCATAATATCAACTCACATGCAGAGTTTAAAGAAAATTGATCGAATTATGCCCAAGATCAAGCACCAAAACCAATTTTCACCATAAATCAAGGGCAATAGCTCTGGGCTTATTTGACGAAATTTACCCATCTACAATCCAAAACCACTCCTCCCAAATATCAACTCATATACAAAGTTTGAAGACAATCAGCCAAAAAATGCCCAAGATAGAGCATGGAAACCAATTTTTACATAAATCAAGGGCAATAACTCTGTGCTTATTTGACGAAATTTACCCATCTACAATCCCAAACCACTCCTCTTAAATATCAACTCATATACAAAGTTGGAAGACAATCGGCCGAAATTGTGCCAGATAGAGCTCGGAAACCAATTTTCTACATGAATCAAGGGCAATAATTCTGTGCTAATTTGACGAAATTTATCCATCCACAATCCAAACCACTCCCCCTAAATATCAACTCATATGCAAAGTATGAAGACAATCGGTGAGATAGAGCATGAAAATGCAATTTTCTACATAAAAAAAGGGCCATAACTCTGTGCTGATTTGATGAAATTTACACATCTACAATCCCAAACCACTCAAAGTATGAAGACAATCGGCCAAACAATGAGCGAGATAGAGCACAGAAACTCAATTTTCTACACAAATAAAGGGCCCTAACTCTGTGCTGATTTCACAAAATTTACCCTTCTACAACCCCAAACCACTCCTCACCAATATCATCTATTATGCCAAGATTGAAGAAAATCTGTCAAGAAATGCTCAAGATAGAGAGTGGAAACGAAGTGGTTACAGACGGACGGACACTCAACGCAAATTTTTGAATGGACGGTATAACATAATACCCACACTTTTTAAGTAGCGGGGTATAAAAAGCATGAAAAATTTCCCAGCATGCAGTGTTAATAGTGACTAAAGTATGCCAGAAGTCCTTTTAAGGACAATTATCTTGTTGGCCGGCCACATTAACACTTCCCTTGCTACGAAAATAAGTGCATCTGAAAGTGTCATCTGCTGCAAGAAAATGTGCACCTCAAGGACTAATTTTGGCATATGGACAGTGTAAATTCAGATCAGACTGCTCCTCTTCAAAGATGTTTTAAATCGACTAACAGATGAGACAGCAGATGATATTTAGTTGCAGAGAGCAGCCAAAGAGTTAACTCATTAACTACTAGTGTCGTCTGCTGATAACCTTTGCAAACAGATTGGACCCAGATCAGGCCCGACAAGATGTCGGGCCTGACCTGGGCCTAATCTGTTTGACACTTTGATGGTATTCCTGAAAGAATTTTTCGAAAAAGTCAGTTTTGAAAAAAAAATCAGCAGACGACACAATGGCATGAAAAATTTCACATTGGGAAAAAAGTTAACTTTACCAGAAAGTTGAGGGTTGTCATTATATTCTTTCTCATCTCTTCTGGTGTTGTCATGTGTGCAAATGTGTCTGGATGCCTGAAGAAATAAAGTGCATTTGATTATAGTCCGTACAGAAATTCAGTGAACAGAGTTTTTCTTTTTTAAAATGTCTTTAATGATAAAATTTTGGACTAAAATTTTGCACATACATATAATAAAACACCGCCTAATATACAATTGCATATTTGAATATTTATGATAGGAAAATAAGTCTGGAATCTCTTGTAAAATAAAATAACTTTGTCGTTTTCGATTAAGAAAACTCCTCATTTTCCCCCAATGTATTTCATATGGGTAACACGTGGTTTATACAGTTCAATGAATACCATGTTTACTTTCGTATATCAGGTTGTATCATATAGAAAACAGTCACCAGCAAGATAACTCTTGGTGTGTCTACATACACACTGCAATGCTTTGAAGAGCCTGCGCAAATTACAATTATGTCTGAGTTATCATATTTCCCCAGTTTTCTAAGCGTCCATGGATAGCAATTGGACCGCGACTGCGAAAACCTGTCTTCGGTGGTTTGTAACAATAAAGGCGCAGACCAGCCTGCGCATCCACGCAGTCTCATCAGCAACTCTGTTGTCTGCTTTTTTAGATGAATCATATCTACACTTGCTACGAGAGAAATTTCAATATCTAGCTGGCCTGTTTAGCCGAAGAGACTGGTTTAAAACTCGCTTTGTCAGAAACCCAGAAGGCAGGTTTTCTCGCGTCGTGGCCTGTGTTGCTTGTTCGACCGCTCTAGGACACATGTTACAAGATAATACTATTAACAAGAAAACAGATAATAATATTAACAAGAAAAACTATAACATGTGTTACATGTTATAAACGGCGTTGTTGAAAGGTTCTAATGAGTAATAATAGATGAAGGATAATAATGAAGTTTTTTTTCGCAATGAGATATACATTAAAGCGGCTATGAAATGAGTCATTAAATGCTTGACGTTTCGCTAATAAACTATTCAATCAGATGGTGATGGGGAAGCAAGCTTTTGTGAATACTTGTTATCTTCAGTCTTTTATGAAAACCAATACTTGCCCGCGGGGGAAAAAAAAGTTAGACTGCATTATGTCCCTTGATATACAGTATTTAAAAAAGAAAAAGTCTAAGAAAAAGTCAACTTTTGTGAGTTCCAAAATGATATCCCATGCATTTTTCTCCTTCAGATAGAAATAAATCCAAACCCAGTCATGAATTTGGGTGTGATAGGAAAAATCTACTAACATGATCCGCATTTTGAACCTCAGGTCAAACCAATCGAATGACCTATTTTCCGCGTTTTGCCTTTAATCTTTCTAAGGTTATTTTCTTTGCTTATTCATATTTTCTGCTTGTATGCCCGTTGTCCGTTCTGTTTGTTTATTGAACATTTCCTTGCTCCTATTTTCTAATAAAATGAAAAGTTTGTTTCTGTTTTATCGTGGCATGAAACAATTTAACCATGCACACGGCTAATTATAGAATAAATGACGTCACAATGATTTACAGATTACTAATTTAATATACTAATTTAAGAATTTAGTGTCTATAGTAATGAATTTATCAATAAGTTCGCCCCAGAAAACCGCTGATAGCACATAATTGGAAATATTTTCTTGGTAGAAATATTAATTACAATTCTAAGTTATTCTAAGTTAGACCATTTGACCAGCTGGCGAGAGTGAAAAATGGGTATAGCCCGTGGGTTGAACAGATGTTGAACATCTGACATTTACACTGAAAAGACACCCGATTTTAGATGTTTTAAATACTCTTTTAATAAGAGAAGTCTACATTTGTTTTTACTTTACCCTTGGAAAAACAAAAAATTTAATCAAAACGTTATTCATCTGTTCATTGAACAATAACTTTGATCACACCCCTCTTCGGAATAGTCCATTTCAAAACCAATTACAACTATAGGCTAAGTAACCACTGTTTCATAAATGAACTAATATTAGTTACTTATGCATTAATAAGTAACGCCGTAGAAAAAATGATCAGAGGCTGTTCATCAGATATATTAACGGGAGTCTTATTATTTGAATGGGCTCTGCATCGTCTAATACACAAGTCATTCGTAACTACGGCTCACAGAGCCGGGGAATGGCCGGGACTTTGATTTCCTGGCTGCGGGTCCCTGGTATGACCCTGTACTAACAGCGCATTTGCCAGGCTGGGGCGAGGTTACAAATGACTGGTGAGCATATTTTTTTCGCCTTTATGCACTAGTCATTTGAGACCACGCACCAGCCCAGAGGAATGTCGTGGACAGTGACTTTGTGTCTGCAGTTCCCCATAGTAACCACCACACTGTGGGGACAGCTAGCTGGCAAAACCATGACAGTTCTCCCCCGCAGTCTGTTATTATACTGCACTGTCATGTTTATCTAGGTCTATCAAACCCCTACATTTCCTCCGCATTGTGGAGGCAATGTAAAAGTAAAAACACAACACATTTACCAAGCCATGGATATCCCCGTCCTGCTCAGGGGCTGGGGTGAAGCAGTGGTTTCAAATGACTGGTGCATTATTTATAGCCTATAATGCACTTCGCATGAAAATTTAGTTCTCAGCCACCCCAAAAACTATATTAACCCCGAAACACAAAATATGACATCCGCTGATATATTGTTCAACCTATTCCCAAGCACATTCCCACCCCATCTTTAGTGTCTCCTTCCGACCTCAGCATTATTTTTATTGGATGAGTCCTTTTTCACTTGAATCACACCTAACGGGTGAGCCCTGTGATTATTTTCTCTTATCAATTATAATTGCCGGGAATTACGTTTTGGCATGCATATATTGCATTGTCTGGTGTCAGCAAATCAGTATTTTGGAATAAACAAATAGAAAGTTCAATTTATTTAATAAAACAAGTTGGAAAATGTTTAAAATCCGATGATCAGAGAAGAAGGGAACACAGAAAATCAAGATTTTAAATTGAGGAACAGGGAACACAGAGATTCATTTTATAGGACCAGGTGGACGGGTACCCACTGGGATTAAGGCCTCAATATTTTCTCGTGTGCAAAAATTCTGTGAGCCCAAAATATTGCCTTAAATCGCATTTGATGCAACTATTTTGATATGATAAGACACGTTACTTCGTCTTATAAAACTGTATAATTATTCTTCGATAGTAAAATAAAGGCAGTGATCCGTACAAAGGTGCATTTAGGGTAAATTAAAAAATGCAGATGCTCAAATGAGATCAAATTCCATTATATCACAGCCCATTTGACAATACATTTTGTAACGAAAAAAATATCACCAATTAGGCAGTGTATAGATGCATTAAATTTTGAAGGTCATTGTGCGACCAGCCCGCACATAACGAAATAAACGCAAAAAAGCGTTGTTCACTGAATTCCTGTACGCACAATAATCAAGGAGTAAAGTTCCAAAATCCTGAACTTTAGAAATTCAAATCTTTAAATTTGCATTATGCCTACACAATATAATCAATTTCAATTTTATATGGTCAATTGTCTTAAGATAAATCTGAAACTAAATCAGAGGCTGTTATCTGTCTAATTTCGTATTTTGAGACCAACTATCTAATAACTATATTTATCTATCACATGATATCGCATCTGGAAGTGATATAACGCAATGCAATAAAATTGATTTAGTAACGTTACATAAGGACCACCCTTATAATGCTGCGTAAAAGATGGCAAAATCATGACAATTTCACGCCAAAAATGTGATTTTAAATAATTTTAATGTCCTATGAAAAATAGAATCTAACATCCGTGCTCCTGTATTATTAAATTTCTTAAACTAGTTGCTAGCCTTGCATCCGATTGCTTTTCTTCAACCCGTTTAATACATTCAATAAAACATGAGCATGCATGTTAGATCCTCTATGTTAACAGAAAGTATAATGCACACAAAACTCAAGAGACTTACCCATTGCAAACATCATTTCCAACAAGAGCGTAGAAAACAACAAGGGGATAGTCAGTTGTTCTGTTTCTGAATAAGCTGAAATTAAAGACCAACTGAGAAACTATAGATAGAGTATCACACACATACAGTAAAACCTGTCTTAAGCAGCCACTCAAGAAGGAGACCAAAAATTGGTTTTCAAGACCGATTATCGCTTAATGCAGGTCAAGGGTATTGCAAAATGCTCCAGGAGAGCATTCTGCAATACTTTCGACCTGCATTAAGCTACCATTGGTCTTTGAGACCTTTGTTTTGTCTTTTTTGAGTGGCTGCTTAAGACAGGTTTTGCTGTATTATTAAATTATGGAACTCTTTTTAGACTCAGACCCTTTTGACCAGTTTTTTTACAAACAGTGTAGACTCAGATGAGATGCCAAAAAGCATGGCATTTCATGAGGGTCTGCACTGTTTGCTTACACAAATATATACAGTAAAACCTGTCTAAAGCGGCCACTCAAAAAGATCAAAATCGGTTTTAAAAAACGATTATTGCTTAATGCAGGTCATAAATATTGCAGAATGCTCCTAGGGGAACATTCTGCAATACTTTCGACCTTCATTAAGCTACAGTTTGTCATTAAGAGCTTTGTTTTGTCTATTTTTGAGTGGCCGAGGTTTTACTGTATATATAAAAGACCCAAGCCTTCAAACTTAGTTCCTGTTTTTTTATGTTTCATGTCTCATGTTCTTTCATCTGCATGCAAAGTTTTTATCAAAAATATTGAAACTGACTTAGCTATTGCAAAATTTAAATATTTGACCTTTGACCCTGCCCAAAGGGTCAGATGTTGGGGTAAAATCTTTGA
Source organism: Loripinus fragilis (assembly GCA_964019695.1). NCBI lineage: Eukaryota > Metazoa > Mollusca > Bivalvia > Lucinida > Lucinidae > Loripinus > Loripinus fragilis. The sequence continues at coordinate 47,640,148 of OZ026523.1, read as the reverse complement.
CACTGTTGTGCTAATCTACAGTCACAGGGCAATTATAGCCCATAGTGAGAAGTTGATGGATATCAAAGCTCTTGGAATTACACAAAGCCAATCTTGCCTATTCTGACTAAATAAAAGGTAGTGAATCCAGCATTAGAAGTCAATTCAAATAAAACTTATTGGATATCAACCCTCTATGGTTCTTATCATTTCTTATCAAATCTAACCAATGAGTACTTTTGTTCTTGTTTTTTTCAATTCTTTACGTCCAAGTAAACAATTTTCAGTCAAATCATGATGGGTCTTCCTGGGTTGAACCAGTACTTAGCAGAGGATAAAACAATGGGTACCGAGATAATGGTTCTGGATAGACAGACAGACAGACAGACAGATGAAGTTGCCAAAACTATATCCCTCCAGACTTTTTTGGGGGATAAAAAAATTCAGGATCAAAAATACAATACGATTTTTAATCTGTTTCCCCATATATACAGTAATAATTATATACACTATAATGGACCATACAAACTTTATTGTATCAGACAAAATGAAAAACTTCACCCTAGAAAGTGTTGAGATGCTAGATAAAGTATTTTATCAAACAATTATCTTTTTACCTAACGAGATATGAAAAAGAAACCTATGCCAAAGTGTTTGAAAACTAGAGGACCTGAAGGTCCTGAGGCGCTCACCTGATCTCTTTAATAATGTTAAAATAGGTCAAGGTCAACTACCACTTATATTTATAAAACATATTTTGTTTTATCATATATGGGGGTTGCAGCCATTTTGGTCAAGTGACCTATAAAATCTAATGAATACTCCATCAAACAGCCCAGTGATTTCTGAGAAACTAATGTTTAGTTAGGTATGTGGCAGTCCAAATGAGTGGCATTAGATAAAAGGTCAAATGTCAGCTTAACATTTGGTACTTATATAAAACCATTGTCTCATAAGGTTAAACATTTCTCGAAAGTATTATGATTTGGGCTTAAACAGATATAGAAAAATGAACATTTCAAGATTTTCCTGTTATAAATGCATTAGGAATCAAATTTGACCTTGCCATAAAGTAGGTCAAGGTCAAGCTTGATTCATCATTTGTGCAAACCTGGTACAGACCACATCCCAAATGCTACATACCAAGTCCGAAGGCCATTGGCCTTTTGTTCCAGAGAATAAGATATTAAAGGGTTTTTACCATATATGGGTGTGGTGGCCTTGACCTTTGAAATTTATTTATAGCTATTGTCTCATTAGGTTTAACATATTAAGTGAGAATAATGACTTTGGCTTCAACACTATTCAATAAATCAACTTTTCAAAAAAATTCCCATTTAAATGCATTAGGAAGAAAATTTGACCTTGACGCTAAGTAGGTCAAGGTCAACCTAGGATCATTATTTTAACAAACTTGGTAGGCCCCACATCCCCAATGCTGCATACCAAGTCCCAAGGTCATCGGCCATCTGGTTCTGGAGAAGAGGATTTTTAGAGGGGTTTTACCATATATGGGCGTGGCGGCCATCTTGGTCATGTGATCAAAATATTTTGCATAAATTTTGGCTTACTTATCATAAGGAGTCTTCATATGAAATTTGAGTTCTATTGGGCCAATGGTTTGTGAGAAAACTATGTTATAATATACTGATGGGACTCCATTATGAGTGACCTAAGCTGAAAGGTCAAAGGTCAACCTTGACCTTTGGAACTTATTTATAGCCATTGTCTCATTAGGTTAAACATATTAAGTGAGAATAATGACGAAGACTTCCACAGTTTTCAAAAAAATCAACTTTTCAGAAATTTTCCCATTTAAATGCATTAGGAAGCAAATTTGACCTTGACGTTTAGTAGGTCAAGGTCAACCTAGGATCATAATTTGAACAAACTTGGTAGGCCCCACATCCCTAATGCTACATACCAAGTCCAAAGGTCATCGGCCTTCTGGTTCTGGAGAAGAAGATTTTTAAAGGGTTTTTACCATATATGGACGTGGCGGCCATCTTGGTCATGTGACCAAGACCATTTGAACAAACTTTTGTTCCCACGTCCTAAGGAGTCTCCATATGAAATTTGAGTTTAATTGGCCCAGTGGTTTCAGAGGAGAAGATGTTTGAAATTGTGGACGGAAGGACGGACGGACGACGGACGGACGCCGGAGTGACTGGTATACTAATAGCTCACCCATGAGCCTTGGGCTCAGGTGAGCTAAAAACAATCGGCCTATGATATGTCAGTTCATACTCATATGGTTTTACTATAACTCTGCATGCTGGGTAATTTTGCATGCTTTTTTGTCATCTGCTGATTTTTTTCAAAATAACATTTCCGCAAAATTCTTCCAGGAATACCATCAGAATGTCAAACAGTTTTGATCCAGATCAGGCCCAACATTTTGTCGGTCATCATCTGGGTCCATACGTTTGCAAAAGCTATCAGCAGATGACAAAAATTGCCACTAATGTGTCAAGAGAAAATAGACATTTCCTGTCTCCTACCTATTTTCAATATGATCTACCATGCTTCCTGAACGTGCTCCATTTACAGCTATATTCTGATAGTCCTTGAAGTTGCATCTATTTCTTTGCCAGAGACGATAATACAAGGAGTCCGTCTTACCATGAATCACCTTACTGAGAGTGTCTGTTGCATTCATAAAACCTTAAAAGAAAATTCAACATGATTAGGTGAGGCACATGGTGAGCAAATGACCAAACAATAAAGGCGCATAACTCCTAATGTAAGTGTGCTATTTTTTGAATCTTCCATCATCTGACACATTTTTTCCACAAACTGAACCCCCAAATTTGTGGTCCTTAAATAGATGATGATGACCTCATTGATGTTGTTTCAAAATATCTTAACGCTAAAGATGCACCCTTCTTCATAGGAAGAAAATTGCACAGCTTGGGCATCAATGTGCTAAGTGCGTTTAACTGGGTGAAGATAATGTTGATAAATACTACATTTATAAAGACTTCTCCTTGAAACTTCTAACCAGGCTGAAAACTTTTTGAATCACCCTTATAGTGTTAATGAAAGAAAAGGCTAATAATAGTTAACCACAGAAAGAAAATACCTTTAGCTTTTATCTGTGCTAAATAAACTACGCTAAGCATCAAAGCAATGGCTATGGATTAGCATATTTAATTAAGCATGGGTATGTATGCAGATGCAAAAAGAAGTGAAAATACTTTATGGTAAACAAGTAAAAGCTTGTATTGTTTTCAAGAAAACGGATGTTGCTTGCTACCTATTTCTCTCTGCTGTTACCTTAATTGAAAATTAGACCTAGATCACCAAATCCTTATCAAGTCTTTCTCATATCCATATTATATCCTTGCAAATTTTGTTCCGATCCACCCATTACTTTATGCGAAATCTTGCACAAAGAAAGCGTCACACCGACTTAAACTCCAGGATCAACAGGATCAGCACCTAACACAATATGTCTTCTTCCCCTTCAGAGGGGGAACATAATTCTTATTTGACTTGCAATCAATTTACTGATAAAAAAGCACTGTCCACAAGGGTCCTTGACACAAAAATAAAAAAACATTCTATTCCATTCGTATCTAGTTACAGCTAATATAGTATGTGATGTCACTAAGCCTATCAAAATGGTGGCACCCTTGACTTCAATTCTCCTGACATTAAGTCTATAACTTTCTTATTTATGGTCTGATTTTGAAAGACTATGCATCAAAATAAAGGTTTAAAAATGTTTATGACTTGAAATGCATTGTTGTTAAATAATACATCAATATCGGTAATGCTTTCCCTTTTAATTTACTCTATTAAAATTAATTCTAAAGCACTTGCAACTGTAACGTGACGTCTGATTGGATGTCATAAATTTGTGAATTCTGTCCTGTGATATACTGTCACAAACTCAACATCATTTAAGCTTTTCATTGGCTGACAAGTGGTTTGATGCAGATGGCAAGTGGTTTTATGCAGCTGGAAGCCCCTGCATAGGCGCAACACAATACATTTTTACAGCTTTTTGAAGGAATAATGTTACTTGTGCATTAGAATGGGGATAATCATATTCAAAATTTTCATTTTGGGAGGTATATGGTAGGATACATGTTTGGAAATCAGATTTTACCAATACGCTGATGCTTCACAGTAAAACTAAATTTCCGACTGCATATCAGATGATATACTTCCCCCAATGCAAATTTTGAATATAGTTATCCCCTAAGTCTAGATTATGTTTAAGGGGAGGTAGGGATGGCAGAAACTGAAGTAGGATGGGTATGCTGCTTTAACAATATTAACACATGTACCTGTTACTGTTGAAAATGCTGGCCAGTCAAGTTCATTTTCTAAAATATAAGGAAGGCCTTCAAATGCTCCCTGCAACACAAGATAATTTTTTTTGTCTAGAAATTAAACAAGTGATTATTTGTCAGTTTATAGGCTTTATTTTCAAAATGAGTACTATGGACTATGGAGTGAGTTACACCAGTTGACCATGATTTGATTGAGTTACTGTGGATTGATCAAAACTAAAAATCTAAAGAACAGACTCCAGTATTACAGTAAAACCTCAAAAACTGGAACTTTGATTTTTCGAAATACTTGCTAATTTGTTCTTTTGAGACAGAAATACAATGTCAATTGAAAATTCAAACTGCTGCCCTTCATAATATGGGCCTTGATGGGAGAAAACCTGTCTTCTGAGTTTGCAAACAACAAAGGCACAGACCAGCCTGCACATTTGCACATATCTGATCAGCACCTTTGTTATTCACATTGGAAAGTATCATATCCAAACTTGGTACAAGTAAAATTTCCATTTTCTAGCTAGACTCTCTAGTTGAGCAGGTTGGTTTGGGTATGGCCTGGAGACAGGTTTTCTCGCAATAGCCCATACAGGCGCTTAGCCAGGCGGAGGCCAGGAAGCCTTGGCTTCAACATCATATGGGCATATACACGAGAAACCCTGACTTTTCTTGATTGCGAACAACAAAGGCGCAGACCAGCCTGCGCATCCGCGCAGTCTGATCAGCGCCTTTATTGTTCGCTATCTGAAGAGTAAAGTAACAAGGTCAGATATCTCTTAATTCTCCAAATATTTTTGGTGGGCTTCAACATGCTAAAGCCTCTAGCTAAGCTCCTTATTATAATCTAGCATACATTGCTTTCTTTCCTGACAAGCTACCTTATTCATTTGATCCTCCATATAATTAGGAGAAAACTGTATTCAAAATTTTTCATTTGGCGAGGTATATCGTCGGATATACGGTCGGAAATTTAGTTTTACGGCGCCACGCAAAGGGGGGCCGTAAAACGTGATTTCCAAACATATATCTGACGATATACCTCCCCAAATGAAAATTTTGAATATGGTTATCCCCATTCTAATGTACTTCTGCAGTCTAGTCTCAAACTGGAGCGTTGGAAGCGCATAAAGCCGCACGTCAACGTAATTAATGACGTCAAACTATTTCCAACAGTATATCGCAGGATATACTGTCGCAAATTTTTGACGTTATCAAATCAGACGTCTCGTTACAAAAGCAAGGGCATTAGAATAGAGATTATTATATAGCAATTTTCATATCATACCCTATATCACACCAAGACACCCACATCAGCCCGAGAGTAGGTCACAGGGCTGATTTTGGTCGAGGGTAGATATAGGGTATGATACGAAAATTGCCATATCATAATCTAGCATACATTGTTCTCTTTCCTGACAGGCTGCCTTGTTCATTTGATTCTCCATATAATTTATTTTACATGGAGCATGTAATCAGACAAGTAACTTGTCTAAATTTCATGTCTGTCTGCTTTTTATTTTACTGACAGCAGTGGGAAGTATACCAGACCCCCAGATAAGAGTGCGTAACTGAAAATTATTTTTCTTATTTCTCAACCAAAACATATGTTGTGGGTACTCAAAAGAACCGTCTTGATGAGACGGTTCTTTTGAGCACCCAAAACCCATGTTTGAACTGATGGGTAAGAAAATAATCACAATTTTACGCAAATTATTTTTGCTTAACTGGCCCTATGTATACATAAGGGTTGGTGAAGTTCTTACTTGACAGGCATGAGTTGATATAAAACATATGTGACGACTGAGTGCTCCGTAAGTAAGTTACGGTATTGCTAATTTATGCAGACAAAAAAGCTGTTTTACTGATGTGACCCATTATCACACCCTATCATCATATGAGATGAAACCCCATTATCACAATTCAATATCGATATTGGACAATTTAGCTCAATACAGTTTATGTGCTCTCCAAAAGTGATAAGTTCCTGTAAGCAGTGTCAGTATCACATATGCAAAATGAACATATTTTCCAGTTGTTGTTTTTTTCCGTTAGATTAGATTCTTTATGCCCCAGTCAACAATTTATCATTTAAGTCGGGATGGGTCTTCCTGGGTTGAATCAGTACTAAGCAAGGATTAATGTGTCTTGCTCAAGGACACAACACAGTGATGCTGGTGAGGCTCTAACCCGCAACCCCTCAATCTAGTGACAAGCACTCTACCAGTGAGCCACCACATTCCCTGTATTTTCAAGTAAATGTATGATCAATCATACATTTTCTTGATTTTTAAAATTGAAGTCTTATCTAGATAAAATAGTTATAACAAACCATACACATATAACATTGAAATTAAACTTACAACTGATAATTCTGAGCTGTTGAACCATTCTCTTGGAAGATGGAAGTGGGCACTAATGGAATCTCCAAGAACGGTCATCCCTCGCATCCCAGAGGTTGAACAAAGCATCTCTTCATATGGTTTACCTGTATCTGGATCCACACCCTAAAACACATACAAAAATTCCAAATATAACTATCTGAGATTGTTCGCCTATCTAAGCTAAACCAGCTGATAAGGCCAGAATTTTTCGATTAGTTGATTTACAGGGGAAAAAATCATATTTAGGGTTGGGGGACGAAAAAAAAGCTCTGATAATGACTAGTTGACTGGTCATTTTCATAGCTTGGCTTAGGGTAAAAGTACATATGTCTATACCCTTATTAACAGTCACCCTCATGTAAGTGCCAAGAGCCCTCATGTCGAAGTTATGAGCTTTCGAAGACAACTCATTTTCACAACAACATATATATGAAAATGTTAAATGCTATACTCAATTTCTTTGGTTATTACATGTAAAATAAGCAAAAACTTCTTATCCAACAACATAATTAACGATTGTACAGCACACAGCAAAGATCAGGAATCGATACAATTAAGTATTACTTCTGACAAGGGACACCATGAGAAAGTGAAAAAACACACAAGGAAACAACACTCACAAGAGAGCAGAAAGGTCAACCCTTACCCGAGCGGCAACCACAAGGCTGTAAGGAACATCAAGACAGTATAGCAAAGGCAAACATGAAACAAATAACAAAGAAGCACTGCCCTGGAATGGTCAGTAAAATCACTTCCATTTTATATGAGCCAGGTTATCTTTTTTTACAGATAATTCTTGCTTGTTGTCTGCTGACTTTTTTCAAAATTAACTTTTTCAAAAATGTCTTTCAGGAACACTACCAGAGTGTCAAAGATCTGGGTACAAACTGTTTGCAAAGGTTATAAGCAGACAACAAAAGTTGCTGCTAGGAAGGAAAGAGTAAAATGTCACCAGCAGATGATTGTGGAATTGTAGTAAATCAGGTACATGCATATAATGAAATTTACTCACATGGATACCATTGCAATTTGAATCAATCTCTTTGTCCCCATCAATTGCCCTGAAAATAAATGTGTCAACAGGTACACAGATACTAATACCTTCAACCTTACCTTGCACATTTATTTGTTTGTTTTGATTCTTTACATCCCAGTCAACAATTTTCAGTCATGTCGGGACGGGTCTTCCTGGGTTGAACCAGGACTAAGCAGTGGATAGTGTCTTGCTCAAGTACCAGCAGTTAGACTTGAACTAGAAACATGTCGATCCCCAGTCTAACCCTCTACCAAGTAAACCACTGCGCTCCGCAACCTTGCACTTTTCACCTTGGTCCTGCTGAATAGACTAAAATTCCATTTCTCCTGATTTCTAGCCAGTTTGATTGTACAAACCCATATTTGGCCCAACAATTAAATATCCAATGATTTGAACCTAATGTAGAAGTACATTAGCAATTATTGCTGAAGTGCTTTATCAAACAGCTTTTTGAACATAAAGATAAAGATTTAGCTCAAGAAAAAAGATGAAGAACCTGATCAAATGCCCCATGTGGGTATGTACTCTTTTTTAAAGTAACCTTTTCAGAATATTCATTCAAAACTAGATTAAACCAATAACATATTTGGCTGATCAATTTGCTTTAAAATCTGCTGTAAAATCTGCATAGTTATGTAACCTCTTCAGAAAATTCATTCAAAACTAGATTAAACTAATAAAATATTTGGCTGAGCAATTTGCTGTAAAATTTGCTGTAAAATCTGCATAGTTTATCTTTATTGAAAATAAATATATCTTAATTTGTTTGGAGCTTATTATTTAGTAACTATGTTTGTTACATACCTATATCGGTGCAAAAATAGAAGACAAATATCCAGAAAGCAGTGACAATGCATTTTTTTCCTATTGATTGAGTCCCAGTCAACAATCTTTTTTTCTGCAATTTTGACCAAATTTCATTCCCTGACAACAACTGATTACACCCATCTACAAGAAGACCAAACACTGCTCTGGACCTGTGTCCCCGATGCACATTTTCAATGTGTGAACAATCATTATGCAAAGTTTATATATAAAGGAATGAAATCTGTTTTAATTGCATATTATACACAAATAAAAATTATAAGCACTCCAAAGGTGGTGTAGACATAATAATGTCTAAGTTCAACTATCCCAAAAATATTATCAAATGCGCACAAAATATAAGGTGCACACATGGTCAATGTGTGAGCAATCATAACGAATTAACTTTTAATATGAACATGGTTTGTACGGAAATGGGAAAAGAGAATTCCAGGACTTTTCCAGGTCTATTCCAGGACTTTTTTTTATTAATCGAGGACTCAGGCCAAAAGCATCAAAATGAAAAGGTGCACTCAATTTCTACAAAGTTTCAATATATAGGAATGAAAACTGTTGGAGTTACAGATTACATAAACCAGACACCCCCTACGCATTTCTGATGGAAAAAATGTCTAAGTTCAACACCCGTAAAAATATTTATCAAATGTGCACAAAATAGGAGGTGCACATCTTCAATGTGTGAAAAATCATTATGCAAAGTTTGAATATAAAGGAATGAAAACTATTTGAGTTATAGATTACACAAGCCTGACACCCCCTATGCATTATGGATGGAAAAAATGTCTAAGTTCAACACCCGTAAAAATATTTATCAAATGTGCACAAAATAGGAGGTGCACATCTTCAATGTGTGAACAATCATTATGCAAAGTTTGAATATAAAGGAATGAAAACTATTTGAGTTATAGATTACACAAGCCTGACACCCCCTATGCATTATGGATGGAAAAAATGTCTAAGTTCAACAACTGTAAAAATATTTATCAAATGTGCACAAAGTAGGAGGTGCACATCTTTAATGTGTGAACAATCATTATGCAAAGTTTGAATATAAAGGAATGAAAACTATTTGAGTTACAGATTACACAAACCTGACACCCCCTACGCATTATGGATGGAAAAAATGTCTAAGTTCAACACCCGTAAAAAAATGTAAAAATATTTATCAATGTGCACAAAATAGGAGGTGCACATCTTTAATGTGTGAACAATCATTATGCAAAGTTTGAATATAAAGGAATGAATACTGTTGGAGTTACAGATTACACAAACCTGACACCCCCTACGCATTATGGGTGGAAAAAATGTCTAAGTTCAACACCCGTAAAAAATGTAATAATATTTATCAAATGTGCACAAAATAGGAGGTGCACATCTTCAATGTATGAACAATCATTAGGCAAAGTTTGAATACAAAAGAAATGGAAACTGTTGGAGTTACAGATTACACAAACTAAGCACCCCAATAGTGTTGCGGACAGACGGACGGACTGACAGACGGAGTGAATCGACTACTAGACCTGCTTTTGCTAAAGCGACGAAGGTAAAAACAACTATATATAAATAGCCAGCTCATAGCATTTTAGTATTGATCACATAGGTGAGCAGCAATGGTTCAGATGAACCTGTGCAAACAGGCATACTTGCCTACATAATATGGGCTTTCAATGGCGTAGCCAGAACGCTAAAAATTTTACGTACATCAAAGGGAGACCACTGGATCAAGCAGTGATTCTCTTCAATTGCAACTCTCCAAGAGTGCGTAATGGAAAATTATTTTTCTTATTTTCAACCAAAACATAGGTTGTGGGTACTCAAAAGAATCGTCTCAGTGAGAGGAATCTTTTGAGAACCCAAAACACATGTATAAACTGATGGATAAGAAAATACACTCAAAAATTTTGCTTAACTAGCCCTATACAACAAAGTCAGGTTTTCTCTCATTAAGGCACAAATATGAAAGTAGATTAAGGCTCAGACAAAATATAAGACCTTTAGTTAAAGAGATAAAATAAAGAGTTTAAACATTTTAAGTGCACTTACTTTGTACCAGGATGTATTACATAGCTCTCATCATCACAGTCTTTACCTCTCCAGGCATACCCTCGCAAACCCTGTAGAAAAATATAAATATAGATCAGGCACTGTACATCACAATCTTTACCTCTCCAGGCATACCCTTGCAGCCCCTATAGTTGAATACAAATATAGATTAGGTACTGTACATCAGTCTTTACCTCTCCAGGCATATACCTCACAGACCCTGAAGGAAAAATACATCTGGCCCTTCACTGTTTGCCAAAGTTTCAAAGTACTTGCTATGGGGTGTCCCGTGTACAAAGGGTTCATAGTAAGTATGGCATGGTTTTTCAATGTGTAAAATCACTCTTTGAATACCTTTGTTTAGGTAACCCAACCTAAATTTACTGGTGAAACCAAGAATTTTTTCAGGTTTTCTGGAAAAAAAAATTAATAATTTTATGCATTTTGAATGGCAAAATGCATAAAATCATATCATTTCCAGAAAAAAAATATTAAAAAAAAAGTGTGCCTACCCTACCTATCATTTTCAGACCTGCTACCCAAAACACACTTATTTTTTATGCACAGTGATTCAGCAAGGCTAGAGTAAGAATAGGCCTGTAAAATATCTTGAAGCCTCCCACTCCACTACCTTTGGCTGTGGCTGCTATCTATTCAAAGGCAATGATTCTGTTGTTGTTGTTGGTTCATTGTGTGTTGCACTCCCATTGTGTGTGTGGTAACTGGTGCTTATGCTTTTTCTGGTTTTGTGATATTTAGGTACTTTGCGTCCTTTCTAGTTTTGCATTCATCCCGCTGAGGAAGAGAGAGCTGGTTGCTTTACTTAAATTGTATTCTTGCTTTTATCATTTTATGTGTGTGCCATTGCTTCTCTGTGTTCTTATGTTGCTTCCTCATGGTTGCATGGCCTGGCCCCGAGGTTATAAAACTTTTTTCATACTCAACTCAGCTGATCAGGAAATTTATCCTTTTCATAAAAGTTAAAATGCCAACAATTGTTGGCATTTTAACAATTATTAGCAAGATAAATTCAACATCAGAGAGACATAAAGCAAGTAACTTCTTTATTTGTCGGTATTTTTAGTTTTTATGAGCAGTTGAAATTTCATGCTCAGCTGAGTTGAGCATGAAAAAGTTTAAAAAAACTCGAGGCCTGGTCGGTCTGTGATCTGTGATTGTGGCGTTGCCTGGCCATATTTACTAGCTTTTTGGTCTGAACCGTCAACAAATTCAACCATGGTATGCATTTGTTTAGCCACCCGCAGTCACACATAACTGAATCAGTATAAGATTTAATCCTAGGTTTAATCCTTTTTGCTGTGGATACTGGTAAATTGGTACATTGACAAATTGGAAGACCCAGATGAAATGTAGCCGTAAGCGGCATTTCATCCAAGGTCTGCACTATTTGCTAAGATAAAAACAATCTTCAGAGACAAAAATATAACAAAATTTAGAAATTTGACATGTGACCTATTAAAATATAAAATGGTCCCATGCCATAGTTATTGTATCAAATATGTATGGGATAATTCATCAGAATGAAAGAGATTAATAGATAGGGATTCAATGTTTGTTGCAGCCCTTGGTAGATGTTCACTGTATAGACCCTGCATAAGAATTGTTAATATACAGTAATAACCTCTAAAGGACTGTGTTTGTCCCCATCCAGGTCTACAGCTGGTTCATGGTCTGAGAAGATACTGAAAATATAGCAAGAAATAGAGGATCATATGGGTCTCAATGTGAGAAAACCTGTCTTTGGGGTTTGCAAACAACAAAGGTGCAGACCAGCCTCTGCATTCATGCAGACTGATCAGCATCTTTGTTATTCGCTTTTTGGAAAGTTTCATATCTAAACTTGCCACAGCTGAAATTTCAATTTTCTAGCTAGTCTCTGTAACTGAGGAGACTGGTTTGAATCTCGTTTTGTCGGAAAGCCTGAAGCAGGTTTTGTCTCGAAGAGTCCCATATATGAGCACTCATGCATTTTTGAATTTATTAAACAAGTTGAGGAAAGAGATAAAAGTCGAGGCTTTGACAAGCAGTTTATCACTTTTTGTAATGAGTTTAATAAATTCAATAATACAGGAGCACAAATATTAGATTCTATTTATAATATGACATGAAGTTTTTTGAATATCATGCTTGTTGCGGGTGAAGCTCAATTGTCTTATTTTTTAAGTAAAACATATGTTGTGCGTACTCAAAAGAATTGTCTCAATGTGACGGTTCTTTTGAGCACCCAAAACAAATATTTAAACCAATGGACAAGAAAATATTCACAATTTAATGATAAGAACTATACCTATTTAGACCTATGCTATAAAAATCTAGCCCTCTGGATAGATGGACATGCATGTTTATAGAATACCATATTCAACTTATTAAACGCACTGTGTATATAGCATTTCAAGATTCTGTACCATCTTTTGAAAACAGTGTTGATCCAGATCAGCTGGCTTCTGAGGAAGCCAGCTGATCAGGATCAACACTGTTTTAATTCACATGATGAATCCATGTTAATACTTATAAAATTGCACCACTCAGCGCTGTAATGACTGGAAATCAGAAGTTTGTATCATATAATAGTGTAAGTAGCCATAAAGTGCCCAATGTGTAACATGTGCACTTACCATGTCGATTATGGTGCGTATACTCAGAATAAAAAGTTAAGTCAGTATTTATGGTTTCTCATAAAATCACCTATACTGGATATACCATTGTCAAATTGTATACATGAGTTGTATTATCGTAACTTTACATGTACTATCCTGCCAGCCAAGAGTGACAGTGATGTCATGTTTTGTTTACAAAGTTTTCAGGGACTTATAATCAAGAGAACACTTACAAGTGTATTAATCCTATCTTCAGGATAGGATAAATACACAAGAGACCTATCGATTTTCGTTAGTTCAAGCGAAGAGTACACATTAATGTTTTGCGTAACAATTGTAAACAAAATATTTCGTCACTGTCACTTTTGGTTGGCACGACAGTACCTGTTTATTGTGGACAATGCCTCTAGTAGACTGTATCTACCAAATTTTAAAATACACGATGTGCACGTGCTGCGGTAAACTTCTCTTATACTGTTCGATATTGAAAGAGAGTTGTTCCTATTGCAATAATTCGGAGAGCATTCAGTGTAAGTAAGCTTAATTTGCCGTCCAGGCTATCAACAAATTACAGAAATACTGCATTTTGACTTCTTGAAGCAGGTACACGTGTTGCTGACGTTCCACACAGTTTTGGATGTAATGAACAAACAATTTATTGTCTGCGAAACACTTTTTCAACAGCCTGGCAGTAAAAATGACAAGCCTCCGCCAGGGAGACCATGGATTGAAGTTAGGGTCATAGTGACATCAACATAACGTAAACGCTTCATGGACCCTTGGAAACTTCTTAAACACCTTAGACATGCAACAGGTAGGAGCATTTCTGTCTATACTGCAAGAAATCGTCTGAGGGGCGCTAGACTGATTTTTGAGTTTTGACATTTGAATTTTGATATTGACCCCTTTGTGTAATTTTGACGAAGAAAAGGGGTAAATTTTCAGAATGTTTTGTTGAAGATGTCTACATTTGTAAGAAGTTAAATAAATTTCATGTTGAGAAAGGTTTTTGTCAATACTACAACTGTCTTACAAAATCATTGCACACAGTGTCTGTACTGACTAAACTTTTTCTTCTGAGCATATCATTATTTTCTCATGGCTAGGCTGATATATTTAGGCTAATGATCAGCTGAGTGTGCATTCACTAAATCTGATACATCAACTATGTCATTTGAAAAGATAAAACACAAAATTCAATATGAAATATTTACCAGTACGATTAAAAATGAATTCAAGCAAGTGATGAAAATTAGCCATGCCAAAAGAATCAAATTATGCATGATCTGAAACTGAGAAAATACTTCCTTATTCACCAAAATGCACTATAAATGGATTTGCATTTTATTTGATTTAAGAAGAAGCAACACAAATTGAAAAGGTATTCTCTAGTGCTAGTTTTCAATTGGAACTGCCTCGGTCAATTCCGTGGAATCAGACCTCGAATGTACATCGAGTGTCTACTTTGATAATGCCACGCTGACGTCACATAACGTGATGCTGACATAACAGAAACCATGCCAATACAAAAATAAGTTTGATTGCAGCGAAACAAACGGCTACAACTTTCCACAAGATGATATAAATGAAGTTTAGATTTTACTAGAGCCGAACCCACATGCTACAGAACTAATTTTCCATACGCCAGTTCCGGCTAACAAATGCAGTTTTTTTTCATACATAATACTACGTCTTATACACACATCCAAGGCTTGATTCTCGAATTGGGCCGCGATTTTCCGATAAGCTAGTTTTAATTCTATCTTCAAAGGTTAAAACTCCTTTATTGATGATACAGCTAGTTTAATCACTAATCAAAATGAGACAAAACTTGGGAAAAGGCCTTAATGATGCACCTGAAAAAGGCTCCATTTTTATTTGGCAATCTATTGTCAATACTAACAATCAGCAAAAAGTTCTACTGTCCTTGAATCTATATCTGACAATAATACTGATAACTTCATTTCACATAAAACAATATCTTCACTCATTTTGAATGGGCCATGACATGAGAAAACCTGCCTTCTGGCTTGGCTACCAAATGCTATAGAATCTGGAAATTAAAAAAAACACCTCCTGGAAACCCTTATCTCTATGGATGCTGAGTAATTTTATATGCTTGCTGACTTTTTTTCAAAAAAATCTTTCAGGAACACTAGCAGAGTGACAAATGGTTTCGATCCAGATCAAAACGGATGTTCTGTCATTTTTTCTTCTTCGCAAATTTGGTCATCGTAAACAGAACTGTTCCCATTAAGATTTCTTCGTGGTAAAAAGATTTTTTGTAGCAAAAGACACTATCTTATTATGGCAAATAATGTATAGATAAAGAAGTAAAGATCACCCAAACAAAACTGAAAATTATCAGATTGGAAACTGATATTGATTCAGGGTATATCTGTGTCATATGCGAGCCATAACATGAGAAAAATGCCTTACAACAAAGGCCTACCTTACTTGGCTTTCTTCACTCTTTGCCCACTGGTATCATATTGATAACATTTGCAAACAGTTTGGACCCAGATCAGGACCAACATTCTGTTGATCCTGATCTGGGTCCAAACTGTTTGCAAAGGTTATCAGCAGATAAAAAAAAAGTTGCTAGTAAGAGTTTCAGCATTGCCAAGGAATCCCATGTTGATATCATTGGCTTAGATTGTTCAAACTCATTCAAGCTCAGATATCTACACTATAGTCTGTGCGAATAGGGAGCGCAGTGGCTCAGTGGTAGAGTGCTTGACTCAAGACCGAAGGGCCGCGGGTTCGAGCCTCACCGGCGTCACTGCGTTGTGGTCTTTGAGCAAGACACATTTATCCTAGCTTAGTACTGGTTCAACCCAGGAAGACCCGTCCCTGTATAACTGAAAGATTGTTGATGGGACGTAGAGAATCAAACCAAACAAAATAGTCTGTGCTCAATAAGAGTAGGGTGACAAAACAGATTTACAGTTAGAAGTATGAAAGAAAACCCTATATTTGTTGAATCAGGTGAATAAAGTACCATAACGTGACCAACTACGTAACTCTACACTCTTATCGAGCACAGACTCTACTATATGCTATGCTTAAGTGAAACTATATGCTATGCATAAGTGATTTTATCAAAAATGTTTCTGCAACTTCTTGAAAGCCTTCAACCAATACTTATTAAAACCCGTACCCTGATGAAAAATATACTGACAGGCTTTAAAAATGCTACACAAGGATGGCAGCATTAATGTATGTCTCTAAAAAGAATGCAAAGTAATCAATTTGATTGTATATTAAAGAGTGTGCATTTGTGAGTAACACATGAAAAACATGTCCACTTCTAATTAATTTAAAGCATTGAAAATGTAAACAAATTGAGATAGGGGTCAACTGTTTCATTTGACAAAATTTTATAAGTGAAAGATCCCCTACTTGTTTAATTCAAGAAACACTAGATGCATCAAATGTAAGTCATGAACTTTGTTAGTCATCGAGGAATTGCTTTCATTTTTGATTAGCAGGTCTTTGATACAGTAGATTTTCTTTTTTGACGTTAATCTGTGTGTACCCGTTCATTCAATGACTTAAAAACTCTGCTACTTAAGATATGTTTCAGTGTAAAACTTTACGAAGCAATAAAGTCGTTGAGTTTTGTTGTACAATTAAAAAAAAGTAATAAGGTTGCAAAGATCAGGAATCGATACAATCAAGTACCACACCTGACCCAGGATACCAATGGGAAAGTGAAAAACTCAAAGAAGACACCACAAACGAGAGCAAAGTCAACTTAAGTGTTGACTGAAGAAGCAACTTCATGATGACATCATCAAAGCAAAGGAAGTTTACATTCAACTGTCTTTTGAAAGATATAACAGGAAGTTTGTGTAGCATTTTTTGTAGCCCTTCAGTATAGATATATCCTCTTTTGCAAACAATGTATGTGGAATATGATCAGCTGACTTCAGATGTTAGCCAGGTAACCTGGCCTCCAGGTTATAAAACTTGAGTTCATTCACATACTCGAAATAAAACGCAATGATTGGCTGCTTGCGGACATGTGTCTGCAAGCAGCCAATCATTGTGCTTCATTTTGAGTCTGAGACTGTACTCAAGTTTTATAACCTCAAGGCCTGCTTGATTATGATCCACAGCCTGAGAACCACTGGGAAATAAAATGGGCTTCATCGTGAGAAAATCTGTCTTCAGGGTTTCTGACTAAGACTCAAACCAACCTACTCAGCTACAGAGACTAGCTAGATTATTTAAATATTGCATGAAGAAGTTTATATATTATACTTTCCTTTAAGCGAATAAAAAGGTTCTGATCAGACTGCATGGATGTGCATGCTGGTCTGTGCCTTTGTTGTTCCCATGAAACAAAATCAAGTTTGCTCATGATGAGGCCAAATGGAATCATGCAGTTGTACTAGACGAGAGTCAGAAATGGTTGTAGCCCATAAATTAATTCAGCAGGACAAGAGTTATAGATTCGCCTTTTATAGAATATATAGAGGATCTTACATGAGTGCTCACTTAGTAGTGAAATCAATGCATATCAAAAGCAAACAAGAGGGCCAAGTGGCCTTAAATCGCTCACCTGAGTTTTGTTTAGCTGACCATGTCCCTGGTGACACCTGGGACAGGACCAGTTTTGGCCAAAGGGGCATAATTTGAACAAACTTGGTAGAGGTCCACTAGGTGATGCTACATACCAAATATCAAGGCTCTAAGCCTTGTGGTTTCAGACAAGAAGATTTTTTCATGTTTCTCCCTGTAAAAGCCTATGTAAAACATGTGACCCCGTGGCAGGGCCATTCTTGGCCAAAGGGGCATAATTTGAACAAACTTGGTAGAGGTCCACTAGGTGATGCTACATATCAAATATCAAGGCTCTAGGCCTTATGGTATCAGACAAGACAATTTTTTCAATCTTTTTGCCTTTACAACCTATGTAAACAGCGTGACCCGGGGCGGGGCCATTTTTGGCAACAGGGGCATAATTTGAAAAAACTTGGTAGATGTTCACTAGGTGATGCTACATATCAAGGCTCTAGGTCTTATGGTTTCAGACAAGAAGATTTTTTTTATGTATTTTCCAATATAGGCCTGCGTAAACAATGTGAACCCCAGGGCAGGGCTATTTTTAGCCCCAGGGGCATAATTTGAACAAACTTGGTAGCTGTCCACTAGGTGATGCTACATATCAAATATCAAGGCTCTAGGCCATATAGTTTCAGAGAAGAATTTTTTCATGTTTCCCTATATCAGCCTATGTAAAACATGTGACCCCTAGGGTGGGCCCATTTCCGGCCCTAGGGGCATAATTTGAACAAACTTGGTAGAAGTTCGCTAGGTGATGCTACATACTAAATATCAAGGCTTTAGGCCCAATTGTTTCAGAGAAGAAGATTTTTTCATGTTCGCCTATATCAGCCTATGTAAACAATGTGACCCCTGGGGCTGGCCCATTATTGGCCCCAGGGGCATCATTTGAACAAACTTGGTAAAGGTCTACTAGTTGATGCTACATACCAATTATCAAGGCTCTGGGCCTTATGGTTTCAGACAAGAAGATTTTTAATGTTTTCATCTCAAAAACTTATTTTTAGCCTGTGTGACGTAGATATGCAACAGACTGGAACCATTTGTATAATTATTAAAGAGGGCCATATAAGGATCATTCCTGCCAAGTTTGGTCAAAGTCCAGCAAGTAGTTTAGGAGATGTCCTTTGAAGCAATTGTTGACGACATGACGCACATCCAACGACAGACATCCAATAACCATAGTAGCTCACAACGAGCCAATGGCTCAGGTGAGCTAATAAAAGTGATATCATTCACTAGTGAAATGATACGATATCAATCATTAGTAATTGATATAAGCCTATATTCTTACTGTAGCATTTTTTTTATTACTCTGACTTTTATGTCTGCTGCATTATATTCAAATGCACTTCAGACTAGATTTTACCATTGAAGAAAACACTAAGAACCCTGATCAGACTGCTCCCAAGGGGAGCAGTCTGATCTGGGTTCATATTGTTTGCAATATAGGCAATCCAAGCAGATGAGGGCCCAGGTGACAAAAATTGTGACTGGCAGGAAATGGGTTATGCCTTACTAACAGTGTTTTTGTTATGATTTAACCCCTAAAGTGCAAAGAAAAAATGCATCTGAAAAATGTCGTCTGCTGAAGTCGTTTGCTGCAAATAATTGCCTAACATTACTGACAAATTAAGTATAGAAGCAAACAGCGTGGACCCAGAACAGACTGCTCCTCCTGTTTGCCATAGAGGCTTCTTAAACATTTCAGCAGACGAGAAAAGCAGAAGACTTTTGTTGCGATTGGTGCACTTAGGGCTATGAAAAATGCAGTTTCTATGGCTACATGTTCTTCGTTCTCTGATTATTACTAGTCTTTGGTTGCTTAGGCAGGGGCCGCTAAGATAACTGTTGCTTGACTGATAACTTTCATAGGATGAATCCTTATTATTATTGGTATTTTATGTCTTACATTTTTATCCCAAATTTTTATCCAAACGTTTGTCAGTGATCAGACTTGGGAATGAGCTGTCTGATCTGAGCCTTCATCTACTACATATCTTTACCAGAAATATTTTAGAAATTAAAATATTTCTAGCCGAGTAAACTAGCTAAAATGAAACTGAAATCATTTTCAGCATGGCCCTGCTGCTCTTCTATACATATCAGTATAAAAACATTGATGTAATGCTAGCCAGGAATATGATAAGCCCCCTTTTTCTAAGAAAAAAGTATATTACTGACCCAGTTTTTCATCATTGTTATATGAATGGTCCCATTTTCTGACATCCCTGCTTGAAAATTCTCATATTTTTGCTCAGATATTCAGCTCAGAAACCAAAATTGTAATATTTATTTGTAAACTCAAAGCTAATTTGCATCTCGTAATATCAGATTGATATCTTGAAATAACAGGTTCAGATCTTGAAATAACAGAGTAACATCTTGAAATTTCAGATTAACATCTTGAACTATCGAATTCACAACTTTTAAAATTTAAGATTGAGAATATATTGAGCTTCCATACTACCATAGATCTATGCAAAGAATATCAACCATTTTTCAGTTATCAAGACCTGTATATGTGTTTTATGTTGACTAACACCTATTATATCTATTTAACTTGCTAAGGCCAGAATTTATTTATTAGTTGATTAACGGAAATTTTTTTTCAGATCTAGGGTCGGGGGGACCAAAAAAAAAATAAAATAAAAAAGCTCTGAAAATGACCAGTTGACTGGTCATTTTCAGAGCTTTTTTTTTCCAGAGTTTTTTTTTTTTTTTTCAGAGCTTTTTTTCTTTTTTTCTTTAATATCTCCAGAAAAACAGTAAAACTAGTAAGGTAATCTTTAAATATTTCATCATTTTCCTAAAAATCTGGACAGGACAGTCACTTTTAACAGCGTCACTCTCAAAAATGCACAGACAGAACCGCAAAAAAATATTATTTTTTTTCGACCAAACAAATAATATTTAGAGTCGGCGGATAAAATAAAAAAAAATTTTAGAAACTAAATTTTATTTTTTTCCTACTTTCCGGAAAATTACTGTAGGAGGGTTCGTAAATCAACTAATAAAAAAATTCTGGCCTAATCTGTGATACTGAAATAAATCAAGTAACTCCACACTCCTATCAATACATGTATGTAAAGAACTTACTCATCTAACCATTTACAGATCTCACTTATTCCAGGAAGATCACAGATGCCTTGGCCAATGGCGGGCTGTAAAAAGAGAGCAAAGAAACCACTAATTGCTTTTTCAAGAAGGGGTAATACATGTAAGATGAAATCAAAGAAATTACTGTTCTGAGGCTAAAATTAAAATGGGACTTTTAAAACAGGGCTTTAAAGGGTATGATAACAAAACATAATATCAAGCATGGTATCAGGTTAGTATGCTTTTATCATACAACTGGTATAACATTGCCCTGATAACTATGGTATGATAAAAACTTTTAAAAACAATGGAATATTCCATAAAGTTTGATACACTTAAGCCTGGATGGTCCAATACACTGTATCTATCATGAGAGGTCACAGGTTAGGTTAAAATTTCAAAACATATTGTATTTTGTTCTTTGATAATTTTGTCTTGGCTAACAGTGCAAACCTTGATGAAATGCTGCATATCATTTCATCTGGGTCTTCACCTGTTTGCTAAATTATCTGTTTAGGGGTAACTCCCACCCTCAAAGGGGTAAAAAAGATAAAATTAGGTTACATAAGTAGTATGCATACACCAGTTTTGCCTGGTCAGTGTGTCTTTATCATTTATATCATTGCCCTGATAACAATGTTGTGATTGAAAAGGATAATACCAGCTTATTTAGTAGTATATACACTAGTTTCATCGAGTCAGTGTGTCTTTATCATGTATATCATTGTCCTGATAACAATGGTATGATTGAAAAGGATAATACCAGCTTATTTAGTAGTATGCACACACCAGTTTCATCAGGCCAGTGTGTCTTTATCATGTATATCATTGTCCTGATAACAATGGTGTGATTGAAAAGGATAATACCAGCTTATTTAGTAGTATGCATACACCAGTTTCATCGAGTCAGTGTGTCTTTATCATGTATATTATTGCCCTGATAACAATGGTATGATTGAAAAGGATAATACCAGCTTATTTAGTAGTATGCATACACCAGTTTCATCGAGTCAGTGTGTCTTTATCATGTATATCATTGCCCTGATAACAATGGTGTGATTGAAAAGGATAATACCAGCTTATTTAGTAGTATGCATACACCAGTTTCATCGAGTCAGTGTGTCTTTATCATGTATATCATTGCCCTGATAACAATGGTGTGATTGAAAAGGATAATACCAGCTTATTTAGTAGTATGCATACACCAGTTTCATCGAGTCAGTGTGTCTTTAACATGTTTATCATTGCCCTGATAACAATGGTGTGATTGAAAAGGATAATACCAGCTTATTTAGTAGTATATACACTAGTTTCATCGAGTCAGTGTGTCTTTATCATGTATATTATTGCCCTGATAACAATGGTGTGATTGAAAAGGATAATACCAGCTTATTTAGTAGTATATACACTAGTTTCATCGAGTCAGTGTGTCTTTAACATGTTTATCATTGCCCTGATAACAATGTTGTGATTGAAAAGGGTAACACCAGCTTATTTAGTAGTATATACACTAGTTTCATCGAGTCAGTGTGTCTTTATCATGTATATTATTGCCCTGATAACAATGGTATGATTGAAAAGGATAATACCAGCTTATTTAGTAGTATATACACTAGTTTCATCGAGTCAGTGTGTCTTTATCATGTATATTATTGCCCTGATAACAATGGTATGATTAAAAAGGATAACACCAGCTTATTTAGTAGTATGCATACACCAGTTTCATCAGGCCAGTGTGTCTTTATCATGTATATCATTGCCCTGATAACAATGGTATGATTGAAAAGGATAATACCAGCTTATTTAGTAGTATATACACTAGTTTCATCGAGTCAGTGTGTCTTTATCATGTATATTATTGCCCTGATAACAATGGTATGATTAAAAAGGATAACACCAGCTTATTTAGTAGTATGCATACACCAGTTTCATCAGGCCAGTGTGTCTTTATCATGTATATCATTGCCCTGATAACAATGGTGTGATTGAAAAGGATAATACCAGCTTATTTAGTAGTATGCATACACCAGTTTCATCGAGTCAGTGTGTCTTTATCATGTATATTATTGCCCTGATAACAATGGTGTGATTGAAAAGGATAATACCAGCTTATTTAGTAGTATATACACTAGTTTCATCAGGCCAGTGTGTCTTTATCATGTATATCATTGCCCTGATAACAATGTTATGATTGAAAAGGATAATACCAGCTTATTTAGTAGTATGCACACACCAGTTTCATCGAGTCAGTGTGTCTTTATCATGTATATCATTGTCCTGATAACAATGTTATGATTGAAAAGGGTAACACCAGCTTATTTAGTAGTATGCACACACCAGTTTCATCAGGCCAGTGTGTCTTTATCATGTATATTATTGCCCTGATAACAATGGTATGATTGAAAAGGATAATACCAGCTTATTTAGTAGTATATACACTAGTTTCATCGAGTCAGTGTGTCTTTATCATGTATATCATTGCCCTGATAACAATGGTATGATTAAAAAGGATAATACCAGCTTATTTAGTAGTAAGCATACACTAGTTTCATCAGGCCAGTGTGTCTTTATCATGTATATTATTGCCCTGATAACAATGGTGTGATTGAAAAGGGTAACACCAGCTTATTTAGTAGTATGCATACACCAGTTTCATCAGGCCAGTGTGTCTTTATCGTGTATATCATTGCCCTGATAACAATGGTATGATTGAAAAGGATAATACCAGCTTATTTAGTAGTATGCATACACTAGTTTCATCGAGTCAGTGTGTCTTTATCATGTATATCATTGCCCTGATAACAATGTTATGATTGAAAAGGATAATACCAGCTTATTTAGTAGTATGCACACACCAGTTTCATCGAGTCAGTGTGTCTTTATCATGTATATTATTGCCCTGATAACAATGGTGTGATTGAAAAGGGTAACACCAGCTTATTTAGTAGTATGCATACACCAGTTTCATCGAGTCAGTGTGTCTTTATCATGTATATTATTGCCCTGATAACAATGGTGTGATTGAAAAGGATAATACCAGCTTATTTAGTAGTATGCATACACTAGTTTTATCAGGCCAGTGTGTCTTTATCGTGTACGGTAAATGTTCTAAAATTTCGAACACTCTAAAATTACGAACACCTAAAATTATCGCCGAAAATAATTTTTAAAACATCCTAAAAAATCGAACACTGTCCTTTTTCGGAAAATGAATTTCTAAAATTACGAACACACGTTATCTTCGGCGGAAAACCGATGTCCGTTTATCTGTTTGTGTCCCATCTGTGTTTGGTATACTTCTACCGTACAGCGCGTGAGCGGTAGCGACATTTGGAAGGTTCCATGCTACTTAGATGGTTAATCTGGCACGTGACGTTCTATTTCGCATGCCAGGGCGCGACGTTATACGTTATACATTATTCAAACTCACCAGCATTGACGAACTTGGTGCACGGACAAGTTCCTGCAACGATTCCGAAACTGCTTGAGTATATGTATCCACCCAAATAGCTGAGATCATTATTTATTACTGACCAAACATTATCCTTCAGGCCGCGATTCAGCTAATTGTACGTGAATTATGCACGTTGACACACGCAGAGCTGTACATGTGACACGTGCTCGTTTTTTTCTAAAATACTAGCTCCGAAGAGAGAGAGTCGATCACTTAGGCGAGAGAGAATACAATAAGTTGATGTATAGTGATTGTCGTGGACGTTTGCAAGACAAGGGGTCATTCGGTTTCGTGCAAAACGCAGAGAAAATCGTGCAAGTCGCATGTTTTTTTTTTCTCACCGAGACATCCAATGCGGAAAATAAAGCCACCGTATATTTAATAGTTTTACCGACATGCCTGCAAGAACTCACACGTGGTCATCATCTAATTTTTATTCACGGTACATTACCGTCAACTTAAGGCTTAAATATGTATGAGACTGACACCCCTTCCCTCCCCTCCCTTTTAAGCATTTTAAAGGATTTCCCAGTTCAGCCGCGTGCGACACGGAGTGCAATTCTATCAGTCTATGCGTGTGCTCTTTTCTTGAACACAACTCGGACCCGAGCATGAAATCAACTTGCGCGGAGCCCCATATCCATATGAGCTGGTAAAGACTCTGCTGGAACTTATGACAGATGTGATCAGCGAAGGCTCAGGAGAACATGTGTGTTTGCACAATCTCGTCAGGGTCTCGCTCACTAACAAAGTTTAAAGTGGCCAATAAAAAGTCTAGACATCTACGTACGTTGTCTTTAAAATACTTGTCGGCGGTTTTCTAAGTACATGTAATAATGGCTATTCCTATCAATCAAAACCATCAAATTCCTAAAAATGGAACATTTTAACAAACTGTTGAGCTTACCACGACGTGTCATGCTTGTAGTCATGAAACTGCACATTGAAGGTCCTACGAGTGCATTACCGCTATAATGTACGCACAGACGCACATACATGTACCAAGAAATAAATTGATTGTAGCACGATTCTGCATCTTGATGAATTTAATATTTACATATTTAATTTCATGAAATAAGCCAGTTCATGAGATTATGGTACCTATCGTATATGCGAGCAGCGAAGGCTCAGACAAGCCTGCGCATCCGCGGAAAATCGCCAGCGTCTTAACTGCCCACATACACAATGAAGGTGCATGCCGTGGCTGTGACATCTCGCTTTATTTGCCACACGTCTGTAGAAGTAACCGGGCCGCGTAGCGCAGTCGGTAACGTGTCTGGCTACAGATGCGTGCCTGACTGCAATTCCAGGGGTCGCGAGTTCGATCCCGGCCCGGTCCCATACTTTCGTGGAGATTGATCATGAAATAATTTCTACGGTCATTCTCCTCCCTTCCGCTGATTCATTCAAGAAGGGTTGTTGTCAGTTACAAGCGAAAGTATGTGCACGAATTACTGGTTAACCGCTTGTTCAAGCCTGCCCAGGAAAAAGTGTGGTTAGGTGAACTGACCGTCCCGCAATGACCATAGCTGTTGACTTGGGACGTAAAGCAACACAACCAACCAACCAACTGTAGAAGTATGTACCCCGACTTTGTTACATGCGAAGATCAATCTGCGCACCACACAGTCTTATCAGCAACTTTGTTTCTAGAACAAAACATTAAACATTTTGACGGGCAAGTTCTGGGCCCAAACTTAGTTTGTCACAGCCTCTTGGGGGGGGGGGGGGGGGGGTGCCTCCTAGGTCCCACCCTGGGTCCGGCACTGCTAACAGTATCAGCAGCAGACAAAGGGACAGGGTATTGGTTCACGGACATGTTTAATATCGAGGAAGCCGACTATCAGACCACGTGTTGTTGTTGTTTTAAGACTCGGGTAGCACGCGGAGGCTCTGGCACACGAAAGCGGACTTAGCACACAAAACATAATTGCCTAGCTATGTCTCCTTATCATGGGTTTGCATAAAATAAAAAAAAAACAAACAATTTTAATGAACTCGACACTGCATGCTTGAAAAACTAGATTTGTGGTACTTGTCTGATTTTTTTCTCCTTTTCTTCGAGATATGAATGTACCCAGTGTATCGTACGCATCGGCTCGAAGCCAATATATCATTTATTGAGCCGCGACACAATGCATTTTGACGAGTGTAGACTCAGACGAGCATGTGTAGCCTTTTTAAGCCTAGAAACTCCAAACGATGTTCAGTCAGTAGCTTAACACTCATAGAATATTCAAGCGACTAGCAAAGGCTCTGATCAGACTGTGCATATGCGCAGGCTGATCTAAGGCTTTGCTGGTCCCACATACCACATTGTTGGAAATCTCATGTCACGGCTCAATTATATTCTTTCGAGGCATCGGACGTTCGCTTACATGATTAATTCTTGGTATGCCTGTTTGCCCCTGATTTGGTTTGGCAAGACGTCGGAGATATTCTGGATCCAAACCATTTGCAAACTTTAAAAGCAGGTGGTAGAGAGAGAGAGAGAGAGGGAGAGAGAGAGACTAGCGCTTGCATACGAATCTCTTTTAATCTCGAAAAATATCATGTATCGGTGCTGAAAATGATACTTGAGATGCTTCTCGTGCGCATCGGCTTTTGCACGAAAAAGTCGGATATTCGACAGTATTGATGCTTTGCACGCTTTCTATCGCATGCCCAAACGTTTAAATTGACGAAACATTCTTTCCTGAATTTCATTCGGATCTGATCTGGATCCGAACTCTGACAACGTTTTTTTAAGGGAGAGAGGATCCAAATATCACAAAAAGCGGGCCATCATCGGCCCGCCAGCGAAACGCATTTAAATGGCGTTTCGCTGATGGCCCAACGTTGAATGCTGGCTTGGTAGTTTTGAGAATTTCAAGGGATCAGGTCCAGATGTGCTAAGAAGTTCTATATTTTTGTGATTTTCAGGTGGGGGGGGGGGTCCGGACCCCCTGCCCCCCTCTGGATCCGCGCATGGGACCGGGCTATTCTACACTTATTGAGATATACTGAAAACCCATTTTATCGTGCGCATCGGCTTTTGTACGACACTTTGCGTACTTTCTATCGAGAGAGAGAAGCGTGTTCTTTTTGAATTTCGTCATTTTTTAACTCGGAGAGCTCGTCTACGTATTTCAAAGATTCGTGTATATCTTTGCAAAAAAATTTGATCGACGAGATGTCCTTGAGTGACTGTATTACATTATAAACGGCATTTGCGCAGATGGAGAGCAAGCGAAAAGCGTTTTGGTTTTCTGAAGGAAGAACGAAAGTGTAGCGATTCATCGGTAGTCCGAGGTTAAATAAGTGGACTTTCACGACTTGTAAGTAAATTGAGTGACATAACATGCACGTGCCTGGCTCTCGACTTGGCAATTACCGCACGCGCTGGACATTTTACTGTCTCAGTCCGCAAGAATTTAGCGGCGGTTGAAAAGAAAAATTAGTAGATGACGCAGAATCATACCGCCGTGTTTTCAACACGTTTCTACCACATTTTTACATGCATATCTACCGTTTTTGCTCATGATAAAGACCACATTCTAAAATTACGAACACTAGCACTTTTTCTTAAACGTAATTTCTAAAATTACGAACAGCTGAAAAAATAATTATTTTTTAGTGTTCGTAATTTTAGAACATTTACCGTATATCATTGCCCTGATAACAATGGTATGATTGAAAAGGATAATACCAGCTTATTTAGTAGTATGCATACACCAGTTTCATCGAGTCAGTGTGTCTTTATCATGTATATTATTGCCCTGATAACAATGGTGTGATTGAAAAGGATAATACCAGCTTATTTAGTAGTATATACACTAGTTTCATCGAGTCAGTGTGTCTTTATCATGTTTATCATTGTCCTGATAACAATGGTGTGATTGAAAAGGGTAACACCAGCTTATTTAGTAGTATGCATACACCAGTTTCATCGAGTCAGTGTGTCTTTATCATGTATATCATTGCCCTGATAACAATGGTGTGATTGAAAAGGATAATACCAGCTTATTTAGTAGTATGCATACACCAGTTTCATCGAGTCAGTGTGTCTTTATCATGTTTATCATTGCCCTGATAACAATGGTGTGATTGAAAAGAATAATACCAGCTTATTTAGTAGTATGCATACACCAGTTTCATCGAGTCAGTGTGTCTTTATCATGTATATTATTGCCCTGATAACAATGGTATGATTGAAAAGGATAATACCAGCTTATTTAGTAGTA
This sequence comes from Loripinus fragilis, assembly GCA_964019695.1. Taxonomy (NCBI): domain Eukaryota; kingdom Metazoa; phylum Mollusca; class Bivalvia; order Lucinida; family Lucinidae; genus Loripinus; species Loripinus fragilis. The sequence continues at coordinate 47,611,623 of OZ026523.1, read as the reverse complement.
TGCATACACCAGTTTCATCGAGTCAGTGTGTCTTTATCATGTATATTATTGCCCTGATAACAATGGTATGATTGAAAAGGATAATACCAGCTTATTTAGTAGTATGCATACACCAGTTTCATCGAGTCAGTGTGTCTTTATCATGTATATCATTGCCCTGATAACAATGGTGTGATTGAAAAGGATAATACCAGCTTATTTAGTAGTATGCATACACCAGTTTCATCGAGTCAGTGTGTCTTTATCATGTATATCATTGCCCTGATAACAATGGTGTGATTGAAAAGGATAATACCAGCTTATTTAGTAGTATGCATACACCAGTTTCATCGAGTCAGTGTGTCTTTAACATGTTTATCATTGCCCTGATAACAATGGTGTGATTGAAAAGGATAATACCAGCTTATTTAGTAGTATATACACTAGTTTCATCGAGTCAGTGTGTCTTTATCATGTATATTATTGCCCTGATAACAATGGTGTGATTGAAAAGGATAATACCAGCTTATTTAGTAGTATATACACTAGTTTCATCGAGTCAGTGTGTCTTTAACATGTTTATCATTGCCCTGATAACAATGTTGTGATTGAAAAGGGTAACACCAGCTTATTTAGTAGTATATACACTAGTTTCATCGAGTCAGTGTGTCTTTATCATGTATATTATTGCCCTGATAACAATGGTATGATTGAAAAGGATAATACCAGCTTATTTAGTAGTATATACACTAGTTTCATCGAGTCAGTGTGTCTTTATCATGTATATTATTGCCCTGATAACAATGGTATGATTAAAAAGGATAACACCAGCTTATTTAGTAGTATGCATACACCAGTTTCATCAGGCCAGTGTGTCTTTATCATGTATATCATTGCCCTGATAACAATGGTATGATTGAAAAGGATAATACCAGCTTATTTAGTAGTATATACACTAGTTTCATCGAGTCAGTGTGTCTTTATCATGTATATTATTGCCCTGATAACAATGGTATGATTAAAAAGGATAACACCAGCTTATTTAGTAGTATGCATACACCAGTTTCATCAGGCCAGTGTGTCTTTATCATGTATATCATTGCCCTGATAACAATGGTGTGATTGAAAAGGATAATACCAGCTTATTTAGTAGTATGCATACACCAGTTTCATCGAGTCAGTGTGTCTTTATCATGTATATTATTGCCCTGATAACAATGGTGTGATTGAAAAGGATAATACCAGCTTATTTAGTAGTATATACACTAGTTTCATCAGGCCAGTGTGTCTTTATCATGTATATCATTGCCCTGATAACAATGTTATGATTGAAAAGGATAATACCAGCTTATTTAGTAGTATGCACACACCAGTTTCATCGAGTCAGTGTGTCTTTATCATGTATATCATTGTCCTGATAACAATGTTATGATTGAAAAGGGTAACACCAGCTTATTTAGTAGTATGCACACACCAGTTTCATCAGGCCAGTGTGTCTTTATCATGTATATTATTGCCCTGATAACAATGGTATGATTGAAAAGGATAATACCAGCTTATTTAGTAGTATATACACTAGTTTCATCGAGTCAGTGTGTCTTTATCATGTATATCATTGCCCTGATAACAATGGTATGATTAAAAAGGATAATACCAGCTTATTTAGTAGTAAGCATACACTAGTTTCATCAGGCCAGTGTGTCTTTATCATGTATATTATTGCCCTGATAACAATGGTGTGATTGAAAAGGGTAACACCAGCTTATTTAGTAGTATGCATACACCAGTTTCATCAGGCCAGTGTGTCTTTATCGTGTATATCATTGCCCTGATAACAATGGTATGATTGAAAAGGATAATACCAGCTTATTTAGTAGTATGCATACACTAGTTTCATCGAGTCAGTGTGTCTTTATCATGTATATCATTGCCCTGATAACAATGTTATGATTGAAAAGGATAATACCAGCTTATTTAGTAGTATGCACACACCAGTTTCATCGAGTCAGTGTGTCTTTATCATGTATATTATTGCCCTGATAACAATGGTGTGATTGAAAAGGGTAACACCAGCTTATTTAGTAGTATGCATACACCAGTTTCATCGAGTCAGTGTGTCTTTATCATGTATATTATTGCCCTGATAACAATGGTGTGATTGAAAAGGATAATACCAGCTTATTTAGTAGTATGCATACACTAGTTTTATCAGGCCAGTGTGTCTTTATCGTGTACGGTAAATGTTCTAAAATTTCGAACACTCTAAAATTACGAACACCTAAAATTATCGCCGAAAATAATTTTTAAAACATCCTAAAAAATCGAACACTGTCCTTTTTCGGAAAATGAATTTCTAAAATTACGAACACACGTTATCTTCGGCGGAAAACCGATGTCCGTTTATCTGTTTGTGTCCCATCTGTGTTTGGTATACTTCTACCGTACAGCGCGTGAGCGGTAGCGACATTTGGAAGGTTCCATGCTACTTAGATGGTTAATCTGGCACGTGACGTTCTATTTCGCATGCCAGGGCGCGACGTTATACGTTATACATTATTCAAACTCACCAGCATTGACGAACTTGGTGCACGGACAAGTTCCTGCAACGATTCCGAAACTGCTTGAGTATATGTATCCACCCAAATAGCTGAGATCATTATTTATTACTGACCAAACATTATCCTTCAGGCCGCGATTCAGCTAATTGTACGTGAATTATGCACGTTGACACACGCAGAGCTGTACATGTGACACGTGCTCGTTTTTTTCTAAAATACTAGCTCCGAAGAGAGAGAGTCGATCACTTAGGCGAGAGAGAATACAATAAGTTGATGTATAGTGATTGTCGTGGACGTTTGCAAGACAAGGGGTCATTCGGTTTCGTGCAAAACGCAGAGAAAATCGTGCAAGTCGCATGTTTTTTTTTTCTCACCGAGACATCCAATGCGGAAAATAAAGCCACCGTATATTTAATAGTTTTACCGACATGCCTGCAAGAACTCACACGTGGTCATCATCTAATTTTTATTCACGGTACATTACCGTCAACTTAAGGCTTAAATATGTATGAGACTGACACCCCTTCCCTCCCCTCCCTTTTAAGCATTTTAAAGGATTTCCCAGTTCAGCCGCGTGCGACACGGAGTGCAATTCTATCAGTCTATGCGTGTGCTCTTTTCTTGAACACAACTCGGACCCGAGCATGAAATCAACTTGCGCGGAGCCCCATATCCATATGAGCTGGTAAAGACTCTGCTGGAACTTATGACAGATGTGATCAGCGAAGGCTCAGGAGAACATGTGTGTTTGCACAATCTCGTCAGGGTCTCGCTCACTAACAAAGTTTAAAGTGGCCAATAAAAAGTCTAGACATCTACGTACGTTGTCTTTAAAATACTTGTCGGCGGTTTTCTAAGTACATGTAATAATGGCTATTCCTATCAATCAAAACCATCAAATTCCTAAAAATGGAACATTTTAACAAACTGTTGAGCTTACCACGACGTGTCATGCTTGTAGTCATGAAACTGCACATTGAAGGTCCTACGAGTGCATTACCGCTATAATGTACGCACAGACGCACATACATGTACCAAGAAATAAATTGATTGTAGCACGATTCTGCATCTTGATGAATTTAATATTTACATATTTAATTTCATGAAATAAGCCAGTTCATGAGATTATGGTACCTATCGTATATGCGAGCAGCGAAGGCTCAGACAAGCCTGCGCATCCGCGGAAAATCGCCAGCGTCTTAACTGCCCACATACACAATGAAGGTGCATGCCGTGGCTGTGACATCTCGCTTTATTTGCCACACGTCTGTAGAAGTAACCGGGCCGCGTAGCGCAGTCGGTAACGTGTCTGGCTACAGATGCGTGCCTGACTGCAATTCCAGGGGTCGCGAGTTCGATCCCGGCCCGGTCCCATACTTTCGTGGAGATTGATCATGAAATAATTTCTACGGTCATTCTCCTCCCTTCCGCTGATTCATTCAAGAAGGGTTGTTGTCAGTTACAAGCGAAAGTATGTGCACGAATTACTGGTTAACCGCTTGTTCAAGCCTGCCCAGGAAAAAGTGTGGTTAGGTGAACTGACCGTCCCGCAATGACCATAGCTGTTGACTTGGGACGTAAAGCAACACAACCAACCAACCAACTGTAGAAGTATGTACCCCGACTTTGTTACATGCGAAGATCAATCTGCGCACCACACAGTCTTATCAGCAACTTTGTTTCTAGAACAAAACATTAAACATTTTGACGGGCAAGTTCTGGGCCCAAACTTAGTTTGTCACAGCCTCTTGGGGGGGGGGGGGGGTGCCTCCTAGGTCCCACCCTGGGTCCGGCACTGCTAACAGTATCAGCAGCAGACAAAGGGACAGGGTATTGGTTCACGGACATGTTTAATATCGAGGAAGCCGACTATCAGACCACGTGTTGTTGTTGTTTTAAGACTCGGGTAGCACGCGGAGGCTCTGGCACACGAAAGCGGACTTAGCACACAAAACATAATTGCCTAGCTATGTCTCCTTATCATGGGTTTGCATAAAATAAAAAAAAAACAAACAATTTTAATGAACTCGACACTGCATGCTTGAAAAACTAGATTTGTGGTACTTGTCTGATTTTTTTCTCCTTTTCTTCGAGATATGAATGTACCCAGTGTATCGTACGCATCGGCTCGAAGCCAATATATCATTTATTGAGCCGCGACACAATGCATTTTGACGAGTGTAGACTCAGACGAGCATGTGTAGCCTTTTTAAGCCTAGAAACTCCAAACGATGTTCAGTCAGTAGCTTAACACTCATAGAATATTCAAGCGACTAGCAAAGGCTCTGATCAGACTGTGCATATGCGCAGGCTGATCTAAGGCTTTGCTGGTCCCACATACCACATTGTTGGAAATCTCATGTCACGGCTCAATTATATTCTTTCGAGGCATCGGACGTTCGCTTACATGATTAATTCTTGGTATGCCTGTTTGCCCCTGATTTGGTTTGGCAAGACGTCGGAGATATTCTGGATCCAAACCATTTGCAAACTTTAAAAGCAGGTGGTAGAGAGAGAGAGAGAGAGGGAGAGAGAGAGACTAGCGCTTGCATACGAATCTCTTTTAATCTCGAAAAATATCATGTATCGGTGCTGAAAATGATACTTGAGATGCTTCTCGTGCGCATCGGCTTTTGCACGAAAAAGTCGGATATTCGACAGTATTGATGCTTTGCACGCTTTCTATCGCATGCCCAAACGTTTAAATTGACGAAACATTCTTTCCTGAATTTCATTCGGATCTGATCTGGATCCGAACTCTGACAACGTTTTTTTAAGGGAGAGAGGATCCAAATATCACAAAAAGCGGGCCATCATCGGCCCGCCAGCGAAACGCATTTAAATGGCGTTTCGCTGATGGCCCAACGTTGAATGCTGGCTTGGTAGTTTTGAGAATTTCAAGGGATCAGGTCCAGATGTGCTAAGAAGTTCTATATTTTTGTGATTTTCAGGTGGGGGGGGGGGGGTCCGGACCCCCTGCCCCCCTCTGGATCCGCGCATGGGACCGGGCTATTCTACACTTATTGAGATATACTGAAAACCCATTTTATCGTGCGCATCGGCTTTTGTACGACACTTTGCGTACTTTCTATCGAGAGAGAGAAGCGTGTTCTTTTTGAATTTCGTCATTTTTTAACTCGGAGAGCTCGTCTACGTATTTCAAAGATTCGTGTATATCTTTGCAAAAAAATTTGATCGACGAGATGTCCTTGAGTGACTGTATTACATTATAAACGGCATTTGCGCAGATGGAGAGCAAGCGAAAAGCGTTTTGGTTTTCTGAAGGAAGAACGAAAGTGTAGCGATTCATCGGTAGTCCGAGGTTAAATAAGTGGACTTTCACGACTTGTAAGTAAATTGAGTGACATAACATGCACGTGCCTGGCTCTCGACTTGGCAATTACCGCACGCGCTGGACATTTTACTGTCTCAGTCCGCAAGAATTTAGCGGCGGTTGAAAAGAAAAATTAGTAGATGACGCAGAATCATACCGCCGTGTTTTCAACACGTTTCTACCACATTTTTACATGCATATCTACCGTTTTTGCTCATGATAAAGACCACATTCTAAAATTACGAACACTAGCACTTTTTCTTAAACGTAATTTCTAAAATTACGAACAGCTGAAAAAATAATTATTTTTTAGTGTTCGTAATTTTAGAACATTTACCGTATATCATTGCCCTGATAACAATGGTATGATTGAAAAGGATAATACCAGCTTATTTAGTAGTATGCATACACCAGTTTCATCGAGTCAGTGTGTCTTTATCATGTATATTATTGCCCTGATAACAATGGTGTGATTGAAAAGGATAATACCAGCTTATTTAGTAGTATATACACTAGTTTCATCGAGTCAGTGTGTCTTTATCATGTTTATCATTGTCCTGATAACAATGGTGTGATTGAAAAGGGTAACACCAGCTTATTTAGTAGTATGCATACACCAGTTTCATCGAGTCAGTGTGTCTTTATCATGTATATCATTGCCCTGATAACAATGGTGTGATTGAAAAGGATAATACCAGCTTATTTAGTAGTATGCATACACCAGTTTCATCGAGTCAGTGTGTCTTTATCATGTTTATCATTGCCCTGATAACAATGGTGTGATTGAAAAGAATAATACCAGCTTATTTAGTAGTATGCATACACCAGTTTCATCGAGTCAGTGTGTCTTTATCATGTATATTATTGCCCTGATAACAATGGTATGATTGAAAAGGATAATACCAGCTTATTTAGTAGTATGCATACACCAGTTTCATCGAGTCAGTGTGTCTTTATCATGTATATCATTGCCCTGATAACAATGGTATGATTGAAAAGGATAATACCAGCTTATTTAGTAGTATGCATACACCAGTTTCATCGAGTCAGTGTGTCTTTATCATGTATATTATTGCCCTGATAACAATGGTATGATTGAAAAGGATAATACCAGCTTATTTAGTAGTATGCATACACTAGTTTCATCGAGTCAGTGTGTCTTTATCATGTATATTATTGCCCTGATAACAATGGTATGATTGAAAAGGATAATACCAGCTTATTTAGTAGTATGCATACACCAGTTTCATCGAGTCAGTGTGTCTTTATCATGTATATCATTGCCCTGATAACAATGTTATGATTGAAAAGGATAATACCAGCTTATTTAGTAGTATGCATACACCAGTTTCATCGAGTCAGTGTGTCTTTATCATGTATATCATTGCCCTGATAACAATGGTATGATTGAAAAGGATAATACCAGCTTATTTAGTAGTATGCATACACCAGTTTCATCAGGCCAGTGTGTCTTTATCATGTATATCATTGCCCTGATAACAATGGTGTGATTGAAAAGGATAATACCAGCTTATTTAGTAGTATATACACTAGTTTCATCGAGTCAGTGTGTCTTTATCATGTATATCATTGTCCTGATAACAATGGTATGATTGAAAAGGATAATACCAGCTTATTTAGTAGTATATACACTAGTTTCATCGAGTCAGTGTGTCTTTATCATGTATATCATTGTCCTGATAACAATGGTATGATTAAAAAGGGTAACACCAGCTTATTTAGTAGTAAGCATCCACCAGTTTCATCAGGCCAGTGTGTCTTTATCATGTATATCATTGTCCTGATAACAATGGTATGATTGAAAAGGATAATACCAGCTTATTTAGTAGTATATACACTAGTTTCATCGAGTCAGTGTGTCTTTATCATGTATATTATTGCCCTGATAACAATGGTATGATTGAAAAGGATAATACCAGCTTATTTAGTAGTATGCATACACCAGTTTCATCGAGTCAGTGTGTCTTTATCATGTATATCATTGCCCTGATAACAATGGTATGATTGAAAAGGATAATACCAGCTTATTTAGTAGTATATACACTAGTTTCATCAGGCCAGTGTGTCTTTATCATGTATATTATTGTCCTGATAACAATGGTATGATTGAAAAGGATAATACCAGCTTATTTAGTAGTATGCATACACCAGTTTCATCGAGTCAGTGTGTCTTTATCATGTATATCATTGTCCTGATAACAATGGTATGATTGAAAAGGATAATACCAGCTTATTTAGTAGTATGCATACACCAGTTTCATCGAGTCAGTGTGTCTTTATCATGTATATCATTGTCCTGATAACAATGGTATGATTGAAAAGGATAATACCAGCTTATTTAGTAGTATGCATCCACCAGTTTCATCGAGTCAGTGTGTCTTTATCATGTATATCATTGTCCTGATAACAATGGTATGATTGAAAAGGATAATACCAGCTTATTTAGTAGTATGCATACACTAGTTTCATCGAGTCAGTGTGTCTTTATCATGTATATCATTGTCCTGATAACAATGGTATGATTGAAAAGGATAATACCAGCTTATTTAGTAGTATATACACTAGTTTCATCGAGTCAGTGTGTCTTTATCATGTATATCATTGTCCTGATAACAATGGTATGATTGAAAAGGATAATACCAGCTTATTTAGTAGTATGCATACACCAGTTTCATCGAGTCAGTGTGTCTTTATCATGTATATTATTGCCCTGATAACAATGGTATGATTGAAAAGGATAATACCAGCTTATTTAGTAGTATGCATACACCAGTTTCATCGAGTCAGTGTGTCTTTATCATGTATATCATTGCCCTGATAACAATGGTGTGATTGAAAAGGGTAACACCAGCTTATTTAGTAGTATATACACTAGTTTCATCGAGTCAGTGTGTCTTTATCATGTATATTATTGCCCTGATAACAATGGTATGATTGAAAAGGATAATACCAGCTTATTTAGTAGTATATACACTAGTTTCATCGAGTCAGTGTGTCTTTATCATGTATATCATTGTCCTGATAACAATGGTATGATTGAAAAGGATAATACCAGCTTATTTAGTAGTATGCACACACCAGTTTCATCGAGTCAGTGTGTCTTTATCATGTATATCATTGTCCTGATAACAATGTTGTGATTGAAAAGGATAATACCAGCTTATTTAGTAGTATGCATACACCAGTTTCATCGAGTCAGTGTGTCTTTATCATGTATATTATTGCCCTGATAACAATGGTGTGATTGAAAAGGATAATACCAGCTTATTTAGTAGTATGCATACACTAGTTTCATCAGGCCAGTGTGTCTTTATCATGTATATCATTGCCCTGATAACAATGGTATGATTGAAAAGGATAATACCAGCTTATTTAGTAGTAAGCATCCACCAGTTTCATCAGGCCAGTGTGTCTTTATCGTGTATATCATTGCCCTGATAACAATGGTATGATTGAAAAGGATAATACCAGCTTATTTAGTAGTATATACACTAGTTTCATCGAGTCAGTGTGTCTTTATCATGTTTATCATTGCCCTGATAACAATGGTATGATTGAAAAGGATAATACCAGCTTATTTAGTAGTATATACACTAGTTTCATCGAGTCAGTGTGTCTTTATCATGTATATTATTGCCCTGATAACAATGGTATGATTGAAAAGGGTAACACCAGCTTATTTAGTAGTAAGCATCCACCAGTTTCATCAGGCCAGTGTGTCTTTATCGTGTATATCATTGCCCTGATAACAATGGTATGATTGAAAAGGATAATACCAGCTTATTTAGTAGTATGCATACACCAGTTTCATCGAGTCAGTGTGTCTTTATCATGTATATTATTGCCCTGATAACAATGGTGTGATTGAAAAGGGTAATACCAGCTTATTTAGTAGTATGCACACACCAGTTTCATCAGGCCAGTGTGTCTTTATCATGTATATCATTGCCCTGATAACAATGGTGTGATTGAAAAGGATAATACCAGCTTATTCAGTAGTATGCATACATCAGTTTCATCAGGTCAGTGTGTCTTATCATGTATATCATTGCCCTGATAACAATGGTGTGATTGAAAAGGGTAACACCAGCTTATTTAGTAGTATGCATACATCAGTTTCATCAGGCCAGTGTGTCTTTATCATGTATATCATTGCCCTGATAACAATGGTGTGATTGAAAAGGATAATACCAGCTTATTTAGTAGTATGCATACACTAGTTTCATCAGGCCAGTGTGTCTTTATCATGTATATCATTGCCCTGATAACAATGGTATGATTGAAAAGGATAATACCAGCTTATTTAGTAGTATGCATACACTAGTTTCATCAGGCCAGTGTGTCTTTATCATGTATATCATTGCCCTGATAACAATGGTGTGATTGAAAAGGGTAACACCAGCTTATTTAGTAGTATGCATACACCAGTTTCATCGAGTCAGTGTGTCTTTATCATGTATATTATTGCCCTGATAACAATGGTATGATTGAAAAGGGTAACACCAGCTTATTTAGTAGTAAGCATCCACCAGTTTCATCGAGTCAGTGTGTCTTTATCATGTATATCATTGTCCTGATAACAATGGTGTGATTGAAAAGGATAATACCAGCTTATTTAGTAGTATATACACTAGTTTCATCAGGCCAGTGTGTCTTTATCATGTATATTATTGCCCTGATAACAATGGTATGATTGAAAAGGATAATACCAGCTTATTTAGTAGTATGCATACACTAGTTTCATCAGGCCAGTGTGTCTTTATCATGTATATCATTGCCCTGATAACAATGGTATGATTGAAAAGGATAATACCAGCTTATTTAGTAGTATGCATACACTAGTTTCATCAGGCCAGTGTGGCTTTAATATGTATATTATTGCCCTGATAACAATGGTATGATTAAAAAGGATAATACCAGCTTATTTAGTAGTATGCACACACCAGTTTCGTCAGGTGAGTGTGTCTTTATCATGTATATTATTGCCCTGATAACAATGTTATGATTGAAAAGGATAATACCAGCTTATTTAGTAGTATGCATACACCAGTTTCATCGAGTCAGTGTGTCTTTATCATGTATATCATTGCCCTGATAACAATGGTGTGATTGAAAAGGATAATACCAGCTTATTTAGTAGTATGCATACACCAGTTTCATCGAGTCAGTGTGTCTTTATCATGTATATCATTGCCCTGATAACAATGGTGTGATTGAAAAGGATAATACCAGCTTATTTAGTAGTATGCATACACCAGTTTCATCAGGCCAGTGTGTCTTTATCATGTATATCATTGCCCTGATAACAATGGTGTGATTGAAAAGGATAATACCAGCTTATTTAGTAGTATGCATACACCAGTTTCATCGAGTCAGTGTGTCTTTATCATGTATATCATTGCCCTGATAACAATGGTATGATTGAAAAGGATAATACCAGCTTATTTAGTAGTATGCATACACCAGTTTCATCAGGCCAGTGTGTCTTTATCATGTATATCATTGCCCTGATAACAATGGTGTGATTGAAAAGGATAATACCAGCTTATTTAGTAGTATATACACTAGTTTCATCGAGTCAGTGTGTCTTTATCATGTATATTATTGCCCTGATAACAATGGTATGATTAAAAAGGATAATACCAGCTTATTTAGTAGTATGCACACACCAGTTTCGTCAGGTGAGTGTGTCTTTATCATGTATATTATTGCCCTGATAACAATGTTATGATTGAAAAGGATAATACCAGCTTATTTAGTAGTATGCACACACCAGTTTCGTCAGGTGAGTGTGTCTTTATCATGTATATTATTGCCCTGATAACAATGTTATGATTGAAAAGGATAATATCAGCTTATTTAAGTAGTACATACACCAATTACATACACCAGTTCCGACAGGTCAGTGTGTCTTTATAACATCGCCCTAATAACAATGGTATAATTAACTTGAAATGAGCCAGTGCATGAGATTTCCAACAATGTGGTATGTACGACCAGCAAAGCCTCAGCTCAGCCTGCGCATACGCGCAGTCTGATCAGAGCATTTGCTAGTCGCTAAAGTAATCTATGATTGTTAAGCTACTGACTGAACACCTTTTGGAGTTTCTAAGCTTAACAGGAGGTTGCAGAGGCTCGTCGGAGTCTACACTTGTCAAAATATCAAATTGTTGGAAATCTCATGCCATGGCTCAAATGTGTTTGTGAAACACTTTGGCCCCTACATAAGGATGGTACTCTTCTATCATTTGACCAAGTTTGAAGATCCTAGCTATGATAGTTTTTGAGATATCTTGAAAAGGGCAATAACTAGGAAAAAAAACTTCTTTTTTAATTTCACCAGGTTATCTACTCTCTGACCAATGCTTTAGGCGAAATAAATTTCTGTTCTCTTCTGTGTAATAGTTTTCAAGATATCTTGATGACACTTAAGTTTTCAATGCCCAAATTTGCAAAGGGCAATAACTAAAAAAAAAACTTAAATGTTGTCTGCTTTATACATATGCTGCATATATTCAAATGCACTTCAGACTATATTTTTAATGAAAGCAAACAATATGAAACCTGATCAGACTGCTCCCTTGGTCTGATCTGGGTCCATATTGATGTTACAGACAACAAGTCGCGACTGGCGAGGGTAAGGATTATTACTCTTATTTCTGAACCAAACCATATGATATTTCCAACAATGTGGCATTTTGACAGGTGTAGACTAAAACGGTGCAACCTCCCTTTAAACTGAGAAACTCCAAATGATGTTCAGTCAGTACCTTAACACTCATAGAATATTCAAGTGACTAGCAAAGGTTCTGATCAGACTGCGCGTATGCGCAGGCTGCTCTGAGGCTTTGCTGGTCGCACATTCCACATTGTTGGACATCTCATGTCGCGGCTCATAGGCTGTGGGAATTCAAAACAACCGTCTCCTTGAGATGGTTCCTTTGAGTGCCCTAAACATATATTTGAATTGATGAATAAGAAAATAATCATAATTTTACGCACAATATTTTTGCTTATTTGACTCTTTGCCCCTTGAAAAAATTTTATGCTTGTTTGTCATCCGCTGATATTTTTCAAAATCAACATTTTCTAAAAATTCTTTCAGGAATACCATCAGAGTGTCAAACAGTTTGGATCAAGATCAGGGCCGATGTATTGTTAGGCCTGATCTGGGTCAAAATTGTTTGCAAAAGTTATCAACAGAAGAGAGTTAATCTTACCATATTGTACTTTTTCATCTTCCTGGCAAGCACAGGGTCTTTGGAGTAATGGTAGAATCTCTGGAATGGAAGAGGTTGACATCATGCATTATGTAACATAAAATACATTAAGATCATTATCCCCATTGCAATGTGTGGTTTAGTTACCCATAACTCTTTGAATGTTCAGGGATATATCTATGAACATCTGTTGGTTATTTCCACTTTTTGTTAAAACATGTTATAAAAAATGCTCAATCATCAATGTCCAGTTTATGCAATAACTTAATATTACTATTTGAACTCACTTTGCTGCATTTTATAGCTAATATTCATATAGTTTGGAAGAGTTCATAGCAGTAGGCTGGACAATAAGAAGTTACAGGCTCGAACACAAAGTTAAAATGTTGATTAAACAACTTTATAATAAATGGCTTTATAAAAGCTAGAATATATAGTAATTTAATCATGTTTTGAAGCTTAAGTGTTAATTTTGCATGTACAGATTTTTACACATGTGTCTATGTTCCATAACAAAGACAAATTCCGGCCACTTGATTAAAGCTGCATAGTCTGTAACTTTTGATCTTCTAATTTTAAAAATAATGTTTTATTTTTCAAGAACACAGTAAAAATACTCAAATTCAGGTTAACATTTTACCATTTTCGTAAATCTTAACAAGGTATCACTATCAAAACAACTGCATTTATGTTAAAATTCAACGGTCTAGAATTATTGGAGGGACGCAAATAATTACCAACAAGAGAAAAACACACCTATTTGATGAGATAATTCACTTTTCCATGCAGTTTTCAGCTGTACTGAACATTTTTATTGTGAAAACATAGCTTAATTCTACTTTTACAAATGATTTAAATAGAAAATAATTTTTTTCGAAAAATGTTCATAGTTACAGAGTATGCAGCTTTAAGTTAAACTAAAATTGGTGGTGAAACATACCTAAAGATCATAATTGATCTTGCAAAGCAGGATTCATGAAGATTAAATAACACTGAGTCATTTCTATATACTGTTTCTTGCAACAATGACATCATTGACTGTATTATTTTTATTTGGAAAGGGATTCTGCCCAATAAGCATGCTATTTTTTTGTCTTTTATCATTATTTTTTGCTCTAAATATTCATATAGTTCATATACAAGTTTCTGTTGATGTTTTATTACAACCATGTTTCAAAAAGGCACTTATTAAATGATGTTTAAAGAAGAAACAACCTTGCATCTATTTTCCGTAACAAATGTGAAATCTTACTAACTCACAAAAGTTTTCATTTTGAAACACCAGATGCAGTGTTTTTAAGTACCATGTAATACCACTAGCCAATATGATAATGATTTTTTCCTTTGATAAACACTTGATGAAATAATAAATAAGATATGCCATGGTCTAAGCAGTTTCATTTAATGACAAACTAATGATGATTTCAATGTTTAATTATTTGTAACACCACTGATTCTAATAAAATGATATCTAGCTTATAAGCACCTTTAAACATTATTTTGTAAGATGAAACATTAGTTTGACTGCATAGTACAAAGATAATCATATTACATTGCCTATGCAAATCTAACTAACTAGGGCATATGCTCCGTAACTCTCATAAACAGGTTCAATTTTTGAACTTCTGTTACTCATCAACGATACAAATGGTGTGGGTCATATTTTTACATGTTATTATAGAGGTAATAGACATTTCCCTGACATCAAAAGCATGCTTATCAAGACAAGTTCATTTTTTACCATTTTTCATTTTGAAATTGTATCAATTTTGGTGGAATGGCTGGTACTACTACAGCTTTATACTCATATGTTTTTTAATCCATTTAGAATGGCGTTCCAGTTCTTTTAGACTGCATCAAATTTTCCAAAGTTTACGGTCCAAATGCTTAAAAATAAACTTTCTCAAAAAATTCTTTCAGGAGTGTCAAATGGTTTGGATCCAGATCAGTACAGACATTCTGTCGGTCCTGGTCTGAGTTCAAACTGTTTGCAAAGGTCACCAGAAGACAATAAAAGTCGCCGCTAGCAAGGAAAGAGTTAAAGAATGGCCAAGCATAATAGCATCAGAAAACAAACTTGTGCTGTTTTCCTAAACTATTTTCAAGATATTTAGGCAAAAAAATAAGAATTGATTCTTGGGTCCTTCCTCATGTTTCAATTGCCCCTCATCTGTCTTTTTTTTCAGACTTAAATAAATAAAAAAGACCCTCATTTATTTTATTCAGATATCAAAATATATTAAAATAATATTCAAAGTTGCTATTAAATGTGGTTATATAAAGTCTTAGCCAGAAGTCCATTTTACTGCCTAAAATAA
The DNA here is from genome assembly GCA_964019695.1 of Loripinus fragilis. Classification (NCBI taxonomy): domain Eukaryota; kingdom Metazoa; phylum Mollusca; class Bivalvia; order Lucinida; family Lucinidae; genus Loripinus; species Loripinus fragilis. The sequence goes on along the minus strand of OZ026523.1, from coordinate 47,596,193 downwards.
ACAATTGAAATAAATGAGTAAGGGGGTATATCCAAGTTTTCAGAAGAATTACATTATATGGAAGGCGTTCAGAGTTTTTCAAAGAAAAAAAACACACCTTGCCTCTTCTGTTTTTGGAGGAAATAAAAAACAAAATGAAAGACCTGCCTCCCTCATCTGTTTTTTCAAAAATGTGTCAGAGAATCTAATAATTTTTATTTTTTGGCCTTATAGCCATACCAGGCCTTATTTGGTCTAAAATTGAAGTCCTTTTCAAATAACAAGTGGTGTTATACAAGTTAAAATGAAATATAAACTTGTTCTAATTAAAACATTCATATGATAAATATTCTAATATTTCGAACAATAGTTAGTTGCCTGCCAAAAAGGCCTAGACAAAAAGGGCAGACCCAGATCAGACTGCTTCTGAAGAAGCAGTCTGACCAGGGTCTTCCCTGTTTACTTTTTTGACAAGAACTTAATGAATTCCAGCCCTGAAACCCAAAATTTTATTTGAGAACAGAAAGAGAAGTGTTAGAAATTTTAGAACATTTATCGTAAATGTACAAATGACAACATTATACAAAACATACCTTGTTTTTTCTTGGGAATAAGTTACATTCTGGCTGGCCTGCTTCGGTGTAACAAAAACCGAGTTTATGACATAATATATCTGGTGTATCACCTTCCTCTATCCTGCAAAACAACATGTGGTGTCAGAAATAGCAAAACTGTGAGTGTTTGTGAGTTTAAACCAAGGTTTAAATTCTGGTGGATTTTCCCATGCATGTTGATAGAATATGTATGGAATAGCTCATTTTGTATTTTAAGGGGTCACAAGTAGAAATTTCTAAATGATGATGCATCTCTGCATCGTGAAGATTTGATTTTAACTTTGCAAACAGTGGAGACCCTGACAAAATGCAACATTATGCTCAATGTTTGCCAAAGTACCTGTTCACAGGTATCCAGAATGAAAGGGTTAATAATTAAGTCAGCTACAATTTGATTTAAGTATTTTAAATGTATTTGTGACCTTGATATGTATATTATTATTGTATTTGATTGACTAGAAACTGTATAGTTTACGCCAAATAAATAAACTGAGCCGTGGCATGAGATTTCCAACAACGTGGTTTGTGTGACCAGCAAAGGATCAGACCAGCTTGCGCATACGAGCAGTCTGATCAGAGCCTTTGCTTGTCGCTTGAATATACTATGAATATTAAGCGACTGACCTAACATCATTTGGAGTTTCTAAGGTTAAAAGGAGGCTGCACAGGCTCGTCAGAGTCTACACTTGTCAAAATATCAAATTGTTGGAAATCTTATGCCACGGCTCAACTGTTCTGTTCCGCTATCAAAGTTATAAATTCACAAAATGGGACAGCACATGAGATTTTGGTACTTATCCCAAAAGCAAGCAGTAAAGGCTCGTCCCGGCAGAAATGCAGTCTCACCAGAGCCATTACTGCGCACATAAAGTATGGACAACACAAGATCTTTTTAACCATCATGACTTTTTAGCAGACGACAAATTTGGAAATGTTTTTCCATTTTCTTGGAAAAAGGCTTGATCTTTAATATCCGGACATGTGCTTCGCATGTAATATATCGAGGGGAATGACGAGCAGAACAGAATGCAAGTAAAATTTTCATCCTAGGGTCAAACTGGTGACCTTGGGGTGAGGTCAAAAGGTCAAATATTAGATTTCGGTTAACATGTCAATTTCAAAGGTTTATATACCAAACTATGTGTGAGTTGTACAAATGAAAGATACAAAACATATCAGACCGGATTTTTCATTCTGTCACCTTGGTCATGCCCCATGGGTGGGACTTTGGGGCGCTGGGGGTGCCCAGGGGGTCATAAACATTTTTTTTTCAAACATGGTCATGTGGCATATAAAATTGACGGGGATGACGAGCAGAACAAAATGCAAGTAAAATTTTCATCCTAGGGTCAAACTGGTGACCTTGGGGTGAGGTCAAAAATCATTAAATTTTGGTTACCAAGTCAATTACATTTTTTATACCAAACTTTGTATGTGTTGTCACAAATAAAAGATAGAAAACATATTGAACAGAATTTTCATTCTGTTGCCGGAATCATGTGCCAGGGGTGGAACTTGGGGGTGCTGGGGGGTCAAAAACTTTAGCGTGGTGATGGCGCCCCATTGGCTGCGCATTCTAGTTGGATTTTTCAAGTGGTTGGATTTGTCGAGCATAATTATAATCTCTTTTTGGTAACAAGCTTAATAAATTCAATAACACACTAAATATACTTTGAACCCTGATCAAAGGGACCAGTCTGATCATAGTCTGATCTGAGTATCAGTTGGCTGCAGTCGGGGTAGCAGACGACAAAAGTCTTGGCCGGAGGGGGAAAGGGTAAATTGAAAATATGGCAACAATACATAAACTTGTAAAATCGGATCATAAATAAGGAAGTTATAATAAAGCTTTTGGGTCACTGTAAAGGCGGCAACTTTAATATTCATATCTGAGTGTGTTTCGGCTTTTCATCTGCTCAATAGGGGTTCTATTCATAATTGGTAAAGGGTCTCAATAAGTTGTTTGAGCCGCGCAAACGTGCGTGCATTTCACAAAAATCCTGACCATATATAAACTGAACTCACATTTATTAACGTTTAGAGCGAATATCATAAACAAGTTGTATGCTTTTGTCACCTGCTGAAATATTTGAAGCCTCATTGATGCAGTGTAGATCCAGATCAGACTTCTGGGTCCACACTGTTTACCTCAATACATATGTTAACCAATAAACAGATATTTTCAGATGTGGATATTTTTCTGGCATTTTATAGGTTAAATCATGTTTTGTGTCTTTACTGGGGTGTTATGGCGCAAGATGATACAGTTACTTTCGAATAAATGCATGCCTCATTTTCAGCTTTTACCTACGTCTAAGGTAGACCAGTCCTAATTATGCATTCATGAGGTGCTGCCTTTACAGTAACCCAAAGGTGCTATAATGCAGGTGTTAATAAAGTCATGAGTGCTGCAATTTTAACTTTTTGCATGCTTGGTAATTTTGCTTGCTTTTGTTGTCGTCTGCTGAGTTTTTTCAAAAAAAAAATTCAGGAATACTATCTGAATTTCAAACCTTCTGGACCGACAGAATATCGGCCCTGATTCTGGTCAAAATAACTTTCAATTACACTCTTACCATGAGGCCTGAGAATACTTGGTTTGATAAGATCTTTTGTATGAAATGTGTTATATTGCATTCTTATTTAACTCTTTGCATGCCAGGCAATTTTTCACACCAGTGTTGTCATCTGCTGACCTTTTTTTCAAAATTAACACTTTCAGTAACACTATCAGAGTGTCAAACGGTTTGAATTCAGATCAGATTCTGTCTCCAAACTGTTTGTGCAAAGAATATCAGAAAACAACAATTTAGTCCACTAGCAAAGAAAAGTTAATTAACCCCTATATGCCTTTTTGTGGGACATAGACAAACAGTACAGACCCAGATCAGAATGCGGGGTCTGATCAGGGTCTCCAATGTTTGCTTTCAGAAAGTTTTTATGAGAATTTTGATAAAAATGAAAAATACAACCTGACAACCCTTAAAACGAAAATGGACTGGTCCAATTGATAATATTGAGAAATTCCATTCTGTTTAACCCTTAAAGCGCCAAGAAAAAATGCATCTGAAAATGTCGTCTGCTGAAGTCGTCTGCTGCAAATAATTGCCTAACATTACTGACAAATTAAGTATTAAAGCAAACAGCGTGGACCCAGAACAGACTGCTCCTATAGGAGCAGTCTGATTTGGGTCCACACGGTTTGCCATAGAGGCTTCTTAAACTTTTCAGCAGACGAGAAAAGCAGACGACTTTTGTTGCGATTGGCGCTTTAAGGGTTAATTGGGTTAGGACAAATGTTGAAATTTATTCTCATAACTTACAGTTCAGTGAGGATTGGCCCAATAGCATCTGCAAAGATGTCACATGCTTTTTTCCATTTAGAATCCGGAAGAAAGCTGCATAATCTTTCCAAGGCATGTGTGATTGTCTCATTATTTATAACAGATAGCTGGTCAGCCAGGCCCAATATCACATCACACGCTGAAAAAAAAAACAACAAAAAAAACCCATTAAACCTTAAAACGCCACCTATAATTTGCAGCAGACGACAATTGCAAATTTTGCCGCTTTTTCAAAAATAACAAATAAGGCATGATATTTCATGAGAATCGTCTGCTGGCAGACGATTCTCATGTAATATCAGACCTTATTTTTGTAGAAAATTGGGAAAGATGTCGCAAAATTTGTCGTCTGCTGCAGTTGTGATTGGCGCTTTAAGGGTTAAAACTGTAATCATTTGGCCAATTGGACAGAGACAGTGTTTAACACTCTGCATGCTAGGTAATTTTTGATGCTTTTGCTTGTCACCTGCTCACTTTGAAAAAAAAAATCCTTCAGGAACATTATCAGAGTGTCATACGGTTTGGATCTAGATAAGGACTGACGTTCTGTCAATCTGGAGCCAAACTGTTTGCAAAGGTTATTAGCAGCTCAGACCCAGTATAAACGGACTGGTCACCACTGACAGAAATACAAAGTTATGTTGTCAAGGCTTTGTTTTGGTGCTATTTCAAAGTACTACAGTCTATAAAATTAATTCTGAACACACACACACAAGATGATACGAAGTTATTCCCAGTATTCAAAGTTGGAAAATTACAAGTTACAGTAAATAAAATTGAAGTTTTATCATCTTTTTAGGTTTATTTCTGACGATCTTCGGCTAAAAGTGCTGAAAATAACTAAAGAAGGGTACCTTGGTTTCTTGTTGATGTTTATAATGACTAGTAAACTTAAAACTTTCAATAAACATAACAATACAGTCTTGAAGATAGTATATTGAACTGTTGCTCTTTAAAGAATAAAAGCACCGCAAGCACTGCATAATACCCCGCCACTGCTGGGGGCACCAAAAGTTATTTTGTGAGATATATAATGCCTAAATAGCAACAGAACTGAGATAGACAGTGATATGATGTCCTTAGTCACAATATGTAACCTTTGATGGTCAACATATCTGTGAAGTTTCATTCAGATATTTCATATAGTAAAGGAACTACAGGTCAAAAACATTTTCCAGATTAATCAAGGGCGGCTAACTCATGAACTGGAAAGGTAAGAGTGACGGTCCTTCGTTGTAATATGTAACCTTTGCTGTTCACCATATCTGTGAAGTTTCATTCAGATATCATAAACAGTAAAAGAATAACAGGCCAGAAACCATTTTTTAAAGGGAGAAAGGGCAGTAACTCCATCGAAAATGGTTGGATTTTGCCCATTAACAATCCCATACCACTCATCCCCAATAACAATATGTATGCAAAATTTGAAAAAATTCTGTGCATAAATACTCAATTTATCAATCGGAAACAGTGAGCATGGACGGATGAAATGAACTACAGGTCAAAAACCAATTCTCAGATCAATCAAGGGTGGATAACTCACAATCTGGAAAGGTAAGAGTGACGATCCTTATCCACAATATGTAACCTTTGATGGTCAACATATCTGTGAAGTTTCATTCAGATACTCCATATAGTAAATGAACTACAGGTCAAAAACCATTTTTCAGATCAATCAAGGGCGGATAACTCATGAACTGGAAAGGTAAGGGTGACGGTCCTTACTAGAAATATGTAACCTTTGATGTTCAACATATCTGTGAAGTTTCATTCAGATATTCCATATAGTAAAAGAAACTACAGGCCAAAAACCAATTCTCAGATCAATCAAGGGTGGATAACTCACAATCTGGAAAGGTAAGAGTGACCATGACATGACATGTCACAATATGAAACCTTTGATGATGAACATTTCTGTGAAGTTTCATTCAGATATTCCATATAGTAAATGAACTACAGGTCAAAAACCATTTTTCAGATCAATCAAGGGCAGATAACTCATGAACTGGAAAGGTAAGAGTGATGGTTCTTTGTCACAGTATGTAACCTTTGATGTGAAACATATCTGTAAAGTTTCATTTAAATATTCCACATAGTAAAGGAACTACGGGTAAAAAACATTTTTTTAATTCAATCAAGGGCGGATAACTCACAAACAGGAAAGGTAAGAGTGACGGTTCTTAGTCACAATATGTTACCTTTGATGTGAAACATATCTGTGAAGTTATATTCAGATATTCCATATAGTAAAGGAACAATAGGTCAAAAACCTTTTTTCAGACCTATCAAGGGCAGATAACTCACAAACTGGGAAGGTCAGAGTGACGGTCCTTAGTCACAATATGTAACCTTTGATGTGCAACATATCTGTGAAGTTTCACTCAGATATCATGAACAGTAAAGGAATAACAGACCAGAAACCATTTTTCCATTACGAAAAAGGGCAGTAACTCTGTTAAAAATAGACGGATTTTGCCCATTAACAATCCCATACCACTCATCGCCGATAACAATATGTATGCAAAGTTTGAAAAAATTCCGTGAATAAATACTCAAGTTATCGATCGGAAATGGTGAGCAAGGACGGACAGACGGACAGACACCGAAAAGTATAACATAATACCCCGACACTAAAGTGTGGCGGGGTATAAAAAGCACAGATATGCAGAGAAATAATGGAGATACCTGTATGATTATTTAATCTTCATTATACCTCAGTCTTGAAAGCCAAACCTCGACAACTTATTTCCATTATATACATTTACCTGTATGTCAGTTAAAAGTCTGTGTATACTGGGTCCGAGTTAGCAGACGACAAAAGCCAACACTTAAATTGGTGGGAGTGAGATCAAAATTTAAAACCGAAATTAGGATTGCCTTGAAATTAGGGAGATCTGTACTGTTATAATATAAAACTGCACCCAATGTGTAATAAAATACCATAGAATCGTTGGTAGGCCCATTGATTCTTTGATTCTTGATTTTGAAGAGTCGTGAAAGCTCTTTGGAGCTTGTACTCTCTCTATACATTTCTCTATACTATTTCCCGTATTCATAAGTAAGGTTAAACCTTTTTAAGCCAACTAGTCAAATCCTCTTTTTGGTACATAACTGATGTTTTTAACTTTTAATGTCTTTGTGTAAAGTTTGGTAGTTGCAGAACTGCGACTTTATTTTTTTCATCTTTATTTAATGCCATATGATAAGATAAAATTAAAAGTCAATATGAGTTTATTTGGATGCAAATTATTATCTACATTTGTTAGTAGATCTCAATGGTGTTGAAACGTTCATTCACAAGGTGTTTATCTAATAATGTCTTGAAACTGGTAACTGTTTTAGCAGCAACAATTTCTTCTGTTAAGTTGTTCCATTGATCTACCACTCTATAACAAAAACTTTTCTGTCGCAATGATGTTAATAGCAACCAACCAACAAGTGTTGCCCGGCGAAGCGGGGCAACACGAGGGTTGGTTGCTTTACGACTAGAGAGAGGCTCTGTTCTGTTCTATTCACGCCCAATCTTCAAATATGAATAGAAAATATTTTCGGTATTGCCCAGTTCCGGTATCTATACGGAGTCGATACGGGGAACCAATCTAGATCTTACTAAGAACCTAATTCTACTGTTGAAAAATATGTCGTGATCATCATTAGCATCGAAAAAATACAAAAAGTAAAAGTGAATCGCGAAGATGCCAGGTTTGTTGATATTTAAATTATATTTTAGCCATAAGACTGACGGATTTTTCCTATCACCAGGAGCTTGAATGGTAGTGATAGCTCTTTCAGGCAAGCGGCTGCGTGATCCCCATGACGTGACGTCAAAATTCTTATAACGTTACGTCACGACGTGATAACATCTTGAGCCAAACGCCAACTGCCACGTGCATTGTCGGCCTTTGAAATGAGCCGCGACATTAGATTTCCAACAATGTGATATGTGCGACCAGCAAAGACTCAGATCAGCCTGCGCATACACGCAGTCTGATCCGAGTCTTTTCTAGTCGCATGAACTTTCTATGAGTGTTATGCTACTGACTGAACATCATTTTGAGTTTCCAAGCTTAAAAGGAGACTGCACAGGCTCGTCTGAGTCTGAGCTGACCCTCAAGGCGCTTCTGTATGCGACGTTTTCTTGTTCTTTTGTCACTTTCCCATAAGGTGTTCTGGGTCAGGTGTGATACTAATTGTTTCGATTCCTGACATTTGCCTTCTTCCTTACTTTTTATACTCACACGAGTACCGACTCACAAGAAATACCGTATACTGTGCTATCCTCTCAGATCAAATAGTGGTTGGTTGCCCATTAGGTGTGTCTATTTCATATTATTCTATGTTTAACCAATTTTTGCTGTGACCTCTTGTATTGTGTGTTCTGTTAGTATATAAGTGTGAAGAAGTCTTCCCAGTTTATATCATAATGTCCATTCAATATCTTAAACGCTTGAATTAGATCACCTCTTTTTCTTCTGTATTTCAAGTGGGCAAGTTTAACATTTTAAGTCAGTGTCAGTGTAATTTATGTTTGCTAATTCTGGGACCAGTTTTGTTCCTCTCCTCTGAATGTTATCAATCATTTGAATATGCTTCTTTAGACTTGGATTCCACACAGAATCTCCACAATCAATTATAGGCCTAATGATTGATTAATATTTTATTAAGAATGTGTTTCTATCCATACCGCCTCGATAGCTCAGTTGGTAGAGCGTCCGCTTTCGGAGCGGGAGGTCGTGGGTTCGAATCCCGCGACCGCACCATACCAAAGGTGTAAAAATGGTACTAGCAGCTCCCTTGCTGAAGCTCGCATAAAAGGGGTTGTGCTAGGGAGATAAAGACAGGTAAGTATCTGTTAAAGATATAATTGTTATGTCGCAGAATAGCTCATGAGCTAATGTTGTCTGTTACATTAGAAGCGATGTTAAATAAAGCTTCTTTATCTTATCTTTATCATATAAGAAAAGGTTCTTATTACTAGGCGCAATAGTCTGTTGGCTTTATTAACAATATTGTTTATATGAATATCAAATTTCATGTCATGTTGAAATGTAATTCCCAAGTCTTTCTCCGAAGTGACCGTTGTTATATATGTTTTCATTCTTATCCTTCATTTGATATGAGAAAGCTGGATTTCCTTTTCCAATATGTATGACCTTACACTTTTGAATATTAAAAAAGAGCAACCATTTTGAGGCCCAAACACGTAGTTTATACAGGTCATCTTGTATTTCTTCAAAATCTTATCTTAATTCTTTGAACAGTTTAGCATCATAGGCAAAAAGAACACAGTGGGATTTAACTTTTTGTGGTAAATAATTTATATATAATATAAATAGCACAAGGCCTAAGACAGACCCTTGTGGCATGCCCGAGGTCACTGAAGACCATTTGGAAGGCTTCCCATTTAATGTATATAAACTTGTTGCTTTCTGTTCGTTAAAAAGTCTTTGATCCATTTATGAATGTTGCCACCAATTCCCAAGCATTTGATATTTTTAATGAGCCTATTGTGAGGCACAGAATCGCTAGCTTTTTGTATATCTAGACATTATCATATCAACTGGATTTCCATTTTCTAACAGTCAATGAAGTGACTAATTTATCTAAGACAGTTAACAACTGCAAAACACGACCTCTTTTCTCTCTAAATCCATATTGTTGGTTGATAATAATGTCATTTGTTTTAATATGCTGGACAATAATTTCTCTTACAATAGTTTCAATAATATTGGGGTAACACAGATTGTTTGGTCCTTTGGTGACAGGTCTTTTTTCTTGACTACAACCGCAGGGCTCGAAAATAGCACTCGTCCGCTCGTATTTACGAGTGCCTTGGGCTGCAGGGCAAGTGAAAATTTTGATACTTCTAGTGAAAATTAATTTTTTCCCATATATACCAATATTTTCTGTGATGCACAGGTTCAGTTGATCATGATTTCTAAGTATATACTTCGATCGAAGTATATACTTAGAAGGAAGTATTGAGATTGAATGGGATTGAATGAGGTTGATGATTATTTTCGTAGGGATACAGAATTGCAAAATGATACTAAGACAGGGGTGAAGAGGATCATAAACCCTTTTATATTTCAAAATAATTTTCAATTTTCACCCCTGCGTTTTTGCATTTAAAGGAAAAAACATGCATTCAGGATATTTTTGAGGATGTCCCCCATGTCACTGTGAGGAGAAAAATCATCAAGCGTGACATGAGTGTGTATTTCTGTTTTATCTGAGGGGGCATCTCAAAAGAAACCCTTAAAACACTTTTTTTCAAAATAAAGAAAATGCAAAGGTAGAAATTGAAAATTATTTTGAAATATAAATGGGTTTATGATTCTCTTCACCCCTGTCTTAGTATCATTTTGCAACTCTGTATCCTTACGAAAATAATCATCAACCTCATTCAATCCCATTCAATCTCAATACTTCCTTCTAAGTATATACTTCGATCGAAGTATATACTTAGAAATCATGATCAACTGAACCTGATGCAGGGTAAGTGCCTATTTTAAGATATTTCGAGGCCTGAACCGGTCAATTAAAAACAAAAATAATATTAATAATTACCAGCACAGTTTGTTCCGCCATTTACACTTCCGAGTGCCAAATTTGAATTAATAACTAAAAAAGCTAAGATAAGACTGGCAAATTGAATCTTCCCTCCGTTACAAACCATTGTTGTCATTCCATGTAACGTGTGTGGGTTTAAATCACGTGCTAGTCACATGATAGGTAGATCATGTGATGATTTGAGGCGCTTGCTTTTGTGGGTAAAATCTGTAATGAACTGCAAACTCCCCAACAGTGGCAATAAGTCCAGTATACTAAGACTGTAATAGAGCGCTTATCTGATTAAGTTCTCGCTCAGCCATTGGCTGTATTTGAAAGACAGAGTAGCTTAAATGACGCCAGGAATATCGTCTGATAAAATTTCTCTCTAAAATTAGATGAATTCTCTTGGGTATTTTAATTAGTTTGAAATAAGTTTGATCAGCCTGCATAATTTGATAGACAATATTGGCCAGTTCTCATTGAGTGGCGGTATTGTAAAGGTTGTAGAAAAGAAGAGAGATTTATAATTAAAATTTGGACCTAGCAGCAGTCGACACTTTCCTTTATCAAGTGTAATGAATTGTCTCACACAAGTAGCCCATAAGGTCTTATCGGCTGTAGTCTCAGTAATGTGGCACATAGATAGCTTTATAACTCTTTTGCCTGCTAGCAACTAATTAATAAGGATTTGTGCTTATCACATTTGCAAACAGTTTGGACACAAACCAGAACATACAAAATGTTGGGTCTGATCTAGATCCAAACCGTTCCACACTCTGATGGTAAAACTGCTAAGAGTATTTTGATAGAACTTACCAGCAGACGACAACTGCACAACATGCTAAGATTAAACCATATACAATCCAGAGCGCTGATAAAATGATTTTTTTTTCTTTTCCGCAGCTGCGAACAGTCTGGCTGCACAATATTCAGGTTTGAGGCTACAGATATAAACATCTCCGGAATATATAGATCTATATTTATTTTAATATGTCAAGTATCGTTTTTCTTTCATAACGTAATAATAGTAAGTGAGTATGATCAGGAAATACCACAATCACAAACCGCAGATAACCTTGTGGCATCGCAAGGAAGAGCCGCTCAACCATCACGAGACACCAGGAAGACAAATTAAGGAAAACAACCAGCTCTCTTTTCCCCATCAAGATGATTGCAATACTAGAACGGACACAAAGCAACGTACAACAAACCATAGAGGAATCACATACTCCCACAATAGGAGTAACAATAAACAAAAAGTCAAAAACAACAAAACCACGGCCTTAGAACGGACAGCAGCCTAAGCCACCGGGGGCTTAAATGCATTTTACTGGTACCAAATCTTCGCCCTAGATTCTGCTGTTGTTGAAGTACAAGAAATGTTCAGCTCGCATGGAGGCCATCTAACTAATGCAATGTATCATCATGGAGAAACACTCTAATCAAATTAACACACCATGATGAAACAAAGAAAAGGGCTCATGACTCAAAGATAGTCAGAGCTAAAGAAAACCTTAATTTCATCAGTTCATCTGAGATTATAAGTGCTGCAGCGGTTGTACAGAGAGAACAATGTGACTCATAGGGAGAGCAAAAACTATTTTTAATTCAAACAGCTTGGACGCTACTGTGACCTATATCAAAAAGGGTGATAGTACACTTTCGATGCTGACTGTCTCCTTGAATTGTATTCAAGACACGCAATGCAGTCTATCTTCCTTTCAGTCGAAGTAGACTCTTACACAGTCAATCTATGAAAATAGGCGACACTTATGAATCAAAAATCCCTAGCCAGTAATTGGCCGAATTCATATCTAGAAATATAACTGACCCTTTATGCGAGAGAATTTCTCTCTAAAATAGTAAGTGAATATGATCAGGAAATACGGTGTACCACAATCACAAACCTCAGACAACCCCATAGCACCCCGAGGAAGAGTCGCTCAACCATCACGAGACACCAGGAAGACAAATTAAGCAAAGCAAACAGCTCTCTCTTCCCCATCAAGTTGATTGCAACACTAGAATGGACATAAAGTAAAGTACAACAAAACATAGAACAATTACAGACTCCCACAATGGGAGTAACAATAAACAAAAAGTCAACAACAACAGAACCACCGCCTTAGAACGGACAGCAGCCTAAGCCACCGGGGGGGGGGGGGGGCTTAAATGCATTTTACTGTATAGATTAGCAATTACTGTTGTCCTGAGACAGCAGTTACCTGAGACTGCAGATAAGCAAGCACTCGAGTCATTTGTTAAATAAGTGGGCCAAGCAGGCGATAAGTTGTTAAATTGTTTTCACTTGCGCAGCTGGATACTTTTAGCAGACGACAGATTCATAGAATGACGATTCCTCGGATGATTCACAGTTTCACGTAGACATACTATTATTAAGTATATGACCGCGTAGCGCAGTTGGTAATATGTCTGGCAACAGATGTGAGTATATATATGATTGCAGATCCAGGGGCCGTGAGGTCGATCCCGGATTGGTCCCATACTTTGGGGGAGATTGATCATGAAATAATTTCTACGGTCATTCACCTCCTTTCCTCTGAATCATTCAAGAAGGGTTGTTGTCAGTTACAAGCGAAAGTATGTGCACAAAGTATTGGTTAACTGCTGGTTCACGCTTGCCTAGGAAAAGTTGTGGTTAGGTGAACTGACCGTCCCGCCATGACCATAGCTGTTGACTTGGGACGTAAAGCAACAAAACAAACAAATTTTAAACTAATTAACCCTTAAAGCGCCGATCACAACACATTCCGTTTTTGCTTTTGTCAATTGCTGATATGTTTAAAAAAAACTCTTGGTCAAGCAGTGTAGAGTAAGACCAAGATCAGACTGCTGGGTCCACGTACGCTGTTTTCCTCAAATCTTATATTAGACAATACTATGAGCAAATATTTGCAGCAAACGAAATCAGCAGATTTTCTTTGACAGCCCTTAATGATACCAAAGCTTTGCCCTAGATTCGGCTGTTGTTGAAGTACAAGAAATGTTCAGCTCGCATGGTAGCATTCTAACTATTGCAATATCATTAAAGGCCAAATACAATTAACCATTGGTTGGTTGCAGTTAGGTCGCACCTATTTCATATTATTATATAACATGGATCTTATGACTCTTGACATACATTATAAGTTGGCTGTGTTTGATTGTGTATGTATGTTATGTGTATGTATGTGTTTGATTGCCTTTAACCTTTAAAGGGTATAACTGAGCAATATTTTTTCTATTCTATTCTGTTCTATTGTAATGGACAAGTCTAAGTAAGTAAGTGTGCAAAGATCAGGAATCGACACAATCAACCACACCTGACCCAGGATACCAATGGGAAAGTGCCAAACTCACAGTTAGACACCATTAGCGAGAGCCAAGAGGTCAGCCCTTTCCAAGCAGGTGACCACAAAGCACATATAAACAGACGCGCACAAAGACATAGCAAACACAAGACAGAAAAAAACATAAAAGATCCACAAAAGAAGTACCGCCTTGGAAAAGTCAGTAAAATATTTTACTGGAGGGCTTAAACCTGTTTAATGGCGCCAACCTCATCCTTAATTCAGATGTGGATCAAGACACATAGATATTTGGTTTGCATGAAAGACCCCTAACTTATCAATGCTTCATCTCCAAAACATATAAATCAAGATATAACAAGGAGATAAAGATAAAGACTCAACAGTAAATAAAACTGAATACCGGAGCAAAAGAAATCCAACATTTGAACCCCTGTTGGGCTAACAAACAGACAAAGCATCAGGCCCCTAGCATTTCATCAATAGATAAAAGTAAGTAAGGGTGCAACGATCAGGAATCGACACAATCAAGTACCACACCTGACCCAGGATACCAATGGGAAAGTGACAGACTCACAGTAGACACCACAAATGAGAGTCAAGAGGTCAGCCCTTTCCCAGCAGGTGACCACAAAGCACATATAAACAGACGCGCACAAAGACATAGCAAACACAAGACAGAACAAAAACATAAAAGATCCACAAAAGAAGTACCGCCTTGGAATGGTCAGTAAAATATTTTACTGGAGGGCTTAAACCGGTTTAACGGCGCCAACCTCACCCTTAATTCAGTTGTCTTCAAGTCCGAACCATCATGCAGTCTGAAAGTAAGTAAGGGTGCAAAGATCAGGAATCGATACAATCAAGTACCACACCTGACCCAGGATACCAATGGGAAAGTGACAAACTCACAGTAGACACCACAAACGAGAGCCAAGAGGTCAGCCCTTTCCCAGCAGGTGACCAAAAGCACATATAAACAGACGCGCACAAAACATAGCAAACACAAGACAGAACAAAAACATAAAGATCCACAAAAGAAGTACCGCCTTGGAACGGTCAGTAAAATATTTTACTGGAGGGCTTAAACCGGGTTAACGGCGCCAACCTCACCCTTAATTCAGATGTGGATCAAGACACATAGAAAGTCAAAAGTATTGCAGAATGCTACCCTTAAAGCATTCTGCAATACTTAAAACCTTCGCTAAGCGATAATTTGTCTGGAAAACCAATTTTTGGTCTTCTTGTGTGGCCGCTTAAGACAGGTTTACTGTAAATTTACGCGCACAAAGACACAGCAAAAACAAGACAGAACAAAAACATAAAAGATCCACAAAAGAAGAACCGCCTTGGAACGGTCAGTAAAATTATTTACTGTAGGGCTTAAACCGGTTTGACGGCGCCAACCTCACCCTTAATTCAGATGTGGATCAAGACACATAGATATTTGGTTTGCATGAAAGACCCCTAACTTATCAATGCATCATCTCCTAAAACATATAAATCAAGATATAACAAGGAGATAAAGCAAGGATAAGGACTCAACAGTAAATTAAACTGAATACCTGAGCAAAAGGAATCCAACCCACCGGCGTGCAATTAAAGAGGAAAGCAAAGTTGCCAACCGTGATTGGGTTGACCACCAAGCATGCAGTCTGTTGCAATACATTAATGTTATAGCCAATCTTTTTATAATGGGAAATTATTTTAATGAACTGGGCTGATTTTTTTAGAGCCAACAATCTTCTTCAATGTATACACCAAGTCACCAAAGAATTCAGTTTCAGAAAGTCCTTGGCGCAAGAGAGATTTAAGTCCAACTTGGAATTTAGAAATCAAATCATAGTATCATCTATAAAATTTAGAAAAGGTTTTGCGAAGTTTATGATACCAATAGCCTTGTTTAAGGGACCACTCATTATTTAAGTGTCAGGGGGGGGAGGCTGAAATTTCGATCCATCATCCAAATTTTGGATGACCCCCCCCCCTCCTAACAAAATTTAAATCCCATGACCCCATGGAAACCACATGAAATATAACCTGACCCCCCCCCCCCCATTTTATATCATATTGTCTAAATGCAATATTTTGTTTTCATAATCTTGTTAGTCATGAGTATGATACTATGGTACTTTTATTCATTTATTGACCTACATGAGTATCTGAGCTTCAGTTCTAAATCTTGACAAGTTTTGACCACCAATGAAACATTAGGAATCTTTTATATTTAAGACTATTTTGTTTGTATTATTTATTCCTTAAATTTCCAGTCAACAATTTTTCAGTTATGTCTAGATGGGCCTTCTTTAGTTGAACCAGTACTAAGCTGCAGGTAATAAATAGGCTCTCAATGCCCCTCTAAAAAAGTAGGGAAAGGGTATAGGGATAAAAGATTTGAAGAAAAAAAAAACATGAGCGAAAAATAGTAAGGATAGAAGGGCTTTTTCAAATACAGAATTCATAAAAAATAGTAATTAATAATGCTATCAAGTGCCCTTATACACAAAAGTACAGATAAAAATTTGGAAAAGTAGTGATGTTAAAAACAGGAATTATTTCATTTGTCTGCTCTGTGGGGAAAATATAATAGTAATTTTTTTAAGATTCGAGTGAGCCAACCGAGCGAGGAAAAAAAACTGTATTTATATAAGATGTAAATGCCAATT
This sequence comes from Loripinus fragilis, assembly GCA_964019695.1. Taxonomy (NCBI): domain Eukaryota; kingdom Metazoa; phylum Mollusca; class Bivalvia; order Lucinida; family Lucinidae; genus Loripinus; species Loripinus fragilis. The sequence continues at coordinate 47,579,727 of OZ026523.1, read as the reverse complement.
TAGAGTGAAAAGTAGGGATAGTAGGACATTTTCAAGAAACAAAACCAGTACTAAGCCCTTCCATAAAAAGTAGGGAAAGAGCATAGAGATAAAAGTTTTGAAGAAAAAATCATGATCGATAAAGGAGTGATTTTGTGTGTAACAGAGTTGGGGTCGATTACATTCAAATGTAATCGATTACAATTACAATTACTTTGAAATTTCATGATTACTGATTACAATTACAATTACTTTTTTTTAAATGTAATCGATTACAATTACAGATTACATTGCAAAGTAATCGTGATTACTTTATGATTACTTATGATTACTTTTGACCAAAAAATTAACTGTATTATATTTCAAGACTCAATAGAATGTTATCCCTGAAGAAAGCAAAAATAAGCTATGGTTCTCAATTCTACTTAAAGAGCTACAAGGTTTACTATATGAAATAAAGAATAAAACAACAGTATTCATAAATTCCTTATTATTCTAGATACACATTTGATCAGCTCATTATCTTAAATGTATTTGCAAGATATCCATGGTACAGTCAAAATAGCCATAGTTGGCTGTTTTAAGTTCTGTAAGGTCAACCTCAACATTTGACCATTGTTTTACATGCATCACAAATAACACAGTTCCATGTGCTTTCAGATTTATGTTTCTGTGGAAGGAGAAATTAAAATAAAAATTATTTAAAATATCTTTTTAGTAATGTAGAAATCAGCTACAACTTATATGTTTACAATGTTAAATAAATATGAAGCACCTAGAACTCTGCTATTTAAAACAAAGAAGTTTTTAATATGACTATGCACTGTTCTTAATAGTATTTGTAGATTTCAATCTTCATGTGGACTTGTATGGAGTTCTTTTTAAGTTGATGAAACTCTCTCATATAAAAGTGTGAAGCTCAGAGTTTTTCATGATGAGAAAAATTAAAACAACAGTATATGCAAAATGTAGAGCAAAAGGCACCAGATAAAGTTATAAAACCCTGATTTGTTCTAATCATCTATTATGTGGATCCATGAAAGAATCTTATCAGAGAATGCTTTATAGATCTAGGTTAATGAAAGATTTACACAAAATTTTGGTGATTTTTTTTATCTGATGCACACAATGCCACACATTGCACTGCACACTGGTCACTCAATGACCAGGCCCTGATTACTGTTGAATTGATATTTAATTTATTCAACAGTAATCAGGGCCTGATCTTTAAGTAACCAGTTACATGGAGAAAAACACATTAATCCAACAGCTTGGTAACACTTGAGCACTGAATTACTTGAAGCACATTTTATTAAAAAAAAATAATGAGCACTGAATTATAGGAAGCACACTTTATAAAACCTTATGCACAAAACAAACATAACAAACTGCTCAGTGAAGATATTGATGAAACTCTCAGTGCCAGAGGCCATGGCCTAACCATTAAGTGGTAAGTCATATCCTGAGATTCACTTATCCATTTTTTATAACTTATTATTAATCCAAATCTTATCGAGAACAATTATAAATCACATACAATGAACTTGAGATAAAAATGGTGTACTTTTGAACTATTCACATATCATTCCTTAATTTCTTTGCTTAGTCGCTTGTTTTCATGTTTGACAACTTTGCATTGCACTTTATCATCATTAGCCTCTCAAATGTCTGATCTTTCATAAGACATCTCTCTGGACGGAATAGTTTTCCGGCTATGCTGAATAGTCTTTCAACTGGAGCAGAGCTTGCTGGAATAGCTAGGTATCTAGCAGCCAAAGTTGACAGAACTGGATAGTTGGATTGTTGAGCCTTCCAGAATTCTAATGGGTCGCTTGACATGTCAGTACATGGTTGATTCAGGTAGTCTTTAACCTCAGATTCTGCCCCTGAACTGGTTGCGGTGACCATAGTGGTTACTGGTGCCATGAAACTGAAGAAATCATCTTCTAATTTTGCAGACTTGGAGACTGGTGACTTGATTTTCTCTTCTGAAGGATGAGTCTGGATAGCTGTTGATGCTTTCTTGATGAAGTCAGCTTCAATCCTTCCACGTTTTTCAGCTTCACACCATCTTAATTTGAAACGTGGGTCTAACACAGCAGCAGTTAAATACACCTCATCAGATTCATAGTGTGATAGTCTTTGTTCTATGGATGTCTTCAAAGTTGTCACCATCTTATTGCTGTATGTTGCTGAAATATGCTGGAGTTGATGCTTCAAGCTGAGTGTAACTGGCACTGTTAAACTAGCTGATATGTAGTTGTCTTGCTGCACCATATTAGTAGCCTTCTCAAATGGAGTAAGAATAATACATAGCTCATGAAGTAGCTTCTTCTCATAGGCTGTGAGTTGCTGAACGTCCAGTAGTTTGATCTTTTCTTCTGGAGCTTCTAGGACAGATCTAATCATTTTGAGCTGAGAATTCCACCTAGTTGCATTTGCAGCTTGAAGGCGCTTCTCCCCTTCCAAGATATCTGTGGCGTGGATAGACTTTCTCACATGGCTTACTATGTTTGAAGCTTTTGAGATGACATTCTTTAAGTGCTGAGATGCATCTTTCAAACCATCTTTCACTACAAGTTGTAAGCTGTGAGCATAGCATCTACTATGTGTTGGTAGACATTCTGTAAGGCAATCTTCCTGACTGCTACTCTCTTCACTAGAGTCGGGACTGTCATCTTCAACGTCTGAATCATCATCCTTGCAAGCTTCCTTCTCTGTGACATATCCTGGCAGTGAGAGGTCAAAGGCCTTTGTCATGTTGGATGCATTATCTGTAACGATGGTCATGATCTTCTCAGAAATCTCATATGCAGAAATGGCCTCCTCATATTCAAGTCTAATGTTTTCAGCTGAATGCCTCCCTTTGAATCGCTTGCATGCTATCATAACAGTCTGCATAGTCCAATCCAGAATAAAGTGTCCAGTGATCCCCAAAAAACCCTTCATCTGTCTATTTGACCAAAGATCTATGGTAAGGCAGACACTTGGTGCATTCTGTAGACTTCCTTTCAGGTTGGCTTGAACTGATGTTGATTTTTCTTCTAAAAGTTTAGTGGACAAATGTTTTCTACTGGGAAGCTGATAGCGAGAATCAAGTATTTTCATTAGATTGCTAAAGTATTCACTCTCCACAACAGACAATGGGACTAAATCACTGGCTATATACAAAACAAGTGCATCTGTGATCTGAACTTGACGACGATCAGTTGAGCTGTACTTTGACTCTGGTCTAGCAAATTCTACCATAGAAAGTTGGTTAGATTTAGAATTTGGAGAAGGTGGTGAACTGGGTGTTATCTGGTTCAGAGAAAGATAGGCATCTCTGTGTTTTCTCTGAAATGAGTCAAACAGAAAAAAAACTGTCAGGGATACTAGCCTATGTTGGTATTGCGTTTGTTTTACTGATGGCTAGATAATAGTCAGTGAAGATCCTGATCAGACTGAACAACTGCACTTTCTGACCAAAGTTTCTAAACTGCATCTACATCCCATAAATAACATTGAGTCATACCATTAAAGCATGCTGAATGAGGTATGGGCTCTTTTAATTTGAATATATACTTTATAAAGAATTTTGGATTTTATCCCTTTTTATCATTTTTAGAGAACATGTCTACTGAAGTAAATTAGTCCAGATCCCATTATTTATTACCTAATATTTTGGATACTCTTTTATTTCATTTAGTTTAAACTGATAATTGGAACACATTTATTATGTTTCATGTATAAAAAGGAAGACAAAATTATGTAGGATAGGATCTTCTGCAGATCAAACCAAAAACTAAAAATGAGATCATATTCAGCAGGGAAATGGTCAAGATTAAACACTTGCTGAAAGGTGTTAAAAGTAAACTGTCATAAAAGTTCCTCAAGGATTAAATAGACACTTAAGAAAAGGGTCCTTATTTCATTTGACAGCAGAGCAAATAAAAAAGTTGACCATTAATGCCATTCAATGTTCACAATCATTATAGACAAATTTTTCAGAAAGATGGAATTGGACAGGGAAAGCTTTTGACTTTAAATATGTATCTGATGAGATAATGTCAATTCTGAGCTTGGCTCAATACTATCCAACTGTATTTACCATACAAGGGACCTTTTTCTGCCTGTTGTATATTTTTGCTAAACTTTTATCTTGCTAGGTAATATTGCATGTTTTTGTCATCTGTTCGTATTCTTTCAGAATATCCTTCTTTTGAAGGAACATAAGGTGGCATCTCATCAGGGTCTGCCTTATTTGTTAAGATACAAAAAATCAGCATCATCAGATTTGGCCCAACATTATGTTTGGCCTGATTGAGTTCAAACTGTTTGCATAGGATATCAGCAGACGACAAAAGTTGTCACTAGCAGGTTATAATTAACCCATTCACTGCTGCAGGGATAGCATCAGTATCAAAAAGTTTGAAAGTGGAATTTCATCAGGGCCTGCACTATTTGTTAAGACACAAACAATCAGTATCAAATAATTTGAGTTCAGATCTGGCTCAACATTTTGTTGGGCCTGATTGAGTCCAAACTGTTTGCATACGTTATCAGCAGACGACAAAAGTTGCCATTTGCAGATAACAGGGTAATCTACTAACACTTTCATTGCTTCATACAGAACAGACATTTCTTGCAAACTGTCTCCCAGGTGAAATGCAACATATGGTGGCATTTCATCAGGGTCTGCACTATTTGTTAAGATACGAACAATCTTTAGGGACTGAAATACATCATTTTATTGAAATTTTGATGGGTACAAAAATACAAAATGAATAATTCCATATATATTATATTAATATGTACATGATGTATGGGATAATCCAGCTAAATGGAAAGGGAAACTGTTGGACATTCCTGAAATAATTTCTGAAAAAAATCAGCAGACCACAAAAAGTGTTAGAGGAGATGAAAAATGTTACGCATTCAATGCTCTACAGATCATATAGTTATTTTGGATCAGTCTAGAAGGTAGAACTCATTTTGAGAAATAATGCTTATAAAATCTATAGCATTTCTTTGACTGAAAACAATATGTTATAAAAAATGGGTCATTTTTACTCTTGTCCTGTGGAGCCTAGGATAATCCTTTTTTAAACACTGTAGATCCAGATAAACTGGCTTCTGACAAAGCCATCTGATCAGGATTCACACTGTTTTTGAATCGGATCGAAAATACATGCTTACCATTGGAATACTACAGGTTAACAGGATAAAAATTAGGGAGGAGTATATAAAACAATTTAGCACAAATTAAAAACTTTTCTTCCTGTGCCCCCCCCCCCTGGGAAATTTTCATGTATTTTTGTTGTCTGCTGATCATTTTCAAAATGAACTTTTTTTATGAAAAATTATTTCATGAATACCATCAGTGTGTCAGATTGGATCCAGATCAGGTCGGAAATGTTGTCGGGCCTGATCTGTGTCCAATCTGCTAGCAAAGATTATGATCAGACAACACTAATAGGCAATGAGTTAAAGTAATAATAATAATAATAGTATACATACCTTCAAATGAGTAACAAAGTTTGATGTGGTTTTCACTGATCCTGATATCAATGATGTACAATGCTTGCACTTGGCTTTCACAGTTCCAATGGAGCCTAATGGTATCTCAAAATGTTCAAACACTTTAGCTGACATTTTAACACAGAATTTTCACTATTATTCCAAGGATCAGAGTTAAAACAGATATGTAACTTTAAGAAACAAAGTGTGAATGATAAATAAGCAAAGTTGAGATAAAATTATATATACTCTCAGTTTTTCACACATTTAAATGAATGATCAGGATCAAAAGCAATTATCCAATTAGATTAACAGCTTTTAAAAAATTTCTTCAATTAATTATTTTTATAAAAATTAATTAAATTCCAAAAAGACTTTAATTTCTTTGATCTATTGTTGGTAGCATATTCACATTCATTGCTTCAAATATCCATAATTCTCTTTGATCTATTGCTGGTACCTGTCACTGTACAACTTACAACAGTTTTTTAACCGTTTTCATATTTTTTTTTTTGTAGAAAAAAGCAAAAGTAATCATAAAGTAATCGTAAAGTAATCATGATTACAGGCTATTTTGCAATGTAATCGATTATATTACGATTACTTGTAATCATAAAAATCCACGATTACAGATTACTTTATGATTACTGAAAAAAGTAATCGATTACATGTAATCGCGATTACAGATTACGATTACCCCATCTCTGGTGTGTAAACAGTAGGGATAGAAGAGATTTTCAAATACAGAATTCATTAAAATAGTATTTAAAAAGGCTATCAAGTGCCCTTACGCAAAAAAGTACAGATAAAAATTTGGAAAAAGTAGTGATGTTTAAAGCAGGAATTATTTCATCTGTTTGCTTTTTGGGGAAAATATAATAGAAATTTTCTAAGATATGAGCAAACGAAGCGAGCGAGGAAAACATTCTGTATTTATATAACACGTAAATGCCAATTTAGAGTGAAACGTAGGGATAGTAGGACATTTTCAAGAAACAGTAGGGAAAAGTAGAAAGGCAAGAAAAAAAAGAGGAAAATAAGACCTATCTGTAGGCCTGATTTATCAATTTTCTATAAAATTCAGCATGGTTATAACAATAAAAACACCAAAATAGATTAACTTTTGCAAAAATAAAAGCTGAGAAATTTATTGGCCTGCCTAAAAAGAGATTAATTAATAAAACACGAGTGAGCGAAGAAATTTTTTTAAATTATTTTATTGGAACAATTTAAACATGACCCCAACCCCTGCTGGAAAGTCAAAGTTAATAGCACCCCCCCCCCCTACTAGCCACATGGAAATTCACATGACCCCCCCCCCAACCCTACTTTTTAGCCGCCCCCTCCCCCCTGACACTTAAGAGCAATTCTCTGTAAATATGGAGCGAGTTATATAGGAACCAATTCACGCCCCGACTCGGATTTTGATGAAACTTGCTGACAGTGGTAGTGGTCTTGTAAAAACAAGAAATCAAGTGTTAGTTCATTCAATTCAAACTCCGTTGCCATGGCAACAGCATCCAAAGATTTGGGCAAAAAAACAAGCAAAAATGACATGAAAAATGACATTTTTACCATTAAACTACTCTAAAAATGGCTTTTACTAATCACAAACATGGAATTATTTTGAACAAACAGACTTAATATAACCGATTTAGCTAATGGTAGCAGCCTTACGAAAAAGCTTAGCTATACTTATATTTCACTGAAGGTGGGTGGGGTAAGTAGGACCGGAAAATTACGCTTTTGGGGCATTTTTGCACAAACACGACAACTTTGCGCGGCTACTTTCACATACATTCATGTTAATATATAAAAGGCCAGGGTATGAAATTTTATAATATGAAAGAAAATGTTTGGGAAGTTACCGTCTTCTTGTCGTTACCATGGTAACAAATGTTTCCCTGTAGAAATACTAAAAAAGATAAATATTGCATAAACAATTGATTTATTGCTATATTACAGTGATATAGTCTATTATAAATAAAATATTTTCATTACTCATACATCTCTCTTATTTATGACATTAAAGTCTGCTGCAGATAAGCTATTTTTAGACTTTAAAGGGGCATCATAAGGGGTAAAAATTATGATTTTCAAAATCAAAACCAACACATTTGGCTAATTTGCCCTTCCAGTACCCTCAAAATTGCTATTATTTATCACCAATGTGCGATATTTTTGTAAATTTAGACTTAAATTAAAGAAATAAGATTAATGCATTCTAATTAAATTATCTAAACATACTTATTTATAAGGAAAAGTGGGTGGGGTAAGTAGGACCTGAAAAACATGCCTTTTAAGCATTTTAAACACAGTCAACAACCTAAATCATGCATTTAAACTTATATGCATGTTAATACATATTAGAGCAGGATATTTATTTTTGTATTATGAAAAACATGCTTTAGAAGTAATCAGCTTCTGTTCGTAACCACGGCAACAAAAGCTTTACTGTAGGGTAACTGAAAAATAACTTTATTGCACAATGATATTAATTTATTGTTATAAGAAATGATAGTATCTATTATAAATCTCTATATATAATTACTTAATCACATTTCTTACAAATAACAATAAAATAGCCAATAGGAAAACTGCCTTTGAATTTTTAATGTAATTTAGTGTTAAAAGTTCTGACTTAGACTAGTTAAAACCCCAAACCCAAAAGTTAGGCAAACTTGCCCTCTCACTTGTATTGAAATCGCCCATCGTCATCACAATTAATATGGTTTGTGTCAGAAAATGCAAATTTTCACTTCAATAGATGGAAATAATTTAACACAGTAGCCTAATTTAATTACTACAATATACATATCTTGCATGAGAAGTGGGTGGGGTAAGTAGGACCCTCGAATTCTCATTAATCATGCAGCAATCTCCAATAGAAGTGTTTCACATATGGTCTCTCAGGATTTTGTAAAAAAAATAATGACAATTTATGTATTTTAGTAAAATCAACCACATTCATGTTTGCTCAGCTGTTGGTTTTTCGGTTGTCATGGCAACAGCTTTCAAATATTTTGGCATAAAAACACCTTCCTTTAAATTTAGATACACGTTCTACCAGGTCCAGAGCTGTAAATAGAAAAACTAACATTTGTTTGTGTATTACAACCCCTCTATTTAAATAACTACCCGATTACCAATAAAATTGATTTCATTGCTTTAAAACAGAAAAATATGGATAGTATGTGAGTTTATTGGACAATGTGATATATTTGTTGCCATGGCAACGTTAGTTTTTGTGACAAGTTGTAGTTTCTTCATAAATGTGTTTTCCAATATGTCATTAATATATATGAAACCAACAAGCAAACAGTTTTGAAACCAGACAAGGCCTCGAGGTTATAAAACGTTTTTCATGCTCAATTCAACTGAGCTCGAAATTTCAACTCCTCATAAAAACTAAAATACCGAAAAATGAAGGGCTGTTCAAATATGAATGCAAGTAGCTTCATAACTTTCTTCACATATAAGCTACGACAAAATGGTAAACGTTACTATAAAGGACTGTATGTCACCTTTAAACTGGCACCAGACTTAAAGAAATACACAGTATACTTATCGAGTTATAGCCCTTTGAATAAGGGTCACGTTAGTGTACTAACAAACTCAATGCTTGAACATATACCAGTAATATAGACGAGCGTATAATTCTTCGATAAACTGGTGAAATATCTTGAAATTTTTAAGGAAGTATACCCATATTCTTATATATTGATTCTGTGAAGGTTGCGAAAATCCGACATGCTTTTGCTAAATTACAAAGAATCGTTTTCACTTAAGTCTCCTTATGTTTGCAAATAAATGGTTAACAAAACACCACCTTGCAGTTTTCAGTTACACTTATCTCTAATAAAGTGCACGAAGCAACATTTAAACTAGTTTTAACTCAAAGACAATATGTTGATCGCTCATACTGAGTTCTTGCTACAAATTATTGATAGATAGTGGGTAATTTTTAAACGCTGAAAAGCTTTTTTTATTAAGTTTTTTTTATTATGCCAAAAAACATTAGGAAGGGGTTATAGAATTTATACTTAATTTTGTTTTCATAATACTGTGACTTTATTCTAAATTTGAACGTAAACTTTAAGTATGACCACTAAAGGCGTTATTTACAATAAAATTTCTCACCTGGTCGTGAGGACTAGACAGATTGAACATATTTTAATTAATGTAAACACGTCATTAAGAAACAGAAAATTGCTTGAAAAAGATAAAAAATGTGATAACTCTGTAAATAGAGGCTGGCGCGTTTTGAAAACTCCCTTATGACATATTTAGCATGTTTTCACCAAAATGCAAAGAAAAAGACACAGCGATGTTCATTATCACATCACCAGTAGATAACTCAAAATGACGTTTATCATAAGATCAATGACGTCACAAACGTGCCTGTTCACTCGAGATAGAAACAGGATTACATAAAGTTTTTCCTGCAAGCAACTTTGGGATTGTTTCTTAAACTTGCATCTAAAATTTGGTGCCATTTTTCCTCAAACTTACAAAGATATGACACTATAACCGCACATGTACCAAAAAGTGTGTTGCAATTTGCTTGAGAAAAACTTCAGTATACTGGAGCGGCCTTTATATAAGGGTCTATAACTCGAGAAAAATTGTGAATGTTTGTTTATGTTTGGTGCCATTTTAAAGGCGATAAATTGTTCTTTCCGGAAAGGTATTACACTTTGTCGTAGCATATACGTGACGAAAGTTATGAAGCTACTTGCATTCATATTTGAACAGCCCTCGTATATCTTTTATTACTGTTTCTCAGATTTATGCTATGAAACTGATAGAATACTAAAATATCTGTTACTAAAACACATACTCTATTTCTGTTGCTATAGCAAACATAAAATGGGTTTCAAACTTGTAGTTGTTGTTGTTGTTGACTTATATTTGGATATTCAAAACAGGGCAATTTTGGTTATTCGTGAGAACAGAACTTGCGTACATTTGTACCTGTAATTGTTTTAGCTGATTTGTAATACATATGGAGCTATCAGCTACTCTTAACACTGAGTCTATGGTTAAACAAAAATTAATAAACCCTCGTGCACTGTGTGACTTATTTACATACATTTATGCATGCAGAACCTTATAGATCTACTTTTCTCATTATTTTGCATACTATCGAACACGTTGGCATTTAAATGGTAAATGGCAGTTGGTTCCGCATGCAGCTAATACCATAAATACCTTTTCTGCAAACCCTTTTCATTCTAAGACGTATCAACATACTCATTAAAGTACTAGAAAGACCGAAAATTATTGGAAAGTCTTATGATTCCAGTCTGAAAATGAAATAAAAAAAATATATACATATTATATTGTCAAGCTTGTTTCATTATTGTTTTGTTTACAGAGAAACTTGAACAAGTAACTGAGCAACTGTTTTTCCATCAGTCTATGCACCCTAAAAATTGGGATTTCATTTCTTAATGCATGCTGTTGTCGATCAGATGAGATTAGTTATTCACCATGGTTGCACACTGTCTTGAATAAATAGGTGGCAATCTGCTCTCTCATATCATGCAATACTTATAACATGAGGAAGGTATGATAACTTTGATTATGACCAGCTAGCAAAACATTAAAAATCCCTATTAAGTATTTGAGACGAGCAATTTTTTAGTTTGAAACAGCTTTTTAGTCTCTTATAATCCTACAAACACAAATATAATAATGCATAATTTATAGTTATTGGTTGAGTTAATCTAACTCGAACTACAATGTATTCAGAATTACACGAAAATTCACCTGTGTTATTGGTTTTATAGTGAAAATACTACTTCTGAGACAACCCTTTTTAGGGGCTCAAAATGAACTGTTGTGATCCTAGGATGTCCGTCGTCAGTCAACATTTGCTTTAAATCACATCTCCTAAACCTCTGGTTGGAGTGACGCCAAGCTACACCTGAATAATCTTTTGTGGTCTCCTTTTTAAGGTCACTACTGACATCCGCGCAATTTTTATTCCAAAAAATAAATTTTCTTTATTTTCTGTTATTTGCTGTTTCATTTTATTAATAATTATAAAAATAATAAAAATCAATGTCACCGTTTAGTATTTTAGCTATGGCTATTCAAAGACATGCATAATACACCCTTTTTCTCCAAAAAGGTTCAGGGCCGAAGTAAGAGATAAACAGGTCTATGATATGGTAGCTGATGATTATGGCATATTGTGACTTATTGCTTCATAGCAACTTAAGTTTACTTGAAATACTAGGATGGTTAATTGATGTGAATCTAGCCATTGTATATTTAATGACCAACTTTGAGAATAGTCAAAATTATTGCAATTTTTACGTTTGACAACTAAATATTCAAATATTTTAGGCCATTCCAAAAATAGATTTTTGTGAAACTTGTATATCATAAACATCATTACTTGAGGTGAATCAGTGTGAAATTTGAGCAATTTTCACCGTCCCCAAAAAGAGATACCCCCTGTAATGCACAGTTTCAATTTCGTAACTTTTTAACTGTATAACAAGGAATAAACTTACTTTCAACAGACCAAAAAAAAATTAACAATGCTTCGTTGCTATCTGTATGTGTAGAAACTAGTTTTGAGAGGATCGACCAATAAAAGAAAGTTAATCTTAAGAAATAAATAAATATTGTTACCCCACCAATTTTTATCTATGATTATCTACTCTGACACAATGAAAGAGATAAAAAAATGGTTCAAATAGTTGCATACATACAATTCTGTTGTTGATATATAAAGACAATTGAAGTAGTCATCAAAATATATAAAAATATTATGGGTTATTCAATATTTGTTCAATATTTTGGGGACATTGATAAGGCATATTATAATGAATTTTTCACCCCAAAATGCAAAATGGAGGGCATTAACTCATGTTTATGCAAAATTTTATATTATTTAAGTTAACAAATGTAGAGATCTACCAAACAAAATTATTGTGTTTGCTTTTACTGAAATCTGATCCCTAGTAAGCAAGTTATATGAGAAAATTTGATTTTTCGACCCATTTTCTATGTAAAATTTAGCATTAAAGAGCAATAACTCATATTTGATAAAAATAAAAATGTGGCAGAAACAACTTTTGACCTACAGTTTGATATAGTAATGGTTCATAACAGCTTTCACCCAATTTAGCTAGTTATTGAGCTTTTACTCACTATACTGCAGTTTTCCCATAACCTTTCATGATTATGAAAACCTCACTAATACAGTTTATGATTACAGATATTGGTTAAGCCAATCTTACTGGTACACGAAATGCATTAAAGGTACTGATTTCATAGTAAAAAACTACTTTTGAGATAACCTCCTTATATAATACATGTACTTAGGGACTTTTAATTTAAAATTTAACAGAAAATGAGAAGTTTCATAAAAAATCTAACATTCATTCATTTATCTAGGGTTTATATGTCTAAATTTTCCTGATTTTTTGTCAATAATTTCGTCTTTTCCATTGGCCTAAATGCTAAAAATATGCTTTTCTTATGGTATATTTGAGACGTCCACTAATTTCCCCTATCGTGGGGTTGTTAACATTTGTTTGGACTTAATTGATCAAAAGGCTAAGTTCTTCCTTACTTTACTTGATAAATGTAGCAGCAGGAGTCAGGTTTTTACAGCGGAATTGGGTCAAGTGTCCTAAAACATGTGTTTTGATCAAATATACATCATTTACCCCCTTTTGAGCCCTTTCCCAAACCCTAGATTGAATCAACCCCACATGTTTATTTTCTAAACTGCTAGCTATTAGTACAATGCCCCAAACATATTTTGATGACATTTGTATGCTACACGTTAGGCATTTTCGATTAAAAGTTAGCATTTTACCTATATAAACCTCTAAAGGGGCTATTATCAAGTACATTTTAGGACCTCTCACCACTGATTTGTCAACAAAGTAACATGTGAGTATCATTTTAACATTTTACTTTTTATTGTGTCAGATGCTTTTTTGTCTTTGTTTTTAATACAAAAAGGACCTTCATACTGTTGTTGTCCATTTTGGCTTTTTGAAATGGTTATGGTAAGAAGATGGTTACTTCCTAAAAAATTTTTTTTCAATGTATTATATATTATATTTAGCTTGGTCTTACTAAAGTTTGTAAACCTTTCCAAGTAACCCCGACTTGAAACAATGTGCTTTCAAAAATGTCAACAACTGCCATATTTTAGTACATTTTTACCCACCCACTTTTTGCAACATTGCTATATGACAGAATTACCAAAATGATTAACCATACCATCCTTGTATTCACATTGAGCAATACTGCCTAATACAAGTTAACCTTAGGTCAATATGTCTATTTTTACTGATTCTCTGCCATGTTTTAGTGCATTGTTACCCCACCCACTTTTTGCAACATTGCTATATTACAGAATTACCAAAATTATTAACCTTACCATCCTTGTATTCACATTGACCAATACTGCCTATTACAAGTTAACTTAAGGTAAAAAAATTTCATTCTAAAAGTTGCATTTGTGCAATGTATGTCTATTTTTACTGATTTTCGGGCACTATTTGGTAAAAAAAATGACACCTCATTTACTCCCTTTGGAGCCCATTTTCGACCCCTCAATTTAGACAACGCCCTATATTTATTTTTCATAAAAAACTAGCTATTAGATCAATGACTTAAAAATATTTTAATGTAATTTCTACGCTACTTATACCTGAGTTTGGTATTTTTTACAAAATAGTGGGGTTTTTTTGCCTACAGAGACCTCTAAAAGGGCTATTATCAGGTCCCTTTTAGGGCCTTGTACCACTTACTTGTCAAAAAGCAAAATAAAAGTATTATTTCAACATTTTATTGTTGGTTGTGTCAGATGTCTTCACGCTCTGCAATAAAAAAAACGCCTTATAAGCTGCTATTGTCCATTTTGGCTTTTTTAGACGGTGGCATCAGAGTTGCCATAGTAACGATAAGAAGGTGGTAACTTCCTCATTTTTTTTCAGTTAATTACAGACCATATTTAGCTTGGTCTTACTAAAGTGTGCAAATCTTTCAAAGTAACCCTGACTTGCAACCATATGGTTTCAAAAATGTCGAAAATTACCATATTTATGTACATTGTTACCCCACCCACACTTTTGCAACCATTGCTTTATGACAGAATTACCAAAATTATAAACCATACACTCCATGTATTCACATTGAGCAATACTGCAAAGTACAAGTAATCACAAGGTCAAAAGTTTCTCATTCTAAAAGTTGCATAAGCACAATATATGTCTATTTTTTCTGATTTTCGGGCACTATTTTGTCAAACAATTTGACGCCTCATTTACCCCCTTTTGAGACCCTTTTGGACTTCATATATTGGTACAACACCCTATATTTTTTTTATAAAATGCTAGCTATAAGATCAATGACTTATACATATTTTAATGTTATTTCTACACGTCTTATACATGAGTTTTGCATGTTTTATTTTAAAAAAAAGGCTTTTTTCCCTATGTAGACCTCTAAAAGGGCTATTATCAGGTTCCCTTTAGGGCCTTGCGCCACTAATTTGTAACAAAAGCAAAATATAAGCATTATTTTAACATTTAATTGTTGATTGTGCCAGATGACTTCATTTTCTGCAATAGAAAAACGCCTTTTAAGCTGCATTTGTCTATTTTGGCTTTTTGAGACGGTGGCATCATAGTTGCCATGGTTACGATAAGAAGACGGTAACTTCCCAAACATTTTTTTCCAATTCATTACATATCATATCTAGGCTTGTCTTACTAAAGCATGTACATTATTCCGGGTAACCGCGGCTTGCAACAAAATTAGTTCAAAAATGTCGAAAAATGACAAATTTGAGTACCTTGTTACCCCACCCACTTTTCTGATACAATTGCTACAAGACAGAAATACCAAATTTAATTACCAGACCCTCCTTGACTTAACATAAAGCAATACTATGGAGTACAAGTTGTCACAAGTTCAAGACTTACTTATTCAAGAAGTTGCAACTGTGCAATTTATGTCTATTTTCAGTGATTTTTGGGCACTTTTTGGTCAAAAACTTTGGATTCGGTTACCATGGCAACGGAAGTAAAAATTAAAGAATTAAGCATGAATGATTTGGTTTTGGATGAAAACAAACAAGTACAGAAAGTTTCGTTGAAATCTGAGACTATGCGTGAAAAACTTTGCTCCATATTTACAGAGAATCGCTCTTAAATAATGAGCGATCCCTAAGAAATTTCTGAGTTAACAATTTATTGCGAGTGTTGAAGTCAGTAACATAGCTAGATGTTCTAGCGAAACGGATGAGAAATAGTCCATGTAAGATAATGGACCCTCAATAGATTTAATCTAGTGCCAACCGGATGGTTGGTTTAAGAAATGTCCAAAAAGGGGCTTCAGTATTTGAGATATTAGCCTTATTCAACTGAAGTTCAGTGGGCGTCAGCAAGGGAGCTGCCAGTACCTTTTTTACACCTTTGGTATGGTGCGGCCTGGATTCGAACCAACGACCTCCCGCTTCGAAAGCGGACGCTCTAACCAACTAAACTGAGCTATCGGTTTGTGGTATTTCCTGATCATACTCACATGCTTTTTAGAGCTGGGGAGTTCTAATTAGGTTAAGCGTCTAATTTATCATTTTTAAATCTCGCTTAGTAAGCGATAAAATGCGTTACTTTCAACCGCCAATTTCAAACAAACACATTTCACAGGCCAGCGAGTTTTTCAGTTCAAACATCAAGTTAAAACCGCCGCCTCATGGATTCCTACACAGAGGTAATGTTCAAGGTTGTTCGCTTGTAGTTAATAACACAAATGTGATTATCAAGGAAACCGCAGTTGCAAAGAACTTTTAAGAAGTGTGAAGAAATTGTTTGATGCGATGGTCCCGATCATGGAGGGGCACTGACTACATTCATGTGTAGACTGTAGATTTGTCCTGAGCGACAAGAAGAATTAACAACATATTTAATTACTGTTTTAAAAATAACATTATACCTAACAAGAAAAAATATTTGGGACCGCTCATTATTTAAGTGTCAGTGGGGGGGCTAAAATTTCGACCCATTATCCAAATTTTGGATGACCCCCCCCCCCCCCCTTGATAACAACCCCCCCCCCCCCCTTGATAACAATGGGTGCGTTTTCTTGATAACAATGGGTGCGTTTTTTGGCTTCGCCGGGCGTAAGCCGGTTGTAGTCTATAACAGACGGGGCACTCGATTGATTTGGATCACATGGTGGCTCACCCCGGCATACGCCGATCTCGCCGAATTTCAACCAAGGTGTGGAAGCGGTGAGGCCTGTTTCGCCTCTTAACGGCTCATACCACAAAGTAAGTACTGTGTCTCCGTTTTTGCTGGATTTCAGCAGCTGACTACCCATCCCCGGTCATGTGATCGGCGTAAGCCTGAGGTGCAGACGAGGCAGCGGCGATCGCCGTTTTGGTGCCAAAGAAACACAGCCAGTTTGTAGCCCGGTTTTGCTATCTATCCGACTTCCTTATCACAACTTTTGCGCATACGCGTTATGGCTACTCCCTATATTTTTTATCTAACCAAAAAATATTAACTAAACACTTGTAACTAAGAATAAAGCGAACTTAAACATACTGGCAACACAAAATTTGTAAACAGCAGTATTTCATTAAGTGTCGTCATCGCTCTGGATCACTTAGAGGCTTCTTGTGAATTCAACCACTCTGATTGTTGGTTGATAAAACCATCAAGGTCGGGCGTGATATATGAATCTACAGTCCAGTTCAATTAATATGTTCCTTCTGATTGTACCATAACCCCAGTGACATCTATCATCTGCATTCCTCTTCCCATTGGAGTATTGGGCAAGAGAGGCACATTGGAAGATAAGAATACAAATGACAAATGTCACGGTAGGGAGTGGTGGGTGGGGAAAAATCAAAAGTATCTAGTATTTAACTTAAACCATCTGGTAAAGTCTCAGTTGTTCCCCCCTTTGTCTATTAACCATGTTCATATCGAAAAGAGGTAGATGCTTTATTACGCTGCTAGATGTCACTGGGGGTAGTACCATAACCCCAGTGACATCTATCATCTGCATTCCTCTTCCAATTGGAGTATTGGGCAAGAGAGGCACATTGGGAATAATCACACCAGTTAAGGACTGTCTCTTTATACACAGTATTATTTCTTTTCTGCTTACTCTCCCAAAACTTAAAAGAATAAAGAAATTAATTTTAGATATTTAATAGCATATATAAGGCACAGAAAAACACAGAATAAAGCTACTTTTCTAGTACAAAACAATATAATCACATACAAATGTACTGTTTGATATTACATATAACTGAACTGCAAAAATCTGATGGTATTCTAATAGGAAACAACATATCCTCTCAAGATCAGAAATATCAGACACTTATAAATCACACAGTCGTTGTAAATTTGTAAAATCTGCATTTACTTGATACTCAGTCTCAACTTGTTGTGCGCTCACCACCGAGTTGGCGAGTTCTTGGGCTACTATACCCGAGTCGAAAAACTTTGCTGACCGACTGTAATATTCGGCACTTTTACCACTAGACCAACCTATATGATCCATCATTTCTCTCGTTTTTACTTTCCCTGACATTGCAAGGGTTACTGCGCACCCTGCCCTCATACTGTGAGGTGTTTCACCAGAGTCGATACCAAGGACCGACAAATAGGTTTTAAGTCTCTCATAAATAGCAGAGTATGATATACTCTCATTTAACACCGTCTTAGCTCCCAAAACGGTACGTATCATATACCCAAATGATAGATCAATACCATATAATTTAGCGTCATGCAAATATCTTTCTATGCCTTTCACTGTTACTATCATCGCAGCGTTTAATAACAAACCTATTAAATTTGCCATCCCCACGCAGTGTCTTACCAAAAGTATGATTACAAACCAAACCACTTCCGTCTGAGAGGATTTTTATTTCCTGGACTAAAACACGACCAACATCACTAGCTCGATCACCAGCAAAAAACTGCACCTTAAGCAATGCCTGATCTCTAGCCAAAACAAATCGTTCAGCAATTGATTAATCATGACGCTGCATCTGCCTATCGATGTAAGACGCAATTGATTTTAGTTTTGTAAGAAAAATCGGTTTTGCCTGTTTGGGTGAAGCATGGGCTTGTGCTTGTTCTTCCTTAATAAATTTAAGGTACTGCTTTAATATTAATGATGTGGCAGGATTTCCCAATCCAGTAGATGAATCCCATTCACCTCGTCTACTGAGATTTGTAAAGATTTTCTTAAGCTGCTGAATGATACCATCTACACTACCAGACGATAACCGCAAGGGACAGGAACACGGTGTAACCCCATATTCACCTACAAATTGGCACTCAGTACCATGAACTTTCGTCTTACCCTGATTATCTTTCCAAATAAGAAAACGTCTTACATCATCAGGCAATGCAGTCATCAAAGTTGGAGAATGTGGACATGAAGCTAATAACAGTTTAAATGTCTCTTCCAGACTAGCACACTTTCTGTTGTATGGGGTTGAATGTACAGTCTGTTCAATATCTCGCAATCTGTTGTCAATTGCAACAAAATCCACGCAAATATCACCAGTTGGAGAAACCTGAAATCACATCCGAAAAGAAAAACATAGTCACACGCTAAAAGACAGCCTATATGCCTCTAAATCCCATTTTAATCCTTCATTATCTAGCACAAATCCTCTTTTACTAGGGACCTTAATAACACATTTTTCCCCTAACCTGCCAATCAAAACTGACCTAATACAATAAGACTGTAAAATGGGCCACCAGATGGGAAACGATTGCAAAAGAGGTGCTACCAAGGTACACCCCCGAACATGCTGCTCCTTCAAAAAGGAAACAAGCGGAAAAATCATCGATATTGGAGGGAACACATAAGGGTTTGTTTCACAACTAATATTTTGTGAAAATATATTTACACCAGACGAGAGTGGACTAGGACCTGGGGTAAAATGCCTCAAGCTCATTCCATCACTTGACTTCATAGCATTAGAGTCTAGTGCCATATCAACTGTATGGGGTCCAAAATGCCTTTTAACCAACATCCAAGATGGTCCAGCCAAGGAAGAGTCAGCCAAAGACAACTGCCTGGAAGGAAAATCAGCCTCATTAAGATTTGTTGGGACATAACGAAGATGCAAGTCAACGTTATACGAACAGAGAAATGCAAATATCTGCTTTATTATATTGTTTAAAGATCGACATTTCCCACCTTGGTTATCAAACGAATGAATGCAGCATGCCCACTCCATTTTGAAATTGGGGGTACATGTACCCCTTGCTTCTCAAATTGGGGGTACAAACCAATTTTTGGGGGTACACACCTGGTTCAATGACTACACGTGTGCAAACCGAAACCAGTTGAGACGAATGAAATGATTTCATTCCTTTTTTTATTATGTTGCTCATTTATTGCCTGTTTTAGGTTGTTTGGCCTCCGATGCGTTTTCCTGTTCGATATGCTTTGGTGCAGTTGCATTTTTTTTAATTTGATCCTCTCTGCAATTCCCCGATTCGTGCGCTTTTCTCTTTAGAAAGTACGTTTTAATGCTTTTTTGCGCCATGCCCGCTCGAATACTTGATACTGATGCGGCCTTTACCAAGCTGTCGACTATGATTGGACAAGAAAAGCATGTGGCCTTGTGTGATTGGTCGGAATCGGTCATGTTATTGTTTTCAACTTAAGATTTTTGCCGATTCTAAATTAAAAACAAAATTTGGAAATTTTTGGGCTATATTTGGAACTCATTACCCTACGATTACCATCGTGAATTTCCGCAAGTTACGGACGATGCCGATCTGAATTTAGTAACAAAAGCTGGAAATTTGTAAGCTATTTTAGGAAATCATCAATAGGAAACAGAAGTTATGCGTGCATCAAATTTACTGTGCGTTTATGCGCGTATGTGTCAGACGATCCATGCGTGCAGACCAGTTTCTGTACGCGTTTTACGTACTGCAGTACGTGAATGGGCATGCTGTGAATGACAGCCATGTTATCAGTTAAAATGTCAACCCTAGAGTCGGCAACACGCGAAACCATGGAAGATAATGCTTTAAATATAGCGTCCTCCTCTTTCAAATGAATGGGTCGGTTATCACCTGATGCCCAAAAATCGCTAAAGGTTGTGCCAATGTCATGACCTGATAGTATTGCCACACCATACTTAAATAAAGAAGCATCCGTTGCAATTAAGATTTGCTCATGATGTTCGCTACGCCATTTTGCTGAGCCAGTCCAAGTGTCAAGAAAACGCCAGTACTCTATTTCAAACAGGAGATCACCAGAAACAGGAATGTTTCTGCTGTTTTTTTAACAAAACGATATAGCTGTATTCATTTCACGGCAGTACAGCCGAGCTGCAGGAATGGCTAAACCCATGGAAACGCATTTTCCTGCCAATCGTTGCAGAGTCTTTAAATTGACTTCTTTCTGAGACAAAATTGATTCCCTTAATGCAATGATTTTTTCCTTTTTATCCAGCGGTAAAATGTATGCCTGCTCTACCAAATCAGCCAGAAAACCTAAAAACCTGATACAAGTCGAAGGGATTAGATTACATTTCTTCAAAGAAAGGGTATATCCTAATCTTGTCAATATTTCTACGAGACAATAGGCAACAGCCTCACAAGGCAAAATAACACCATTCAGACTACTTTCTAAAGGGTCATTATCTGACTTACTCTCTGCTGCCATTCTATCGTCTATATACTGCAAAGTCCGTATCCCAAGATTGCGCATATATATGAGGTAACGCGCATGCCTATGGTCTGATAAACATACGGAGAGGCTTTCCACCCAAATACTAAGGTTGTGTATGACATAATCCACCCTCCTCGGAAACTGAAATGTAGATCTTCACTTTTTTTTTAAAAAAAAGGCTACAAACGATTGGGTCACTGAAAAAATAATGAGACAAACTTATAACTGTAGGATGGACATTCCATGATAGCAATAGCTCACCATCAGTCCAATGGGTCAGGAGACACCAAAAATGTATATCACTTCATAGACATGTCTATGTATTTAATTCTTGGATTGTAGTCCCGCTATTTCCTGTCTAACAGCTTGGGATATGCTTGAAAAAAAGACCAAAATCAGTGATTCGTTTACAATTTTGGGCTTATGGGTCCTGGGACTTGCTGTTTCCCATATCAATGAGTCCCAACTGCAAACTTATGAGTCCAGAGCACTATTTTTAATGACAAGTTAGTCTGCATAATACTATTGCATCCTGGGACTCCCTGAAATAAAAACTTTGCATCCCAGAGACAAAATTATGCGCAAAAGATGCAGGATGCGCAGGTAACAAAATCACTGCAAAATCGATTTTTTTTCAAAAATAGACAAAAGATCGATAAAGGTACCAGAATTTATCAAGTGAACTGCACTGTAATTCTCAGATAAAAACGTAATTAGTTCCAACAAGCGTCTCCATGATCACTAAAAAATTAGTCAGCAAAAATGAGTGATTTCAAAACGAATATACAAATTTTTATAGGGCTAAAAACTTTTTTTGATAAGGTATTTTGGAAATTTTTGACAATTTATTATTTCTTGAATGAAATTGCAACTAGATCCTGCTTTTTCCGCATTTTATCATTACTTTATGAACTCTAGCTTCTATGCGTCCGGATTTCGGACGTTCCAATATTCCTGACGAGCTAAAATTCTGATTCACCATGGTGGTCGAACTGGCCAGAAGGGTCGAATTGACAAGAAGCAAGCATAACCGGATCCTGCATCTTTTCTTTTGCACATAATTTTGTCTCTGGGATGCAAAGTTTTTATTTCAGCGAGTCTTCTTGGGTTGAACCAGTACTAAGCTGCAGATAAAAAGGCTTTCAAGTGCTTTCCACAAAAAACTGAGGAAAGAGAAGGGATAAAAGTTTTGAAACACCATGAGTGAAAAAGACTTTAAGTAGTGATTTTGGCTGTAAAACAGTAGGGATAGAAGGGTTTTTCAAGCACATAATTCATAAAAAGTGTCAGTAATTAGGATATCAAATGCCCTTCAACAAGAAAGAAGGGATAAAAAATTGGAAAAAAGAAGCGAAAAACTATGGAAAAAAAGTAGTGATAGTAGGGCTTTTCCAAGTACAAAATCATTAGCTGTTTTAGCTGTCTGCTCCCTGAAAAAAAGATATAATAGCTTATCTCTAAAATCTGAGCCAGCGAAGTGAGCTAGGAAAAAATTCTATATCTTAATCGTGTAAAAGATATTTTAGAGTGAAAAAGTAGGGATAGTGGAACATTTTCGAGAAAAAGTAGGGAAAAGTAGGAACACAACAAAAAGTAGTGAGAAAGTAGGGCCCATTTGAAAGCCTGATTACTCAATCAATTTTCTATCAAAATCTGCATGATAAAAGTTGTAACAATAAAACCAACAAAACAGAATAACTTTTACACTTGCAAAAATAAAAACTGGGAAATTTAGTGGTCTGCCTGAGTAAATATAAGAGTTTTTAAATTTAGAAAAAACCGAGTCAGCGAAGCGAGCGAGGAAAAAAATTTAATAATTTTATTGGAACAATTTAAACATGGTTTTAACAATTACAGTCAACCTTCTTTACAATGACACTGTCCCCAAATAATTTGATGTAAAACTGAATTTCTGTTGTAATGAATCCACACTCAACTGGTATATTTGTGCAAATGCAATTGACGTTGTAAAGAATTTTGCTGTTATAAAGACTTAAGAGCTTTTCACTGTAATTTATTTCAGAGACTTGTGGAGCGGACGCGACAGAGGCGTGAGTTATTGAACCAAAAACTTGGAAAGACACCAGATCCTGCTCCAAGAAAACGTGTACTTGAAGATACAGCAAATCTTCCCCCAAAACAGCCACTTCCAGAAGATGGTAGGCTTTATTTACATGCCCCACAACATGTGATTTCTGACAGGGATTTCTTTTTAAAACTCTTTGCATGGGTATTATACGGAGCGCAGTGGCTCTGTTGGTAGAGCATTAGAGTGGGAATCAGAGGGTTGCTGGTTCGAGCCTCATTGCTGGCGAAGTCACTGTGTTGTGTCCTTGAGAAAGACACTTTATCTGCTGCTTATAAGTAGTACTGGTTCAATCCAGGAACCGTCCCAGCATGATTGAAAAATTGTTAAATGGGATGTAAAGAATCAAACCAACCAAAAACATGCTGGGTAACTTTTCATGCTTTTGTCATCTGCTGACTTTTTTTCAAAATTAACTTTTCAAAAAAATATTTTCACAATACTATCAGTGTGACTGTCAAGCTGTTTGGATCCAGATCAATACCGACACTCTGTTGGTCCTGATCTGGGCTCAAACTGTTTGCAAAGGTTATCAGCAGACAACAAAAAAAAAGAAAGCTCCAGATCTAGGTCCAAACCGTTTAGGTTATCAGCAGATGACAAGTCCCGGCTAGCAAGGAAAGAGGGATGGGGACTATTCATCTATTCAAGCATTCCCCTGCTTCTTAAAGTGACTAAGTCTGCATTTAGAAACATTTTCGAAAAATGGTCTTTCTTTTTAAATCATTTGTAAAAATAGAATTACATTCTGCTTTCACAATAAATCTGTTCACTACGGCTGAAAACTCCATGGAAAAGTGAATTATCTTATAAAAACAGGTGTTTTTTCTCTTGTTGGTAATTATTTACATCCCTCCAGAAATTCTACACAATTAATTTTTAACATTAATTATTCCGTTTTGATAGTGATAATTTGCTAAGGTTTGCGTACAGGTAGTAAAATGTGTACCCAAAATTTTACTATATTACTGTGTTCATGAAAATTAGAAACAATATTTCTAAAAATAGAAGATCAAAAGTTACAGTCCTTGTAGCGTTAACTTTTGATATTTTTTTAGAGTTTACATGCAAGATGTGTCAAATCACCAACCTCCTTTTTGTCTTCAGTGTATGCATACAACAAAGGTGCAGACCAGCCTGCGCATTCACGCAGTCTGATCAGCGTGTTTGTTATTCGGAAAGTATCACATTTAGGCTTGTGAAACTTCAAATTTCTAGCTAGTCTCTAGCTGAGCAGGCTAGTTTGAATCTAACTTTGTCTAAAACACTGAAGACCGGTGGCTGTTTCAAATCCCATATATTGTGCGATTAGTAGTTTCTTTACTATACAGCTTTGTAGGAGGGGGCAGCCTCTTAAATACCCCAAACTTGAATTTTGGCTAATTTTTCAGATTCACCAAAGCGACAGTGTTTGTGGGAATCTGATGGACAAGGGAAGCCTGACACACCAGCCATTACTGGGGTCAAATCAAGATTACAATCTCTATCAAGCCAGAGGATGCATTGGGAAGGTACAGGATTGTGATTTTAATGCACCAGTCCATGATTTTCTATGCCTTGCTAAGTTAATTTACTACCAGCTACATTCATCTGAAATGTTCATCAAATTATGATGTTAACAAAAAGTTAGACTTAGTCAGTATGAACAGAATATTTCACAGTCACAGTGACACACTGAGACCAACCCACGGCACAATGAGGAAGAGACATAGAGCACTAACAGCCACAGGACATCAAGAAACCAGCATGTTCTCTTTCTCAGCCAGATGATTGCAAAACTAGAAATGACACTCAGTACTGAATAACCAAACAAGGAGCAAACACAAAACCACCACTGCAAAATTATCAGTGAAACAAACTGTCACACTTAATTTTTCGATGCCCTCTACCAAAATGGCACAAACCATTCCACTCTGCAGAAAATTTGGAGATGTCATTTAAAGATATTTCAATTTCTAGCTCTGGTGGCTGTTCAGTAGAGCGGAGACCTTTGTGCCATTTTTGTGGAGGTCTTTCAGAGGAACATTTCTGCAAAAATATTTTTAATTTAGACTGGTGGTACAGGAGATGTCGTTTAACTCCTGTCTACTAGTATCTGCTGTCACTGTTGCAAACAGTTTGGACCCAGATCAGGCCCTGATAGAATGTTGGGCCTGATATGGGTCCAAACGGTTTGACACTGGTCAGTGATGGTACAATGTATTCCTAAAAGAATTTTTCGAAAAAGTTGATTTTGAAAAAATAGCAAAAAAAAGGAAAAATAACCCAGTAGGCAAAGAGTTAAGATGTTTCTATTTTTAGCTCAGGTGGCCATCCAAAATTTTTACTCTCCTGTGTGAATACTCACTCAGAGAATCCTGGCCCTGAGGTTACAAAACTTTTTTCATGCTCAACTCAGCCGAGCACTTAATTTATCCTGCTCATAAATGTTAAAATGCCAACAATCATTGGCATTTTGACATTTGTTAGCACGATAAATACCACATCTGAGACTTAAAGCAAGAATCATCACTTTTCGGTATTTTAGTTTTTAATAACAATTGAAATTTTGTGCTCAGTTGAGTTAAGCATGGAATAAGTTTTTTGCTTTAGGACCTGATACAGTAACTAATCTAAAACTTCGACCACTTTTCTTTTTGTGATCACAAATAAAATGTTGGTTATCACTTATCAGGGCTGGGTATCACAAAGAGCTTGTCTTAAAAGCGAACCGGGAAGACCCTGATCAGACTGCTTCAGAAGCAGTCTGATCTTGTGAAAAAGTAGTCTGATCTGGGTCTGTGCTGTTTTACTATGACTTGCGTGGGCAAGTAGTGTTCGAAATTTTAGAACATTTATCGTAGATGCCATTTTTGGGAACCACATAAATTGGGGGGTTCACACAGATCTGGAAAAATAATGGAAAACATTTGTTTTTCTGGAAAAACCATGGAATCTTGATACTCCTACCATCATGGAGTTTTTCAAGTCACCATGGAAAGCTGAAAAACACTCTGGCAAAGTTGCTTTTAGGGCACGGGATTGTGGTATTCCAAATGTTGGCCCCAAATTTGACCCACAAAATGCTGAGATTTGTCCCCTTCTAAGAATCATAGAAGCAGCTCTGCTCTGGAATAAGTGTAAGGGCTAAAAATGCACGTGATCACAACAAGTCAACAACTGAAAAAAAATGTCTTGAACTATGTCAAGAATGTTGAAAATCATTAAACTAGATATTTTTGTATTGTCATGATTATTGTTTGGCATCATGGAAAATCACAAAATATCATAGAAAATCATTGAATTTTATTTCCTGGAGTTTTTATGAACCCTGTAACTTTTTCAGACACAGCAAATGTTGATGAAGAGATTATGCCTTCCAAGTTGACATATGATGAGCCTGACTGTGGGATGAGCTCCTCACAGAGCAGCAGAAAGAGTCGTTTTGCTCAGCTGGCCAAGAACATCAACAACTTTGAAGATGATTTATCGCACCCAACTATTCAGTAAGTAGTGATAAATTACAGTCCAGCCCTCCAGAGTGCTTAATCAAAAATTAACTTTTTTTATTTCTTAACCAAAACATATGTTGTTGGTACTCAAAAGAACCGTCTCAGCGAGCTGAGACGGTTCTTTTGAGCACCCAAAACAAATGTTATAACTGATGGATAAGAAAATGTTAACAATTTTACGTCCCAAATTTTTGTTTATCTGGCCTGATTACCTGGATGTGCTTACTTGAGCCTTGTCTGGTCAGTGGTCACATATTCTGCAAGTACCAAAACTTGAGCTGCCTCAACTACATTCTATTTTGCTAAAGATGGTGAGTCACTCATAAATCTTGTATGTTAGGGGATCTACCAAAATTGCACATGGTTCTGCTTGACGACAATAGGAGCCCAGAGACTGGGTAGAGTGCTTGACTCAAGATCCAGGGGTTGCGAGTTCGAACTTCATCGGAGGAACTATGTTGTGTCCTTGAGCAAGATACTTTATCCTCTGCTTTGTACTGGTTCAACCCAGGAAAACCTTTTACCCATACTGACATGGCTGTAAAATTGTTGACTGGGACATAAAGAATCAAAACTGACAAAAATCTTTGGAGCCAAGAAGACTTGTCTCGAGGTTATAAACCTTTTTTCTTGCTCTACTAAACTTAGCATGAAACTTGTTCTGCTCTTAAATATTAAAATGCCAACAATTGTTGGCAATTTAACATTTATTAGCAGGATAAAAACACCAACTGAGTTTGTTAAGCTGAAAAAAATCTTTATCTTTTAAGTATTTTAGTTTATATGAGCAGTTGAAATGCCTTGCTGAGCTGAGTTGAGCATGAAAATGTTTTGTAACCTTGGGGCCTGGTTTTCTAGCCACATGGCTCAGCCGCTGCTATCATTAAAACCAAAACTCTTTTGTAGGAAGGTAGAAGAAAAGAAGCCAAGATGGCAACCACCTAGGGCCGAGAAGGAAAATGAATTGACTCAAAAGACTGTCAATGATGCCAAAGACAGACATGTTTCCTCACCAAGAAAGGAATATGAATCCTACCAGGGGCCAGTCAGGTCCCCAGGTCCAAAAAATAATACTGGGGCGGATCTTCCACATTCACCAAAGACAAAAGCTGCTCCTGCACCCCCACATCTGACCGGTCTGTATGGTCCAGCTAAACCACCACGTGCAATATCTCCGGTCAGGTGCCCGTCCCCAAAGAGAAGTCCTGCACCATCAGCTCCTGGTGGGTCAAGGTCACCAGTGAAGGTTAGCACATACACAGTGGATTTGCAGAAACCAGAGCGACCACAGTCACCAAAGTTTCAGCACCAGGTACACACAAATTTAATATTAGCCCTTAATGCGCCAATATCAACAAAAGTCATCTGCTTTTCTCGTCTGCTGCCATGTTTAAGAAGCCTCTATGGCAAATAGTGTGTACCAAGATCAGACTGCTCCTATAGGAACAGTCTGTTTTTGGTCCGAACTATTTGCTTCTATACTTAATTCGCCAGTAATGTTAGGCAATTATTGCCGCAGACGACTTAAGCAGAGGACATTTTTTCTTGGCGCTTTAAGGGTTAATATTTAAGTATATTCAATGTTCTGCCAAGGCTGTGTTTTTGTGCCATTTAGCACATAAAATTTCGAAATGTCCCACATAGTTAGTGTTCTTTGCCTACAATGGTTTTGAGAACTTAAGAAGGGAAAAAGTGCTGTAAGTTTGTGTACCATTGTACTAAATGTATTTTACCCACCAATATTTTTAACTCAAACTTAAGTGAATGGAAGGAATACTGTATTCTGGTGATATTTCATGGGAAGTGTCTTGCTTTAGATACTCTCTATCAGCTTGCAAAACATATTTCAGGAAGAAATATATGACCAGAAAGAAAGTAAATTTTGGCTAATTTTAAGTTTAGATTTGTATAATCTTACAGGGAGTGCTCATGTGTTCTTGAATTTGTTAAAGGGGTTGAGGAAAAGAAATAAAATGCAAGGCTGTGCTGAGCATTTTATTGCTTTTTTCGCAACATGTTAGATTCTGTTTAACATATGACAATAAAATTAATTCGTAATCGCATTTTGGGTTTAAAAAATGTAAACAATTTGCCATTTATACGTGGCTTTATTTAATATGGGCCTTATTTCATATTACCATGACCAAATATTATATATACTTGCCTATTATTTTAATATACAAAAAGCAGTTCTACAAAGTCAGATCTGCTCTCTGTGTGTGGCTAGCCAGCTACCTGGAGGGCCCCACTGATTTGGAAGATGCTCCTGCACCTGTACATTTCAAATGTTCAGGTGCAGGAGCATCTTCCTCATCAGTAGGCGCCTCCAGATTGTCATAAATCAAAACATGATGATGATGATGATGATGTTATCAATTTTAATACATGATCGGGGAGCGTAGTGGCTCAGTGGTAGAGTGCTTGACTTGAGACCGAGGGGCCGCGGATTCGAGCCTCACCGGCGTCGCTGGGTTGTGGTCCTTGAGCAAGACACATTTATCCTTGCTTAGGACTGGTTCAACCCAGGAAGACCCTTCCCTGTTTAAATGAAAGATTGTTGATGGGACGATAAGAATCAAACCAAACAAACGAAACATGACGTGATACTCTACCAGGGATAATAGCATATGATTATCTTTGCTGCAGGTGAAACAAGTTGTAACTATGACGCCAGTTAATTCAATGATCACGACAGCTGATAGTGAACAGACAGACAGAGATCCCACAGCTGAGCCTGTGTCAGAGAGAATGGCTACCTGGAAGAAGAATGTGAATACCCCACAGAAACCCAAGATAAGTGACCCCACAGAGCTCCCATTGTCTGAAAGGTTTGCTGGCTGGGAACAACGGGTGTCACAGACTCCAACAACTGTGTCTAGTAAGGTTCCTCCGACACCTAAACAGATGTGTACCACTCCTGGGCCTCGACAAGAACAAGCTAAAACCAATGAATCTGTTGGTGAGATTTTCTTTTTAACCCTTAAAGCGCCACCTATAATTTGCAGCAGACGACAATTAAAAATTCGCCCTTTTTTCAAAAAACAAAACAAATAAGGCATGATATTTCATGTAATATAATACCTTATTTTGTCGAAAATTGGGAAAGATGTCTCAAAATTTGTCGTCTGCTGCAGTCGTGTTTGGCGCTTTAAGGGTTAAACTGTATATAGAGGATCTTACACGAGTGATCATTTCATATGATATTTATTAAACGAGCCTGTGGCGAGTTTAATGAATGTTATTTGAAATGATCACTCGTGTAAGATGTGGTTTATCATATAACATTTCAAATGCCATTTTATAGCTTTCAACGTAAATTTCAATGAAAATTTGCTTTGTTGTCACGGATGTCATCACTTGTTCCCGCCAAAAGTGTTATATAATGTCATGTGGTCATAACATTATTTATGACATTACATTATTCATTACTTTTATTGACTAATGTATAAACAGTTTAGGCAATGAGATATACTGCATGGCTCACAATATCAACCCTTTTTGCAACCTTTATTAAACATACAATTTATTGAAGTTGGATTATCATTTAATTCAAATCTCATTATCTGACTAGCAAACAATTGCAATATTATCAAAAGTGACTTGGACTTTTTAGGAATTTTTTTGATTCAGAATTAATAGCCTGAGGTTTGGACACTGTCAGACGTTAATTTGCCTTTTCCAAATCTTAATCTTCATGTTTCTAGCAAGTTTCTGAATGAATCTGTTTTTAATATTAATGATATATATTTCACCATATTTATATAAAAAATCATATAAACAGCCCATTAAGTACTCACATCATGTCTTTATAATCCTTAAAGCGCAAAGAATAAAATGCATCTGAAAATGTCATCTGCTGAAGTCGTCTGCTGCAAACAATTGCCTAACCTTACTGACAAATTAAGTATAGATGCAAACAGCGTAGACCCAGAACAGACTGCTACTATATGAGCTGTCTGATCTGGGTCCACACTGTTTGCAATAGAGGCTTCTTAAACATTTCAGCAGACGAGAAAGCAGACAACTTTTGTTGCGATTGGTGCATTAAGGATTAAGACCATATCGCGGGATCAATGCAACTTTATCCTAACTACATGATGTGTGGGCCAGTATGATGAGAGTTTAGTACTTATCCCATAGGTGACCTGCAAAGGCTCAGATGAGTGTGCATCCACTCTTGTCGGGGCTTTTGCTGTTCACATACACTCTAAGTATGTAAGTTGAGGCAAGCTAGGCCCTAGCACCACTAGATAGCACTCCTGTAAAATTCTGCATGAGCCATGAAATGTGATTTCCAACAATGTGGCATTTTGACAAGTGTAGACTCGTACGAACCTGTGCAACCTCCTTTTCTGCTTAGACACTCCAAATGACCCCTCCCGCTTTCTCCCCCTCAATGGCTTTGCCGTCTTGGCCACGCTGTAAGCTGCTCGGAAGTAATGGCTACTTTTATTCATTCACCTGCTACTTCAAATTCTATGGAAAACACTGGCCAGTAGCTTAACACTCATAGAATATTCAAGTGACTAGCAAAGGCTCTGATCAGACTGCACATGTGCGCAGGCTGATCTGAGGCTTTGCTGGTTGCACATACCACATTGTTGGAAATCTCATGTCACAGCTCAGTGATTTTATTTTGCCATTTTTACGGCCTTTCAGGGAGTCATTCCCAATCCAAATATGGCCTTTATTTTCCCAATTTCATGTATTTCAGCACTTATTTTCCCAATTTTAATAAAATATTTTCCCAAATGTGAAGGAAAAGGTAGCTTCCTAAAATCCTAAATAAAATTGCTGTGGCTCATATCTTTTATCTATAGGTGATCCAGCTAGTAAGTCTGTATCTGATAGAATGTCCAAGTGGAAGCAGCAGGATGCTGCATTTACTCCACGTCGGGAGGATGAACCTACGGCTTTCTCTGTGTCAGACAGAATGTCAGCCTGGGAAGTTGCATCAAATTCAAACAAGGTAAATGGTCCAGTTTATCACATCTTTTCAGAATCCTTCAAATATTGTATCTCTCCTCAGAATTGCGTCTAGGATGCGGGCTTCTGATATTCCTGCATATTTTGCAATCATCATATCATATATCATCATCGGATTTGGGATTAGGCCAAAAAAAATATGTGTGTTTCAGGTTTCTTCTTAAAATTCACCCTGGGTAGGTAGGTAGGGTTTTTTTTTTTGTTTTTTTTTCTCTCTCCCAAGCGACAAAATCAAAAGTACTCGGATCAATGATAGATCTTTACTTGTTATAAAAATATTTATATTCTAAAAGTTCAGTGTGTGGAAGGTAAATATCTTGTATCGAGACCAAGAAGTCCAAAACCTTGTGGAATTTATACCAGTCTGACAACATGCCTTTTAATAGTATGCAAAATACTGCTATTTTTATACTAGTAAAAAAACTGAATGCTGTCTTCAACCTTTTTCTGAGAGCACCCTAAGTGGGTGGGGGTTGGAAGGGGGCTAGATACCCATGAAACCTGATGCTAAAATGAATGGTTTGAATGTTTTACTCCTTCATGCCACAATCCACCCTTGAAAAAAACTAAATCCAACCTTGAAAAAAAATTGGGCATAGGTTCCCCTGTATTTTGTACTTTTCTTTTCGCCCCCCCAACCCAACAACCCTGGCCATTGAAAAGTGAGGGTAAGACAAGAGGAGAGGGTGGGAGGGGTACATTGACTCATAGTGACAAGTGTCCGCGTTCAATGTACTGCCTTCTCCTCATTAACCTTACATAGAGAACAAAAATGAATATTTACATTCAATTCCTGTAAATATTTCCACCATTCAAATTTCCATAAGGCTGTGACTTTTCTATCTTGGAAATTGATTCAGTGTTGAAAATATGTACATCCTTTTCATCTTTTCGATGTGGATGGTGAAGTCTGCTTTCGTTGCTGACTGCTTGACTTTATCGAGAGGCGGATGATGTTGAAGACAAAAGTCTCGCATGTTCATACCATTCGAAAATGGCCTGAGGACGTTAACCGCTCCCGTTATATGTGAGCATTTCTGCATGCGAATCAAAAGTATCGAAGCCATGTTGGTTGTCAATCGCGCACTCCTCCGAACGCTTGCAAATATATACAACTTCTAGATGTCATGTGCTTCAATGATAGAATAAACGACTGGTTGTCGTTGTTTTACCGCAAATACATGGCGATGATCAAACTTATATATAGACAACCAGTCTACTCATTGCGGATAAACCGAAAAATAGAAACTAACCGCAACGGATACAATGACTGTAATGGAGAAAATCGTCTGAATCGGCGTGTTTATTTTTTTTATTTCAAAAAACTCTTAAAAACAATTGAATCGGCTAATTTTCGGCCGAATCGGTCGGGAAACCTGAAACACACATTTTTTTTAGGCCTTAGCATGCAGGTGCAGGGGCATCATCCACATCGCTGGGCCCCCTTCCATGTAACTGGCTAGCCTCACACATAGCAGATCTCACACCTGATCTCCAGTGGCTCCTTTCTTGAGGGTCAACTGTCGTGAGCTTATTTTGCAATATTGGCCCCAAATTACAAGTTGCCTGCGCAGCTACTTCCGCAAAGTGCCGAGATTTGGCACATTTCCAGTAATCTTATGCATATTTTTGGTTTTTCTGTTTGCATTTGATGATACTAATATACATAAATGGTAGGTGGCACATTTTATTTCATACAGTTTTAACAACCTGTGTCAATGTGAATCATCTACATATGTAAAATATATGAATTTCTATAATTTGAAACTGAATGGTAGATTCCATCAGTCAGTTATTATAGGAATGAATCTTTTTTTGTTTTTTATCGATGTGTAAACTCCGGCGAATCACTCATAAATTGAATAAAGCCCAAAGGGCTCTATGTTAAATTTGTGAGTGATTCGCCGGAGTTTACACATCAATAAAAAGCAAAAAAATAAAGTTCATTCCTTATAATTCCAACTTTGCAACAAAACAGCACGTTTGTAAAGGGTTGTTGACAACATTTCAAATTTAAAAGCCCACTGAAGGAAAACAGTTCGTAACCGCTGTCTATGAAAGATGGGGCAGCAATCTTAAAATTATGTCAGTTCAAAACTTTGGTTTGCTAAATAATGATTAAAATTGCACTCTTTTTGAAGCGAGTATATGAGTATTAGCTAAAAAACAACTCCATTTAATTTGGAATTGTTTTCTTTAGCTTGCTGGGCTCATTGAAGAATATTTAGATTAAGGCCTTCCAGGAAGTGACAGGTATTAAAAGCACAAGTTTACCTTCGCAAGTCCCTGCCTAAAATGCCCACATTAGTAGGACCTAAGCGTTAACCTTTTGACGCTGTCAAACTGTATTGAAACATTTCGTTGTTGATGTTGCCATTGTTTTGATGCCGATTCTCTTCAATGACGTGTCTGTTTTGTTAAGTGACGTCACATAACCTTGTCATCGGGTTCATTTCTTTAAGTTCCTCCTGTTGCTTTGACGGATGCACCCTCATACAGTGTAAGGGTTTTCAAATGAGCTTTCAACATGTTTAATATAAATAACTATATTTAAACTGGTGAATGTTTTATCTCGGACACAACAATAGGGTAGCCTACTTGCAGTGTTGTGCCTAGAGTGCGGCATTGCGGGACTCCCGCGATTTTACCGCCGATGTCCCTTTAAAATGCACCCAGCGCGGGTCTAAGGGCGCACCTCAAAAATCTGCTTATTATTTTTCGCTGTTTTCTACTATTTCCGTATTTAGTGTAACCTAATAAAGGGAAGTAAATAGCACAGTCTAATACACAACAACAATGGTGGAAATCTTGTATTTCATAGCAGAAGGCCAGAAAAAAGTTATTTTAATATAGAAATTATAAATTTGCTGGTGAATTCAAAACTAGGGCAATAGCAGAAACTACTTCACTGTCATCTACAACCCTTCTTGAGCAAAATCTATCGACATCGAGCTCAAATTTAACTAAAAAATGAACAGAAATTTCCAGATAACTATTCAATTTAACAGGTAGAAATTTGAAAATTTGATGTGTCCCCCAGAATTTGTAAATGTCCCCCTGAAATTCAGGTAGAGGGAC